>WPIO01000010.1:8287500-8882500 GCA_009760855.2 Cristatella mucedo | reverse complement strand
TAGGCCACCAAGCCGATGGTATACATCATAGCCGTTTTTAAACACTTGTAACACTCCGAGCTTCAAAATAGGTTATTAAAATGAAAGATGTGGAATTTCTATGTTAATAATTTTAGTAATAATAATAATATTGCATTTGATATAGTGCCCTCGGAGAGCTCAATTTCTTTCTAATGACTTCACGTTTGCTGGAAAGGAAGCACGATCGAATGGTTTGTGGTAGCATGCTCAATAAACAACAAGAATAGCAAGGTTAGGGTGACATGCATAGGGTCAGCATGCAAGTTTGATTAGTGGCAGTAGGAACATTTTCAGCACGCATAAGCACATAAATGACGAATCACAGGAACCCACGTAATGCTGTCATACATAAATGTGTTTTAGTTGCTTTTTCGATGTGGACATGGCTGGAAATGTGACGGAAGTCGAGAGTAAGTTCCAGGTTTTGGGAGCATAGGAACTAAATGCACGGTCTCCAAAGGATTTGAGATGTTTTTACGAGGTACATGTAAACGGTTAGAATCCGAAAAGTGGGCGTTACTATGCTTAGCCTGGTTGGGAGTAGATCTGACAGGGTGGTTAGAGACAAAGAATGAAGGGACCTAGAAGTGAGTGACAAAACCTTAAAGTCGATGTGTTGCTTGTCTGGCAGCCGGTGCAGGTCGGTAAGAATAGGCGTCATGTGGCAACTGTGACACTCACAACAGACAAGTCTAGCTGCAGAGTTTCGCACCAGCTGTGAGTTCCTGAGTGCACAGGTTGGTAGACCAGCAAGCCGTGAGCTTCAAACGTCAAAACGGGATGTCACAAATTCATGGACCAATTTAGGTGGGATATCCTTCTCTACAAAGGGCCAAATTTAAGCAATGTTATGTAGCTGAAAGTAGGCAGACTTGACAATGAAGCTGATGCGGTCGTCTAATGAAAGGCCACTTTGGAAGATGACACCTAGATTGTGTTCAGGTTCAACAGGAACTTGTTCGAGGTATCTGTAGACTGTTGGATTCCGAAAAGCGGGTGGTACGATGCTTAGCCTGATGGCGGAGTAGGTCTGAGAGATAGGCTGGAGACAAATAATGAAGTGACCTAAAAGTGAGCGACAAAATCAACTTGCTGGCAGAGCCGATTTTGAGCACCAGCCTTTCCAATTTAGACATCACACTTGTTTGCCCATAAGTAGCTAGTTAGTTTTATCATCATTCAATAGAAGAAAGTTTGCCGTCATCCGTTCAATAAAACATATATTACACTTCGTGACCTGATTTGCAGAAACATAGTTTTGCATTTCCATCAGTCCTGTGCTAGCACATTTAAAACACCCTCAAGGAAGCCTCAATCATAGGACAGTGGTGAGGCCTCCACCTACCCGAGGTAGCTATACTAAAGTCTAGCCACCTCTGGAACCAGCTACGATTAGACACCTGTTAGGCAGTCATTTCAAATACATAGCTACTCTAAGCTGTCATTCTGTTTTCGCTCCACCTTGCTGGGTCGGCATACGGCTCTTATTCACAAGAGTAGTTGGGAAATTGTGCTTGATCTCTGTTTTAAGATTGCTCTTTGAGCGTTTTCGAAAGGGGATTTGTCATTAATTCATCCTTAATATCACATTAATAATGGAATAGAAATCTATGCTCGCTTCACTGGTGCAACATCTCTAAGCTGACCACACGTCCACATGGTCAGCTGTCTGCTCACAGCAACTGCTTGGCCCTAGTTCTGCTACCAAGTACCTGCAGAACGGCAGCTACATCTGCTTGCTAGTCGCCCACGTAAGTTGCACACCCAACGGTACCAGTACTATTTTACTGGAAAGACTCGCAAACACTTGCAACCTCGGCTCTTTTTGAGTTCCAGTAAACCGCCGGCTAGACTAATCAGCCACGCCCTCTTAACACCGGCAAGCTAAGGTTACAAAACGGCTGGGAAAGTTCTCAGAGTTTGGTACCGTGTTGTAAACCAAGCTATTTAAGGCCGCGCGAAGTCTAGTCTTTGCGTCTTTGTCTACAACTGGCTAGACTAATCAGCTACGCCCTCTTAACATCGGCGAGCTCAGGTTGCAAAAAGGCGGGGAAAGTTCTCAGAGTTAATGATGACGTTACAGATAACGTGCTGTAAAGCTATTTAAGGCTGCGCGAAGTCTGCTCCTTCAAATCAGTTGACAGCCTTGGCGGTAAGTGGCGCTAACTACGCCGTGTTTTTACGTCCACATTCGGGTTTAATTCGACAGCCCTTAGGGTGTTCGCTAATTCTCTGCGCCAGTGCGTTTTCGCAGACCAGAGACTATGCTTCGCGGTCTGACTCCAATTTGTGTAAGTCCAAAATATGTTTCCACGGTCCCGATGGGAGAAGCTTGAGTCTGTCTCGTAAATTCGTACCAATATACTGTTAAGGACATGAAGAAATACCGTAGCTATGGGTTGCTCTCACGAAAGCCTTTCGACGACGCACCGGCTTGAATGCATCTCTGGACAGCTTGCCCGGCTGCTTTCTTTGGTCTGACTTCGACTCTATGAACGTGTTGGCCCGTGTGCTCGTTAATGTTTGTTAGCATGTAGACTGGTTGTGACTGTTTATTCAGCCACCGTAGTAGCAGCAGCAGAGTGCCAGAGACAAGAGGTCTGATCAGGCCGAAGAGGAGGCAGAGTGCAGTGCATCCGCATAGCCCAAGAGGCGAGTGCTGAGTGCCTTTCGTCTGCCACTGCAAGACGAATGCTTGTTTAGGCGTGTCTGAACTCGAGAGGATTGACTTCACAGCTGACAAGCGATCGGGCTTCCAGCAGTTGCTTGCTATAAACGTGCTTTCACACGCCGCATTCACACTATTAACATATTTGCTTTGACCTTTTGCACCCACCCGGCAGTGTCATGGCTAGGGACTTTGGACTCTTAGAATTGTTAACGCTGTTCTAAACGTTGGACCTTCTCAATTTGAAGCGCTTTGGAAGTGTAGAGTTAGAACAAATTGTTCATTTTTAGCGTTAGAGCTTTGTGCTTACAAGCTAAATGCTGAGGCTTGTTGATGCGAAGATGCAAGTCATAGCTCGGCTCATTTTAGCCATGCAGTCATGCTGAATTTTCTTAAGACTTCGTACATATACCATACACCGATGACTCGAGTAAACAAGACTGCTTTATATGATGTAGACATGTTGCTTAATTTCATGGCTTACCATGGCCAATTCGCTTTGCTTGCCCATCGTGGTAACAACACGTATGCCACTTCGATCGGAGATTTTGCCGCAACAAGTTGATTGGTGCTGTTTCAAGTGAAAGACATATGCTTAATAAAGCAAACCTGTGAGCATTCCAACAGGCCAGCTTAACAGTGGTTTACCAGCAGGATCTTCATGATGGGTGACCACTTCGACTGCCGAGGGAGATGGCTAGAGGTTTAATAATCGAATAAGTGTGGGTATTTAATGTACCTAAAGAGTATAAAATGTCGCTGTTTCCTTACTATGAAGAGCGTCTCTAAAAATAAACTGCTTAAGGCCTATACATGTTTGCGGCATTACAAAACAGCTAAAATACTCACATATACTACAATGACTGGTCTTTCTTGTCACGTGAGTGCTTCGCATATTTGTATTCCACGTTTTCTTGCTTTCCGAGCAAGCGTTAGGCAAGCTTGAAGTTCATATTTATAAATGCTTCCCTGTTGGAAGAATATCAACCTTGGTATTCTTGTCATCAATGAAGAATTGAGCCTAATCGTCAAAAATCTCTTCTTAGGAGGTGAACACTTCCCCTACCCACCTGATTCACTTGGAATGGCGGCATCCCTGCAAAGATCATTGGAGCTCAAGTAAGAGGGATGTGGCAGTAACGCAAATAACGAATTAAGCTTGCAATTGCCTTCAACATGATACACTCAGTTTTACAGTGCATATCAATATTTCAGATTACTGGGTCTGTAGATATGAGCTTGCATGAAGCCCAATTACCGAATAGGTGTAGACTTAAATAAGCAACAAATAAATTATAAACTAATAAATAATAAAGAATAGCACTTAATAATACTTAATAAAATTGTACCTAACAAACAACCAATTTTGCTCTCTAATAAGTAAGTTACCAAGTAACTATTGAGTGTAATTTAAGGACTCGCCTACCTTAGCATGCCATTTATAGTGACATTTTTAGAGGAAATCACGATCTAGTAGCTGACTTGTGCATTCGCAAGTATAGCAGATTAATACCGTAAATAATCAGCCCGCGACATATGACAGTTTGACTTACGAACATTCAGAGATACGAACTCGGCTTCGTTGGAAAAAAGGAAATCAAAAATTATGATGTATCCAAAAACACATTTCAAATATGTGCATGGTCAGTAGATTTGACGAAGCTACTAGCAGTGAAGAGGACATGATGTCTGATAGCTTTGCATTGCTGGTAATAAGTCTTTGTACTTTGTTTGGTGAACCGAGTCTTTTCTTGCTTGCGTGACTTTCGCAATTCCGCATTACGGTATGAAAATATAACCTCATTTACTTATTATTTATAACTTACTATGTACTAACAAATTTGATTAATTAATCATTTTACATCTTTCTCAGAGCTTAACGTAGTAAAATGTTTCATTATTTATACCATACCATTATTGAGTTACTCAATTTAGGCTTGCGACATGTTTTCTTGTCCCTATCTATTTCGCAAGTGATACTCTAGCTGTATAAACATTTTTTGTAGAGAGGCGACTTTGACGGCGTCTTCAAATTACTACACCCAACAACTTGGCATCTTCTCGGGCCTTTTCGACGTGACTGACAGCCCATCCAGCGGCAACAAAAATTATATAGTCAGTTTGACTGTCAGTGACCTTACAGCTGCAGGCACCCTAGCCAACGTCCACCTTAGACTTCACGGTAAGCTTTCGCGATACATCATTAATTTGACGCTTTTGTAAAATTACATCAAATATTTTTTGCTTTCAAAAACTAGCTCAAAATGTATTACGCAGGATGCTATCAACATGTGGACCATAATTCTGAAGTATTCGATTATATTCCGATCATACTCTAAAGAACTTGTCTTAAGTTTCATCAAACGTGCTGGCTAAAAATAGCTAGCTGCCGCATACAAAACAAGCCACTTATATTTGCCCTTCTTATTACAGCATATTTTTTTCTTTTATTTTTATTTCGTATAAAAATTACCACGAATCGATGGCGTCCGTTGCGTTAAAGACTTACTAAATGCGGCTGCTCGGCTTACCCGAATCTACTTTTGCGAGCCAGTGGTGTTCAGAGTTAAAATATACAGCAATCCTGCTTAGAAGGGTTATAATAACTTTTTCTATTATTATATATAATATTAATAAGATATATATATATATAATAATAATATATATGTAATACATAATTTTATAATAAGGTTTTCTGGTTTATAAAGCATGAGGGACAAGTGACTCATAGTTCATGGTATCGCTATCACAAGCTGTGAGGTGAAATCGAGAACGGCTCGTGCTGAAAAAAGTGTCATATTCGAAAACGCTACTGCATAGGCAGCTCGCGAAATCTAGTGTTTTTCTATTATTTTCATTTTCTCTTGACTTCTCAGGTTCCAAGGCTTCTAGTTCACCGATCGCAGTCAGCCGTCCGTTTGCACCTACCTTGCTTCCGGGAGCCACGACGACGCAAAAGTTCGAGCTGCCAGACTTGGGAGACCTGCTAACCATAGATATCGAGCTGGCTACTCTGCTGCTACAAGATGCGCTTCACCTGCGCTACCTGGTCGTCGTGGAAACGAGCAGCAAGAGCATCACAATTTTCCCGTGCTACCGTTGGATTTCGTCGAAACTTACAGTTCGAAATGGAAACGGTGAGAACCCTTATTAAACCACCCACTAGCTGGAATAGAATGGAACGTAGCCAACAACTGCAAAACCTTGCTCTAACTGTCTTTGATCTCCCCCAAACAAAGGTTGCTGGTGTTTAGGCGGCTTTAATCTTCTTCTCTTTGGTTACTAAAACGGTGTCTCAACTGATTCAATTTGGAATGCTGCATTATCAAGAGTTTTCAGATAAAATAAAATACGAGTAACCCACTTGGTGCCGATTCACCGAAAAGAATTTCACATACGGTAGGAGACAGAGTACGAACCTGTGACTATTGATTTTCTCTTGACCAATCTTCTACCACTGACCAGCAGTGACTATTAACTCTGTTCCTTGATAGCTACTATCACTAGTGCTCTAGTGCTTCTGCTAACTTTCTGAGTGTTAATTGTTCACATATTCGCCCGAGCTGCATCTGTAAGGTCATGTCAGAGCATGTACCTGTTGGTCTCAAAACGGGAGAGGTGTAAATGCATACCACGTCTTGCAGTGAACGAGCAGCAAAGAAGTATCATTTTACTGTACCAAGTTCTCAGCATGTCGTTTGCAGTAAATTAATATGTACTGTTAGTTACATGGTTCTGCCACTTACCTCAGCCAAGTATGTTTATTCACTCCTATGATCATTCGTATAAAGCAAGATGGCAAAAGAACTCCTTGGATTGGCCATACTTCGGTGGTCTTTTTATTCCGTAAAACATTATTCATTTTTGGTTACATGTGTGTTAACTCAGTTTATATGAGGTAGAAGCTAGTGTATTCCGCCTAATAAATCATAGTCCGAATTTGTGCTCCTTAATTCGTGCTAGTCTCGATGTATCAATCATATCACGATATTATTCACTTCAATCGGAAGAATACAAACCTATCCCTCCATAAGCAACTGAAGTTTATCTTTTAGAAGGCACGGGTGTCTACAAATATCGTAAAGCAGCGTTGGGATCTTTAACATCGAGCATTACAACGCTTGTATTTCGACATGATTCTCTTAGGGCCCAATACGAAACTATTTTTATTCTTTTTTCTGTAGTTAGCAAAATTCACTTTTTTTTTTTTTTTTTAATAAAAAAAAAATTTTGTTATTGAGCATTTATCTTTACAGCCTCTCTGGCGTTCAAAGAGAAGGATGCCCTGCTGCTGGCTCAGAGGCAGGCTGAGCTGCGGAGCAGACAGGACACGTTTACGTGGGGCTCGAATCCTCGATACGCCGGCTGGCCAGGATACACGTGCGAAGGAATTTTCAACGTACCGGCGGATGTGCAGTTTGCAGATGCAGAAGGTGCAAGCTTCGTCACATCGGTCGTCGCAGCCGGCGCCAAATTCGGCCTTAAAGTACTTGGACAGTCGAACGAACGTTACACGGACTTCAAAGCTTTCTACGATGCCGGCAAGGGTGAGAGAGCACCTTAATCGGACACTGACATTCTTTTTTTCACTGCGGGAGAGAGAGGGTGTATTCATTAGCGAGATGGTCTGTTTGCATGTGTGCCGGCGTGTGGAGCACATACTCGTCATCAGAAGCTGCCTTGATACGGCCCTCTTCTGTAGCAATGGGCAACCAAGGCGACGACGACAAGGTAATGAAGAACATCTACCTGAATTGGACGACGGACGAGGAGTTCGGCAGGCAGTACCTCAATGGACAGAACCCTGTTGTACTGGAGAAGTGCACGAGCTTGCCTGCAAACTTTGCGGTGGAAGCTGAGCTAAGAACTCAAGGTTTAACACTGGAGGTAAGCCCTTGAAGACAGAAGCCTCTTCTGAGCTAGGCAACCACCAAAACTACCGCTTTGTGCTTTTATATCCGGTCACACCAGCCTGTTTAAAATTCTGCTTAGCTAACCCATTTTAAACATTGAGACACTCCTCAACTTTTTCTCAAGATAATAGCTATATCTGTATAAAGAACGTTTAAGGGAACCAGTTAAAGCACGACGTCGGCATATGTTTTAGAAGACTGCTACCTCTCACGCTATTTGCTTAAGAACGCTCGCTAATGTAAATGATAACCATACAATTGAGGATAGTCTACACCGTATAACGAAGAATAACTGTTTTCACGGTTCAAATCACTGAGTTAACAATTGCCTTAAAATATTTGCCTTTAAAACGGCTTCGAGGCTTCCGTTGTCAAAGTCTGGCAGCTGCTTCTATTCCCATTTAAGACAAGATACAAAAAAGGCAAAATCAATCTCTTTCAAACGATGGGCGATAAACGCCTAATCGTCTCGTTATGTGTGCCACTAACCTGGTGCATATGATACTTATTTTTTCTAAACACGCTTCTTTACCTATTAAATGCAATTCCTTTATATCGGTTCAACGAAAGCTTCAAGTAACGAACCTCAAAGTCAGCCCTTTCTCCGAATTTAGGTGGCAGCTTCGAGAGGCAGTGTTAAGATATCTTTTCGTATTAGCGTATTCATTTCTTGAGCATTTTATTTTATCTGAATATTATCACAAGCTATTACTCAATTGTCGCACTTTAAGAATCACTATTTTGATCAATAATAACATGAAGCACGGGAGCCATAGATTATTTGGAAGAGATAGTGTCGTACCTAGAGAAAAGCTCGTTGAAGACGTTAAAAGGCTTGCTTATTGCCGCCTTCTAAGTTTTCAAATTAGCACGTCGCTTGCCAACTTTATTGTTGGTGTCCGTGTTAATATCAAGGTACTCCTCCTATAACCTTAATACGCTATTATATATTCAACTGCAGTTGACGACAATTGGTTAAACTACGAAACACATATATTCGGTCGTTTGAATAGAATCCTATGAAAACTAAATCTCTGTCCAGTAAAGGTTCCAACTCGCAGCAAATTTAAATGCATCTCCGTCTGTAACCCCACAATAACTAGGTGGGTGTGAAACTGCATAGTTTATGGTTTTCTTTTGCGAACTCAAAGCCGTGGCGGCTTTTGGTACGCATTCGGTTGTCAATGGACGTCACCTCACGCAAAAAAAGTGAAAGTGAAAAGCATAGCTGAGCCAGAATGGCGGTTGAGGCAGTGAGTAGCATGGCAGTAGCAGCTCAGGACGGGCTGGGAAGGATGTGCCAAATTTGGCAACAGGAGAGGAGATTGTCGTTGCATAAGAATTTCGGAAATAGGTTTGCCATGTATGCCCTGCAGAACGAAAGCTACTGTCGACAACGGCCCTTTGGCGGGAGGAATGGAATAGCTAGTTTATTGTTCACAGACTAACTAAGGGCACGAGAAGGCTGCAACTTGTGCTATCGTTGATAGAATAGCTGAGGCTGCGGGAACTATGACCACCAACCTATCGGATTAAGCTCCCGTGAAAGCACATTTACTGATATTTCTCAATAACGAATGAACCGATCGACACGAAAATTGGTAAACACAACAATGGTAAAATAAGCAATTTTTTGACGTAGAATTAGCTGTCATGTATACCTCCTGGTTACCTCTAAGAGACAATGTCATGCCTTTCAAAGATCCATATTTAGAAGGAACTTAAAAACACACCTATTTAGGATAGCATTAAGTGGTCCCTGTGATTCGTCATTTATTTGCTTAAGCGTACTGACACTGTGCATGCTGCCACTAACCACATTTGCATGCTGACCCTGTGCATGTCACCCCTAACCATATTATTCATTTTGTTTGTTTTTCAAGCATGATTTTACTTACCATTCAATTGCATTTCCCTTTGCAGCAAATGTAAAGGACCTAGAAAGAGATTAAGTTCTCTGAGGGCGCTTTATCAAGTGCATTAATATTATTATTATTATCTTCAACGAAGTATAGCAATCTGACACGATCAACAGATTCAATAGCATTGTGTAAATTTGCCAAACCCCTCAAACGATGCATTCCACTTGGCTTCCAAACCGTAACTTCTAAAAAGAAAATAAAAAACTATTTGAAATGGCATATTTTTCAATGCATCAGCAATATCACGTTCAATGACATAAAGGATGTATGTAACTATAGTTACCAAACAACGACAAATATGAGCAAGTATGTAGATTTTCTGGGCAGGGGAGCTCAACTTATACTCAAAATTTCACGTCGATCCGAGCCGCTTTGGCCAAGCTATAGACTGTACAAGGTACCAAAGACCGATGCTGGGAAAGCACACCGGAAGACAACTCATGATGTATAAGCATGCTTCGTTGACAAAAATGCCCGATTTTACCTGTTTACAGTCATAAAGCTTGGAAAAAGATACCGATGAACCTTTACTTCAAACTTCACCCCTATCAAATCATTATTAGCCTACCTGTTACATTTGCCACAAGACCAAGATCCTGACAACTGCTTAGCATAACAAACACAGTTAGTTCTTTATCAAAATCAGTATATCTAAAAAGGTTCAATATGTAAGAGAGGCGGCAGGAGTGATGTTTAACCACAAACAAGCACGAATTCCAAATTTCAAGTTCTCTTGTTCCGTTTTTTGGAGATATTATATCTTCACACAAGTGCTAAGTATCGTACATATAATTTAATAAATGGACAAATATGCACTATCAGGACTTAAAACTACAAGGCCCTTAGTGATCAAAAACTCTACTTGCACAAGAGATATGTTGGCAGGCCGTGGTTATCACGTGGTCGGGTGAATGGCACATTCGCCTCGACATATCGCAGCTATAAACGGTCAAAAGGGGAAGTCGAAATCACCATAATTTCCCTTGAATGTGATTGAATCAACGTTTATATTCTGATTCCTAGGGAATGACACGCTAGTTCAACGTAGTAATCCGTCCGTCGACGGACAAGTGCCAGGGTGGCCCGTCCTCAGTGCACGCTCATAGAAAATAGGGTGGGAGAACGGATCTGTGGTCCCAGGATTCAGTTGGGCCGGCGACAGCGGACTCTTTAGCAACCGCCGCCCCTGCTGCAGGAAATTGAATAAGCCCTAGTAATAGTCCAGTTAAAGAAAGAGTCACTTCCGGTTACCCCGGCTCCCCAGGAGGCGTATTGCGACAAAAATTAGATATTTAAACATATGGCAAATAAATAGAGAATGAACAGAGAGGATAGCCGCTATTTTGCGGCTCAGCCGAAGCTGGGCCGCAAACCGCCAAACTCTTTCCCGAAAAGCCTTCGCCTGTTAGTTTTTACGCTTCATATTGTAACTACTAGTCAAATTGTCTACCACGAGGAAGCTTGACATTATTTTGAAAATTCGACGTTTTTACATAGTTTCAAACTATGGTCCGGAGTCCGCTTGGGGCTGAGTGAGTAATACTGAAGCGCTCAGAACAAGTCCAGAACTCTGAGAAACTGCAATGTCAGCTGAACCAGTCAAGTTATGGCTGATAATTAGTGACTATGTGGTATTCTACGGCGAGGCGTCATAAAAAGGCAGTGCGATGAGATACGGGTTAGGATTCCATACTCGGGATCGGTGTTGGAGCCGATTTGAGCTCTAGGCCACATTGCAGTTGGTAGATTACGTTGTCGCTCTAGAATGCCGGTATCTGCCCGCTGCTGTCAAATAGAATTGTCTGCATTATGGATATGGCTTGATTTGGTAAGATACGAGTCCTCTTCGTCGTTAGCCCTCCAACAAAGTTTATGTGTCACCAGTATTCGGTGCGCGTCGGCTGAGGCTAACTAGCACCGATACGAACGCTGCGTTTGTGGCCTAGCATTCTACCCGGACTCGGAAGCTACACACAATGTTAGTAGGAATGGTATGGGTGTGCGTAATAGCCATGGCCCTAGCAATTCCACACTGAAGATGCCGTGCATCGGTCTACGAAATCTACAAAAAAAACATAGCAGCGCATATAACTTAGCAATTGTACACCCACACGCCTATAACGGTGCATATTACTTGGCACGATGTACCTTCACAAAAAAGCTTCTTCACATCCTCAACATCCTTTTCTTTGCATTCGTATCACACAAATCCACCACGATCACTGCAGTGGCGAACTCCACTTTTAGGAGCGATGGCTTGGAGGCCTTCTGAGGAAATCCTCTTTCATACCAGCATCACCCATAAGAGCTAGGCACTGTGGGAAGAACTAAGTCGGCCATCGATGTTTCTTGAATTCGGGTTGTTAACGTCCTAACTAGCAGGAAAGTCGGCGTCGGCAATGAGGAAAGGTGAATAATCGGAGAGGGTGGGACCAAATGCTAGGAGGCACAAACTCCGGACAGCCTTCTAGGTAGCTCTGCGAATGCCTGGCCAAATCAGAAACCTTCCCGAAGCAGGGGACTTTACTCTCGGTCCAGACACGTTCAGACGGGCACGCTTTGAACCTGGAGGACCACATAAACCTGCCGCCATTGCCGCAGCCACGAGAGCTGCTGCAATTGTTATCCCATTCAGCTAAATTAGGCAGGGAGATTACCTTCTGACCAATAGTGCACCTTATGCTTAGCAGCAATTTGTCATATGCTAGGCTGCTGCCAGTTACATTCATATGTACAGGTTGCCCCAAGGGCGGAGCGTATGCTTTTGAAGCCAGGAATAGAGATAAGTTCTCTTAGTTCTCCTAGTTTCTTCTTGTTACGTTCTCTTTTATAAATGAATTACATAAAATAATTAGGGACCCCCGCCGTGCACCTCTCTGCTTAAGCCCTAGTACGTGCATCCACCGCTCTTACTGTTCCCTCTTTGACTTCCCTGCTACTAAACTTGTTCAAGTATTATCTCCGTTGGCGCTTACAAATCATGCAAGGCCAATGTAGATTCTGTGTGAAGGAAGGAACACGCTGAAGCACATGTGGTAACTAAAGCATGCAATCAAAAAATTTCCATCACCATGGTCTTTAAATGAAGTCAAACAGGACTGGTGGTAAATGCATTGGTGACTATCTTACAAAACAACCCACTATAGCTATGCCATTGCTGTGCATGAGTTGCATATATAGTCGGCGAGGCAGTTTTAGCTAAAGTACGTGAACACTTCTGTTCCTAACATGAAAACGTCAGTACGGTTGCATAAGCATTTTGTAGAGAGTTCTACAGCCGATGCCGTGCAGGCATAACAAAATGAGCCAGCTTTACATCGTATTGTGAAGATGATAGTTATACCTTATTTTGCAATGATTATTTTGTGACTGGGATTGATGATCAATGCCGTTTTTGAACACCCCTCCCGTCCTACGTGATGAACATCTGCTTTAGCCACTGAGCCCAAGCAAGCGGTATCGTGCTCTCGCTCCAGGACCTAAATTCGAGTTTTAAGTCATGCAGCAGGTAATTATCTCTTTTGCCTTTAGCAAGTGCAGTGAAGGCTACTGCCAAAACTTTTGTCCTGCGGGCTTTTCAATGGGCACGGCTGTCACTTCTCTGTGTGTGCTGCTTTTTTATTCGACGAATAGTGCCATCCTTGCTCAGTGTTAGCCAATTATCAGTTTTTTATCGCTTCTAAAACCACATCAGAATACAGTGTGACGATCACTTGTAGTGGTTATAGACATCGCTCTTTTCAAGGCCCATCACGTGGGTCCCAAGGGCAGTCGCTAAACCTCATCGGCTCGTGCTGGAATATTAGTAGAACTAATGCCTCTACGTAAGGCTAATAGCATCGAACGAAGAGTCGGCTCTGCTGCGCGCCTGTATAATTCATTTATATAGAACCCCAAGAGAACCTAATCTGTATTAAGGCGCTTCGCATATGCCTCGGGGCTCGAGCCCACGACCTCAGTCAGACCTTGGTTAGGGGCGAGCACCTTAACCGCTAGATTAAACCAGCTCGGCAGTATGCAAGCAGTAGCATGATACCACAGAAATCGTATTGCTCATGCATCTATATTCAGCCAGCTCGCTTTCATATCATCGTTGGGCTCTATATTCCACAGCTCGCATGCATGCTCTTGTGTGATGGAAGGAGTCAGGCAACTGACTAATGGCCACCTGAAAGTCTTTTGTATGCAACTGAAGCTAAGCAATATGGCATATCCGGCTCGTATTAATTAGAACTTCTGCAATAGCAGTAGTCCTGTAAATTTCCATGTCAACGTTTGCTTATCAAATCCATTGCATACGCATTCTCGCTATAGCTCTGGGCTCAACTCGGGACGATGGTGGAACTTGTTAACTTCGTTCTAGCACTGTAGTCACCTCTTGGTAATGCTAAGCTCTGAAAAGCTGCAAATGCACTTTCTTGTCAGCTTAAATCGATAGCGGTTGCAACGACAGTTTAACCGATTACATTCGTATCTCGCCACTTTGTGCCTCGACTTTCTCGGCTTCACTCTATCGCGGTTTCTTCAAATGCATTCATTAAAAGTTCATTGAAATTGTGAAAATGATACATGCGTTCGGTTGTCTAATTATACACCCTAAAATTAAATTTGTTGTACTATAGACTGTACGCCTATGTATTCAAGCAACCCCACAAATCCTTCTCCTTGATAAAGTCCAAAATGTCTTAACTTCAGTCTTATTTTGTCTAATATACTGGCTAATATGAGTGGAATGACGACTAAAGTGTATTATTTCACGTCCAGATGGACTTGGTGGTTAAAAATTTTAATTTTAGAGTCATGAAAATGTTCTTATGCTCTAACTACAAGAATATTTGGCTTATAGATAAAAGCTCCTACATCGCGAAACTTTGGTTATCGAGGTAGAATCTGGAGTTGACTAACCACTATAAGCGAGGGATGACTGTACTCTGTTAATCTTAATCAAGTAAACAAGTTATTCTGATTATTCTTCTATTTCAGTCCGGAAGGTTTTACATCGCCAACTATGCTTTACTGGATGAGCTACTAACTCCTGGAGAGATGTCCACGAAGGCATTCTATTGTTCTCCAATTTGCCTTTTCCGGCTTCTACCCAATGGAAAGCTCGTTCCGATCATCATCCAGCTAAAGCAGAAGCCAGGAGCAGACAACCCCCTGTGGACGCCGAGAGATGGCCTTGGCTGGTTGCTGGCTAAAATGTACGTGCGAAACGCGGATTCAAATCTTCATCAGAGTATTACGCACCTGCTGAAAACCCACCTGGTCCTGGAGGCGTTCACGGTGGCCATGTGGCGTCAGCTGCCCGAGGCCCATCCAGTGTTCAAGCTGCTCGTTCCTCACACTCGCAGCACGATCGCCATCAATGCTGCTGCCAGATCAACACTAATTAACGACGGTGGAATTCTCGACAAAGCATTGTCCATGGGCATCAAGGCAACGAACATACTCATTCACCGCGTATTCAGCAAGTTCAAGGTCCAAGATATTATTTTTCCAGAAGCGATCCGGGCACGTGGCATGGACGGGGACATACCGGAATTTTACTTCCGAGATGATGGCATTAAGCTGTTCAATGTCATTCGCGAGTACGTCTACGAAGTCATCAGCATTTACTACCTAAACGACGACGACATTAAACAGGACACTGAGCTGCAAGCTTGGATGCAGGATTTGTACACGAACGGCTTCCCCGGGGCCACTACCGATGGCACTCACCACGGTCTCACAGAGTCCGTTGCAACGAAGGAGCAACTCATCACGCTGGTGACAAGCATCATTTTCCACGGTTCAGCCGGTCATGCGTCCATCAATTTCTCGCAGATGGCATTCTATGGATTCGTGCCAAATGCGCCATTAATGATGAGAGCACCACCACCGACGTCAAAGGACGGTATCACTATGGACAAAGTGATGGCGTCTCTTCTTCCTTGGGTTACAGACGCTGGAACACAGCTGGCAGTGGCTTATGCTCTTTCCAGATATGCCGACGGAGAAGTAAGAGCAAATAGCTATCTTTTTCTGATTCCACATGTGTACCGCTGTCTCTTAGATTTCAATCGCTTCATTTGGTTTTCTATTTTTAGATTTTTCTCGGTGTATACCCGGAGCTCCATTTCTCTGAGGCCTCTGCTAATGCTGCGGCCAAGAAATTTAAGTCTCATCTGGACCAACTGAATGCTGAAATCAGTGCCAGAAATGCATCACTGAGTATTAAATCGTACCCGTATATGCTCCCAAGCCTGGTACCTAACAGCATAGCAAAATAAGCTAGAGCTATTTGAGGATTTCGGACAACGAAAATAAAATATCACTCTCCAAAGAATTACACATGACTTCATCGCAGCTGCTGTGTCTCAGTGACAGAAATATTTTATGTAACTTAAATCGCAATTTAAAAAGAATATTTTGAAAGTCTCCGGATTAAAGCTACAAACAAAAGCCAAGCCCTCTATCATACTTGCAAGACGATAAGAAAACAGTAAAACAAGCTAGGAGGTCAACGTCAGCCACAGGGTTGAAGTCCCTGTCAGTAGTACAGCCGGAATCCTCTGTTAAACCTCTCCAGAAACAATCCAGTGTGTGTGAAAATTTGCACAAAACCAATCGCTAGCCGCCAACTGGCATGCACGTACATGACAGCTGCCCCCCAGTGCCTCGGTGCGAATGTTACGGGCCCTCAGCTTTCGTTCCACCTGCTGATGACATCAGGTCACAAACTAAATCGTTCCTAGCTCTTCGAGAAACTACATCTTAAAATTTTTAAAAATGGTGCCGACACTTTGCTATGGTTTGCAGACCATATTTCTGACATTTGCAACTAAGATTGAAGCTAGCTTTCTTAAAGTAGTATGTTAAAGTAGTAAAGTAGTAGTATGCGACTGTTTAGAAAATTGACCGACTAGTCTGTGCATATGGAGGGGTTCTACTACACGTTATTTACACAGAACTAAGAAGAAAACTTAGCTATGCAGTCAGGTTTCAGCTGCCTGTCTCAATAAGCTATATCGTCGCAGTAATGAACGTACCCTTAAGCGAATTCGCTGTTCCAAGCGCATTAGGTAACTGTATACACTTGCACAAGAAAGACAGTGGGTGAGAAAACTTTTTAAGCAGCGTCTTCTCGAAGCAAACGGCAGCTTATATCTGTGGCTGCAGTAGCTCAACTAGAATTACAAGAAAAGGCGTTTGTTTCACACACTTGCACAAAAACCACTTGGATGCGCCTTGCCTTTCTTAGCTAAAGCTGTGGCTCGTGGTGAGGAAGCCGCTATTGTAGTATAGTATAGGTTCACGTGACCTGTATTGGTTACGTTACTTGCTGGGTTCACATTAGGTTGATTGCTAGCCAGCAAACTACTCCTGCCTGGCCGTGGAATGAGACACAGCTGCATTTACTTCCGGCTACCAGCAGCTTGAAGTTTATTCAGCAGGACACGTGATGATGGACATTGGAACTTGAGCCGTGCACGTCGGCATGTGGAGCCAGATGAACCCGTGTTTACTCTCACGGGCTGCCTGTGGCCCAGCCAGTTTGCAGTGCAGTGCAAGTATACTTGCATTAGGGAATGACGGGAATTTAGGAAATGCTTCCAATTAGATGTTAAAAACATAGCTGCCTGGCTCAGCCTGTGTCAAGGAGGTCGATCCAACATATTTGGCTGTTCCACACCACTGGTATAGCCATTGTGCTGCCACCCACATGCTTGTGTGTGTGCTTTTTCTCGCTTTTAGTCGCTTACACACAATAGGAATACGGTTGTGTCGGTCAATCCAGGGTGCCACGTCACTCCTGTGCTTTCTCGAGCTTTTCACTTTCCGTTTCTCCCTCACTCTATCTCTCTCTCTCTCTCTCTCTCTCTCTCTCTCTCTCTCTCTCTCTCCCTCGCCCTCACTTGCTCATGATCTCCCACACGCACTCCCACATGCAGTGCAGGCATTTACATGTTTGCTCATGGTCATGTAAATGTGCCGAGATATGCTTGTGCAGGGAAACGTGCACTAGTCTTGGTGTGAGCATGTGAGCACGTATGCACAAGCTGAGTAACTGTTGGTTGCTGAGGAATCATTCTCGCCTCCTGACACCAAACGCTAATAGGGTGTATCATTGTTGCAGAATTGTCTTAACCATTCGATCATGCTTCCCTTGCAGCAGATTTATGGTGCCTAGAAAGATATTAAGTTCCCCAAGGGAGCTATACAAATGTATTATTGTTATTATTATTACCTGACCGCCTAAAATGGGTTCGGCACGCTTCGCTAACATTTCAAAAATGAGTTAAAGCTTTCGATAAGCTTATCTCACCAATTGCGTAGTCTTTATAAACTTCAGGTGTTTTTGTGTTTTTTATCAAATTAAAAGAAAATGGGAGAATTTTGCTTGTGGAGTATAGTTAGGAGTCACTATAGCCACAAGTTTAATTTTTGAATTCGTATTCGGCGGTCATTCCGTGCATAGTCATGCATTCTTTTACGTTTGAGCAAACAGTGTCAGTTGAATATCAGTGAATAGGTGAATGTGTCGCAGCTATTAAAACAAGCCTGATGGCCAGTTTAGTGCTGCAGGACTAGACACGCCAGCTTCTATTTATTCGTTGAGTGCACACACGTCATGGGTATTTTAGATACGGGCTATTCGTATAAAACTGAAAACCTATCAAATCCTATCACGCAATCGGCATTGTTGCAAGTGCATAGTGACCTTCTCAATAGTGTTGGCTTAGGTTCACTCCGTTCTACTTCTACTGAATCTCTCGGCAGCGCTGGAGACGTTTGGTCACCGAGTCCTTCTTCAGAGCCTATCTCCTCACCGAGGTAGTTTTTATTTAAGCTGCAATAGTTTAGGTCTTATCCCAGTCATATATTTCAAGCGCTGGTTGAAACGGGCACTGGCTATGCGGGAAAATCTAAAGTAACTGATATCCCAACGGATATAGGCTTCGAGCGATTCTTTTCATGGTGCATTCCCTCCCCTCTCTCTCTCTCGGTCTCTCCCTCTTTCTCTTTCTCTCTCGGTTTCTCTCTCTCTCTCTCTCTCTCTCTCTCTCTCTCTCTCTCTCTCTCTCTCTCTCTCTCTCTCTCTCTCTCTCTCTCTCTCTCTCTCCCTCTCTCTCTTGTCTCTCTCCCTCTCTCTCTCTCTCTCTCGCTTTCTCTCTCTCTCTCTCTCTCTCTCTCTCTCTCGCTCTCTCCCTCTTTCTCTTTCTCTCTCGCTTTCTCTCTCTCTCGCTCTCTCCCTCTTTCTCTTTCTCTCTCGGTTTCTCTCTCTCTCTTTCTCTCTCTCTCTCTCTCCCTAACCGATGTAAACGGAAACCATAGTCTTGGCTTTCACTGTGCGTAGATGATAAAGAATTATAGCCGTGCTTTTATCCTTTCCTTTCTGCTATACTGAATACTATCCATTTCTAGCACATTGAACACAACAAAATCGCATAAACAATGTTTAGCTAACAAAACAAACTTGGATGCGAGCAAGCATACTCAGATTAAAAATCGATAAAAACATACTAGCACATAACATAACATACTAGCTAATGGAAAACGTAATGCTACTACGAAATTGGAAACCCTAGGACTTAATCGAGCATGACCAGCATTTATTATGCTGCTGTACACAATCCGTGCGTCCCGTTTCAAAATGATCTCCCACTAGATCGCTAAATAAACTTCCCAGTCCAGTCACACTGATTTCAGCGATGTGACCTATCAGTTATATGAGCCTGCTTAGCCAGTGATACAGCAGTTAAGCGGCTTCATTTATTTGTGACATTATGACGGTTTACTTTGCTCAGAACACTTTCAGCTCAGTATCATTGCAATTATTCGGGCCTGCATAGACAATGATATCACAGCCAAGATATTCTGAAAATGTTTGTGAGATGTCGTTTAGACCTTTGCAACTCACAGGTCTTCTTGCCTGTGCAATAGAGTTTTCCTACCTATGCAATATGAAACTGTATGACCTTGCATAAGCAAGACTGTAGGTGGGAACACTGTTTAAGCAGCGTCTTCTTAAAGCAAACGGAAGCTTATCTGTGTGGAAGCATTAGCCCAACTAGAATTACAAGAAAAGGCGCTTGTTTGACACACGTGGCACTTGCACAAAATCCACCTTGGATGCGCCTTGTCTTTCTTAGCTAAAGCTGTGGCTCGCCATGATGAAGCCGCTATAGTAAAGTTAGTAAGCCCGAGAGCTATGAAAGGTCCGGACAAACCTCTAGACCGTTCTTCTCTGTCAATCGCCATAGTGGTCGATTTTCACGTGCATAGCTAGCGAGCACTCGAATTCCTGTACGTTGTTTTCTGGCTCGTTCGGCTCGGGAAGCAACTCAGCTGGACTTGTATAGGTTTACGTGACTTGTCTTGGTTACGTTACTTGCTGGGTTCACATTAGGTTGATTGCTAGCCAGCAAACTACTCCTGCCTGGCCGTGGAATGAGACACAGCTGCATTTACTTCCGGCTACAAGCAGCTTGAAGTTTATTCAGCAGGACACGTAATGATGGAATGTGGAACTTGAGGAGTGCACGTCGGTTTGTGGAGCCAGGTGACCCATGTTTACTCTCACGGCAGCCTGTGGCCCAGCCAGTTGGCAGTGCAGTGCACTTATACGTGCATTAGAGAATGACGGGAATTTAGGAAATGCTTCAAATTAGACGTTAAAAACATGGCTGTTTTGCTCAGCCTGAGTCAAGGGGGTCGATTTAACATATTTGGCTGCTCCACACCACTGGTATAGCCATTTTGCTGCCACCCACTTGCTTTCGTGAGTGCTTTTTCTTGCTTTTAGTCGCTTACACACAATAGGAATATTGTTGTGCCTGCCAATCCTGAATGCCATGTCACCTGTGTGCTTTCTCGAGCTTTTCAATTTCCGTCTCTCCATCACTATTTCTCTCTCTCTCTCTCTCTCTCTCTCTCTCTCTCTCTCTCTCTCTCTCTCTCTCTCTCTCTCTCTCTCTCTCTCTCTCTCTCTCTCTCTCTCTCTCAGTCTCTTCCTCTCTTCCTCCCTAGCTACCTCCCTACCTTCCTCTCTCTCTTTTTTTTATTCTCTTATCTTCATTCTCCTCTATCTCATTCCTTTCAGCTTCACGTTTTCTCTCCCTCCCCCCTTCTTGCTTTTGTCTGTGTTTCTCACCACTCTTTGCTCTCCTCCTCGTCTGTCTCTTCTCTCTCTCTCTCTCTCACTCTCCCTCACCCTCACTTGCTGAGGATCTCCCACACGCACTCCCACATGCAGGCATTTACATGTTTGCTCATGGTCATGTAAATGTGCCAAGATATGCTTGGGCAGGCTAACGTGCACTAGTCTTGGTGTGAGCACGTGAACACGTATGCACAAGCTTATTAACTGTTGATTGCTGAGGAACCATTCTCGCCTCCCGATACCGAACGCTATAAGGGTGTATCATCGTTGCGCAATTTCTTTACCTTTGATCATGCTTCCCTCGCAGCAAATTTAAGGCGCCTAGAAAGATATTAAGTTCTCTGAGGGAACTATACGAACGTTTTATTGTTTTTGTTATTACCTAACAGCCTAAAATGGGTTTGGCACGCTTTGCTAACATTGCAAATAGGAGTTAAAGCTTTCGATTAGCTTACCTCCTCAATTGCATAATCTTTAAAAACTTCAGGTGATTTTGTTTTTTATCAAATTAGAAGAAAATGAGAGAATTTTGCTTGTGTAGTATAGATAGGAGTCACTATAGCCACAAGTTTAATTTTTGAATTCGTATTCGGCGGTCATTCCTTGCACAGTCATGCATTCTTGTACGTTTGACCAAACAATGTCAGTAGAATATCAGTGAATAGGTGAATGTGTCACAGCTATTAAAACAAGTCTGGTGGCCAATTTAGTGCTGCTGGACTAGACACGCCAGCTTCTATTTATTGGTTGACTGCACACACGTCATGGGTATTTAAGATCCGGGCTATTCGAATAAAACTGAAAACCTATCAAATCCTGTCACACAATCGGCATTGTTGCAGGTGCATAGTTACCATTTCAATAGTGCTGGCTTAGGTTCGCTCCGTTCTAGTTCTACTGAATCTCTCGGCGGCGCTGGAGACGTTTGGTCACCGAGTCCTTCTTTAGAGCCTATCAACTCGCAGGGGCATTATTGTTATTTATCTGCAATAGTTTATTTCATCTCCCTGTCAGATATTTCAATCACTGATTTAAACGGGCACTGGCTATGCGGGAGATTCTAAAGTAAGTCATATCCCCAGGGATATCGGCTTCGAGCTATTCTTTTCACGGTGTATTCTCTCCCCCTCTCTCTCGCTCTCTCTCTCTCTCTCTCTCTCTCTCTCTCTCTCTCTGTGTCTCTCTCTCTCTCTCTCTCTCTCTCTCTCTCTCTCTCTCTCTCTCTCTCTCTCTCTCTCTCTCTCTCTCTCTCTCTCTCTCTCTCTCTCTCTCTCTCTCTCTCTCTCTCTCTCTCTCTCTCTCTCTCTCTCTCTCTCTCTCTCTCTCTCTCTCTCTCTCTCTCTCTCTCTCTCTCGCTCTCTCTTTCTCTCTCTCTTTCTCTCTCTCTCTCGCTCTCTCTCACTCTCTCGCTTTCTCTCTCTCTCTCTCTCTTTATCTTTATCTCTTTTTTTCTCTCTCTCCCCTAACCGATGTAATCGGAAACCATAGTCTTGGCTATCACTTTGCGTGGATGATAAATAAGTGTAGCTGTGCTTTTATCCTCTCCTCTTTTCTGTTATGCTGAACACTATTTCTAGCACATTGAACACAGCAAAATCGCCTGACCAAAGTTTAGGTGACAAAACGAACTTGGATGCGAGCAAGCTTACTCAAATTAAAAATCCATAAAAACTAACACACTAGCTTTGGGAAAACGTAATGCTACTACGAAATTGGAAATCCTAGGACTTAATCGAACTCGACCAGCATTTATCATGCTACTGTAGGCAATCTGCACGTACCGTTTCAAAATAAGCCGTCACTAGATCGCTAAATAAACTTCCCAGTCCAGTCATCTCTATTTCAGCGATATGACTTATCCGTAATATTAGCCTGATTAGCCTGTGATACCGCAATTAAGCTGCTACATACATTTGTGGCACTATGACGAATTACTTTGCTCGAAACAGTTTCAGCTCGGTACCATTGCAATTATTCGGGCCAGCATAGACAATGATATCCCAGCCAATATATTCCGAAAATGTTTGTGACATGCCGTTTAGACCTTTGCAACTCACAGGTCTTCTTCCCTGTGCAATAGAGTACCTACAGTTAGAGCAAATATTTGCACATAGTTCTTATAGTCGTTAACGTTTAAACGCAACTGCACATCTACTCTCAACGACGTGATCAGCCTGCATAAGCAGTTTCAGGGTTAAAGTTCCTTTTAGCCCACTGCAGACTATTAATACAAAATGCTTACTCGTCAGGGTTAGCATTTTACCACCCACGTTTCACGCTCAAGTCATTTAGCTGTACCATCTACTTACTTGAATCCATTGGAGATTATGCCTTCATTTAATATGCTCCCAAAGTCTGAAAATACCAACTGCCGTCAAGACATTGCCTCTTGACGTTAAAAGAAGCTAAACTCACGTGCTTCTCATAGCATCTGCTCAAACTTTGTCAATTATCATTTGTATGCTCGTGTGTGCTGAGATTGCACAGGTCAATCATTCACTGATTGACCTGCTTTCTTGCCTGCATATTTATATTTCAGAGAGAGATATTTTGTTCGGTGAGAGCGTTATAAAAAACTGTGCATTCAGCACAATTACTATTGCTGTTGTTGTTGTTTTTTTTGTCGTGTTCTTGTCTTCATATGTCTGCCCAGTGTCACACCAAGCACACTGATTGCCATCCCCAGCCAACCTGATTTAAAGTATTTCATCTTCTAGCTTACACCTTGGGCATTGGCATTTTTCGCTAAGCTAGATGCAGCTGGCTTACCTAGCATCCAAAGGTTTGCTGCACTCCGAGTCCAAAGAAACGACGCAGCGATGAAGTCGCATGGTGCACGGTTAGACTTTACCGGCAGGAAAATGCTAGGCAGGATGATAGCTTCACTCGCCGAAATTCGACATGTATTGGTCGTGCAACCGCAGATACTAATAATGATATTTGTATAACTCCCTCGTAGAACTCAATCGCTTTCTAGGCAATGGCACTTTACATTTGCTTCACATGAAGCATGATTGAATGGTTAGCGGTAGCACGCTCAATTACCAAGACTGGTTAGAGGTCACATGCATAACATAACGTGGTTGGAGGTGACATGCGCAGGGACCTCGCATCATCGTGTCTACTTCCGGGTATCAGTGCACCTTTCAGAGCCAATGTTCGTCATTTGAGGAAACTGAACGACGAAGCACCTAAATATTTGCCAACTGCTACGTGGCTTCCTGTACTACTAATATTTTGCAGGTATATATAGCAATAATTATGATAATAATACATTTGATATACCGCCCTCAGAGAACTCGATCATTTTCTAGGGACTTTACATTTGTTGCAATGGAAGCACGATCGAGTGGTTGGTGGTAGCGTGCTCAATAAACAACAAGAATAACAAGGTTAGGGGTGACATGCTCCTGGTCAGTATGCAAGTTTGGTTAGTGGCAGCATGCACACTGTTAGCCAGCATAAGCACGTAAAGAAGAATCACAGGGAGCCACTAAATACCGTCATAAATGGATGCGTTTTAGTTTATTCCTGAGGACAAGAAAGGAGATGCCATGACGCAAGTCGGGATTTAGTTCCAGGCTTTGGGAGCATACGAACTACAGGCATGACTATCAAAGGATTTGAGATTTTCGTAAGAGGTATGGGTAAACAGTTAGATACCGAAAAGCGGGTGGTAAGCGACAGTTTGAGACACTGTAAATACGAGAGCATACATTTGGGCATATCTGGGTACATACGTATATATTACGCTGTATATATGTATAAATATATATATATGTGTGTGTGTGTGTGTGCGTGTGTGTGTGTGTGTGTGTGTGTGTGTGTGTGTGTGTGTGTGTGTGTGTGTGTGTGTGTGTGTGCGTGTTTGTATGTGTGTGCATGTGTGTGTGTGTGTGTGTGTGTGTGTACACACATGTAAGTGTGTGCATGTAAGTGCATATAGGACAAATAAAGAGGTACCACGAAAGGTTTTAGCCGATACTTGGATCGTCAAATGACTAAGGCTGCTCGGAAAGGTAGCTGGCAAAGAAACAGTTAACTTGCTGATCGCTGTATCAATTCGTACTAAACAAAGTTGCCCCATCCAAATAAAAGTGCAGGAGAAGAAATCGTGCTAAAAAACGAGGTCCGGGAGAGTGAAGAAACATTAAAAAATGACATCTACTAAAGTTATGGTACCTTACTGCAGTGGTGAAAGTATTTAGTTTGAAAGCGCTTTTGTCTGAACTGTGAAATGTGCCACCTATCAATCTTTAGTCACTTCCCATTTTAATCAAATTAGGAGTTCGCAAAGTTGCACGGGGGCAGCTCTCAGGTTAGCCGAAATACAACCTGGCCTTAGTGGGTTATATTGACTGAATCAGCTTCGCAGCCAGTGTGCCTATACAACAAGGAGCGTTATCACCTTGCCCTGTAGTGTGGCACTGGCTCACTCGGGGCACCAGATCTATTTTGGAGCTACAGATGACTACTGATTGTCTGGACGTCACGTGTACTTTCGCTAGTCGGACTCTGCCAAGGCCAAATTAGCTGTCGTTGATCACAGCTTGTTCCTGAAGAGAAGCCAATAGCATTAACATGTGTATGCATGATGGCTTGCTTAGCTACATCTGTTTGCTAGTCGCCCACGTCAGTTGCACACCCGACGGCACCAGTACAATTTTACTGGAAACACTCGCATTGTAACCTCGGCTCTTTTTGAGCTCCAGTAAACAACCGGCTAGACTAATCAGCCACGCCCTCTTAACATCGGCAAGCTAAGGTTACAAAACGGCGGGGGCAGTTCTCAGAGTTTGGTAGCGTTGTGTAAATCAAGCTATTTAAGGCCGCGCGAAGTCTGCTCCTTCGAACCAGTCGACAGCCTTGGCGGTAAGTCGGGCTAAGTACGCCGTGTTTTTACGTCCGCATTCGCTTTTAATTCGACAGCCCTCGGTTGCTCGCTAATTCTCTGCGCCAGGGCGTTTTCGCAGACCAGAGACTATGCTGTGCGGTCGGACTGCAATTTGTGTAAGTCCAAAATATGTTTCCACGGTCCCGACGGGAGAAGCTTGAGTCTGTCTCGTAAATTCGTACCAATATACTGTTAAGGACATGAAGAAATACCGTAGCTATGGGTTGCTCTCACGAAAGCCTTTCGACGACGCACCGGCTTGAATGCATCTCTGGACAGCTTGCCCGGCTGCTTTCTTTGGTCTGACTTCGACCCTATGAACGTGTTGGCCCGTGTGCTCGTTAATGTTTGTTAGCATGTAGACTGGTTGTGACTGTTTATTCAGCCACCGTAGTAGCAGCAGCAGAGTGCCAGAGACAAGAGGTCTGATCAGGCCGAAGAGGAGGCAGAGTGCAGTGCATCCGCGTAGCCCAAGAGGCGAGTGCTGAGTGCCTTTCGTCTGCCACTGCAAGACGAATGCTTGTTCAGGCGTGTCTGAACTCGAGAGGATTGACTTCACAGCTGACAAGCGATCGGGCTTCCAGCAGTTGCTTGCTATAAACGTGCTTTCACACGCCGCATTCACACTATTAACATAGTTGCTTTGACCTTTTGCACCCACCCGGCAGTGTCATGGCTAGGGACTTTGGACTCGTAGAATTGTTAACGCTGTTCTAAACGTTGGACCTTCTCAATTTGAAGCGCTTTGGCAGTGTAGAGTTAGAACAAATTGTTCATTTTTAGCGTTAGAGCTTTGTGCTTACAAGCTAAATGCTGAGGCTTGTTGATGCGAAGATGTAAGTCATAGCTCGGCTCATTTTAGCCATGCAGTCATGCTGAATTTTCTTAAGACTTCGTACATATACCATACACCGATGACTCGAGTAAACAAGACTGCTTTAGATGATGTAGACATGTTGCTTAATTTCATGGCTTACCGAGGCCAATTTGCTTTGCTTGCCCATCGTGGTAACAACACGTATGCCACTTCGATCGGAGATTTTGCCCCAACATGTTGATTGGTGCTGTTTCAAGTGAAAGACATATGCTTAATATAGCAAACCTGTGAGCATTCCAACAGGCTAGCTTAACAGCGGTTCACCAGCAGGATCTTCAAGATGGGTGACCACTTCGACTGCCGAGGGAGATGGCTAGAGGTTCAATAATCGAATAAGTGTGGGTATTTAATGTACCTAAAGAGTATAAAATGTCGCTATTTCTTTACTAGGAAGAGCGTCTCTAAAAATAAACTGCTTAAGGCCTATACATGTTTGCAGCATTACAAAACAGCTAAAATACTCACATATACTACAATGACTGGTCTTTCTTGTCACGTGAGTGCTTCGCATATTTGTATTCCACGTTTTCTTGCTTTCCGAGCACGCGTTAGGCAAGCTTCAAGTGCATATTTCTAAATGCTTCCCTGTTTGAAGAATATCAACCTTGTTATCCTTGTCATCACTGGAGAATTGAACCTAATCGTCAAAAATCTCTTCTTAGGAGGTGAACACTTCCCCTACCCACCTGATTCACTTGGAATGGCGGCATCCCTGCAAAGATCATTGGAGCTCAAGTAAGAGGGATGTGGCAGTAACGCAAATAACGAATTAAGCTTGCAATTGCCTTCAACATGATACACTCAGTTTTATAGTGCATATCAATATTTCAGATTACTGGGTCCGTAAATATGAGCTTGCATGAAGTCTACTTACCGAGTAGGTGTAGACTTAAATAAACAACAAATAATTAATAAATTAATGAAAATAAATAATAGCACTTAAAAATACCTAATAAAACAATACCTAATTAACAACAAATTTTGCGCTCTAATAAGTAAGTTACCAAGTAACTTTTGAGTGTAATTTAAGGACTCGCCTACCTTAGCATGCCATTTATAGTGACATTTTTAGAGGAAGTCACGATCTAGTAGCTGACTTATGCATTCGCAAATATAACAGATTAATACCGTAAATAATCAGCCCGCGACATATGACAGTTAGACTTACAAAAATTCAGAGATACGAACTCGGCTTTGTTGGAAAAAAGGAAATCAAAAATTATGATGTATCCAAAAACACATTTCAAATATGTGCATGGTCAGTAGATTTGACAAAGCCACTGGCAGTAGAGAGTAAATGATGTCTGATAGCTGTGCATTGCTGGTAATAAGTCTTTGTACTTCGTTTGGTGAACTGAGTCTTTTCTTGCTTGCGTGACTTTCGCGATTCCGCATTACGGTATGAAAATATAACCTGATTTACTTATTTTTTATAACTTACTTACTATGTACTAAAAAATTGAATCAGTTAATCATTTTACGTCTTCCTCAGAACTTACCGTAGTAAAGCGTTTCATATACCATTATTGAGTTACTCAATTTAGGCTTGCGACATGTTTTCTTGTCCCTATCTATTTCGCACGTGATACTCTAGCTGTATTAACATTTTTTTGTAGAGAGGCGACTTTGACGTCGTCTTCAAATTACTACACCCAACAGCTTGGCATTTTCTCGGGCGGCCTTTTCGACGTGACTGACAGCCCATCCAGCGGCAAGAAAAATTATATAGTCAGTTTGACTGTCAGTGACCTTACAGCTGCAGGCACCCTAGCCAACGTCCACCTTAGACTTCACGGTAAGCTTTTGCAATACATCATTAATTTGACGCTTTTGTAAAATTGCATCAAATATTTTTTGCTTTCAAAAACTAGCTCAAAATGTATTGCGCAGGATGCTATTAACATGTTGACCATAATTCTGAAGTATTCGATTATATTCCGATCATACTCTAAAGAACTTGTCTTAAGTTTCATCAAACGTGCTGGCTAAAAATCGCTAGCTGCCGCCTACGAAACAAGCCACTTATATTTGCCCTTCTTATTACAGCATAATTTTTTCTTTTATTTTTATTTCGTATAAAAATTACCACGAATCGATGGCGTCCGTTGCGTTAAAGACTTACTAAATGCGGCTGCTCGGCTTACCCGAATCTACTTTTGCGAGCCAGTGGTGTTCAGAGTTTAAATATACAGCGATCCTGCTTAGAAGGGTTATAATAACTTTTTCTATTATTATATACAATATTAATAAGATATATATATATATATATATATATATATATATATAATAATATATATGTAATACATAATTTTATAATAAGGTTTTCTGGTTTATAAAGCATGAGGGACAAGTGACTCATAGTTCATGGTATCGCTATCACAAGCTGTGAGGTGAAATCGAGAACGGCTCGTGCTGAAAAAAGTGTCATATTCGAAAACGCTACTGCATAGGCAGCTCGCGAAATCTAGTGTTTTTCTATTATTTTCATTTTCTCTTGACTTCTCAGGTTCCAAGGCTTCTAGTTCACCGATCGCAGTCAGCCGTCCGTTTGCACCTACCTTGCTTCCGGGAGCCACGACGACGCAAAAGTTCGAGCTGCCAGACTTGGGAGACCTGCTAACCATAGATATCGAGCTGGCAACTCTGCTGCTACAAGATGCGCTTCACCTGCGCTACCTGGTCGTCGTGGAAACGAGCAGCAAGAGCGTCACAATTTTCCCGTGCTACCGTTGGATTTCGTCGAAACTTACAGTTCGAAATGGAAACGGTGAGAACCCTTATTAAACCACCCACTAGCTGGAATAGAATGGAACGTAGCCAACAACTGCAAAACCTTGCTCTAACTGTCTTTGATCTCCCCCAAACAAAGGTTGCTGGTGTTTAGGCGGCTTTAATCTTCTTCTCTTTGGTTGCTGAAAAAACGGTTTAAACTGATTCCATTTGAAATGCTGCATTATCAAAAGTTTTCAGATGATATAAAATTCAAGTAACCTGCTTGGTGCCAATTTACCGAAAAGAATTTCACATACGGCAGGAGACAGAGTACGAACCTGTGAATATTGATTTTTTTTTTACCAATCTCCTACCACTGACTAGCAGTGACTATTAACTCTGTTCCTTGATAGCTGGTATCACTAGAGCTCTAGTGCTTCAGTTAACTTTCTGAGGGTTTATTGTTCACATATTCGCCCGAGCTGCATCTGTAAGGTCATGTCAGAGCATGTACCTGTTGGTCTCAAAACGGGAGAGGTGTAAATGCATACTACGTCTTGCAGTGAACGAACAGCAAAGAAGTATCCTTTTACTGTACCAAGTTCTCAGCATGTCGTTTGCAGTAAATTAATATGTACTGTTAGTTACATGGTTCTGCCACTTACCTCAGCCAAGTATGTTTATTCACTCCTATGATCATTCGTATAAAGCAAGATGGCAAAAGAACTCCTTGGATTGGCCATACTTCGGTGGTCTTTTTATTCCGTAAAACATTATTCATTTTTGGTTACATGTGTGTTAACTCAGTTTATATGAGGTAGAAGTTAGTGTATTCCGCCTAATAAATCATAGTCCGAATTTGTGCTCCTTAATTCGTGCTAGTCTCGATGTATCAATCATATCACGATATTATTCACTTCAATCGGAAGAATACAAACCTATCCCTCCATAAGCAACTGAAGTTTATCTTTTAGAAGGCACGGTGTCTACAAATATCGTAAAGCAGCGTTGGGATCTTTAACATCGAGCATTACAACGCTTGTATTTCGACATGATTCTCTTAGGGCCCAATACGAAACTATTTTTATTCTTTTTTCTGTAGTTAGCAAAATTCACTTTTTGAAATGCTACTAAATAAAAAAAAATTTTGTTATTGAGCATTTATCTTTACAGCCTCTCTGGCGTTCAAAGAGAAGGATGCCCTGCTGCTGGCTCAGAGGCAGGCTGAGCTGAGGAGCAGACAGGACACGTTTACGTGGGGCTCGAATCCTCGATACGCCGGCTGGCCAGGATACACGTGCGAAGGAATTTTCAACGTACCGGCGGATGTGCAGTTTGCAGATGCAGAAGGTGCAAGCTTCGTCACATCGGTCGTCGCAGCCGGCGCCAAATTCGGCCTTAAAGTACTTGGACAGTCGAACGAACGTTACACGGACTTCAAAGCTTTCTACGATGCCGGCAAGGGTGAGAGAGCACCTTAATCGGACACTGACATTCTTTTTTTCACTGCGGGAGAGAGAGGGTGTATTCATTAGCGAGATGGTCTGTTTGCATGTGTGCCGGCGTGTGGAGCACATACTCGTCATCAGAAGCTGCCTTGATACGGCCCTCTTCTGTAGCAATGGGCAACCAAGGCGACGACGACAAGGTAATGAAGAACATCTACCTGAATTGGACGACGGACGAGGAGTTCGGCAGGCAGTACCTCAATGGACAGAACCCTGTTGTACTGGAGAAGTGCACGAGCTTGCCTGCAAACTTTGTGGTGGAAGCTGAGCTAAGAACTCAAGGTTTAACACTGGAGGTAAGCCCTTGAAGACAGAAGCCTCTTCTGAGCTAGGCAACCACCAAAACTACTGCTCTGTGCTTTTATATCCGGTCACACCAGCCTGTTTAAAATTCTGCTTAGCTAACCCATTTTAATCATTGAGACACTCCTCAACTTTTTCTCAAGATGATAGCTATATCTGTATAAAGAACGTGTAAGGGAACCAGTTAAAGCACGACGTCGGCATATGTTTTAGAAGACTGCTACCTCTCACGCTATCTGCTTAAGAACGCTCGCTAATGTAATTGATAACCATACAATTGAGGATAGTCTACACCGTATAACGAAGAATAACTGTTTTCACGGCTCAAATCACTGAGTTACCAATTGCCTTAAAATATTTGCCTTTAAAATGGCTTCGAGGCTTCCGTTGTCAAAGTCTGGCAGCTGCTTCTATTCCCATGTAAGACAAGATGCAAAAAAAGGCAAATCATTCTCTTTCAAACGATGCGTGATAAACGCCTAATCGCCTCGTTATGTGAGCCTCTAACATGGCAAATACGATAATTATTTTTTTAAACACGCTTCCTTACTTATTGAATCCAATTCTTTTGTATCGGTTCAATGAAAGCTTCAAGTGACAAACCTCTAAGTCAGCTCTTTCTCAGAGGCTCATTTAGGTAGCAGCTTCGTAAGCCAGTGTTAAGATATCTTTTCGGATTAACGTATGCGTTTCTTGAGCATTTTATTGTATCTGAATATTATAATAAGCTATTACTCAATTGTCGCACTTTAAGATTTAATATTTTGCTCAATAATAGCATGAAGCACGGGAGCTAGAGTTTATTTGGAAGAGATAGTATCGTACCTAGAGAAAAGCTCGTTGAAGGCGTTAAAAGGCTTGCTTATTGCCGCCTTCTGAGTTTTTAAATTAGCACGTCGCTTGCCAACTTTATTGTTGGTGTCCGTGTTAATATCAAGGTACTCCTCCTATAATCTTAATACGCTATTATATATTCAACTGCAGTTGACGACAATTGGTTATATTAGGAGACAATTATATTTGGTCGTTCGAAGAGAATCTTATGAAAACTAAATCACTATCTAGTAAAGGTTCCAACTCGCAGCAAATTTAAATGCATCTCCGTCTGTAACCCCACAATAACTAGGTGGGTGTGAAACTGCATAGTTTATGGTTTTCTTTTGCGAACTCAAAGCCGTGGCGGCTTTCGGTACGCATTCGGTTGTCAATGGACGTCACCTCACGCAAAAAAAGTGAAAGTGAAAAGCATAGCTGAGCCAGAATGGCGGTTGAGGCAGTGAGTAGCATGGCAGTAGCAGCTCAGGACGGGCTGGGAAGGATGTGCCAAATTCGGCAGCAGGAGAGGAGATTGTCGTTGCATAGGAATTTCGGAAATGGGTTTTGCCATTTATGACCTGCAGAACAAAAGCTATCGACACTGTTGACAACGGCCCTTTGGCGGGAGGAATGGAATAGCTAGTTTATTGCTTACAGACTAACTAAGGGCACGAGAAGGCTGCAACTTGTGCTATCGTTTAGAAAATAGCTGAGGCTGCGGGAACTATGACCACCAACCTATCGGATTAAGCTCCCGTGAAAGCACATTTACTGATATTTCTCAATAACTAATGAACCGATCGGCACAAAAATTGGCAAAAACAACAATGGTAGCAATTAGCAATTTTTTGACGTAGAATTAGCTATCATGTAGACCTCCCGGTTACCTCTAAGAGTCGATGTCGTGTTTTTCAAAGATCTTCAACAAAATATGGCAATCTTACACGATCAACAGATTCAATAGCACTGTTCAAATTTGCCAAACCCCTCAAACGATGCATTCCACTTGGCTTCCAAACCGTAACTTCTATAAAGAAAATGAAAAACTATTTGAAATGGCATATTTTCAATGCATCAGCAATATTACATTTAAGGACATAAAGGATATATGTAACTATAATTACCAACCCATGAAAAATATGAGCAAATATGCAGATTTTCTGGGCAGGGCAGCTCAACTTACACTCAAAATTTCACGTCGATCGGAGCCGTTTTGGCCAAGCTATGGACTGTACAAGGTACCACTGACCGCTGTTGAGAAAGCTCTCCGGAAGACAACTTATGATGTACAAACATGCTTCGTTGACGAAAACGCCCGATTTTACCTGTTTACGGTCATAAAGCTTGGAAAAGATACCGATGAACCTTTATTTCAAACTTCACCCTTATCAAATCATTATTAGCCTACCTGTTACATTTGCCACAAGACCAGGATCCTGACAACGGCTTAGCATAACAAACACAGTTAGTTCTTTATCAAAATCAGTATATCTAAAAAGGTTCAATATGTAAGAGAGGCGGCAGGAGTGATGTGTAAGCACAAACAAGCATGAATTCTAAATTTCAAGTTCTCTTGTACTGTTTTTTTGGAGATATTATATCTGCACACAAGTGCTAAGCATCTTAAATATAATTCAATAAACAAACAAATATGCACCCTTAGGACTTAAAATTACAAGGCCCTTAGGGATCAAAAAGTCTACTTGTACACGTGATACATTGGCAGGCTGCGGTTATTGTGCGGTCGGGTGAATTACACTTTCGCCTCGACATGTTACAGCTATAAACGGCGAAAAGGGGACGGGTTACCGAGCTGGTTTGGTCGAGTGGCTAAGGTGCTCGCCCCGAGCAAGCTTTGGCTGAGGTCGTGGGCTCGAGCCCCTAGGTGTAGGTGAAGTGCCGGAATAGAGATAAGTTCTCATAGTTCTCTTAGTTTCTTCTTATTAAGTTCTCTTATACAAATGAATTGCATAATATAATTAGGGTCCCCAGCCCCGCACCTCTCTGCTTATGCCCTAGTACGTGCATCCACCGCTCTTACTGTTCCCTCTTTGACTTCCCTGCCACTAAACTTGTGCAAGTATTATCTCCGTTGGCGCTTACAACTCACGAGAGGCCAATGTAGATTCTGTGTGAAGGAAGGAACACGCTGAAGCACATTTGTTGACTAAAGCATGCGATCAAAAAATCTCCATGTCGGTGGTCTTTAAATAAAGTCAAACAGGACTGGTGAGAAATTCATTAGTGACTATATTAGAAAATAACCCACTATAGCTTTGCCATGGCTGTGCATGAGTTGCATATATAGTCGGCGAGGTAGTTTTACCTAAAGTACGTGAACACTTCGGTTCCTAGCATGAAAACGTCAGTGCGGTTGCATAAGCATTTTGTAGAGTGATCCATAGCCGGTGCCGTGCAGGTTTAAAAAAATGAGCCAGCTTTACACCATAAAGTGAAGGTGATAGTTATACCTCGTTATGCAATGATGATTTTGTGACTGGGATTGGAGATCAATGCCGTTGTCGAACACTCCTCCCGTTCTACGTAATCAATATCTGCTTTCGCCACTGAGCCCAAGGCAGCGGTATCGTGCTCTCCCTCCACCACCTAAATTCGAGTTTTTTAAGTCCTACAGCACGTAATTATCTCTTTTGCCCTTAGCAAGTGCAGTGAAGGCTGTTGCCAACGCTTTAGTCCTGCGGGCTTTTCAATGAGCACGGCTGTCACGTCTCTGTGCGTGCTGCTGTTTAATTCGATGAAGATGTGCCATCCATGCACAGTGTTAGCCAATTATCAGTTTTTTATCGCTTCTAAAACCACATCAAAATACAGTGTGACGATCACTTGTAGTGGTTATAGACATCGATCTTTTCAAGGCCCATCACGTGGCTCCCAAGGGCAGTCGCTAAACCTCATCGGCTCGTGCTGCAATATTAGTGGAACTAATGCCTTTACGTAAGGCTAATAGCATCGAACGAAGAGTCGGCTCTGCTGCGCGCCTGTATAATTCATTTATATAGCGTCCCAAGATAACCTAATCTCTATTCAGGCGCTTCAAATATGCCTAGAGGCTCGAGCCCGCGACCTCAGTCAGACCTTGGTCGGGGCGACCACCTTAACCGCTAGACTAAACGAGCTTGGCAGTATGCAAGCAGTAGCATGATACCACAGAAAGCGTATTGCTCATGCATCTATATTCAGCCAGCTTGCTTTCATAGGATCATTGGGCTCTATATTTGACAGCTCCCATGCATGCTGTTGCGTGATAGGAGGAGTCAGGCAACTGACTAATGGCCACCTGAAAGTCTTTTCTATACAACTTAAGCTAAGCAATATAGCATAGCCGGCTCGTATTAATTGGAACTTCTGCGACAGCAGTAGTCCTGTAAATTTCCATGTCAACGTTTGCTTATCAAATCCATTGCTTGCGCATTCTCGCTATAGCTCTGGGATCAACTCGGGACGATGGCAGAACTTGTTAACCTTGTTCTAGCACTGTATTCACCTCTTGAGAATGCTAAGCTCTGAAAGGCTGCAAATGCACTTTCTTGTCAGCTTAAATCGATAGCGGTTGCAACGACAGTTTAACCGATTACATTCGTATCTCGCCACTTTGTGCCTCGACTTTCTCGGCTTCATTCTATCGCGGTTTCTTCAAATACATTCATTTAAAAGTTGATTGAAATCGTGAAAATGATACAACATGCGTTTGGTTGTCTAAGTCTATTATACACCCTTCAATTTTAGTTAAAATTAAACTTGTTGTACTATAGACTGTACGCCTGTTTATTCAAGCAACCCCACAAATCCTTCTCCTTGATAAATTCTAAAATGTCTTAACTTCTCTCTTATTTTGTCTAATTTACTGGCTAATATGAATGGAATGGCGACTAAAGTGTATTAGTTCACGTCCAGACGGTTCTGGTGATGTTAAAATTTTTATTTAGAGGGTCATGAAAATATTCTTATGCTCTAACTGCAAGAATATTTGGCTTATAAATAAAACCTCCTGCATCGTGAAACTTTGGTTATCGAGGTAGAATCTGGAGCTGATTAACCACTATAAGCAAGGGATGACTGTACCCTGCTAATCTTAATCCAGTAAACAAGTTATTCTGACTAGTCTTCTATTTCAGTCCGGAAGGTTTTACATCGCCAACTATGCTTTACTGGATGAGCTACTACCTCCTGGAGAGATGTCCACGAAGGCATTCTATTGTTCTCCAATTTGCCTTTTCCGGCTTCTACCCAATGGAAAACTCGTTCCGATCATTATCCAGCTAAAGCAGAAGCCAGGAGCAGACAACCCCCTGTGGACGCCGAGAGATGGCCTTGGCTGGTTGCTGGCTAAAATATACGTGCGAAACGCAGATTCCAATCTTCATCAGAGTATTACGCACCTGCTGAAAACCCACCTGGTCCTGGAGGCGTTCACGGTGGCCATGTGGCGTCAGCTGCCCGAGGCCCATCCAGTGTTCAAGCTGCTCGTTCCTCACACTCGCAGCACGATCGCCATCAACGCTGCAGCTAGATCAAAACTAATTAACGACGGTGGAATTTTTGACAAAGCATTTTCTGTGGGAATCAAGGCAACGGGCGAACTTATTCGCCACGTGTTCAGTACATTCAAGGTCCAAGATATTAATTTTCCGGAAGCGATCCGGGCACGTGGCATGGACGGGGACATACCGGAATTTTACTTCCGAGATGATGGCATTAAGCTGTTCAATGTCATTCGCGAGTATGTCAACGAAGTCATCAGCATTTACTACCTAAACGACGACGACATTAAACAGGACACTGAGCTGCAAGCTTGGATGCAGGATTTGTACACGAACGGCTTCCCCGGGGCCACTACTGATGGCACTCACCACGGTCTCACAGAGTCCATTGCAACGAAGGAGCAACTCATCACGCTGGTGACAAGCATCATTTTCCACGGTTCAGCCGGTCATGCGTCCATCAATTTCTCGCAGATGGCGTTCTATGGGTTCGTCCCGAACGCCCCATTTATGATGAGAGCACCACCACCGACGTCAAAGGACGGTATCACTATGGACAGAGTGATGACGTCTCTTCCTTGGGTTACAGATGCTGGAACTCAGCTTTCGGTGGCTTACGCTCTTTCCAGATATTCCGACGGAGAAGTAAGAGCAATTAGCTATTTTTTCTGATTCCACATGAGTACCGCTTTCTCTTAGATTTCAATTGCTTCATTTGGTTTTCTATTTTCAGATTTTTCTCGGTGTATACCCGGAGCTCCATTTCTCTGAGGCCTCTGCTAATGCTGCGGCCAAAAAATTTAAGGCTCATCTGGACCAACTGAACGCTGAGCTCAGTGTCAGAAATGCATCCCTGGGTATTCAATCTTACCCGTATATGCTCCCGAGCCTGGTTCCGAACAGCATCGCAAAATAAGCTGAGGCTGATGGAAGACTTCGAATGACGAAAATAAAATATCGCTCTCCAATTTATTATATGTGACTGCATCTCAAGTGCTCCCATTATTTGTCAGCGTCATTACCTCTAAATATCTGAACGACTCATGATACGTTGCATTCTTATTCTTTGCACAGGCATCAACTAACAGAAAGCCTAAAGCCAAGCCCGTAGCAGCCCTTACTCGATTGCCAGCCATCTGCCCAGCATTCACCTGCATAAAGAATTCATAACTCTTTTAAGGCCAAACATATATTCATCAGTTTTCCCCACGCCTCCGAAATAGAGGCGATACACTAGCCTTCCGATTATTGCTAACTTGACCTGTTTTATCAATCAAACCATCGATAGATATACACCTAGAACGTCACCTCTAGCCCCTAGGTTTTCTTATTTTACCAAACGAATATTCTTAAAATTGAAGATATATTAAAGAGGGGATAATTAGTTGTTCCCACGTGTGTTTTTCTGGGTACCACATACGGCATGCTTATCTTAGGAACCGGACCAAATGACCACTGTTCCAAACGGGCCAGACCAAATGGCCACCCAAATCCGTTTAGAGTGCCGGTCTGGCGGGGTAATTGATGTCTTTCCCTGGCTAAGTCGACAGATTTCTAAGCGACGGTTAGCTTAAGATGAGATGTTCTAACAGAGCTCAAATACAAAAATGCTGCGATCATCTACACTGCCAATCCATCCACGATTGGCTCTCAAAACCTGGCCACGATATAACGATTAGAAAACAGAAAAATACAGAATCTGAATATATTTTAGAAATTATGGGAAATACACGTGTAAGGCTTTGCAAATTACGCACGAGCAAATAGGTGCAGGATCAATTACTCTACAGATAAAATGAATCTACGACAGAAAAAGAAAAGATGATTACAGAGACAGGTTAAGAGAGCAGGGCAAAGGTATAGGTAGAGATGTATCCTGGTATGTACAGGTACAAACCTGGATACACCACTGCAAATATAAAAGCATATGAAATTAAGCAATAACCACACTTAGACCGACATGACTACCCCTTGCGAAAAGACATTCAGGGTCACTGATGTCTTAGTTAGTCCTATGCTTAGCAACGTGCTCCGAACGTGGAAATTTAAGCTCAAAAGACACATGAGGCGGCGGGGTAAAAAGCATCCAAGCACTCACTGAGTGAATGGGAAGCTGACAGAATGTTTAGACGCGTCTTTAACTGAATCAAGAAGTAAGTGTCATTGCAGCTAGTCAGCAAGGCCGGAGGCGGGTTCCAGACTTTGGGTACATACGAACTGGAGGCCAGAGTGGATCGAGCGATGACGTCTAGTGTGGGGGGGCGGCGGCGGTATGACTGGAAGCCGAGGAGATAACTAAGCGACTTGGGTCAAAGTACTAGACGTACAATACAAAGCCCGAAGAAGGCAGAATTTGGGGTACTTACGACGAAGCAAATGAATGAACTGCTTCGTGAAGGACAGAGTCTTCAACTTGATGCTATTTACGATGAGGCTCCATTAAACATCGGTGAGAAGAGGTATAACACGCCAGTTGCGAAGCTTACGACGGGCAAGTCTAGCTGCAGAGTGGGCACCAACTGTAGGCCTCCTGTCGCTCGGGCAGGATGACCCCGGGTAGCGTCAAGGTCTTAAAGCACTCTCAATAAATACTCTGGGAAGGCTACAGAGGCTAGGAAGGCCCGGGGAGCTTCACTCTTTCGTCGAAAAAAAGACGCTCCCAGTAATAAAAAGCGAGGCTCCCGGGCTGCAATCTTTCAGCTAACATGTGCTACACATAGAGCGGCTGCAGTTTTTATGCATGAGGCTTTAGGGGCCTGTCGGATTGTGTACCTTCGTCTTGCAACTTAAGGATGCTTTTCCATACTCACGCCTGTTTTAGGTTGATCAAGAGGCTCGGGGAGCTGCCCACTTTCAGCATTCCAGTTCGAGTCAGATTGACTGTCTCGATGCCTCTGGCTTTGAATTTGTTTAGGAATACGTAAATTTGAGAGCAAGCTTACTAGCACGGAAAGCTAGCTCGAACTAGACATGCTAACGGTAGCTAAGAGTTCTATAGGACCGTGACATTCAGAGCCAGGTAGGCCCAGCTAGTTGCAGGTAGGCCTAGGTAGGCTCACACTGCCTTGCGACCAAATGAGCACCATCTTTGAACTACTCCGCTAGAGATCTCTTTGGGTCACCAGTGTGATGCAATGTAAGGTAATACATTTCCGTCTGTAAATTCACGAAGACAATGTAGATGTTACGCAGGAGAGTTTTCTACAGCATACTCAAAATCTTGGCTGCTTTCGGTAAGCAATCGCTAGGCAACAGACTTCATCTCACGCTACAAAGAGGAGGTGAGAAGCATAGCTGAGTCACAAGAGCAGTTGGGGGAGTGATTAGCACGGAACTAGCGGCTCAGGACGGCTGGAAATCATGTGCCACAGTCGGCAGCAAGAGAGTATATGTCGCTGCATAAGAATTGCACAAGTGAATTCCACAGTCGAGGACCAGCAGAGCAAAAGTTTCTGTCGCCAACGGTTTTCAAGAGGAGGATTGAACCAGCTAATTTATCGTCCACATAGGACCTTAGGGAACGAAGATGAAACTGGTGAAGCAGATCGGATAAGCTAAGGGTGGGGCCAGGATTTGTGTATGGGAGGGGATGGGCTGTGCCCCAACCTACACCGGGCCCTTTCGAAATTCGCTTCGACAGTTATTTGGAAAGGCTCTTTAGCCCCACCAAAAATCTTGTTATTACATCATTAATTTTTATTTTAAATATTTAATTTATTTGTCAGATTATCTTTGAAAATGGTGGCGATTCTACGACATGTGCTTAATCACCAGGATACCTCTCTTGATATTGTAAAACGAAGTAGTAACTTTTTTTTGGAGCCGCTGAGGGCTGCTAGGCAGGCCTCTTAAAAATATTCTGAACAGAATCGCCTGCTCATAACCTCCAGAAACGTGATCCCCTTTAGTAAAACTCGTGATAGCCGATCTAAGAACCAATGCTGGATTGAAAAACCAAAGGCACATAGCTTCACCAGCCTTGCTGGCTCCGTAATCAAATTGTCTTCCCTTTAGGATGATACATCTGCGATGCAGACAAGGCTCTTGAGCAGTGCACCAAACAGAACGTACTTTATGTTAGATGGTTTTATTTGCTAGAATCATAAGTTTAAGTCTGGTTTAGAGCTTATCACTCCACGGAGTCAGCATTACTGCTGGTGTATAACGACCTACATAGGAATGCAGGCTTAGGTAGAGTATATCTGCTTGTTTCGCTCGATCTCTCGGCAGCTTTTGATACTTTTGATCACCAAGTTCCCCTTGAGCGTCTCTCATCTCGTCTTGGCATCGCTGGCATTGTGCTGCAATGTTTTAGGACATATCAACGTGAGAGACTCCAGAGCGTCGGCGTGGACGGACAAAGACGATCCGACGAACCAATTAAGTAGGGGTACCTCAGGACTCTGTACGTGGTGGGATTCTTTCCACAAATTCTACTCTTCTTCTTGCCGACGTGACTGCCAAGCAAAATTTAGGCTTTCATTTTTATGCAGATGACGCTCAGTTCTACCTTTATTTTCATCCCTACCAGCCCTCCAGCACGTTTAATTCTCTCAACTCCTTTGCTTCATGTAATGATGACATCCGCTTATGGATGGCAGCAAGCTTTCTTAAATTAAACGTTGATAAAACCAACTTGCTAGTTATGCGAAACTCAAGAGTGATTCAGAAATAGGAAAGACTAACACTAAAAATCGGCTCTGCCAGTGTATCTCCTGTTGAATCTGCACAAAATCTAGGTAGCATGTCCAAAGTGACCTTTTATTGGACAACCACATCAGGTTCACAGTCCAGTCTGCCTACTTTCAGCTACATTAAATTGCCTAAATTCGGGCTTATTTAGACAGCGATACCGCATTTAAGTTTTTCCATGAATGTGTGACATCCCGTCTTGACTTCTTTTACTTAGTGCTTGCTGGTCTATCGGCCAGTGCAATCAGGCACTTAGAGCCTGTCATGTTCCAAATTGACCTCTCGTTAGACGACCACATCAGCTCCACAGTTAAATCTGCCTACTTTAAGCTACATAACATAGCTAAAATTCAGGCTTTTTTAGATAAGGATACCACATCTAAGTTGGTCCATGCATTCGTGACATCCCGTCTCGACTTATGTCTTATGACATAATGACATAATGGCTTGTAACATCTCGACTTATGACTTATGTCGACGTCACTGCTTACTGGCCTATCGGCATGTGCAATCAGGCGGTAGCAGCTCGTGCAAAACTCTGCAGCTGGGCTTGTCTGTCGTGAGCCTCGCAGTTGCCACATCACACTACTTCTCGCCGACCTGCACTGGCTCCCAGTCAAACATCGCATTGACTTTAAGGCTTTGTCACTCACTCTTAGGTCCCTTCATTTCTTGGCTTCAGCCTACATATCAGATCTACACCCATAAAGCGTTGCATAGCAAGTGAACCTAAGCCAAGACCATGTAGGCCACCTCTAAATAAAAACTGGGCTTCTTTTAAACAGATACAGACGTCACTCGTTAATCGAGATTAATCAGTTCCGGACTCTACCACGATATGCGAAATTCCTCGAAATATGATTCTTTATTTATAAATCAAATTTTTCATAGCTAGACTATGCGAAACCTGCTCACGACCTTCTAAATACGGGTTTTTAAAAGTGTTAAAGTTCTTTATACACAAAATAACACCCATTTAGTCACCTAACTCTCGTATTACCCAATATATTAGACAAAATCAGAGAAAGGAAATTTTAGACTTTCCAAATATAATTTTATTATTCTTATTGTACATTTAATCACACACATACAGTTGTTCTTACACACAACCACTAACCTATGAAAAGAGGGCAACTTGTTCGATAATGAAGCGATGAAAAAATAAAATTTAATTTAATTGCATAGCACCCTAAGAGAATTTAATCTCTAGTCGGGTGCTTCACATATGCCATGGGGCTCGAGCCCACGACCTCGGCCAGATATTGGTCGGAGCGAGCACCTTGACCCTTGGGTCAATTCAAGCGATGAAGGTGAAGAGCTGCCTCGTCTTCTCCCGAATGACCGGAGAATCCAACGACTATTTTTTGCTTTCGACTGTCGCTGATCCAAACGGCAGGCTCCGTTTTCACTATGAACTAATGAAGACTGGTCACGGTGCGCTTTGCTTCCTTTTTGAAAGAGACAGTAGCCGTTGCACGGATTTTCTTTTTTTTTCTTTATGGATAGAGCAAACGGTAGGCTCATTCAAATCGTAACGGCCAGAAAGCTCCAAGATTTTCTTGCCATCTTTGATTATATCCAAGGGTTTCACCTTCTCCTGGATGGTAAATGTCTTCCTCTGGTGCTTACGTTCATCTTCAGAAGGCATAGAAGAAGCACGTTTAGGAGCCATCGTGGGGCTTAGATGAAAGTTCTCATAAATTGCAAACACAAGAGCAAGTGGCCTTCCTGTGAGTAACGAAGTAGACGTGTAATAGAAAAACGAACTTGCGTGAGGCTGAGCCTATCAGTGGCCAGGATAGGAAGAGGATGATAGCTAATCAGTGAACAGCACGCTCTGATCAGCTTGATTTCACCAAACCCGATTGTTTGGGGAAATATTCTTGCCCACACATGAGTAGTGGTCGAGCGGCTGTACCTGGCTTTGAAGAACTTGCAGGGATGCTCACATACATATGCCTACAGTCCATACGTACAGTAATTTTAATTTTAATAGCAATAGAAGGGTGCACTATTGACTCAAATGACCGAGCACCGCTACATCATTTTCACTACTTCGATAACTTTTTAATGTATACTTGAAAAAACCACGACAGAGTGAAGCCGCGAAAGTCGAAGCGAAAAGTGGCGACGGAGCCACTTGGAGCCTTTTCTTGAATCATTAAAAGAATTACCGAAATTCCATTTAGACGCGAATCCCGGCCAGTGCACTTAGTCACCCGGAACCGGTTCAGAATTTAGCAGTTGATTGGGTGTGTCGTTAACGACTGTAGCAGCCACATCGTAACACGGTCTTTCTTTTCACTTCTCCCTATCGAGCATCGATTCGATTTTTCATATCCTCTGTCTGGCTTATGGGTTGTTTAACTCGTGCCTTCCTGTCCAGCTCTGGCAGCACTAGCTCCTTGGTGTGTAGCTACCTCGCCGTCAGTCGCTCACATCAGACAGAAATCTGTCGCCAATTGAGATTTCAGCTCGTATTCGCTGAGAGTCTGGAACAAGCTTCCAGCTAGGGTCACTAATTGCAATGACATCATTCCATATAAGTCTTAGCTCAAAGCACATCTGTTCCTATAAGCTATCCTTTGGCAACAATGCTCATGTCTTTTTTGGTTGCTGTTTACTTTGTGTCCTAACCTTTTGATGATTCAAGGCGTGTTACAGTCCCGAGCTCCAATTCACTGGTGGGTTTGAGTGTCCCCCAATTTGCATTTGCATTTGCTTGTCGATGCTTGCGTGTTTTGTATGCTTATATAAGTGTGATACCATGCATTTTACTAACCCTAGCCTATTGATTGATTCTCTTTAGCAGGCCTTCACAAAATAAATTTATCGGACAAACTACTGAATTACTAAAAATATTTTGTATTTCGTTCATTAACAATATTGTATTGTGCAGATGGACGATATCTACATTATTGCAATAATAATAATAATGCACTTGATAAAGCACCCTCGGAGAACTCAATCTCTTTCTAGGCGCTTTACATTTGCTGCAAAGGAAAACGCAATTGAATGGTGAGTAATATCATGCTTGATAAACATGAATAACATGCAACACTTTTGGGACGCTTTAGTTTTTAAATTAACAGCACTCCCCGAGTCCTGAGTCTGACCGAATTTCGGGGATCGCGGACTGTGTAAGTCCGTGCAGCACATTAGGTGCATAATTTTATCATTTTTGCTTCCAATGACAATGCCAATATATTGTATTGCTTGCAATTACAATAACAATATATTGTATTGTTAGCTATGACAATGAAAATATATTTATTGTTGCTTTTAAAATTGACTATACAATAACAATATGATTGTTTTTTCGAGGCCTGGCCTTTAAGCAAATTGTAAAGTGCCTGGTTACACATTTGGGTCTCTTGGGACATAAACAAAAGACCAACCCTTATTATTCAGACCACCGAAGAACCATCGCTAAAATAATCTTGCCAGTCTCTACCAAAAAATTGTGGTACCGAAGTTTTTGAAAACTCTTAATAGAAACCGGAAGAAAGCTTGCTGAAGACCAAATTGAATACCGTCTAAAAAAAGAGAGCATTTAGCAGTCCCTTTTCTGTTATAGTCCCAATTTGTAGCGCCTGAGGCTTTGCTTTAAGGCTAGCTAACCATAATTATACTACTAGTTCGTTTGTATAGAGTCCAAATAAAATAGTTATCTCTATCGAGGCAGGGAAATCACTAGCCAAGGGCAAGTGAAGACCTCGGTATCCAGCATGCAAAAGTAAACAAGTAGCATGCTTAGGCCGGCTTGCTGGAGCAAGCACTCATGGCTCGCGGTTAGTAGGACCTCTGGCGAGTAACACACAATGAAATATGCTGAGGAAAGTGTGAATGCTCGCGGCAGCAAAAAAAGGCAAGTTCACTGGTGCAAATGTAAAGCTCATCGGAACTACTGAGACTTGAATGATGCAAGATCATTACTGGTAGCAGCCAAAGCCGGAGGCGACTTCCAGACTTTCGGGTTCATAGGAGCTTGCGGCTAGACTATCACAAGGTTTCAGTTTGGTGAATTGTGACAGCCTCGACACTAGGTAACCCATCCAAAGGTGGGCGTTAAAGCCATTACGAAAATAAGAATGGTACGTGATTAAAACCTAACAGCACCACTCATACACCTATAATTGAGTCATTGTGCTTATTACAAGACCCGGATTTTACTTTGAAATTTAGATCTCATACAATTGTCTAGATACATGTATCTCGTAATCCCTGAATCCATTCAAGTTCGAAATAATCATACTCAGGTATTGGATGACCATTTCATGTTTAGTTCAGTCATATATGTGCTTCAGTTAGGTAAGGAATCGCCAAAAAAAGGCAAACTATTAGTGTCGCCTTGTAGGCATGTAATGTGATAACGCATTGCAGCTACCCTGTGAGCGGCGCATGAATGTTTGGAGTACTCTTCAATTTGCTACACCGAGCACAGCATTGGTCTGCAGACCGCCCGATGTGGTCAAGCTTCTTCATTCACAGTACACGAATTCTTATGTTTTTGGGAATGCAGCCACAGAAAAAGGCATGAGCTCTGTTGCGATGACCAAAACCAAGAGTGCCACAATTCAATATTTAAAAGGAATAGTTTGACAGCTCTGAAAAAAGCTACACAAAAAAGCCCGGCACTCGATCCTATATGCAACACAGCGAATGAGAAAACAGCTGAAAAGCTAGGAGGAGGGGGTCAACCGAAATGGTGAACTCCTCAGCAGTAGAACAGCCAGCAAGGTCTGTTATAAGCTATGCAAAGCATTCCAACGTCTGTGGGTGCATGCACGGAGAAACAAATCGCTAGCCGCCCACTGGCACAAACGTATATGACAGCTTCGCTCCTCCACCCAGTGCCTCGAGTGTTACAGGCCCTCAGCTAGCGTTCCCACTGCTAGCGACATCGGGTCATAAAATTAAATCGGCAATTACAATTAATACAGCAAAATTGCTCTATCCACCTGATTTGTTTGTACAGAATGCCATAGTAATGCTCAGAAAGTGTCTGCAAGTATGCCATTCACTTCCCGAACGAAGAGAGATCGGAAAACGCCCCATCATTCCGTCGATGATCTTGCAAGGCACCCATAGACGAATGGGTCCACAGTTGCGGTTGCTGCTGCTGCTCAGGACTACCTCGGAACACTGCTGTACCAGCACCACCACTGTAGGCCAGATAATTGCCAGGTGCTGCAAAGTAAACCAGAGGTTCCAGGTTCCATAAAAAGCTCTCTACCTAGGCATCTCGGGATGCACAAACACAATAGACGATAACAACAAAGCTGCTATTTATTTGCAGCGATTTCATTGGCAGCACATCACCAAACAGAAAGTTCTGCACGGAAATCGCTAAAATGTGCATGTGAAAAATAAATCCTTAATAAGCAAATGGTTCAACAATGTTGCCCGGACAAACCGTCTAAAGTTTTGCCATATGGCATTCATACAAAAAAGATACCAAGTAGAAATCAAATAAATGGTCTACGACACCAGTCGAGTTGTTTTGACCATGCAGAGGGTCTTGGTTATAACCCATAACCTGAATTTTGTCTAACAGATCAGATGTGACGAACTCCCTCCCCCACTAGTCATAGTGTGTTCAAGGCTTAGCAAGGATAAAAACTGAAGGTTTTGGTATATCAAAACTTGAGGTTGGTTAGATGCACAGCTAAACGACATGAGTCACGAGCAGTTGGTACTATGCAAAGCCTGACTGGAAGCTATTTCAGATAGCAGCGGAGCATTATCAAGGAACACATAATCTAAAGATGGACGAGGGACACCATGGCCAGCACGACCAGCCGTGTCAAACCTGCAGCAGAACCTCTTCACGTGCATCACTCACATATGAATACTCACTACTTGCATGGAAATCATAAAACAGACTTCACCTGTAGAGCATAATGCATTATCTCCACTAATCCATTGCTGCGATAGGCTTCCTCGGATATTCGATCAACGTTCCACACCTACCTATTGCCAAGGGCATCCCACCAGTCGCATCATAGCCGCTCACTGGCATCACGTTCACTGGTGCCAGGGTCGGCAGTGGACCTGCTGCCACGACTGGCTGACCAGAGGAGCCGACCACTCCGACCGATGTTATGCCGCTCACACTTTGACCGGCAGCCGAGGCTCGTGCATCTGCAGCAGACAGCACAGTCTGCCGGAGTAGCAGCGTCAGCAGCAGACGGCTGAACACGCATGCACGAGAATGCACGCCTACACAAATAGGTGCCCACATGTGCAAGCACCCGTGCAATCAGGGAAAACTGACATATGGACTGCCAAACGGGATGCTTGGGGTGCTACGCAAATAAATTTTTATTTTTTTATGATAAACTACTGGTCAACAACATTTTACCAAAACATAGCATTCACATGGGTAAGCAGTAGCAGTAACAAACGTTCCATGCTCATACATTGGCTAACTAGGCAAAAGAAAACGCAAAAGAGGTATGTTTCGTGAAGTATCTGGAGTAACCTTTTGATTTCCACGCAATCACTATTTTCGAACGATGCTATTCTTTAGCATCGTTACAACACGTAGGTGTGGGTTTTACTGGATGTAAAGTTTTCCCCTCTGCACAAATACATCTGAGTGATTACGTCGGGTATTTCCTTAGTAACAATCAACGATTCAAAGCGAGCTATTTTGCAAATGAGTAGCCTTAGACCAGAAATGGTGCAAAATATTGGAATGAGTTCATGGAGCAATAGCAAAGAAACACAGGTCAATATCGTTTTCCTTAGTAACAATCAACGATTCAAAGCGAGCTATTTTGCAAATGAGCCGCCTTTGACCAACCATGGTTCGAAAAAAATGGAATGAGTTCATGGAGCAGTAGCAAAGAAAAGCAAGTCAATATCGTTTTCAGATTAACAGGAATTAAAGAAATCGTATGAACTCCATTCTACATTTCAACTCGCTTGGTTTTCCAAATGTATGTACTAAATTGAAATTGCATCTCACAGTTGTGATTGACACTTTTAAATGCAAGCAGATCGGCAAGAGTTTCGCATTTCAGATGCTTTCTAAGACCCAGAGCAGTTTTTATAGGTTTCCATAGCACTTTTTCGATCGGGCATAGAATTTGAAAAAAGTGTCTAGAAAAAGATTAAGTTCTCTTGGGATGCTATACAAATATCTTATCCTTATAATTGTTTTTAAGTACACCACCAATTTCTTGCAAAGTCTCAAACTATACCCAGACTATGTCTGCGCAAGCACAAAATTACGTGTTTCTTAAGCCTTGACCATTCATGTAAACGTGCCCGACACTGTTGCTGAGATGCATTTTTTAAGAGGAGAACCCTTGCCATGAGAGCCCATCTTTGCGATGTTCTGATGCTGCCATGCAAATTTGTCCTCAAAAACCATTACTGCTTCCAAACTGGTTAAACCAGCCAAATACAGTTGGTTAGCACGTTTTAAGCACCTAGTAAGTTAAACAACGTGGTAGCATAATTTGCTACAAATATACAAATATTGCTGCCTCTTACCAAGCCCAACATATGGTAGTTGTCAGCTTAATTGTCTTAAAATGATGCTAAATTTCAGGTTATTTCTTTATGTCCGATGCATAAATCTTTCGGGCCAGTATCATAGGTAAAAGCAGACTGGACTGTAGAGCTGATGTGGTAATCTGGTGAGGGGTTAGGAACATGCATCCGGATTTCGTGCAAAGATTATGGAGATATGCTGATGGAGCCAATGTTGAAGGCTAGGCTTCCAGTTTCTGAGTGACATTCGATTTCCCCTTAACTATCAATTATGTTGCATGGTCCCTAACTTTAGAAAGTGTTCAGCCATCGAAGTGTGAATGTTAGCAATACAAGCTTCAAAGGAGTAAAGAAAATTTGGGGTGCTGAAGGGAGGGAGCATGTCACACAGCAGCATACCATCTACATAAAAAAGAAAACCTAGACCATCATTGGCTACCTATATGGGCAAATGGGTGATTATAAATGGGGTAAAGAAGTGGACCTAGAACAGATGCATGGGATGCACTGCATACTTTAAAAGGCTCACCAGATGGCAGTTGACAGATTTGTTTTGAAACAATCCCTAGAGATTGAACACAAAAATAATTTAGGTCCTACGAAGAACTGTCATCTAATGTGATCCGACTGCTGTTCTAAAAATAAGCCTTTCGAAGCTTAGGAAAAGATTGCATCTTACACAGCATTATGCTAAGAGTATATTCTTCTGAAACTCTCGGAATTATGCTTAAATCTTCATGAAAAAAAACATTGACATGAAAAAGTTCTACCAACCGACCTCTGGCTCTAACAGAGTATTATCCACTTGTGAAGCTAAATATCGCTTGCATGAAGCCCTAACGATTGCATTTTATACAGTGCCATGTGTGGCGAGTATATACCCAATTCCGTGACATTATGCTAGCACATTTTTGAGAATATGCACTGCTAAGCAATTTTTAGAGATGAGCGCCATAAAATCGGTGGGGCTGGCCAGTGATCATGTCGAACTTTGGTCGGGGCGAGCACCTTAACCACTAGACCAAACCAGCTCGACTGAAGGACATATTAATTATGCTAGCTATGACTGGAGAAAAAATCAACGTGTGTGAGGAGGACCATAGGTATGACGTCTAGAGGACAAGCAGACCTCTTTGACTGGGAGATGAACTGCAAGATAAGGCCAGCAGGGGCAGGCATGAAGGTAGACATTAGAAAAAAATCCAGTGTGGACGTAACTTTAGGGATGGAATTTCTTATGATGGAATTTCTTATGTTGTCTATCTCGCCTATGAAGTAGCAAGAAATAAATGCTAGATCATAGGGATCGCTAGCTAAGGCGTTTGTCTGGGAGCAGAAAATATGACTTACTCGACATCAGCATTTTTTAACGTGCATCTGTCATACAACTAAGTTCTTATGAAAGATAGACTTGGCCTTAGCTACAATAGTCCTCAGTATTCCACTCCCTTATGTCACTTATTCACTATATTTTACTATTAAATATTAAATATTACTATTTACTATATTATTCACTATATATTATTCACTTATTCACCTTATTCACTTATGTCAGCTTTTCAAACTTTCGGTGTAGAGTCCTACTGAGTAGTAACGTCTGCAATCATCTTTGAGGTATCTGGGCAAGAGTACAGTGTGCCTATTCACGAGGCTTAATTTTATTGCATCATCATTAGCTAGAGTTATATTTGCAATATGCCATCACTGAAGGAAGATAAGGAGAATTAAGGACTGGCAAATAGGTGTGAGGAAGTTATTGTGCAGCAGACAGCCATAGCGTTAATGGTGTTGAGTTTTAGTGTGGTCTACCAACGAGTTGTAATGCTGTAGGGGACAGATACTGCTGAGAGTATAAGATCAACCTGAAGTCAGATTGCAGGATTCGGTAATGAGATTTGGCATCTTAAAATAACGACAGAATATTGGATCAAGGGTGCAAGACCTTTGTTGTGAGTGGGGACATTCACCTTAACAAGAGAAAAGAAAATTCAGCCAATAGGGTGCCTTTTGTAATCAAAATAAATTTCCGGAACACCGAAGCAATCATAGATTTGATGAATACACAACAAAGCCAACATTAATACCTAGATGACGATAGATTAATGTCACCATAGGCAGCTTACTCTTGGAGGAATGGGGCTGTTTTGAAGGTCCTGGAATTAGAGACAATGGCTACACTGCCACCAGTTTCTGTTTAACTCAGTGTAATGAATAGAGGATAATTTGGGGTAGCATTGGGCAGTAAGCCAATTTAAACTAAGACTTGGTCACAGCAAACCGGCCAAAGGGATCGACAAGATTCACGTGAAGTAGACAAGGGGTTTATTGCATATTGAATATACATTTGTGCATCACCTTCCGAAAAGTGCAGCCAGCTATCAAAACTTAGGAATCAAAGTGGTAGCAGGCATAATTTGCTACAAATATACAAATATTGCTGCCTCTTACCAAGCCCAACATATGGTAGTTGTCAGCTTAATTGTATTAAAATGATGCTAAATTTCAGGTTATTTCTTTATGTCCGATGCATAAATCTTTCGGGCCAGTATCATAGGTAAAAGCAGACTGGACTGTAGAGCTGATGTGGTAATCTGGTGAGGGGTTAGGAACATGCATCCGGATTTCGTGCAAAGATTATGGAGATATGCTGATGGAGCCAATGTTGAAGGCTAGGCTTCCAGTTTCTGAGTGACATTCGATTTCCCCTTAACTATCAATTATGTTGCATGGTCCCTAACTTTAGAAAGTGTTCAGCCATCGAAGTGTGAATGTTAGCAATACAAGCTTCAAAGTAAAGAAAATTTGGGGTGCTGAAGGGAGGGAACAAGTTACACAGCAGCATACCACCTACATAAAAATGAAAATCTAGACCATCATTGGCTACCTATATGGGCAAATGGGTGATTATAAATGGGGTAAAGAAGTGGACCTAGAACAGATGCATGGGATGCACTGCATACTTTAAAAGGCTCACCAGATGGCAGTTGACAGATTTGTTTTGAAACAATCCCTAGAGATTGAACACAAATAATCTAGGTCCTACGAAGAACTGTCATCTAATGTGATCCAACTATACAATATAATATATAATAATATAATATATAATATATAATACCGCTCTAAAAATAGGTCTTTTGAAGCTAAGAAAAAGATTGCATATTACACAGTATTATGCTGCTAAGAGTATAGTCTTCTGAAACTCTCGGAGTTATGCTTAAGTCTTCTCGAGAAAAAACATTGACATGAAAAAGTTCTGCCAACCAACCTCTGGCTCTAACAGAGTATTATCCAATTGTGAAGTTAAATATCGCTTGCATGAAGCCCTAACGATTTCATTTTACACAGCGCCATGTTTGGCGAGTATATACCCAATTCCATGACATTATGCTTGCACATTTCTGAGAATATGGACTGCTAAGCAATTTTTAGAGATAGAGCGCCACATGGTTTATTGCATATTGAATATACATTTGTGCATCACCTTCCGAAAAGTGCAGCCAGCTATCAAAAATTAATGCCACACAGCTTGAAAGCCAAGATGAGCTCAGGTTACAGCATTGGCGCTGCAGGCTGGAACGAATCCATATACACATCCACGTGTACAGTGGTGAGTAACTGAATAGATGTCCTCGGATGCAGTAGAAGAAAGGTAATTGAGAAAACAGGTAGCGAGGAGATCGTGACCTGGTTTGCTCATTCTCAAGCAACCCTGACACCACGTTTGGTTGAACGGGACAAAAAGTAACCAGTCATCAAAGATTTAAAACTTTATCAAGAAGAGACACGGAATGCCTTGCAGTTAAAGGGACTGTGCTACTTTCATTACTTCCGCGAATCACACAAAGTCACTGAGACTAGCCATGTGCTTGTGGTGGCCTCAGGGCTTACTGTAAGGCAGTCATGTTGCTTGACAAGAGCAAGCTTAAGCTTGCCTTAGGCTCTGCACGTGCATGATAATTATCCTGTATTCTCACAAAGTAATAATGATAATAATGTGTAATCTGTATAGGCCCTACAGGAACTAAATCTCTATCCACACACTTGTACAAGAATCGATGACCAAGGGTTAGTGACGTTCACGGTAGTGTGCTCGGACAAACATGATAAACCAAGCAACTATCATCTTAACGCAAACGAAAAAACAACTAATAGAGGCACCGATGGCAGGATCTTAGGCAAGAAACATGTCTAAATCATGCCCGGACGAGCACAGGGCACAAAAAGTGCCAGCTAACTGGAAAGAAAGAAAAGCTCACAAGAACAGAAGTGTTTTTAGGTGAGACTGGAATGATGCAAGCTCATTGCAGACCGTGACTATAGCCGGAAGCGAGTTCGTGACTTTTGGTGCACACGAGCTCACTGCTAGTTTACCGAAAGATCTCAATTTAGTGCAAGGGACGGCAAGATGACTGCATGCTGAAGACCGGGTGGTGCAGGAACACATTGGATGAGCAAGGAGGTTCGATGGGCAGTGCAAGAGAGTAGAGTGACCTGTAAGCCGGATTGAGGGTCTTGAAATGGATTCGAGGCTTCACGTAGGGCCATCGAAGCTCAGCCAAAAGTGGTAAGATAAACCAGACAAACTGCTGAGTTTTGCACCTGTTGCAGCCGATTAACAGCACTGGCCACGAATCCTGAACAGAGAGTTGCAGTAATCTAGATGCAACGTCACAAACAAGTGAACAAGTTTGGCTGTTGTATTGCCATGGAAGACGAGCCAAGAAGCAAATGCCATGGAAGAACATGAAGCCTGTGCCATAGATGCGATTGCGACTGACCACTCCAATTCAGTGACGTGAGCAAACACAAACACACACGCATGCATTTACACAAACACACGCAAGCACACGCACACAAACACACACGCGCGCACACACACAAGCATAGGTGCTTAAAAAAACATTGTATGCATGGCTGCTACTTCAGAGAACTAGACATCACACAAACTCGGTAGCCACATAGGTAAATGGGGAGACAACGAGAAACTTGCCAAGCGGGTCACAAAGAGATCAAGGACCACAGCAAGCCACTTGTATGAAAGTGCACCGCAAGACACCAAAAAACTTCAAGCATGCCACGACTTAATGCAGGCAGCATGCTGACACTATGTAGGCCTCGGGAAGGGGTGGGGGCAGATAGGAGAGGCCATGCCAGACATCTCTGGAAACAGTCAGCAGCGCTGCCAATATAGGCGTATATCAACATGCACCACCAACAACCCGGCATGCCAGACAGCAAGCAAGGAACCGACTGTCAGAAAGATGATCCGGCTTGGTAATGCCATGAATTGTGATACCAAACCATACCGTACATGACGATGTAAGCAGGTGCTTAAATAAAAACAAAAAACGCAGCTACGACGTTATTGCAGTGGCTCCCAACTGGCATGCTACTCATACTGTCATCCCGAAGCCCCTCCCTTACGGTGAGCACCGCTAGTGAGCCACGGGCTGTCACAAACAAGCGCATGGCAGGCCAGCAAACAACTGCACGGTTCTTGCTGACCGCTCATTGTGCACCTTGTGCTTCTCTCACGTCAGCAAGGTGCGCACTCACTGGCCAGCTGGTACATCGTCGGTGCTGGTGCTGCTTGCTTCCGCGGGCTCGCAGACAGCGAGTCAAGGCCAATGTTCAGTTTTCGCATGTCAATCCACATGTCACTTCCTTTCTCTACTGCTGGCTGGCTGCTTGCCTAAAAAGTGGTGAGGAAAAAAGTGCAGTGAAAGGTCAGTGGTTATTCCACTTTGCCTGTGAGCAGCAAATTCAGGAGTCACTGTCCTCTATAGCCAATAACAGTACACAGAGTAGTAGAGGAGTAAGCGCACGGTGCTGCGCCCCGGGGACCAAGGTCTGGCTGAGGTCCTGGGCTCGAGCTCCGTGGCACATGAGAAGTGCCTGAATAGAGATTGAGTTATCTTAGGGCGCTATACAAATGAATTATATTATCTTAGCTCGAGAGCCCCGCGCGCAAGCGTGTAGTGGCATGGCACTATAGCTCTACTTGGCAGACCAACCAATACTGCGAACCAAGCAGTAGCAATACGTAGGTATTTACAGGTATTTGTGATGGTACACGTGCTTCACGCATCTCCATTTGTAACCCCAAGCAAGACGAGAAAATGAAGCAAGTGTACTGCTGAGTTATCAAGCACAAGCTCCGAGTTTAATCGACTTTTGATGTGGGTACAGAAACCTCACACAACAAAGGAAAACGTTTGTGACTGCCTCACTCCACTGTCATTTTTTCGAATGACGTGTGCCGAAAAAAATGGTTTAGCCAACGGTCCAAAACCCCTCTTGAGAAATGCCAAGAGAATTAAAGTTCTACTGACCCTGACTTCTCCAACAGAGGTAATGCATCAGCTGCTATACATCTCATTATGCATTAGCAATGGTTCGTTATGACCAGGCACAAACTAGGAGGGCCGGCCTCATTATGACAGTGTATATGCTTGCTGCCAGAGTAGCATCAATACCTCAGTTCTTTAAATGGTGACTACCGTGTATTGCTGAGTGCTCGTGTGTACTTTGAATGCCAACCAATGTTCAATATCTTATGGGAGATATCTGTACATATACATTTTAGAACCCTGTTCGCATCCATTAGAAATCGGCTGTTCACCGTGACAGGAAATACTGCAAAATTGCAGGCACTTTTCTATGCCATAACTTGACAGCATAGAGATGCAATTACGGAGGACAGATCTTAATAAATTCTGATCCGTTCATGTAGAGTGCCAGCTCCTTACGTATGTGACCATTTAAGCACCTCAAGCACGCAGACTATTACAAATGCAGCCAGGTATAACGACATTGTATATAACATACATGGGTGAAGTCAGTGTCACAAATAAACAGTGCTACTTGATTTGCATTATGAATCGTTCCTTTATGAATGAGTTATCGGTAAGGTCACACGAGCTCTTACCAGGACGCCACAGTTGGCACATTCTTTCTACTACTGTGTATGCACCATGGGCAGCTGACTATAACTTACTTACAGCTCTTTCTTTTGAATAAGGATACCTATCCTTCTTGGATCGTAAATATATAATTCATGTATATAGCACCCAAGAGAACTTAATCTCTATTCAGGCGCTTCACATGTGCCTCGGGGCTCGGCCCACGACCTCAGTCAGACCTTAGTCGGGGCGAGCACCTTAACCGCTAGACCAAACCAGCTTGTACACTTTCCTAACACATCTAACAACGTAGTGGTCTTGTCACCCGAGACAGACGATTCACATATCACATAAGTAGAAGGTCGATGAAGATAGTAATCATATAATATTATATGTAGTTCATTTGCAAAGCGCTTTAAGAGAACTTAATCTCTATCCAGGCGCTCCGAATTGAAAAATGCAAGCACCTTAACGCCTGAGTCAACAAGAGCGGCAGAGGCAGCAACAAAATCTATGCCCTAGCTTCAGACTAAACCAATACACGCTAATATCTGAGTAGTACGAAAGGCTGAGAGCTGCCCACAGGACCTCTCCAAAACGCTTGGCAAGGGAGGGGCCAACGAATTGCTCCAGACTTTCCAGAGGAAGGTGACACGATCGACTGCCTGAAGGGGAATGTGCCGGGACCTACGATCTAGAGATGAGACTGGCTGCCTTGGTAAGGCGCTAACACGACTGCCAATCAAAGGGCCCGGTAAACGGATCTTGTGCAAGAATGCCAGAATACCTGGAACTAGGGGAGGGGGCTGCACCACAGGCAACCAGCCAGATTCCAAATGGACATAAATGCTGCTGCAATAGTAGCAGTGGAGGGGCCTATTTCCTTGGCTTGCTGCTGACAGCCAGCCCGGCATACCAGCCAGCTCGGCATAAACTTGAATGCACAGACCGACCGTCATTGGAAACTTGCCGGGAAGTATAGAGCCATAATCAAACCTGACAGGTCCGGTAGCAGTGCAGGCGCTAGTCGTTCCACTGTCATGCGGTACGATAGTCTCAAACTTGACTGGCGATATACAGCTGACACCGTCCTAGGTGCAGCATGTGTGCAAGTAGAAAATGAGCACCAGCTAAACGCTGGTGCTACTTTCGACTACACGATGGAAATAAGGACTTTATTGGTTACACAAAAAAAGAGACTACCATCTATAACGTGAAATCGTAGCCTCGAGCAGTAAGGGCTTTCAAGAAGTAACAATAACCAGGCTTTATGTGGGTTCAGCTTTAGGGGAAATCCACAGAGGCTCGTGCCCAGCAGACAGCTAAGTGCGCCTCAAGCTAGTGCTCTGGCAGCATTAGATGCAAGAAACGAGCCACTCCTACAGCCAGGAGTCGTCAGCACATTTACGTGGCACAGCAAGCCCTAGGCACTGGCAGATGCAGGCTCCAACTGAGGCTGCCTTCAAGCAGGAGCAATGGCCCAACCACGATATTGGACGGCAGCTCAGAGGATTGTACTGACAGCAGCTGCGACATCTGGGCAGCGCAGCAAACATGCTACCAGACAACCTGTGACTGTGATAAGAGACCGAATTGTTAAGGCAAGACCTAAGATATCAAGTAATGCCGTAATAAAAACCCTATGGTCGATGGTGTCAAATACAAAGAGCAATCCTACAAAAACGTATTACTGCCACTCGATGTAAAACAGCCCATCCACGGCCTGGAGATTGCACAACAAAGGCAATTTGTGAATCTTGCTCATAGAGCTTACATGTAGACATATTTAGCCATTAGCAAATAGCATGCTATCAAGTGCATGGTACATCTGCTACATAAACATGAGTCGAATATAATCGACTTTCAGTTACCACAATATGGGTGATTAACGACTAGGCTTACAGATGATTCCTGTAGCCGCAGGATCATTAAAAAAAAAGAAAAATCTTAGCTGATTAAACAGCCTCATTTGTACCACGGCAGAAGAGCTTTATCGGCCGGCTATCCCTACCGCTTGCAGTTGACAATAAAGGATCGCCTAACTGCAGGATTCGAACTCACGACCTCGGTCCTGAAGAACGAGCACCTTACCACCTGGGCTATCACGGCCCAGTGATTAATTCATCGGTACATGTTTTTCTACAGAACCATAGTACTAGCAGCCACCAGAACAGCGCAATGGAAGGTAAGCTTTTTTCAACATTATATCATAAACATTCAGGTGGATAAAAAAGGGTGAGTGACCTAGTCACAAGTTATCAGCCCGATGACAAGCCGGGTTCTTTACCCGGTGGGCCGATGTTTGCTTCGCTTTCTATAATTAATTGGAGACAATAGTTTCCTAACCTGACCCTGTCAAGGATGAAAGTATGCATAAAACCATAGGTTACAGTAAAACTAACCCCTTAGCTTGAATATCATTGATATTTGGTTTTACGGGATGTTGCTCTGCGAGCAACTTCTCACTGGTAAGAACCTGGCAGGTGTTGTCCGTCTGGTTTGGGATAGCATCTAGATTTGGCCAGATTGGCCAGCAGCCTGCTGAAACAATGCAGCAGCCCCAGCCCACGAAGGAAAGCCTTGCAGCTGCATGTACTTGCTTCCCAAATAACAATAAAGAGGTGCAGTCAACGAGCCTTACTCTTTTCAGCACTCCAGACAACCCAGCTTATAATTCTACGGTGCAGAAATTCACATGAGGACAACCTGAACCAGTCTACAGTGGCCTCTGATTCGAGTTGCTGAGCAGAAGCTAAATGGAGCAGTGGTAGCCCATCCGAAACAAGAGAATCAGACATGTCATTCGATAGACTGCTTATTAACATCGGGGGTTCATGCCTCCTGCAGAAAGGCTGCATTTCAGGGCCTCAGATTTACGGCTAATTTCATTAGCATTCGTCTGCAGAACTTGCCCCACCTAATGATGCTAACAGGGTTATACTGTACCAAGAGGCACTGGGAAAGGAGCAGCAAGCCCTGGCTCTGCCCACTCTGGACCGACCCGAGGGGGCAGGCATGTGCCGGCCGACACTGCAGCAGCAAACAACAATAGGGCCTCGGCAGAAGCAAGCAGTGAACCAAGCAGTGAACCAGTAGTAGCAGTAGTACCAGTAGTAGTAGTAGCAGTGGTGGTGGTAGTAGCAGCAGCAGCAGCAGCAGTAGCAGCAGCAGCAGCAGCAGCAGCAGCAGCAGTAGCAGCAGCAACAGTAGTAGTGGTAGAAGCCCTCTTGGATGGTTGCAATGGCCCTAATACAGCACGTCGGCAAGTTTGTCACACCAACTTCCATCGAGAAGCGATGCAAGCACAACGAAAACGTGGCCCTACACGGATCTTTGTCTGACTGCAGGGAAGGATCAACAATTACACTACCCTCCCAGGAGACCACGGTGCTTAACGACAATTCACCACGCATGCCAGCCTGGTCTATACGACCATACCCAATTGTGACTAGCATCAACAAGCAGAGTACATATCAGAAACCATTGATGGCCAATATGGCAAGGCAGCGCAGCTATTTTTATTAAAGCAAGCATGCTCTTTTGCAAAATTTGCACATAGGAATTATCGCTTGTAATCACACTTACAATTATTTCTAGACCTTCAGTTAATGGATTGATTTGAATAGAGATTCACATAAGAAACTAAGTCTAATTCTGCAACCATGGAATAGCAAGCCTTTTCTGATATTTGGAACCTCACAAGGGTCACAAAACAGCTAGACAATAAAGCTAACCTTCACAGACAAATGCCCGTATACAAAATACTAAATGCATCTGTGACACTTCAGGCTGAAAACAAGGTTTCACAAAAGTAAACGTGACAGCTCAAGAGAACCGAGCAACACGGACTTCTTGTCCAACCAGTGGTGAGCTATATATACAAAGGCATATATTTCAGCACATAGAGGTGCATACAGTATATCTACCCCTATAATAAGCTAGGTAGGCTAGTAGTTAGTCTTTAATTATATCACAGTCAAGTGTCACAGTCACTGACGTCATGTTTAAATAGAGAAATAGGTGTGACATTTATACTAGTACTACGACAGTACAGCAATGATAAAAATTGTTAATGGGGAAAAGGAGGCTAATTTGCTAATTTGCATGTATAGCTAAAACACGCATTCAGAAAGTTTAAATTAAACATTTAAATATCAGAACTTTGCAAGACTATGAACTTAAAAGGGTTGTTCTAAGGGTGCCCATGAAATTCCAGCAGCTTGCAGTCTTTCTTTATCAAGTGTATTATTATTATCATTTGTCTTCAGGACAAGAGCTTAGAGGCCAGGCAGTAGCACGGCCATTTGTAGCAGCGCCAACGAACCTGCTGAGACGAGGCACTGAGCTGCAAGGTCTTCTGCGTACCGATACCGATGCCACTGCTGCCGCCTCTATCACCACCAGGTGATGCGGACCATCCGACCAACGACTGGGCAGAGCCACGGCCAGCTCCAACAGCTGAACCCAGCACGGAGCCAGTGTCCTGTGCTCTGCTGAGATCCGTCATGAATGCTGGCGATGCGTAGAAAGGCTGCTGGCTCTGCTGCAGATGCATCGCAGCCGACAGCTGTGGAAGCAGCAGCGCACCAGGCTGCGTGAGCGACAGTGACGGCACACAGTGCAGCTGGGGATGCACCAGCGCATGAGGGGCAGGCTTCATCGGCAGCAGCGCCTGGACAGATGCAGCAACAGTGACCACCTGCTGCGGTGCAACTTCTGCTGCTGCTGCTGAGTGCCGAGGCACGTGAGCAAGGGGAACCGTGGGATGCAATGCAGGCCATGGTGCTCCACTGGGCTGCTGCTGGAGAGGCTGGCTTAGCTGCCTTGCCACCTCCCCCAAAGACGAAGGTGCGTGCACAGCCTGTGGCATCAGTAGCTGAGCGCCAAGAGGCAGCAGCTGCTGCTGGTGTGACTGCTGCACTGGCTGCAGCACAGGGGTATAACACAGTGGCATCAGTGGGGAGGCTGCATTGCCGTCCAGCAGTGACGTCCCCGATGCCCTGGGTAGCGCTGCCGCATCAAACTTGTCAATGCCAAAGCACGACGTTGCCTGAACCTACAGTAGAAATTCGTGTTAAGCAGGCAACCTGCTAGACTGCTGCATGGCAGATGCAATGCCGGCCAGCGACCAGTGGAACTCAATTTAAACGGCTCTTTAGGCAGAAACGGGTGCGAATTCGATAAGAGCAACCTCATGAGCCACGCTACCAGGACGGCCAGTGATAGCATCACTTCAAAAGCCGTCACTGAGAGGCTCGAGGAGGCTGGGTAGATGAGAAATACCAAGTTCAAATTTTGACACAAACCTAGCGATGGCAAAAAAAGGTAAAATACAAGGCAGCTCATTCGAAAGCCACCTGCATATCTCTACTAACTTAATTGAGAAAGTCTGTCACGCCGCAAAATGGCGCAATTGTGTCATGTGGCAAGATGGCACAGCATTGTCTTCCGTGGCAGGACTATTATGACTCAGCGAAGCAGCAAGTCCATAGGCTTTGAGCTGCTCGTAGCAGCACATGAGCCTTAGGGGTTATGTGACCCTGCTGGCAGCAGACAATCCTTCATAGCCAACTGCTTCAGGACTTGAACCAACGACCTGGTGAAGTGCAAGTGCTTTACCCCATGGCTAGCTAGCAACTAAACGAGGGGCAGCAAATACATTCACAAGTCATAGTGTCGACTCAAACAGTCACCTGATGCGATGGCAGCTGCGACACCCCACCAGTCACATCAGGACAAACGTCGAAAAGGTCCAAGTCGTCCGACATTAGCGCCGGCTCTGGGCCGGCGGCGACCGAAGCAGCAGCCGATGAACTGCCAAGATGACCGGCAACAACTGGCAGCAATGGCTTCGGTGGAGGCGGCAGAGGTACTGCAAACCCAGCAGCAGCAGCAGCCGTGGCCTTGCCACCTGTGGACGTCGTCGACATGCCCCCACTGGAGCTGCACAAAGTCGTTCAAAAAAGAGGCAGTCGGTTAACAATGGGTCAGGCACGAGGCAGACAAGAGCCAACTGCCCGCCCGGTGCAGGGATGCTGGCCGAACGAGGTGGCCTGAGCAAACTATCCAACAGCGCAAGAATTACGAAGAGAAAGAATACACTTGGCGCCCAAACACCGGCTAGGTGGGAAGCTAGCTGGCGTCTGGGGCGAAAAGCTGGCTAGCTAGGCTAGCTAGCCAGCTGCCTAGTCAAACGCTGGCACGGTGCTACACGTGCGCTGCACACGACCCGCCATGCCGCCGCTCGCCTACCCACCTAGGTCTCTGCGCCGACTGAGTGGCTGCCGAAAACCGCGAAAAGTCGGCGAAGTTTGCGCTGCCTGAACCTGCCGCTGCCATGTCATGCGACCAGCAACGAACGTAAGAGGCAACAAGCTTTGGCTTCGCATACGCTCGGGCCTGCGGCCACCGAGTTCACTAACCGAGCGGTGCCGCAATAGAAAGCGGGTCGCGCTCAAGACAGCACGACGGCAGTAGCAACTACCGGCTGCTGCAGCTCCCGACGTTGGGCGCTCGCCTTCTCTCGGATTGAAATCGTCGTCATCGTTCGGGCGACTAGCCCACGTGGTGGCACCCGGCTTCTGCAAAAGCGAACACGAGAGGGGTGGTTCCGATCTCGAGTGGCCACCTGTGCAGCTTTCGTGGCGATAACAATGATAATGACAACATTGAAACAGTTTACAGCGCCGTACGAGAACTAAATCTCTTTCTTCTTAACACTCTACACGTGTTAGCTTTGAAGCAATGCCAGGGCGAATCGGGCTTGCACTTTCGAAAGACGAGTAAAAGAGATACCCACAGTGCTAGGTCGAGTTGCCGAGCTACAGTCGCTCCTCGCAGCAGGCTTCGGTTCCCGAGACGATTTGAGTGGAGCCAACGACAGTTGCTGCTGCTGCTGCTGCTGCGCTCTGCCCGACCACGCTGCACTGTTGTCGGTACTGCTCTGACTATCGCGGCTGTCTTGTCGTGCTAGTCCCTGACTGCAGCCGTCGGCAGATGACTCGGCAGGGTCACGGTAGCTTGAAAACGTCAAAAGGCACGTCCGCCACGGCCTCCCAAAGGGCACAGCTTGTACAGGCAGCCAGCAGCATAGAGCCACGAACAACAGAAGGCACGCAGAGGTACAGAGAGAAGGCACGGCACGGTCCGGGCAGGATGCACAAGCAGCCGGCAGTAGCATGGGGCGCTCGTTCGATCATCTGGTGGGGCCGGTGCTTGGAGGGCCCGTGCTTAGAGGTCTGAGCACCAGCATGGCAGCGCGAAGTCAAACGATAGACCGACACTACAGATCAGACACGAAGCTCTCGATCCTATGCCAACGCTATTAACGTTGCCTTCCCAGCAAGAATAAAAACATTTTACACAAGTCCAGAGACTGCCCATGCTTCATCAGTGGGCGCATAATAGAGACAAAGGTGAAGGCACATGTAAGAATGTGGTTACAAGTAGGCACATAAGCTCATGTGGGCACATACATGTGCGAACACACACACACACACACACACACATACACACGGAGGCACACGTGAGCAAATACATATAAACACATGGACACACCCAAATACATTGGCATTCATACATATCATGCACGTAAATAAATGCATGCACATACTGGCACACACGCTCATATAGGTGCAAACAATCACGTGTGCTCTAGGAGTGATTCTGTGCATGCAAGCACGCGTCACTAATGTGCAGACATACACCGAGACTGTGCGAAGCAGAAAGTGAAATACGCCACATACGTAAATGCTAGCCAGCATTTACCTGTGCGGCAGGTTGCTGCTTCTGCTGCAGCTACTGTCGCCACGTTCCGGAGACTCATTCCTTGCACCATCTCCTGCACAAAGAAAGGGACGCAATCGAAAGGCTATTTACAAGGGCAGAAGGTCGATGGATGACCTTGCCTCAACGGCGGTCACTGACCTGACACGGGTAGCACTCTAGCTCCTGCCTAGCACTGACTGTCGCAGGGCCGGTATTACGCTGCTGCATGGCTGTAGTGTCGGTGCCAGTCATGCTTGCCTTTTGCTACCCCCAAATCAAACATGCCTGGACCAGCTCAGGCCAGCTGTGCTCTTGCTCTGCTCCCAAGCAAGGTCATCGAATGTCCATCTAAGCCTCGAGGGCCCTGATCGAGCCAGCGATTCCAGGCACTGACTAGTCCCCAAACTGACTTTCCTCAGCTAATGGGTAATGCCATGGATTCAGATCCCAGATAAGAGTCCTACAGGTTACATGATTGTAGCCGAACAAGCGCTGACCATAACCGGGCACTCAGCAGTGCTATGGCGGCTTTTGAGGTAATGCACGCAACCCTCCAGTGCAGCATGCTGCTTTGCCATCCTCTGCAATGGCAGCAGCTCTTATAATGTTTTCTTCCTCCAAGGAGTTCACTTGTATGAGCCAACTACACACTCTTGCCACGTCATCTCTAGCCCTGACTTTGTCATAAACAGCAGTACTGCCGTTTGGTTCAACTCTTTCGGTCCATCTCTTCAACCCACAGCGCTGCCAATCGTGAGTCGAGCTAGGCTGCAGCGACACTAAAATAAAACTGTTACCCAGTCGTGTGGCCAGACAGTCTGCCACTAATGCTGGTACTCATCGAATAAACTGTGCAATGCTAACTGAATCAGTTTCATCCGGCACGAATGCAGCAGGCAGCATTAGCAAGTAAAAGTGTGGTTGCCCGGCAGACACTACCCGGATAAGTAAGTGCCCATATATCGGTTTGCATAGGAAGTAGATAGGTGGTTTAGCGTGATGGTTTAGCCTTGCAGGCCCGGCTGCAGAGCTCGGGCCAATTCTTGGCCAATGATGCTATCCATGTCTCCATGTCACGGCTGCCAGTACAAGCAGGCACTTTTTCCGAGCCGTTCTATCAATTATGCCGAACAAAACTATCTAGCATGACAAACACTACGTCGTCGTGCCACAGTGGAGTCACAAACAGAGATGGCTGCAGCAGGACAGCAGGTCCACTGAAAATGCCTGCTGCTGTCGAAGATATTACAGCAAATCGAGTAAACAGACTTCACTTACGACGAAGCGAATGCCACCATTACCGTTGGCATCGTGACACGTATCAACGTCACATTCACGGTTTCACTGACACACCTAGCCACGTGCGGCTGCCACTGCACCCAGCAGCGGGGCGCACGCGCCACTGACACGAGAGAAGATGAGTGCAGGAGAAGGCGAGTGCGCCCCTCCCCCCTGGCTCGGCGCAAGCCAGGGCTGCAAGCAGGGCAGACCCGGCGGCAGCAGCGGCAACGGTGGCAGCTGCATACCGTGCGAGTGGCTCCCTCCGCCCGAGCGACCGACGTACTTGTCGCGGCTCTGCCTGCACTTGCTCCGCTCTTCTTGCAGCCGCTGATCGTTGCTCATCAGCTCGCAGACTTCGGTGGCTTTCAGGCGGACTGCAAGCGAAGCATAGGGCGGGCGAGCTCGGCGCTTCCGAAAAATGACACTCCGATCAAGCCGAAAAGGAGGTGAAAAACTAGGCCTCACGCGACGGCCATGCAGAGACCGCTCCAAAGAGCAGATGAAGCAGGGGTGGAGGGAGGCGTTTGCACAGCCACTGCTCGGCCCACCTCGAACCCGAGGACAAGAACGAAACCCGAGCCCCTGTGCTGTCAGCAAGCGAAAATGAGGAGGCACGTGGAAGTGGCCATGCACCCGTGAGACTGTAATGCGCAACGCGTGTACTCCTGTCAGCCACGACCCAAGCATCTGCTACCGACGGGCAGACGACAAGGCCAGCCGACCACCAGGTAGCACCGGCAGCCATGAGCTAGCACCATTAGCCGTCAAAATCCTGTTCGGTAGAGCAGACAGACAAACAAACGACAGTTGCATTCTGGCTCCTGCTGACCATTTTAAGCCTTGTATGCATCGGTTTATGCATCGGTTCCAACCGGCCGATAGCAGTTGCAGGCAGCACGACCAGCAGTAGCTGATGCTGGCCACAGCCGATGTGGACCAGCTGGCTCTGCACCACCACCGAGGTACCAGCAGAGCAGACAGAGACAAAAAAGTTCCAGCGACCCTGATGCAAGGACAGAAGCAGAACCAGGTCAGGGCAAGAGGCAAGTAACAGCTGCTGGAGCAGGCGCTCACCATTGACCCCCTGGTTTTTGCCAAATTTGTCAACATAGGCGAACGATTCGAGGGAGCGTATCTCGTAGGCGTGATCCCGTGCATTCGTCACAACGCGCTCCGAACCATTGCGCAAGAGGTAGGCGAGCAGCAGCAAGGACTTCAACACAGTAACGCGGCACTCTGGGCGCACGGAACTCTGGGTACACACACACACACACACACACACAAAAGTGCAAATGCGAGTGACTGACTCGAGGCTACGCAGCATACGTGACCATCCGCCTGCGGCCCAGACGTAGGTGCAAAGGATCTTGATCGGCAGACCCCCCTCTCCTCCCCCACTGTACAAGCAGAGGCAGCGTCCGAGCAGAGGCAGCAGCAGTCACAGCAGCTACAGATCTGAGGCCAAACAATCTAAAACAGCGCTGCAAAAAGCTTATTCAATCTAGGTCGAGGTAGGACGGAGGTGCAGCTCACTCTGTATTTTATGGGCAACCCAGTCGGCCAACTGGTTCCGTTGACATTTGGTAATGAGAACGAGAACAAGCAACCACGATAACCATGACAACAAGCACCCGATGTCGCACGATCACGACTAAAGGTGGGTTCGGTGATAACCGAGTGCAGCATGATTTGTAATTGCATAATACCGTTGCTGTCAGCCACTACCAGGTGGGTTGGAACTACCAACCCAAGATGCTCGTTCATTCCTTCAGATGCTTGAAACGAGCCGCGGCTGGCAGATATGATATTATAATAATAAAGCATGCACATACCCCTAGGAGCCGAAACTCAAATCACTTCACATATGCAGGAAAGGAAGCATCAAATGATCACTGATACTAATGTGCACAACTGCAGCACGGATGCACACAGATAGTACTATTCACGTGGACGAAGCAAATTCTGTTAGGAACAGGTGGGTCTTAAGCTTTGCTTTAAATCTCATCAAGTAAGAGGAAGTCGAAATGTCACTCATTACAGATCTACCGGCTTTGGGTGCACAATAACTGAAGGCACAGTCTCCAAAAGATTTTGAGTTTAGGTTGGCAGGATCAGCAAGCACTTCTGTATGTAAGCCAAAGCAAGAAACTAAAGGCTTCCAAAAGTGAGTGAGGAGACTGTGAATAACTGATGCACAATTGTTGTGCAGCCATTGTAGACAGACGTAACTAATACAGCAGCTGCGACATTCACGAACGACAAACCAAACTACCGAGTTGTACACCACCTGTACGAATCCCGTGGCACAAGCAAAAACCTACGAGGAGATAGTTAAAACATTCTCGACGAGATCTCACAAATGCATATACTAAGTTGGCAGCAGAATTCTGATTTAAGTGCACTAAAATTTCTGCACTGCTGCAAAAACAGTCAAACTTGACGGTGGAGTTTATGAGGTCATACTGTGAACGGTCAGTTTGAAACAGGATACCAAAGTTACAAACAGAGGCAGGTTGGGGCGATGCTGCTGAGCATATTTTAAGGATAGCGCTTTCATGTTTCCGAGTGCCATCGGGTGTTCCCATAACTATTTGGCAGGTCCTGAGGCCATTCAATTCACGAGTTACCTACCATCCAAATGCTGGCATCGGCAATTCAAGCTGCAAGGAAGCTGTGAGAGAACCAAACATGCTGGAAGGCAATAAGAAACAAAGGACAGGTAGACCTGAGTGTCATCTAAATGTAAATGAAAGCCTAGATTTTGCTTGGCGATTACACCAGCAAGCAGGAGAAGCTACGTCTATGCAGAAGCGATCTGATTGAAAGGACTTGCAAAGGAGTGCAACCTAAATAAATAAATGCATGAACGATGATCACTTTTTCAAAATGCTGCATGCACTAATTAGCTTCAGTTTGGCTTGCTTTTCTGCTGCACGAGTGCACGCTTACCCTAGCCGAGAGAGAGAGAGAGAGAGAGAGAGAGAGAGAGAGAGAGAGAGAGAGGGAGAAGACTCATATAGGGAGCATGCTCTCACTTCCCAGCCATGTCTCATCAGTCAGCACTTGCAGATAAGGGAAAGATCTGGCAGGCGCGCTGCAAAGACGACTAGGATGCAAAATGCTATCATCAACTGAGCATCAATGCTAGAGCTCAACACGGTGCCAAGACGAATTTTCCACCTTACACGGCAGTCCGATTAATGACTATCAATTAAAGAAAACTACACGGTACGAGCCAACGCCCCATGACTGCAAAGCCGCAGATGGCACTTGGCAAAGCAGCTGGATGACATGCAATGGCAGGAACACGGCTTTGTTTGCCATTGTAGCCACAGAGCCCCTCGGTTGTGGGGGCCTGCTCTAGGGCATGTGCCTGCTCCTCACGGTGGTCGCAACACTCGAAATTAACTCCGTCGGTATGAATGGCTAGCACAAAAACACAGCACCGAGCACCGTCCCAGGCGGGCCAGAAGACCTAGCCAGTCTCGATCAGTCCGAGAGGGAGGGCCTCCTAGCCCTTTTCCATGCGTCTTTGGCCAAAGTCAACACCTGCATCAAGCGCAGAGCAAACGCAGATCGACATACCTTGTACACTCGCCGCCATTCACTCTCACTCTCGTATGCCATTCTTTTCCAAAGCATATCCATCACCTCGACGAAGTCCAAGCTAGAGTAGGTGCATCTAGCAAGCTCTGACATGAGCGTACCATGTGGTCCCCATGGGTCATCGTTTGTTGCCTCTCTAACTTTTGCCTCTATTTCCGTGTAGTTCATAACCACGTTGGTCCTGAAAGTCAAGATAGACATTAAAGAAAGGTTGGCTGGTCGTCGTTCGAATAGAGAGATACCGCCGAGCGACCATGACGAATCTATAATCGGGAGTTTGCTTTAGCCGCGAATTCCTGTCTAGTTTCAATAAGACATTGGCAGAAGCAGCACTTTTAGCTACGCTTCTTCAGGCTCCAGCTGGAAGCTGTCCGGTGCCACGCCCACCACCTCAGCAGTTCTGGAAGTCGGTTGGTCGGATAGCCGCCTACAAATTCTCACACCGCTGAGTGCCTAAATACAGTGACTCTGTTTACACTTACACTTTCTCGGCCAACTCCCTGACTTTCCACATATCGTGCGGGGCTGTTACTAATTCCTTGAAAAAAATATCCGAGCGCAACCACCAACCGCCTACAGTACCGGAAGCCACTACCACACGTATCAAATATGGCGTTCAGCTCCCGCAAACTGGAGCTAAGTCTCGCTCGCTGCCGCATTTACGAGGAAGCCCCGCTAGATGAGGATCGCGCCTCGCGAGCGCTTTTTCAGCATTGCTTCTATTAAAATTGAGAAATCCAATATTTAGATAAGGTAAACCTTAAATTTTAGAATGTGGCTCCAGGTCAAGCACTTTTCATCGAAATGCGAGGAAAAATTCTGTGGGCCTCTAAAAACTCAAAATTGTGACTTTTACTCATACTGCTATTCAAGCTATTCAGTACAGCTGCTAATTCAACGCCCGCATATTTTTGAAAGCCACTCGAAGCCTCTTTTGACAATCTCAAAATAAATTCAAGCTCCCTATTTGAAGACCCCGCGGCACCGCGCCAAACGCATGCGGCTCGGCAGGCCGCGTTCATGCCTATCTAAGAAGATTGAAGTATTTAGCATTGAAAAACGATCCCCCTTTATAAATTATGAAGCTCCTCTGGAAAGCGGCACTGGGCTGCCGCGCTAGCAGTCCTCGTTGCTTCTCGGTCATAAAAATTCTTTAGCAAAACATCTCTCGCAAAAAAAATTCTCGCGCAAAAAGAAAAGGTGGCCTTTTCTGGAAGCCGCCTCCGATTCAGGCAGCGAAGAATGTCCAAGATATATTGGTTAGCCTTCTAAATAATTATTATACCCATGTTTCGGGATATCAAAATGTGTCTCACCAAAACGGCGCCGTGCGGTGCGTCCAACAATCAAGTATTTGTTTAGGATACCTTTTGTAAAGCAAACATGATAGAAATTGGATCGGAATTTTTGAAGATTTTCAGATGAAAATACAAATTATTATGCAAATCCTATCTAACCCTGAAGTAAACATGAAGTAGCATGTCTACAAATAACAAATTTCCCGATCTCTGAAACATTGGCAACTTGTATCCAAATCGTTGAACCTTGGTTGCACCGAGGTACATGTCGGCAGCTTGTTGAGGTACATGCTTTTGACTTTTAAGCAGCCCCATTCAGATCACAGTATATCTGTTTTGCCCTGTATAATCCGTAACTAAGCTAATACTTCACGGAACAACGTGAAATTTGAACTGTTGGTACAGCTCTCCTTGTACGTGACTGCGGTAGTTCATTTCTTATTTCAGTCAGAATAGTATTGCTATACATGTCATCAAACATCCTGGAGCTTTATTTTCTACAATTTTAGATTGTTGGACAATTTCTCATAGAATTTTCTCAGCATTTACCCTTATACACCTCCCAAAGAATTTTCGTTTAGTGAGAGCCGAAGGATCAGCTCAGAAGGCGCACCGCCTGAAAGCTTCGTTCAACCCGTACGTCTAAAAAGAAACGTGTATCGCCATCTGAACGGCCTGAAGGTTCGCCCCAAAAGCAAGCCGCACGGAACGCCCCTGTCGACCTATTTAGGAAAGATTAGCTCATCGGTAGCTCTACAATTGTTATTTCCCATCTCGAAAGAATACTATAGATCCTTTGGGAACCAGTCAATCTGAGCAAGCATGCTGTGCTCGCGCGGCGCTAGCATCTTTTTTTTTATATCCCTACATAAAGAAAATTGTAAGACCTGCTGGAAAAACACCTGGCAAGTTCCCGAACCCTGCAAGCCCGGCAGCCACCAAATAGGGCACTCTAGCAGTCGAGCCTCCAAGGGGATAACTGCTAGGAGGATACTTTTGGCGAAACAAAAGGGGCGTGGACGATTGCACTTTCGGTTGGGGACACCCGCCCCTAAGCCTTCAGCTGGACTTATCAAGGGTACTTTGCCCCTCCCACCAGCCACCCTGGCTTCGCCACGGCCACGATCCCGCGAAGAGTTTGAAGTAATCTAGCTGAGGGCAAGCGGAGGACACAGGGAGGCTAAAGCATCCCCCAGTCATGGCCGATGAGGCTGGGCTGCTGCTGTAACCGATATTACTGCAGTTGAAGCCCATCTTTTACCAAAACTAATGCAACTTGGGTTGTATGTTGTAGTTCTCCGTCGCGAAAAGCTGAAGCGGCGTTCGGTGTCCGAACGGAAACCAGCAGACGGCATCTCCCACACGCAGGAGAAAGTGAGAAGCGTAGCCAAGTAGGCGGGCGGTCGGGGTACTGGGAGTACGATGGAAGTTGGTTGCATCGCAAGACGGCTGTACAGGATGAGTCATCGACGGTAGCAGTGGAGCGGATGTCGTTGCGTTTCGCGTTCTCCCATAATCAACTTGAATACCCAACAGACCTTCCTTGAGTAAACTACCCGGCTTCCAGCGAAAGGCTACTAGACTTTAAACTAAGCTATCCTGTAAAGCTCCTCACGTGGAGCGTAGTCAGTGTAGCTTGATTACATGCAGGCCGGTACCGCTCCTCTCCTAAACAGCTGTCGGGAGCATCGTCGAGAGCGGCCGGTACACAGCTGCGGTCCGCTTTTAACGAGGCGTGGACACACGCCGATAATCCGCTGGTGAACAGATGGTAACTTCACCGTCGGGGTCGGCCAAGGCACAGCCGTGGTCGAGGAGAGGGGACTCGAGTGGGAGAGAGGGGGCATCGAGGGAAGTCGTGCTCCCTCTGCTCTGCGAATAGTATAATGTATTGTTGGTGTTGGTCCTATGCCGGCGTTCTGCGTGCGGTGCGAACAAAACTACAGTCAGCTCCGCAGGGTAAAAGGATTCCTCCCGTGATAATCTACCATTTTTATTTTGCAAGAGACGTTCAAGTTCGGTTTGCGAGGCTCTATCATTATTCTAAAACAGAGCAAGCGAATTCGTAGATTTGCTGCGCCATTTTCGGCGGGCCCAACGAGGCCAGCGAACGCCGAGCGCCCGAGGCACTCCGAATTGCCTGCTCGAGACTCCTTTAGACTAGCTGGTATACAGTGGATACTTTTGGGCGACGCGCCTTGTGCGAGCAGCTTCGGGCTCTGCCTAAGCGACAAGGAAAAATTACAGAGGGCTCATCAGCTCTGGAGGCTGTGCCGCAATTGACTAATCACGGGTACTAGTCGTAGCAGGTTGCTTAAGCTCCGCCCGACAGTTCCGCGTTGCTCTTGCATGAGACCGCAGAGAGGTTCAATGAGCGATATTTATTGCGTCTCAAACTGTGTCCCGAAAGAGAAGCAGCCTGTGCATTTGGTGCGGCTTTCGTGATTTCAGCGAGCGGGCCGCCATGTTCAGGAATCTAGGAAATATATTAAAGAATGTAAAGTACGTATCGTATCTAGCAGATTGTAGATCTTGCATATTTAAGGTACTTCGTACAGACAGTGTAGACACTTTTTTACGAGCTAGTAAAGCTAATGACAATAATAATAGGTAGTTTGCATCGCGACCTTAGAGATTAATATCTCCGTGCCTGAGCTTAACAGCTCGCACTAAGAGAATCAATAACCAATGGTTATGGTGCCACAATATCATGCTTGGACTAGCATTCTAAAGCAAACTAGCAGCACGCTATCTACCTACGCAAGTCCTAATGCAAGAGCGCACTTTCAGCTAAGAGGGTAGACAACGTTACAGCAAGTCTAGCATTCTACGTACAGGCTCAAGACTTGCACGCATTGTTGGTTTACCACCTAACACTGTGCTGCACCAGACTCTCCAAATAGGGGTTCGAAGTTCTTTTTTCAAATGGGCTCTCGGGTAGCATGCTTTCCATACATTTTAGGAGTAGTTGAGCTAGCAGGTAATCAAATCATTAAAATAACAAAAGAGTTCGCGTATGTTTTTAGAGGGGCTTGTGAACTCTTCCAGGAAGATTCCGGGAAAAGTTCTCGGCTGCGTGTCTCGCCCTCGGGGTCGAGGTTTAGACCCCCACCCAGTACTAAAATCCTGGCTTTGCCCATACTCTACCGGACTGAAACATTGGAATGCTTCTTCGGCAAGAGTATGGCAACCCTAGGTTATTAGCTGATCCGGAATCGAAGCTTATATAAACTGGATATAGCCTATGTAATAATTAGTCGATTGTGCTACGGAAGGAGGCCGGTTCGAAATGATCAGCTGTGCATTTAGCTTCGACTGTCAGTTGCACCTAGGGCAGCAAGCCAGCGAGCTATTCTGTCAGTCGTGGCTGTTTAATTGTTTCGCGAAGGACCTCATACATTAGATGCAGCTAGCGGTTGCTGCTGCTTATGAGCTGGGCTGTGAGGCAGCAGCTGCATCCGAGGAGTAGCTATGCAAGGCTGCTAGGTCAGCAAACGGTGCTTAAAATTATTCATTTATATAGTGCACCAAGAGAACTTGACCTCTATTCAGGTGCTTCAGATATGCCGCGGGTTCGAGCCCAAGGTCTTGGCCATCAATTGCATTCACTTTCACTTTGGTCGTTAAAGGCGAGTACCTTAATCACTGGGTCAAACCAGTTCGGCTTACGATGGATCGCGAGAGCATCAGACTTATAATCGACCTGGTACACATATGACTATTGTGCATCTAATCGCTTTTGCCTCCCAACCACTCCTGTAAGTGACTTGGTCGGCCGTGACGGCCGTTGATCGCAAGTATTTTTCTCATTTTGCCTAGCATACATAAAGGGTTCAAGTTCCAAAACAAAATAGATGCCACTGGCTTGTTTCCAGAAATCCCACAGTTAAGGAAAGACAAAGAATGAAAGGAACAGGTGATTTTCTACACTCATGCTCACGCATACAAACGCCAAAAACACAATGGGCACCTGCCAAGAGCTGAAAGACCCCAGGAATCAAAGAATTAATTTATTGATACCGTCGAGCATGGGTCGGTCGGGGCTTAGTCATGCGCCACTATTTTTTTTTTACAAAAATAAGGGGTTAAAGTCGCACGAGATAAACTATGTGATACAAACAACAACACTAGTAGTTGTTCTGTCTGGCTCATATCACAAGTGCTGCAGAACATTTACTGCAGTTGCGAATGAATCAGACCAAACTGGCCAGTTGCTGAAACTTAAAAGTCATCAAATATAGGGTACTGCCATAATTAATAGTTTATTGCAGAATCTTGGGAGTTGGATTGGCAAGGCTTCCTTTTTGCACATTTAATAATATAATACAGTTCCCTCATTTGCAACGCCTGAGTAATTATTCTGATTCAATTGCAAAGTGCCAATAATAACCAACATGCACCTTAAGTAATCTGTAGTACCGGCGAGACAGATTAACAATGCAGTCACGACACACACTGCACGAGAAACACCAAATATCCGCCGGGCTTGTATCGGCTTCTTCCGGATCGCACTCGTAACACAAGTTCGTGCAGTATTGCAATAATAATCGTGACGTCGGCGAATCCCACCGTGTCTCAGGTCCAAAACGATACTTGTATGCAGCGCACAGTAGAGGCAAAATGCATACTTCTTCCGCTCGACAGCAAGGCCTGCATGCACCAACGAGTGGCATAGAATCGCTAGAGCTTGCCAGACGTATCCACAAAGCCTCGTTGGGTTTCCAGGAAACACCCCCTCCCTACAAAACATCCTTGCGACTAGCATGGTGCACACAATGTGCCTTCACAAGAATAACCTCTGTCCTCAACTCAGGCTCCAGCAAAAGCCAAAATTGCCAGCCAGCCCCCAATTGCTGAAGTACAGCACTGACAGCTAATCATCTCTGGATCGCCAGCACCGAGCCGCCGGCGCGTGAACAGCACATAGCGCTGGCAGGCACGTACGATCACGGTCGAGCGAGCAGCACTCGAGAGGCGAGTCACCACTGCTTGGCAACCGACCGGCAGTGGTGCGACCAGACGCGGCAAGCAGCCAGTCCTGAACTGTTTGCCCTAGACCTAGTGCATAGAGTACTCAGCGCATAGTGAGCGGCCAGTGTGCAGGCATTCCTTTAAGCTGGCGAGCAGCGAGGGCTACATCCTGGTTGACCGGCTGACACAAAGCAACAAGCAATCACATTCTGGCCAGCGTCGGCAAAAAAATATCGGGAGAAAAAAGTCCGCCGGCCGAAAATGCTCGGGTGTCAACCGTGCCCAGCGGTGGGCAAGTACTCCACGTAGCCGCTGAGTGCATCCCGGAGTTTCAGCTGCTGCTAGCAACGATAAAAGACTTGGCAACAACAGAATCCGATCGAGAAAGGCAAGCCAGATACCGCACAGCATAGACAGCTGTACATGGCACGCCATTGGATATCAATGACTGCAGAGTTCATCCATGTGGAGACAAGTCTGTCTCACGACTGTGCGAGGAGCATGCATCACGGTTGGGTAAACGCCTGCTGAAGGATGGCAGCAGTCGTTGAAGGCTGAGCTTGGCTACGGCTGTAGTGAGTGACTAGCAACATCAAAACTAGATGAGAAAGATCAGCAGCCGATGGCATTCGACGAGGTCGGAATAAGACTTTAAAAAAATCTAGGTCTGTGGCCCAAGAGGTTCATGGCTGCATTGAGACCCTACTGCCGGCTGCAATTTTTACTTAGCGCAGCCTAAAGCGTGAGCCACGCAGATCCCACCACCAACCGTCACGATTTTGACCCATGGAATACGAGTTTTGCCTGAGCACGGCTTCTCACAGAACTTCGTCCTGTGGGCCAGCCTGCGCACCACGTCCAACGCGAAAAGCTTTGTCGAGCCCGTCTGCCACAGCAACGGCAGCATTCAGCGTATCACGCACAGCATTCTGCGTCGTCTGCCACAGATCTCTGTCACTGAGAGCTACGATCTGGTTCCTCAGGTTGGCTGCAATGGCATCAAGCTCTGGGTTGCCTGACGATGGAGCCTCTTCACCATGAACAGAGAGCTGCCGGAACCAGGTCTCGTTCTGGCACGCCCTACAAACGCAACTGCAATAGTCCACACCCGGCAAAGCCCGAAGAAGTGCAGTGACAAATAGTGAGGAAGAAGAACGGTGAGATTTCTCCGGGTGGCAAATGCTACGCTTACAGGCAGCGGTGGGGGCTTACATTACAATAACATTCCATTGCATTACATTACAGAAACCCTATTGAGGTGGGGCTCTAGCATCACCACTGCAGTCAACATTTATACGGCGAATAATTGCTTGATGAGACCATGGTGACCATATGTCACACGGATCTGATAAGTTGGCATCTTACACGGGTAAATCGTTGTGTAGAAATCTTGCGCACTATGGATAGAGGGATCAACGTAATAATGGTAAGAACAACAACATGGTACGACGTTTTGCCATGCTTCAAAAATAAGCAGAACAAGAAGTATAAGTAGAGCACGAAGTCTGGAAACGAAGCAGCTGATAAGAGAAGGTGCTAATGAGTCTGGGGCAATAGGCCTGGCCTAAACAGAGCATTGGAATGGAGCCCAGTGTCGGACCGCCGACTTTAAGTAAGGTCGAGGTATATTTGGGTCACCCAAACCTAGCTGGTCTTCTGATCTCCAGATCAGCAGCATATGTGTACAGCATAACTGCTAACAAAGGTTGAATAATCCCATGATCATGGCAGCATTTCTAATAACCAGGCATCCCGGACTAGTTTGAGCTTAAGCCATTTCCTAGTAAAGCCAACCACGAGCACAATTAGCCACACAACATAAGGAGGGCTCACATAGGGGCTGCAACATTAGGGCAGAGATTTTCTAGAATGCACGAAAAGCTTCACTAACAGGGTCCATCGTTTGTATGACCATCTCTCCAACTAGCAAGATCAACAGAGGAATTGTCCAGAAGCGATCATCAGAGAAGATTATGAATATCAGAGAAATTCGGATGCGTTGGTCACACGAGGAGCATGTAATTGTAACTTTAGAGCAAGCAGAAACAGAAACAGGATTCACTGGTTCCATGACATACAGGTACGGCATAACAGTTAACCGATACAGTAGAATTAGCTTTATTTTGTAATAGCAAGTGATATGAACAGGACATACTAAATTATTTTGGGAGGTAACTTATATTTTATGGTGAGACACAGAGGGTAGCGCTTTGTATTGCTGACCTAAATCAAGGTACACTCATTCCAACAAGTTATACATGCAGCACATACTTGTGTACAATCCACATATATATACATAAATATACTGATGGAAGTACTTAAGTATGTAAGTGTGTGCAGGTGTGTGTGGGGGAAGAGGCACATGTGCATGTTTATAAACTGATGCATGCACGGCGATTTGAAAGTCGTGCCGCACTCCAAAATCGATCTTTCCTACGAAATTTTTACAAACCTCGAGGCTACACCCACCACTAAAACGTGCAAATAGTAAAGCAGTAAAATAGTAAGAAGGCAGTAAAGTAAGCAGTAAAATAGCCGTAAAATAGTAAAGCATTATGACAATCGATGATGACGGCCAAAGAAAAAAAATTTGGACAAAACGGCTGATGTATCCAAAATAGACCAAAAAACCTTTAATACAACATCGTTGGTGTATTCGGCGATATTGTGTATCAGTTACCACCATATAAAATGGCACTGGTGTATGGGAATTATAAGACATTTTGTCCTCTGAAGCGGTTGGGTCTTGAGGTTAGTGTCATTTGCCTGTTACCAGATGAAGTACCCCAAATTTTATTTACAATTGGCTTGTTCGGGAATCAAAAAAGTTTCAGAGGCTTTACAAGCACTGTTAATGATTCAGTTTTGCTTGATTTTGATGCCTACGCCATATCTTGAATTGCTCTTCAGCTTATTGGTGACAGCATACCTTATGCTAAGCAGGTCCTATTTTGATTAGCATATCCGAGGACAGCTCATGAACAGTCATAGCGAATATATCAGTGGAATAGGTGAAGGTTTTACGAAGAAGTTAGGTAAAAGTCAAGACCTCACTCACGTTCTAACCTGGGAAGGTGTCGACTAACGAACTGAGAAACACAAGTAGGAGTTCAAGTGATTAGAAATCTGTGAACAGCCTCTGAATCATTGCCAAAAAGAGAAGAAAGTACTACCGTTACAGTCAGGTTCACGAGCAGGACTGCATGACTATGCTGGCACGTGCCGCTCGGTAGCCGCCGAAATGGACACCGCTGTTGCTTCTGGCCTGCTGCAGACTAGGAAGCAGCAAGTGAGCGAGTGAGAGGCCACAAGTGGCGAGCCCATCAGGCGCCACCCATCGCATCACACTTGATCATCGCATACTTGTATCTGGAGAGCGAGCGGAGCAGCCAGTCGCAGTGCTGCCTTGCCACGGCGCTGTGCTGCACGAAGAACTCCCAGTTGGCTTTGTGCTGGACGAGGGCGTGCTCGGCGATGGAGCGCAGCTGCGACTCCTGAGCAAGCTGCGCCTGAAGGCGCTCCACATCAGCTGCCAGCTGCAAACAGCGATGAAAGGAGAGATCGATCAGCTGCAAAGGGTCGGCACCAGCATAAACAGCCGGACATGCAGGGCACAGATGAAACCATCACAAGAAATGGAGCTAGCTCGGACGGCTGCTGCTGCAGTGCAAAGCAAGCTGCTGCAGTGCGAAGCATGCTGCTACTCGCGAGAGAGGTGAGCAACCACAGGCTGTAATCGCAAAAACGCAGAAGGTGCATATGTAATGAATGGTAAGCATGTGCCAGACTGCAGTCAAACCTGCAAGGCAAGAGCCAACGTGGCTCGCCATCCAAGACGAACTTTTGTTTGTCAGCGATTCACTACCAGCAACTGCTTTTTGCCTAAGCGGGATATGGGCTTGATTATTGTAAGTCCCTTTTGGATGGGCTACCAAAGAAAGCAACTAGACCACTGCAGCTGACTATGAATATGGCTGCAAGGCTAGTGTTCAAGTTCCAGAGGTTTGAGCACGTGTCTCCTTTGCTTAAAGAGCTAGGATGGATGCTGGTTGAGCAATGGATACAGGGCAGAGTTCTTACGGCGACCCACAAGGCCCGCCACGGCTTGGCTCCTTTGTACCTAGCTGAACTGCTGCACCAGTTTCAGCCTCTTCGTGCCCTCAGGTCTTGTGTGGACAATACATTAGCTGTTCCATTCCTCTGCTTAAAGACCGTTGGCGACAGAAGCTTTAGCTCTGCAGGTCCTACACCGTGGAACTCACTTCCACAATTCTTATGCAACGACAACTACTCTCCTGATGCCGGCTATGGCTCATCCTTTCCAGCGGTCCTGAGCTGCTACTTCCGTGCTACTCACTACCTTAATTGCTCTCCTGACTCTGCTATGCTTCCCACTTTCTTTTTGTTGCATGAGACAAAGTCTGTTGGCTACCGAATGCGTACCGAAAGCCACTTAGGCTGTGAGTGCGCTATACAAAACTCTTTTTCATAACACCCACACTGTCTTTATGACTTTGTGGAGTTACAGACGGAGATACATTCCATAATAACGTAATAATAATATAATAATAATAATAATAATAATGCACTTGATAAAGTGCCCTCAGTGAACTCAATCTCTCTCTAGTCGCTTTACATTTGCTGAATATAGGAAGGCATCTGACGGAGGCAAGTTACGAGCTACGCGAGCAGAGATTGGAGTGTTCTGATACTAATGCCAGATTCAGTAAGTTATCTGGGAGCACTAACCACTAACAAGTTTTAGGATCATGTTACCACTACAGCTAGCCAACACACGACTTGCCTGCAGCTCACACTTGCTTGCTAAGGTTCACAAGAATACCACGTGGTATTTTTGAACACCAAGTTTATATCTTCGTTAACAGAATTATTTCGAACGTCCTATCCACGTTTTTAGAAGGCTAGGCTGGAGCCTGGTGAGGCGACCACCCCATTCGACACCACTTGCCTCTCGAAACGTGAAGCGTGTCACACTAAACCTACCTACCTTTTATAATGATAAGACGCATCACAATGAACAGACCACGTTTATAGGCAACCATCTTATATCCGCTCCAGGACCGCACCGTCAGAGAGGCCTCTCCTGATTGGTCACGTTGTTGTAGCTCCGCCCGATAGCTCTGCTATCACACCTTTCATCACCTGCATTTACTGCACACTAATGAGGTTCAGTGTGAAAATCAAGATGCAGGTTGCTACAACATTCTAAAAAAAGAGCCGGCTGGAGCTTCACAGGCTTACTGCGCAGAATGGATGATTGATGAGGATCACGAAGCTGAAATCTTTTGTTTTTGCACACTCTGAGATACCGGAAAGCCGAGAGCCGGGCGAAGTTCAAAAGAAAGCCGAGAGCCGGGCGAAGTTCAAAAATAGAACCACGGGACTCGGGCAGCTGAGCACTGGCTGCCGTCATGGCACCGCACGATGAAGCACTGGGGCACGCAAGGGCAACAGCGAAAAAGATCGGCGCCTTGGCTAACCTGGTGCAGCCTGACGGCCGTCTCCTGCATTTCGACCTCCAGCCCGTCGGCGTACGCCTGCTCGGCCGGACCCACAATGCGGATGCCGCTGCGCCAGCGAGCAATGGCATTCGTCATCTTGCGTCGAGGACCGAGCAGCTTCACGCCGACCTCTCTGAGATCCGAGTCCGTGAGGGTCCAGAACAAGCGAAGATCGAGCTCCTGCTCCTCAAACAGCGGCATGTACTTAGACAGATGCAGCCGATGCATCAGGTCGGCGAGATCTCGCGGATCGCCGGCGTCCCAGCCGTCTGCCGTCGCAGCATCGTCGAAACCGGCAAGAGGCAGCCGAGCAGGCCGGCCATCCGCCGCAGCGCTCGGCTGGACAGCAAGAGGCGGAGGCCTCCCGTCCCTTCTGGAAAAAGAAGTGGTCACAGTCCGTTTGAAATGCCGATCAAAAGGGGAGAGATGCCGCTGCGACTTAGCAAAAGCAAGCTTGCTTACGGTGACACTGGAACGTGAGTGTGCACATGCGCTGTAGTCGGGTGCACCGGCGGCGTAGGACTCTGGTGCGCCGGAGTGGAACTTCGGTGAGAGGCGGTGGGGCCCTCAGCATGGCTTGGTGGGAACGACTGCCGGTGAAATTCTGTTGGCGATGCAGCTTGTGGAGAAGCACGTGTCGAACCTGACTCATATCCTGTTCGGAATGGTAAAGCGAAGCCTTTCAGCAGCAGCAAAAGCACACCAATAGAGCATTTATACAGCCTGCTAAGACAAGACATATTTGGGGGCTTAATGACATTCACCAGACGACCGAACCGGCTCTGAACTCAAGTCTGCCAACCTCTAGCTAAGTAATATTGCACCAAGGCTTGCTTAGATAGAGATACCAGAGTCAAGCTGGTCAATGCGTTAGCGACATACCTTCCAGACTTCTATACTTCAGAGCTTGCATGTCTTCCAGCCCGTCCAATAATACTCTCAGTTGGTGAAAAACCCAGCAGCTGGGCTTGTCGGTCATAATTATAGCAACTGCCACATTGCATCGCCTCTCATAAGCCTTAACAGGCTTCCCATTTAGTAGTGCAGAGTCAGCATTGCTTCCGAGTGTATAACGACCTTAGGAATGCCGACTTAGGTAGAGTATCTCTGCTTGTTTTGCTGGATCTTTCGGCAGCTTTTGATACTATCGATCACCGAGTCCTTCTCGAGTACTCTCTCATCCATCATAGGCATCACTGGTAAAGCACTGCGATGGTTGAAGCCCTATCTCAGTGGGAGAAATTAAAGTATGGATGTAAATGGAAAAAGATCATCAGAGAAACCTCTGAAGTATGGAGTACCTCAGGGCTCCGTGCTTGGTCCGGTTCTTTTCACGGTTTATGCTCTCCCTCTTGCCGAACTGATTGCGAGGCACAACCCAGGCTTTCATTTCTATGCACATGATACTCAGTTGCACCTTTGCTTTGATCCCTCCCAGCCCTCCAGCACAATGAATTCTCTCAGCTCCCTAGCTGCATGTATTGATGACATCTGCATATGAATGGCAGCAAACTTTCTTAAATTGTGATAAAACCAAATTACTAGTTATGAACAAACCAAGTGTGATTCAGAAATTCAAAAATTAAAGCTTAAAACCGGCTGATAGCATATCTCCTGTTGAATCTGCATGAAATCTATGTGTCCTATTCCAAAGTGACCTTTCATTAGAGACCACGTCAGCTCCACAGTCAAGTTTGCCTACTTTCAGCTACATAACGTTGCTAAAATTCGGGCTTGCTTAGACAGGGATACCACATCCAAATTGGTCCATGCATTTATGACATCCGGTGTCGACTTCTGTCACTCAGGGTTTACTGGTCTACCGGACTGCAATCAGGCATTTAGAGTTCGTAGAAAACTGCAGCTAGGTCCATTGCCATGAGCTTCGCAGTTCTATATCGCACCAGTTCTCGCCAATTCGAACACGCTTCCAGTCAAGCAGCCCATCGACATCAAGGTTCTGTCACTCACCTTTAGGTCCCTTCATTATTTGGCTCCAGGCTACCTGCCAGATCTACTCCCAACTAGGCTAAGCATCATACTGCCTGCTTTCCCGAATCTAATCATTTACCTACACCTCAACCTCAAATCCTTTGGAGACGGTGCATTTAGCTCTATATTTTTTATTATATTTTTATGCTCCCAAAGCCTGGAACTCACTTTCGACTGGCGTTACGACATCCCCTGACTCGACATTTAAAAAGAAGCAAAATAACACATCTTTTTATTACAGTATTTAGTGGGTCATTGCGATTCGTCGTTTGTGTGCTTATGCATGTTGACACTGTGCATGCTGCCACTAACCGCATTGGCATGCTGACTCTGTGCATGTCGCTTCTAACCACGTTATGCTTGTTGTCATTTAACATGCTACCATTAACCATTAGGTCATTCTTCCTTTGCAGCAATTGTAAAGCGCCTAGAAAAAGATTAATTTTTTATGAGGGTGCAGTACAAATGTATTATCAATATTATTATCATAAGATTCTGTCCCTCACTTGTAGGTCCCTTCATTCTCTTGCTCCGGTGTTGCTATCTAATATACCCCACAAGCCTCTCACCTTACCACTTGTCCCTCTACCTCCAATCATTTACCTGTGCATCTAACAAACAGCCTCGGTCTTTTGGAGATCTTGCCTCGGGTTTCAGTGTCATCAAAGCCGGGAACTCGCACCACTGAATTACTCACCATGACATCCACTGACTTGACAGGTAATTAAATGAAAGCTCAAAGCCAACTATTACTCAGAATTTTTTTCGACCCGGGAAACCGTAATTTACGTGTTTATGTGTGCCAAAATTGTGTATATGTTATAACTAATCAATTGAAATACTGCCTTTCCAGTATATATAAAGTGTCCAAAAAGATTTAGTTTTCTTATAAAGCTAAGCATTTTTGAATTATTGTCATTATTACAGAATAAGCTTGGGGCACATTGATCCAGACCAAACAGCAATGGCAACAATGAGCATTTGCTTCTGTCAGTGAATGAAGACATTTCGACGATGACCTCTGACATGCCAATCAAGATCACTCTATATAAGCTGCTTTGTCGAATGAATGGCAAACTAATCTTAAAACTTAACAATGCTGCATCAACGATCTCAGCATCTAGGAGGCTCCAAAAGCTAACATTACCAATATTTGCGACACAATAAGCAAAGGTGAAAGATATCGCACTATTAATACATTATATATACACACGTGTGTGTGTACATATATTTATATATATAAAATGTAGCTTTACAAGCTACGCACTTGTATATCTCTTACTAGGATTTGCTCACAGAGCATGCATTTAGCTATCATTCCTAGTGGAGAGCCAATGGCAAACCTATGACCTTACATTCGAGCATTAAAACACTTCCAGCACTATTCAGAGACTTAACAATTACACAAAATCAAACATGAAGTGTCAAGCCAAACCCCCAAAAAAGATTCTTCTCACAAGGCAAGAGGCAAAAATGCCATAGTGACACACAGAAATCAGCCTCTGAGGCTGAAGGGGGATGAGGCATAACTTTTTTCTCGCAGAAGCTTAAATCTGGAAAAGCAAAGCTGCTTTTCATACGACAGGAGAGTCAACCCAAAGACAAGTCGAAGAAGGTCTCAAAAGAAAGCTATTTTTTATCTTGCACGAACAGGCAACAAAAATACTGTTTCCCACCATTTCTTTCTTAAGTCCTCACATACCCAGAAAATGCAGTCAGCAGTTCCGCATTCAAATATATAATCCGGATAAAAAGGTCACAAGACATAACCTTTGCATTTTATTTGCAAGCTTCCCGAACTCGGGGCCCTCCATGCAGGTGGAAGTTGACAGCAACTTCAGCTGCCTTTTTGAGTTCTATCACATAGTAAATTGCATAAATAAAACTTCACAGGCTTCACACTACTCGTGACAAAAAGGAAATACTAAATATAGTAGATGCTCATTGAAAATTATCTCTGCCTCATGTCCTTTGCATGGTCATGGGGGTTTGAATGAAGTGAGTTCAAGTGTCCTACAACCTTAAAAAACAGGCACAGTGAGAGAAAGCAGCCTGGCTAAGTTCGAAGAAGATGCTCGATGCCCTACACCTGCTCCTCACAGCATTATCTTCCTTCGCATGAATCGTCTTCAATGTGCTTATGCATGGTGAAATTGTCCATGCTTACGGCATTTGTAAAGTGCCTAGAAAGAGACTGAAAGAGTTCTCTGAGGGTGCTATGCAAATGTATTATTATAATATCACATATCAATTGACATGCTTCCTTCCTAGCATGCATGTAGTGCCCAGAAACAAATTAGCTCTCTTGAGGCATCGCACGCACACCCGCTTTATCATCACTCCTCCATTGGTGGGGATTAGCAGCAAACTAAAAACACACAGACACATGTGTGCAAGTAAGCACAAAAGAAACACACTTAGCAGGCTGCCACCAGTGATTACAGGGGTCCTTGCACCTCCAAAATCCATCTACTAAGACATGTCCACCACTCACTAACTGCTACATGCAGAGTGCGATCTTAAGAACCTGGTAAGAAACAACAGCCACATAAATGTTTGGTCAATGAAGCGGTGGCCGACGTGTGCACTTACCAGAGCGAACGGATGGAGATGCCGAACGAGGCGGCTGGCTGGTCCTAGCGTTGCGTGCCGAAGGGGTCAAATATTTATCAATCATGGCGACGATTTTCATGGAGCCTTTGTCCAACGCGAGAGATCGAGCAGAATGCCCAGCTTTGCTAGCACTGCCGGCACTGGCACCCTGCACGAGCAAACAAGAATAAACACCTACAATGCCGAGTCGCTTGTGGACTTCCCTCACCGGCTACCTGCATTGCACTTGCTCCCGCTGTCGTCATCTGCAGGACTATAGAGCTGCCACGAATGATAGGCTTCTGCCGGAAGCTGGACAGCAGCACTGTGCTGCACCTGATTGTAAGCTTCGCACGTGAGCACATCGCAAGGGGGCCACTCGCTCGGGATCAGCATCAGTTGCCGTTTATTCAATTTCACAGTCATCGAACGGCGGCCATCGATCCAAGCTTTTTCATCTGCCTACATTTGAGTCGAAGTGGAGGCTCGTGCAATAAAATAAATCTCAGTCTCCTTTTTCGAGCCACGATAGCCATGCCGGACACTGGGTGGCTGTAGTATGTACCAATAAAAAGTCGCTAGGTAAGTTCTGGCTATGTTAGGAGAACACCGTGAAATGAGAGTAAAAAGTTGTGAGCTCGAACGGTAGCAGGGCGGCACGGGCTTGCAACACGTAGAAATAAGGGATCAGCAATTGACCACAAGGACGATGTTCACTGGCATGGCCGTCACAGCTGTGAAAACAATGTGCACGGGTGTCTGAACTGCAGTAGGTAAGGATGAATACCGACATAGCACTGTCCGTACGTGAAGCCAGAAATGAGCCAAGGAGGACCAGGCCTTCATCATGATAAATGCAGCCAATCATAGGAAGGCTGAAGTGGCAAGCAGGTCGGTTGGTTTGACTGTCCACACATACCTTTCAAGTCGGACCAAGGATAGAGCTTTGGGCCCATTCGCCTCTATTTCCCTAAACATATTCATCAACAAATTCTTTCATCGGTTCATCAGGTTGACGAGGTTCAGACCAAGTGCTTGAAGGAGAAATATCCCTACGATGACACGCGGCAAGGGAAAACGTCTTCATTTCACCACTGAAAGGGTCGGTCAGATTTGCCAACTCACAATCCACACCCATCTGGCAAATAAACTCTTCTCTGTACGACGGGCTTAAAGGCAGCTACCAATCAGGTATATAGGGCCACAACACCAACGATTAGACCATTACTTCTGCAAGCCGTTGCCGATTGTAATTAAAGAACTGCACGGCAAAGGTTTAGAAGGAAGGAAGTTGATCGACCACAACACTCCAGATAAATCATGCTGCTAAACTAAAACAATTTCAGGCCATGCTCAACGACAAACTATTGGAAAAGTATGTACAGCCAACGATGATTTCAGAATGAACAAACTAAACAATTTCAGCTGATGACTTTTGTCTGATGCAACATGTCACATCAACGTTATTACTGATGGCATGACAGCATTTATAGCTTCGTTATATTAGTACTGAGCATAAGTTAACAGCAACTAGAACACAGTGATACAGAGGCAACTTACATGCTCCAGAAGGTATTGCACTATGATTTCGTGACATTCTTTTGATGCATGCATGAGTGGCGTAAATCCTTGGCGGTCACTGAAAGTGAACACAAAAATAGTATAAGCCCCAACACCTGCAAGTTAAAGTCAACTGGGTACTTACAATGACTGTACCAAAAGAATATCTCATACCAGCAGTTAACATTGCATCCCCATTCAAGCAAAGTCTTGACCATGTTTTGATGACCGTTGTATACCGCGTGAACAAGTGCAGTCCAGCCACTGTCGTCACATGTGTCCACCTCACAATTGCCGAGCTGCAACCATCACAAAACCAGCCAGATTGCTTGGCCGTCATCGATGCTAGTAGGGCGTTTTATGTCAGCAACCACAACATGCAATCGGAAAAATCCGAGGAAAAGCAACGCCCTTGGTCAGCTGCAACCAAGCATTGAGGATCGAGTAGGAGAAGCAAACTTACATCTTTCAGACACTCACAGACGACCTCGTTGCCACAGCTCGCTGCTAACATTAATGGAGTCTGGCCTCGTGGATTGCGTACGTCAACATCAGCACCGGCATCCAAGAGCGTTGCTACTATGCTGTCATGACCAATGTAGGATGCATACATCAAGGGTGACCAACCACCTGAGTTTGGACGATTCAAATCTTCACTGAGGCTAAAAAGGAAACACGAGCTTAGCACAGAAAAAGGGGTTGGGCAATCGACATTTAGTCGCGATACAGGTGAGAATACAATTTCTAGTAAAATCACGTTTAAAGGGTCGTAGTACGCAACAGCAAGGTGCACTGTGCTGTAAACAGCCTCATCTCTTTTCAATGCTGACCTCAGCGCTAGGTTTCCTAGCACGCTGCTAGACTGTCTCAAGCCTGATGCATCTTTTTCTTTTCTTTCTCACACACCTCATCTTGCTCTACCTTATTAAACTGTGACACTACTCTGATAATAATAATCACATACATATAACAAAAAAATTTGCATAGCATAAGAATAATAATACACTTGATAAAGCGCCCTCAGAGAACTCAATCTCTCTCTCTCTAGGCGCTTTACATTTGCTGCAAAGAGAAAAGCAATTGAATGGTGAGTAAAATCATGCTTGACAAACAAACAAAATGAATAACATGGTTAGGGGTAACATGCACAGGGTCAGCATGCAAATGTGGTTAGTGGCAGCATGCACAGTGTCAGCACGCATAAGCACAGGAAGGACGAATCACAGGGACCCACTAAATGCTGTCCTAAATAGGTGTTTTTAAATTCTTTTTAAATGTGGTCAGGTCAGGGGATGTTCTGACGCAGGTCGGGAGGGAGGGAGTTCCAGGCTTTGGGAGCATACGAACTAAATGCACGGTCTCCAAAGGATTTGAGGTTTGTACGAGGTATTTGTAGACTGTTGGATTCCGAAAAGCAGGTGGTACGATGCTTGGCCTGATGGGGAAGTATATCTGAGAAATAGGCTGGAGCCAAAGAATGAAGTGACCAAAAAGTGAGCATCATTGATGAAGTTTTTTTCTTTCTACACACTTTACATAGAGAAAAAAGCATGCCAACTGATTGGTAACAACACATACATCACACTAACCACAATTCAAACAGACAGAGCAAATGATGCAAAGGTTGTTTGCAGCTTCATAAAAATTTCCTTAATTCAGAGGATGTCACACCCTCAGTCAGATGTGATTTCCAAGCAGCTTTGGGTGCATAGGAACTGAAGGCACTACCTCCAAAGGATTTGCGGTTGGTTAGAAGCATAACTAAACGATTTGTGTAAAAGAAGCAGGTGTTACACTTGCACATATTGAATCAAGAAAGTATCAGTATGGTTAATAGGGTCAAGAATGATTTGATTTTGTATATGAAGCACCCCAGGGAACCCTTTCTTTCACGTGCTTTAGATGCCTATAATTCATTTGTATTTGTATAGCGCCCCAAGAGAACTTAATCTCTACTCAGGGGCTTTGCATATATATGCCTTCGGGCTCGTGCCCACGACCTCAGCCAGACCTTGGTCGGGGCGAGCACCTTAACCACTGGACCAAACCAGCTCGACTGTGCATGACCCAGTTAGAACATGTTACTATGCACAGGTCCTACTAACAAGCAGCCTGTCAAAGCATGACTTGGGTGCTTTTCCATGTTTGCCTGGGCACGGCACCTTGCTTGTCATTAACTCCTATTCATTGCTTATCTTGCGGCCAGTTATATAGTGCTTGATAGAGTTTCGGTTGTCTCAGGGTGCTTTGCAAAACTAATTAGTAGTATTATCTACTCCTATAATAAGCAAGCTTTGCCAGTTAGTCCGTCCGTAAGTCACAGCCACAGAAAATCACATTTACCACGAGTTCTCTGTGAAGTATTTTCAGTCGTACGATGAGGGTAGAGCAAGGATGAGTGTCAAAAAGGGGAGATAGTTTGTTAATTTGCATATCTAGCTGCAACCTGCACTCTCATAGCAGACATTGGACATTGAAATGTCTGAACTTTATACCTTTAAGCATGCTTGAACTTACATGAGTTTTTCAAAGGGTGGCCTCAGAATTCTTGCAGCTTACGCTCACAGTACCATGCCCGAAATGGTTCGGCTGGTGCTTCCTAGCTTCTGCTTGGCATAGCTGAGTTAAAGAAAGCTGCCCGATTAATGTAACATGTGAGCTTCGCCAGTTTTGCTAAATGGCTGTGAATTAATGGTTAACTTTAAATTCGCAGCCAGTACATTAGTAGTAAATGATACTCAAAGACAAAACATAGGCAGAAGCTGAAATGAAAAGGCTTTCTTGTCGGCAACGACGGGCTGGATAGACAACAGCGGAGGCTGCTGCTGAACGGAGTGCTGCAGAAGCTGCAAGAGGGAGAAACTTTCTCACCAGCTACAACGGGGCCAAAGTGGCAGAGGAAGAAGCAGATGTAGGAAAAATTCGCGTCGCAGACGACGTTCATCGGTCGAAGCCAACAGCAATATGCCAGAGAGGCTGAGGAAGAAGCAGAAGCCGCATGAAATTTTCCCGTGATATTTTGACGAGCACAGACTGGTTAATATTATTAACGCTAGTGCTCCCTATCCTATGAGGCTGGTCAGCGGCAGGACAGGCTCAAGTCGGAGTGGCTAGGCGAGCGCACAGGACGCGACTGCCAGCTCGCGTCTGTCTCTAGTGCACGGCAGCAAAAAAAGTAAACAGAGCAGCAGTGCCGTCAGGAGGTCAGAGGTCGGTGTGACCACTGCTCGAGCCCGGCTGCTGCCTTTAGTCCGGTGTAGTAAAGTGAAAAGCAAATGCCGGCTGATTCAACTGCCTCATTTCTATAGCTTCCTAACAGCCTTAGCAGCAACCAGCCCACTTGCAGTGGTGCACAGGATTGTCTGCTGCAGGACTCGAACCCAACACCCAGTACGTCAAGTGCAAGTACCTTACCCCTGGAGTAAGACCCGGGAGTCACCGAGAGCTCCCTTGCCCTCCCGCCACCAACTGCTCATAGAGCTGGTGGCATAGAGCGGGTCGCCTGCCGGGCTCGACTTACGCTCGGCGCAAGCGGCGGCAGGTACTGACTAAGCAAGGCGTGGGTGGACCGGCACCGAGCGAGAGAGAGAGAGAGAGAGAGAGAGAGAGAGAGAGAGAGAGAGAGAGAGAGAGAGAGAGAGAGAGAGAGAGAGAGAGTCCAGCTGCAGACGACTGTGGACGCTGTGCATCTAGCTGAGGCTCTTAAGGCCATCCTGCTCGAACATGCGAAAACTAACGAGTGTATAGCCACGCTAATCAGCAAGCAACTTAGTTTGGCCCAATTCGCCCACGTTGGCTTGCTTTTCGTGAGACACAATGTAGATGTAGTGATACTGCCACATGCATGCCGATCGTGCCTGCCTATCTAAACATCAGCAGTTCATCTAGAAGCCCATTGTTAGGCTCGAAATCGGTACATTTCACTGAAATATAAAACTAGGATATGCGGAAACCTAGTACCCCACAACCAGTGAGCTTCTACACTGGAAGGCAGACCATTTTTCGGCCCCACAAAAGCCACAAATAAAGTCCACAGAATGATAACAAAGCACCAAATAAGAATAACCTCAACCTCTCCCCAAGCTTGACGATACATGCATACAAAAGTTTGAAGAATTGAGGTAAAGAAAGTAGCTCACGTGATAAGCTGTCTTTAGGATAAAGATATCTAACTTTACTACCACATTGGCTCAATGAGGACCAAGGCACATAATGATAGCAGACAGAAAAGCTAAAGCGAATGAGATATGTTTTAAAATCGCAGAAGTAAACAAAATCTATTTCTGACTGCACCTGCTTGCTTTCTCCTACACAAGTATGCCTACCCACCAACATCACGAAACCAAATGGTGTGCACAGACTTGGCCGTTGTACTGAGTGCAGTCTCATACGACTCTAATTAATATTGCATGCCCAAGGTGCATAACTACATCAAGATGCATTAGCAAACTTCTCTCGACGTGTAGACCTACATGCAAAGCCACAGCCATTTCAGCAGACCAAAAGCACTGAAAATCTCAAGCTAAAGAAGCTGGGAGCCAAAGATCTCACCCGCAAACTAAAAAATCCCAACCTGTACTGAGTAACGATGCTTAGGGATTAGCAGCTCTGATGACTACACATCAAGAAGTGACAAGCAATCTAAATAAGTAATGGACAAGATCTGTGATATCGGTGGTCGAGTACTGTGGGTCTTTATCATCGTTCAGATTTAGAACAGCTTCAGCAGCCCTTTGCTTGGATGGCTGAAACATCTCAAAGCATCCACCTAACCCCCCCCCCATGCCGGTAAGATAATAATCAACAGCTAACTCACCTGGCAGATAAACTGCTAAATACCAAACAACGAGTCTCTTCACAATCATTAACACTAGCCATCATTTGCTCACTAATCTACCACAGGGAAAATAGCCAGAAACAGGCATCTTACTCGGCACTTCTAGAACCCCCAGTGGGTCACTTTAGCCGACAGGCCCGATGACCAGTAGCCAGAGGACTCCTTTGCATTCCACGGAATAAGGATCAAAAACTTCTTCCTATGAACGAAAAGCCTGGTGCACTGGCATCCTGGGTCGTGGCTATAGTGAGTTTGTTAGCATGTTCATGACCAAGACCGAGGGTTCGAATCCTGAAGTGGGCAATCCTTTATCGCCAACTGCAAGATGTCATGTAAGCCTGTCAAAGTTGTGTCAATGTCTGCATGCAACAGATGCCATACAGGCCTGCCGACAGACAGTGGTGGCAGCTTTTTCAGAGAAGGGGCCGCCAAAACGTAGCAGTCAGTAATCAGGTTTTTTTTTATACCCAAGCGATCCGCATGGAAGCAGCTGATTAAACAGACAGAGCTGGTAGCTTTCGTAAGCCTACCCCGGGATATACTAAGCGGATTTCTTTGTCTGACACCTTAGAACAGCAGGATTTGTGCCAGCTATACACCTACAAAGCCGTGGTCACGCTCAGTTGCACAAATGGGTGAGATCAATTGGACGTAAGGACAGGGATTACAAAGCTAAACCACAAAGCATTCACTATCGGCCAGCCCACAATCTGACAGACAGTCATCATGTCGATCGTCACTACCACATACGGCTAAGCCTACCGGCGTTTCGAGCAGGTGCACGAGAGATCGCCACGGAGGCAACGGATCAGAACTGCACCACTCATTTTTTTTATCCACTGGTGTAGTTTCACTAGCAGCACTCAGTTTCATATGCCGCCAGTAGGATCATGCTTATCGAGCTCGAAGGAGCACCTCACTTACTCCTTAACGAGAGCATTTACCACGGACGCATGGCCGATGCTGCAAGCCGTGTGAAGGTCGATTAGAACCGGGTCGTACTCGGCCGAGTTGGCCGCTAGCCCATTTCTCCAGAAAGATAAACTGCTGTTGAAGAATGTGCTCTCTGAGCATTCGTCTGAACTGTCGCTGTAATTTGCCATCTTGAGAAGCGAAGTGTATTCGGAGCTTATGCCTGTAAAGCACAATACCGTGAACAACTAAGGCCCAGATCTGGCCATAACGAATTCAGTCCCAACAACCAACTCGCAAAATTGGCACTGAACGAGTCAAGTATACGAAGCAGACACACTCCATTTACGTGTGCGCTATTACGGCACTAGCAATACCAACGTGAGCGATACCAGTGCGAGCTATACCACAGCGAGCAATACCAGCGCGATGAATTAAAGCTGAGACTGCAATAACGCCGAAGACTTCCCAAAACGAGAAAGTGAAATTAGCAATTCCCGAAGCCAAAAAGCCAAGCACACAAGCAAATCAGGAGATACAGCTGTGGCTACCTTTGTCTCGGTAATCATCAGACAGTCTCACTCCAAACACAGACCGAATAGGGGGGATGGGCTCAAGCACCGACCACCAGCCTAGCCTTCCGCCATGTTTACGGGTTCTCCACCAAAGAGCGGTACTAATGGCGTCCTGCTAGGTGATTACGACGCCATCCATAAGCCGAGGAGCTGCGCACGGTAATCCACTTCTACCTGGAGCTGGGTGTGTTGTGCCTAGAATGAGCAAGCACTCAACCTAAACGTTCTCCGTGAACTGAAATATTCTGTGCTGTTGTGAATACAATTTTTCACATTCGTTCTCGTAAGGCAGCGCTTAGAGCTCATCTTAAACCAATCTAGGGCCGATCGCTGCACCACTTAAATCCAGAGGAACTTCACTTAGTCAAACGTCATTACAAGATGGCTGTATGTAAGCAATGTGATAAGCTTATTTTTGTATTTCTCTAATTTCCAGAAGTTTCTGGCTTATTATAAGCAGCATTACCTTGGAAATATGGACCAACACCCAGCCGGCGTTGACTGTAGCACTATTGACAAGGAGTTTGAATTGGAACCGGAGGCAGGTGCGGCATCCGCAAGATTCCCAATTTCGCATTCGCAGTTGAAACCCAGACTGGATGCAATATTCGATGAGATTCAGAGGAATCTACCATCAATTGACGATAGCATCGATGAAGTGAGTTATGTTATGTTGGCCCTGAAAAACAGCACGTGCTGCCTAAAAACGGAATGACTTATGAATACAGTTGTTAATTGGCAGAATTTTTCTGTTTTTAATTAGGAAGATTTGCTAGACTCCGTCGAGATTTTTCAACATCCAATTCGCGGAGGCCTTTTATCTGACGACGATGAAAAGGATTTGGATGAGAGCTTGTCTTACTTCGATGCAGATGGTAGTGGAGACCAAGGCAAAGAGCATTTTAACACGAGTGTTCAGGAAAATACCAAGACTGCAGTGGAGCCTGCGTCTCCCCCGTTTCCCAAGCAGTCTCCATCATATCTCGGTGAGCAAGAAGATAACGCAGAACGACGCTCAGAAATTCATTTACCGTTACCACCGATTACTGTCAGGACCAATGGTGAATCTGAACTTGACATAGCTCAAGGTGCGATATATTCATCGCGTGCATCTCAAACGCACGCGTTACGGCATCTCTCAGAGCACACTAGAGTCCAAGATCGATCTAATTTCGGCGTTGCCCAGGAGCCACCAAAAGTCAAACTCTCTATGAATGGATTGGAACGCATTGATCTTGGTAAGCTGGTAATCTGCGTACTGGAGTGCGTTAATTTATCGGCCATGCTTGATAGAAAGAATATGATATGCTGATAGGCTTAGTCAGTGAGACTTACATATTCTAGTAATCCTACAATGGCATTTCAGCTACTAGATGTAGCATGCTTCAAACGTTTGTCGTTTTCTAGACCTGCTCCTTCAACGAGTGGTAGAAACGGAATATAGAACACGTTCAAGGAAAATATCCGTTGGCCTTGATGATGTAATCATGGAAGCAAGTCTCCCATCAAGTGATGATGAGATGAACCAGCGACAGCCAGGTCAGTTGTGCTGCTGCAATGGGAAGAATGCGTAAATGGTGCAAGCCACCTTGCCTGACGAGCGCAAACACGGTGGATTTTACGTGAACCCTGCATGCATCAAGGAACATCGGCTTTTTGTGGAGCCCACTAAATACCCTAAGCTATGCATCCGGTGTTGCTAAATGGGGTCTCTCACCCCTTTTTTACTTTGTAGCACCTGCTCAAGTATCTGCAAGCAATGTCATGCTGATGGAAAAGCTTGCTGCTTTCTGTGAAAGTCAGTGTGGCACACCACTGCACGTCGATCCTCGCACGGGTGCCACCGTGCAAAGGAAGCCAAGCACCCACCGAAGCAGAAGCAATGCAGCAGCTTCCACTGATTTTCAAACCGAGAGCAGCAAAGTTAGCGTGGCACCTAATGCAGCTGTTGACTCAGGTAAGAGTGGCAAGCTAAAAATAAGCCAGGCCCTTTAGTAATAAGTGTACCGTATTGTCACACAAATAAGACAGGGTCCTACATTAGTTCTTGCTGCTTATGGCTTATTTTATGATGACCTCTTATTTTTTCCATCAGCAGCAATTGACATTTATTCATGTATCAAAATCTCCATTTATTCGTGTATAAAAATCTACACTTATTCAAATAGACCCAATTCGTCTTCTAGAATATAGACACTAGACCAAGAGAACTTAAGCAACTACCGCCCAGTCTCCCTTCTACCATTCCTATCAAAGACACTGGAACGGGTCGTGACAGACCAGCTAAACTCGCATATCGAAACCTCACACCTTGCTAGTAAGTTCCAGTCTGGCTTTAGAGCTAATCACTCCACAGAGTCAGCATTGCTTAGGGTATACAACGACCTACTTAGGAATGCAGACATGGGTAGAGTGTCTCTGCTTGTTTTGCTTGATCTTTCGGCAGCTTTTGATACCATCGATCACAAAGTTCTTCTAGAGTGCCTCTCATCTCGCCTAGGCATCACTGGCACTGCTCTGCGGTGGTTCAGGTCCTATCTCAGTGGGAGACTCCAGAATATTGACATGAATGGACAAAGATCATCTGAAGTACCTCTGAAATATGGAGTACCTCAGGGCTCCGTGCTAGGTCCGGTTCTTTTCACGGTTTATACTCTGCCTCTTGCTGATGAGATTGCCAAGCACAATCTAGGCTTTCACTTCTATGCGGATGACACTCAGTTGTACCTTTGCTTTGATCCCTCGCAGCCTTCGAGCACCTCAAATTCTCTCAACGCACTAGCTGCATGCATTGATGACATCCGCACATGGATGGCAGCAAATTTTCTAAAACTAAACGATGATAAAACTAACTTACTTGTTATGGGCAAACCCAGTGTGATTCAGAGATTGGAAAGGCTGACTCTCAAAATTGGCTCTGCCAGCATATCTCCTGTCGGATCAGCTCGAAATCTAGGTGTCATATTCCAAAGCGATCTCTCGTTAGACGACCATATCAGCTCCACAGTCAAATCTGCCTATTTTCAGCTTCATAACATTGCTAAAATTCGTGCTTGTTTAGATAAGGATACCACGTCCAAGTTGGTCCATGCATTCGTGACATCCCGTCTCGACTTCTGCAACTCACTGCTTACTGGCCTACCAGCATGTGCGATCAGGCGATTGCAGCTGGTGCAAAACTCTGCAGGTAGGCTTGTCTTTCGTGAGCATCGCAGTTGCCACATTACTTCACTTCTCGCCGACCTGCACTGGCTACCAGCCAAGCAACGGATTGGCTTCAAGATTTTGTCGCTCACTATTAGGTCACTTCATTCTTTGGCTCCAGCCTATCTCTCAGATATACTCCCTCATCAGGCCAAGCATCGTACCACCTGCTTTTTGGAATCCAACAGTCTACAAATACCTCGTACAAACCTCAAATCCTTTGGAGACCGTGCATATAGTTCGTATGCTCCCAAAGCCTGGAATTCCCTCCCGACCTGCGTCAGAACATCCCCTGACCTGACCACATTTAAAAGGAACTTTTAAACACACCTATTTAGGACAGCATTTAGTGGGTCCCTGTGATTCGTCCTTCACGTGCTTATGCGTGCTGACACTGTGCATGCTGCCACTAACCACATGTGCATGTCACCCCTAACCATGTTATTCATTTTGTTTGTTTTTCAAGAATGATTTTACTTACCATTCAATTGCATTTCTCTTTGCAGCAAATTTAAAGTGCCTAGAAAGAGATTAAATTCCCTGAGGGTGCTTTATCAAGTGCATTATTATTAATTTTACTATTATTAGAATGCCGTCATAAATCCCCAAACCCGAAATCCCGACCCGAATTTCTTACAAATCCTTGTCCTGTACAACAATTGGTCAAAATCGCTCATATCCAGCACTAGAGCTCACCTTAACTGAGCACTTGTGGTCCACTCAGCCTCTGCATAGTGCATCATTGACAACACAGAAATCAGTGATTTCATCCCTGAATTATTTTCCCAAGTTACGACCTCTTGCAGGCTAAGCTTCACAAAGTTTCCAGCTTGATTTCTCTCCATTCTAATTCGAATGTAGTCATTGATTTCGAATGTAGTCAGTTTACAGCAAATTTAAAGCGCAGAGAGAGAGATTAAGTTCTCTGAGGGCACTTTATCAAGTGAATTATTATTATTATTATTATTAATTTCTACGCTCAAATAGTTCATGAATGGCTTGTTTATTGCGTTATCCAGAGTCTGGAGGTAGGTTAGTCATTTCTGCAGGAATCATTATTTGATCTATTCTTCTCTCTGCAAGAAAATTCTTCTTGTCTTCAGTGCAGTGAGAGCTGGCTGAAAGTCACACCAGCAGACCTCTTTGGCCACCTCGCAAAAGAAGTGGCAGCATTAAATCGACCCACTTCCTTATAACTGCTTGTGTGCACCAGTACTCACATACCCCCTTCTGCTTATCTTTGAGGTAGGGCCTATATTACAAGCATTCCCTGAAAAATCATGCGAGGGCCTAATTTCCTGTTAGGTCTTAAATTTCTAGGAAATGCCGTAAGCTTGCATTACTGTCAGAGCTGCCTTGGTGGCCAAGTGACTTGTATTATGGATTCAGTACCACCTCGTGGTACCGAGCTCAAATCTGGCTGGCATATAATTGTTCTTCTGATATTTGATGGTGTTTGATGTTTGACCACATACTTGGGCAGCTCCCAAGGCTTATATTTCACTTTAACCAGGCGGTAACCTAAAGGTGTACCTGTAAGTGCAATCACAATTGTACTGACCTGCCCAATGCATTATCCCTGAAAATACCCATAAAAAAACTTTTTTTAGTGCAGCATCTATTCCATGATTATCATTCCTATTAGTTGTATTTCTGCACCCTTACTTTAGAAGTAAAGCCGGCACGTGACCAACAAGATTTATTGTTTGAATTCTGCATAGAAGTGCAAGTGTGCTCGACAGGAGCTGCTGCCGTGTGCCAGTAGAAGCCGGGTGCTCTAAATGCACCAGCTCACTGTACCAGCTGCTTGGGGATCCACAGTTTCTTTTCGCTTTGACCTTTCCCCTTATCTTCTAGGAGCAAGCATAGTACAGAAGAGTAAAAACGACGAGGAAAAGCAAACTGTGTTCCTGGACCTTCGCAAAGCAGAGAGCATTGGCATGTCGGATGCAGCAAAGGAAGAGATGCTGCAAGGGGTCGCGCGGCGAGTGCTCAAAGTGCACAGCAGCAGCGCTGCTGCTGCTGCCACCTCCTCGAGGTTAGCAGCTCGCTTTATTTTGTAACAGTTGCTGCTGGGTCAGGCCGATCGGCTCTCTTGCAACCGGCACAAGTCTGGGTGATGGAAACAGGCAGGCGTGCGGATTAAATGTACAACCCGGAATACGGCTGCCGTAGTCACCTGCCTGGGCTTGCCCGGTCGGTTTCCCTTATCCCAGCTTAACGTTAGTCGCACGTAGTATACTCTCGCGTAGGAAGGGCTTTGTCGTTCTGAAGAATCACAGCACTCATCTTCATTGCACTAAGTATGCTGCAGAACTGCCACTTTGCACTAGCCTGAATGCCCTGCTGGAATTCTCAGTTTACTGTATGGGAGGCAAACACACGATGTTAAGGGAGGTGATGCATGCATGTATGCACTGATGCAGACATTAGTGATACAATCGTGCCAGCAGCATAATCTGGCTACCGAAAATTAGGTCATGTAGCACAACTTTAGCTATTCTTGGTAATCAAAGATTTATGTGGAGTGGCTTATGGTTGAACGTGCAGAGCCTTGGCCTGCATTTGTTTGTGAGTTGTTTCCCACGCATGTACGAGCTCAATTACTGCATTTGGGCAGGGAAGCAACGTCTGAGCTACCCAGCAATTCCATCGCGAGTCTATAGTCGGCAATGTACCCTTGCGGTTAATAGGCCCTTAAAATAGCTATTGTATTGAAAATGGGCAAGGGTCACTGGCAGGCACTGTGCAAGCATCGGCTTTCTGGCTCACCTGGCGTCCCATTTACCAAATACTGAAGTTCGAAGTATTTGCAAGCTTGCATAAGCAGAGCCAGAGTAAATTCCACTATAATAATTTACCTAGAAGTGAGCTGACCCAAAGCCAAAAAGCTCACAGTATTAACTGCCCTGGTTTGGCCCAGCGGTTAAGTTGCTTCTGTTTAACCGCCGAGGTAAATGTGGAAATATTTGACATTCAAGGTCGTGGGCTTGAGCCCTATGGCATATTTGAAGCACCTATATCACCTGTATAGAGATTACGTTCTCTTGGGGTGTTATACAAACTGTATATATATATATATATATATTGTTTGTATATATTTTATTTATGTATATAATGACATGACTGATTTCTAGCACGAAAGCACCACGACTGCTATGATTGTGAGCAAAATAACAACAGTTTTCCGTCAGAAGATAGTTTAGCCTACATTATTGAACATCGTGTTCCCATAGAGAATGCACCCATGTCAAAAGCAAGTGAATAAAAACACTTGCTCTCCATTATTTACCCTAAGCGAGTCGTGATAAAATATATGCACCGAGCGTGCTTTCCTGTAGTTACTCACCAATTACTATTGCTACTAGATAAGAGATAATCGATGTACTCATTAATGCTTTCATCTTGCTTTGCTTTCGATATGCGACTGCTGCCGAGCATGCCCTCTGCAGTACTGCTTTGTTGCCCGCCCGGAGAACGACTCTGTAGATGGTCACCTGAAACAGAAATCCTGTGAAGAATTTGGTCGCACACGGTCTGGCCAAGATAGGCATGCCGAAATGCACTCACTATCTTTGGAGGGTAGCCACTTTGTGAGCCTTCAAGTCTAGCTTGGTGACATATTGCATCTTTTTATGGTAGCTCGTGCAACTCATAAGTCTGAAATCTTGTTACTCAACAATATCGGTTTTGCTTTTACAAGATCAGGAAATGGTTAGTGTTCATCAGTTAATGCAATGCTGCGTGAAATATGATTAGTGTACGTTGTTTTGGACTTTTAATGTTTGTTTTTGACTGGCTATGCATCTGCTGTCCCACACTGCCTGCTCAAGCAATCTCGTGCAATGAGACAATACTGTGCATAATAAGAGCTTGCCTTGTTGTAGCGAACTTGAAGGATTTAAAAAAATAAGTGTTTTATGGCATTTGAAAGTAGACCTCGTCTACAGCTAAGAGCTAGACACTAAAATTACAGAGGGGCCTCTGTAACCTCTCTCAAATGATTAAAACTGTACACATGTTATTTTATAATGTATTAGCATATGCGGTTGCATGGACTGATCCCTAATGCCGAGCCGTTCTAATGTAATGCAATCGATAGGACCACCCTAATGGCACACAGCTCCGGGTTCTAGCCCAGTGTGGCGATGCTCGCACATCATGAGACAGTCTTTAGGTTCGAGTCCTACAATAGGAATTTTTTGCAGGTTGCAAGCAATTGACATCGTTTAAGGATCTTCTACCACTCTACGAATTAGGCTGTTGAATCAGCTAATATTCACTTTATTAACCTTTTTTTATTAAGATAATCCCAGCATGTGAATGTGAACATTGGTGTGTATTAGAACGACAGGAACTCGTGAATGGTCTAATCCTTTGAGCCTTCAGCTCAGTGTGCAGAGCCTTCACCTCAACATTTAGTGCATACATCCACGATGCAGTGGCTGATTCAGGCCAGCGACTTGAGACTTTCGATGCAGTTATATAACCAACTCTGTGGCGCTCTTTGCCTTTGATATGTACACATGTACGCGCACACGCGCTCGCGGCGCACACAAACACACACACACACATATGGAGATACACACACACACACACACACACACACACACACACACACACACACACACACACGCATGCCCCTGTGTATATTGGTGCACATATATTTACATACTTTTGATATATCTATGACTAGCACTTGCCTTTGAAAAATCACAAGAAATTGCATGCAGCTTCTGCCTCTTCCTTAGTCTATGCAGCGCATTGCTGTTGGCACAACTGGAAAACGGCTTCAGCATTGCTACATACGTCTTGTTGCATGTCCTTCCTCAGTCTCTGCGACCCATAGCTGCTGCTCGTGAGAACGGCTCTTTCTTCAGGCTTCTCCAGCACACTGCTCCAAAGCTCTTCTGCGGTCTCTCCGGCCTGTTGTTGGTATAGCGATAGTGCCTTTTCTTTTTAGCTTCTGCTGATGCTGGATCTTGATTGATAGTCATTTAACAAATGTACTGGCTGCAAACGTAAAGTCTACAAGTAGTTTGCAGCCATTTGACAAGACTAGTAAACACGAAGCACATGAGCAAAGCATGTAAAGCACACACTTTGCACAAATCTTGCATCTTTCCAATACCTCAACTCAGCTACGTCAAGGGAAACTGGTAAGCGCCAGAAGTGCCAGTTGTCACCTCGGTTGTGGTGCAAACTGCTGGAATGTCAGGGCAACCCTTTAAAAAATCCTTTTAACTTCAAACATGTTTTAGAGTTCAAAGTTCTAGTATTTAAACTTTCACTTTAAACTATGAGGGTATACCTTGCAGCTTCATATCATAATTAGCAAATTATCTCTTTTTCGACACGTGTCATTTCTTTAACTCCGTTGTACGCCTATAAATACATCACAATGGTCATACTGTAATGTCATGTAATGTCATACTGTGATGTCAGTGACTTGATGGGCATAGAGACTTACCAAGTAACCAACCTGTCATATTTTACTATATTATACAAGGTCGAGTGTCAATCTCTCACCTCAACGGATCGGTCCGTATTGCCAGTAAAAGATTTAATATCAGGAAGCAACTGGTCGTACGATCTCCCAGCCTCAAGCTGTGTAAAGTTCTGCTGATTCAGCAGGGAGCATAGAAATCAGCTTCTAGCTGCTGCAACTGCCCATTAAACTTTTGAAATTGCTTATTTCCAGTACTTATGAAGTGCCAAGAGAGATATTTAGTTCTGCTGTAAAATGCCTTATTAGTAATATCTATATTACTTTTTCTGTAATCACTATTCGTCTGGCTCAGCAACGAGTGCTGCTATGGTAAGGGTGATTTGCATGCTCAGCAGAATGCATTGGCAATTTTAGTGACAGTTCAAGCTCGGACGAAGATGACACTGACAGGTCCAGCAGTTATGCCAGGGATGCATGGTTTGAACAGCGACGCATAATTCGAGAATCCTTTTCCAAAGGTTCCATGCAGATATCGTTGACCAGGCATACTGCCCACAACCACACAATGAATAGGTAGGCATCTTGAACGCATTCCTACTTTGCTGTTTCTCCTGTCACCAAATTCTCGTGCAGTTGCATGTAGCTAAAGCTCATTCGACATTCCCCCAAGCAGCCATTTTAGCATGCAATATGAGAGCCTGATAAACTGCTGTGACCAGCACAGTTAGCACAAAGCCTTCTGCAAATGAAAGCAATTTATGAACTTGAAGAATTGTGAGTAAGTTTATATACTATTTGTGAGTGAGTGAGTATCTGGATTCTCAAGTGAATTATGTAGTGGTGTGACATGTGCACGCTGTCATGGGCATGCTCGTTTATGAGCTCGTGTGTATGTGTGTCCGTGTGTGCGCAAGTGTGCATAAGTACTTGTTGCTTAACAAAGCTAGCTGTGTATTGTCGACGCCGACCGGATTTGCTTTAACTTACAGTGGGGCTACAGACCACGACAAGAGGTGGGCTGTACCTGCTGAAAACATTCGCAAGGTTGACAAATACGTATCTCAGAAGCAGCCTCAGTCGCACCATAAGCAGAACGAAAAGCTGCCCAACCTACAGAAGCAGTGTCAGACATTGCAAAATTCTTCTCAAGAAGCAGGACATCATCTTGCGCCGTGCGAAAATGCTGCCGAGCAGATGAAATTGCAACCAAGTGTGAGCTTGACTCACTCTACCGCTCAGGACGTCTGCAGCTCCTCTGCGGGTTTCAGGCCCAGTGGGTAATTATAATGGCAGCCCCTCTGATTCTAGTATTCGTTTTTAAGAAAATTATTGCCATCACTATCCATCCGAGAGTCTCAATGACATGAGCAACATGCTATATTGGCACTTGGATCACTTTGCCTACCCCCCCCCAACATCAGAGAGTATGTCTGGCCATGTCTCTGCAGCCTGCTTCGGGCCTAGCTGGAGCCTGCTGCCGGCATCTAGCCAGTGATGTAAAAGCAGACCACAAGCAAGCAGCCTTTCTGAGAGCGGTGACAGTGTCCCACAATTGGAGTTCCGTAGCTCTAATTCGGGATTAAATGCAGGCAAAACATTTGAGCTCCCTTATCAAGAGTACACATCCAGAGGGTGAGCATGGAATATAAATCGTAGCTCCTAAAGGTAAAACATTTCTGGTGATGAACTGGGTAGTTTATTACATTGCTGTAAATTTCATAAATACCATGTTTAAATTTTTGTTGCAACATTGTTCTCATGAAAATGTGGTGTTTGACAGCAAATCGATCTTTAGTGATGTTCTTTATTTCATTGAGTGTAATACCAGGCTACAATCGGGGTTTACAGGGAAGATTCGGAGAGCTGTCGCGTTAGGTTTGCTGATACCAATGACCCAGGCAGTGTCGGGAGCAGTGGCATGCCTATGTATCCACGTCATTCAAATTTACTGGCCTAAAATATGTTCACATTTGAGTGCATGATTTAAGGAAATGTGTATGCATAGGTAATTTTGGTCAGAGTATACAATAAGAAACGATAATATATCAGCAGGGGCATGACACCTGACATTGCTGCAGTGTCCAGCAAGCTTTCCTTTGGAAATGAATATGATTAGATTAGCAGTCCGATCAAGAAAATCCTGACTCGAACTTTGGTCTGCGTGATTGCTAATACTATTCTGGTTCTCCTAATGGAAGTATTTTATGAAAATGTGCTAACTGTAATTATGAGGTTATTCATATACTTTGTTAGCCATGCAATATCATGTCGCCGAAATATGCTAATAAATGCATGGACATCTAAATTCCAGGACAGACTTATTGGCAGCTGAAAAGATCAGTCAATCACGAGCAAGGCTGAAGAGCAATCTGGATGCACTCCGTCCCAAGCGTTCAACTAGTGGAAAACAGGAATGTGCTGGGGCAACGCCAGTTGTATTCGATTCTGTAAGTTAATGTCGTCTACTCTCGTGATTGGCAATGAACAGCCATTTGCAAAGAATGCCAGGTTTGGGATTTGAGCATTGGGCATGTCCAAGTTGCATCTTAATAGGAGAGAGTGGTTGCATGCAGAGAGTACGGTCGTGCTCAGTTTTCTTGCAATTCAAATTATTCCAAATAAGTTCTATCACTTTTACATATAGTGTGAATGTGTTGTCTCTCAAGCTGCAAACTTTTTCATTTGGACCAGGGGTTGAGGAATGTTTTGGTTAAAACCAAAATCCATCTATATTACATGAAATTGACATCCCCAGACTTCAAAGGACTAGCCGAAATGGTGTGTTTAATAAGGTCATGTTAATTAATTCTCAAGGAGCAGGTATTGAAAATTATGTATTGATCATTACTGTTGATGTAAACTCATAAATGTTCGATTTTGACCTCATACAACTTTATTTGTACTTTTTTAGCCTTTATTGCCCTCAAAATGTTTCATTTGTACTCCATTTTGGATAAGTTATCGTGCTTCTCTAACCTCTGACTTGGATTAAACCCCTCTCTCATCCCATTGCATGGGTTTCAGCATCTGGGCACCCAACAAAGAATTGTTGGGGTGCTGTATGAATTCATTGTTAATCCTTAGAATCCCGTGCTTTCCACAAGACTGCCCGATGCTGTGTCTATGCAAACTCAAGTGGGAGAGATCGAATTGCTGGTAGAGGTGATTCTGCAGGTCAAATCCACGGCACGCTTACCGATGACTATTGGCAAGTTTCACCTCTCTGAGGCCAATGCCAGTCCTTTCTGAGATTGGAGAGGGGGTTCTCTCTATTCCTCTGTTGAGGAGTCAGTGCCCTTACCTGCCCTGGACTCTGTCGCTCCACTTAACTCTAGGGATCAACAGCACCTCATCGGTCGACTCGGTGGCTCCAGGTGCTTCCCATGTTTGGCTCGTTGAGTCAGAGCTCTATTGCTTGCTGTCGTGTCACGATTACGTTGCTTGGTGCTTAGAAAAACTCACTGGGAAGGCTTCATTCGGAATCTCCGGTTTCGTACATTTTCTTGTCGCCATGGCAGTGATCCATAAGAATGTTCTATATACCACTTCTCTGCAATTTCCTGCCGTGTGAGTCCTCACAGCACAATTTGCTTGAATGTGCCTGTGGTAGCTTTGCCGTGCTGTTACTTTTACTGGGTCGCATGCTGCTTTGCAAATTCAGAGTAATGCAGCACTAATCTATCGGACCACGAAGTCAGCACTGAGGGGAGGGGCACACCGCTTGCAGCTAGAACGAAAAGCAGGGGCAAGGAGCTTTTCAGTCGTACTGCAAGCCATGCTATAGCTTACTGATAACTAGGCAACTGTGTCTGCAGTAGGACTATCTGCAGGAGATGATATTCTCTCATGAGACCTTGAGAAGTACCTGCCCCCTTGCTATTCTGTCGTTGCGGCCAACACCCCTTCTTAGTCTGCTTGCTCATTTGATCTTTTTCAATGTTTTTATTTTTTTAGGCTGGATCGTACAGTAGGCCTGTTGGCAGCTTGCTGGCGGCGCCGGCTGCATTCGGTGAGAGCATCTTGCTTACCGTTTACCTAGCCAGCAATGGCGAAATCCTTGAGCACAGGAACTCAGCTGTGAGACCCATCGATTCTGGTAATCTCGGATTGTGTTTGTGATGATTGCTTGTTATGCTTAATGAGACTCTCAAGCTGCGTTCAAAGATGGCTCGATGTCTCGACATGCAAGTTTTTGTTTTCAAATTGCTATTCAGTACATTCAGTATTCATTCCCTATAGTGATGATCCGAAAGGTGACCCTACCTGATTTTCATGCTCATCGTCATCGGCGCTCATAGTAATCTGTAAAGGATGCCTAAGTTGCAGTCTGTAATAATATTTAGCATAGACTGCTCAAATTGTTTGTCGCCTATTGAACAGCATTACTCTCGAAAGAGCCAACTACTTTCACCAATTGGAGCAGCAGCAGAACTGGCAACAGTGCTTCGTGCTTTGACTTGCTACTCATTGAAACTGTGTGAACCGATGTCTAACCTCGGACAGCTATGCTGTCTAGCATAGAAAGTGTGACACATTCTTGATGCACTAGCACACTGGAGAAATTAGGCACCTAATTGCCTTGGCTGAAGCACTGAACTTATCGGCTTGTGCATGCAGTACTAGCAGTCATGACAAAAGGAGTCACCCAAGAGATCGTTCAAAAGGTAAGGATAAGTTAGAAAGCTGTCCGAGGTTACTTTGGAAAAAGTGTCCGTGCTAGGGACAATGAAGAACCAGCCTGAGCCTGAACACCATCAAGCTTCTACGAGTAGGGATGATCGGCTTCAGAAAATAGAGTGCCTGAAGGGCCGGTTTGCACCCGCTTGAGTCCGTGCCAAAACACGGGCTTTGAACTGCACGATTCTCAGTGAATGAATGATGAGGCTGGCTTGAGACACGGGCAGTAAAGAAAGCTCGTCTACTAAAGGAGGCCCACAAAGAAGCAAGCCTTGAGTAGGAGTGGCAGCACAGGCACAAGGCGACCGAGGTTTGTGGACAAGTATTTTTTTCTTACTGTGGAAAGTCAGTTCCTAATGTATGGCAGCTGAAAACATTGATATTGCGTTCTCCCCCCCCCCGAGTCGCAAAGCATATGTCTATGCCTGCTTGCAATATTTGTCCAAGTTCTAGTCTTGATCATGTGGAAGCTGCTTAGCAGGTGGTGCAGGGGCGCATCACCTCATAATAATAATAATAATACATTTGTTTACCATCCTCAGAGAACTTAAGCTCTCTCTGGGCACTTTACATGTGATGTCAAAGAAGCATGATCACATGACTAGTGTTAACATGCGTAACGTCAACAACTATAACATGGTTAAAGGTGACAAGCTCAGGGTCAACATGTAAATTATGGCCAGTGGTAGTGTGCACAGTGTCAGCACGCAGAAGCACACAAAGGACGAATTACAACGACCCACCAAGTGCCGTGATAAACAGGTGCTTTTTAAGCTTCTTTTTCAATGTCGTCGACTCTGATGGTGTCGTGACGTCAGTCAGGAGTGAGTTCCAGGCTTTGGGAGCGTAAAAACTACAGGTACGACTCCAAAGGATTTGAGTGCAAACGAGGTTTGGCTAAACGATTTCAGTCAGAAAAGCTGGCGGTACGATGCCTCACCTAGTGGGGAAGTAGTTCTCATAGGTTGGCTGGAGTAGGAGAATAAATGGGCAGAACAAAGTGAGTGACAGAACCAAAAAGTTGATAAACTGCTTGTTTGGAAGCCAATGCAGGTCGGCAAGAAGTTGTATAATGTGGCAACTGCAACGGTCACGACAGAAGAGCCTAGCTGCCGAGCGTTACACCAACTTCAAGCACCTCATTGACCGGAGGACCTAAAACTCGTGAGCTAGAGAAGTCGAGACAGTGTGTCACAAATGCTTCGACCAACTTAGATGTGATACCCCTGCCTAAGCAAGCCCGAATGTTTGTAATTTCACGTAAATTTTCACGTAACTTCACTGTGGAGCTGATGCTAGTGAAAGGTCAATTTGGAACATTACATCTAGATTGCATGGAGATGCAATCGGAGATAAGCTGGCAGTGCTGATTTTTAGTATTAAGCTTTCCGATTGCGGGCTTCCAAAAGATTAAAGATAGCTCCTTGCGATTCCTGGATAAATTTGCTGTGCTAACCTTAACCCGATTGAGTATCTAAAAGGATTTTATCTATAACATCAGATCACTGGCCCAATCAGGGAATTTACTGCAAGCGGTTTGGCCAGTTGTGCCATCCAATGTAACTCTGAAACTTATCGAGTCTATGCCTCCCTAAAAAGCAGACATGGTAACTGATTGGGATGGGGGCCATATCCTACTAGCATTAGTGCATCTACTGCCAATGCTGTGGTCGACATGCTAAACAAATCGTATGTTTGGCAGCTGTATTTATTGTTGCATTAATTTCACTTGATTGTTCCCTCTGAATATATTTCATAACTGCCCACTACAATAGTCGACCAGAGTCCATTGCTGGGTTGGGTGTGGCAAAACTTTAAGCCACTAGTGTTTTTTGTGTGACCCGAACAGTGAATCCTTCTCGCCAGATCGTAATGAATTTAATGCATGATCTTTGCAGTTAATGGCTGGCCAGCAAGCTATCTGGTGCTGTTGTCCTGGCTAGGCTCACTTGTACCAAACTCCAACGGAGGTTTCAAAACAAGGGGTGATGCAGCCAACACCCATGGCTGTCCCTTCGATGTAGTTGGGATACAACAGATGTGGTTGAATGAGAGGCTTTTGTTAGCAATAGCCATCATACCAGCTGGGGACTGCCAGGAGAAGTTGTACACAACGGCTAAGAAATCCAAGGTGAGTATGGCACACAGTACATACTAAGCGATTACATAATTTAGCACAATTTTTTCCTTGGATGGTAAGTGTTATTTTCTATTTGCATATGCCTTAGAGGTATAGATAATAGCAATTAATTCCTGCAAATTTGACTTTTGTAGCCAAAACAGCTATAAAAGAAATTGAAAGTAACCCATATCCAATGAAAAAACTGACAAGTTTGCATTTTACCGTTCACATTTAGTCCAAAAAAACAACAAATGAATCAAAATAAACATGCACTCACGCCAAAGTCATACAAAAATGACAACTCAAAGGGTTCAGAAGTGAATAGATATTTTAGATTTTTGGCTATAGTGCAAATCACCTTCTTGAAGTAACCCCAAAACATAGTTCCCATAAGGTTTTTATACTGCACTTAGTAGAAATGCTACAAGTCCACACATAAATGGCTTAAGTGCTGCCTTGCTTTCTTCGCAAGCCTGCATTGTCTTCTTGAATTTGTTTTCAAGATGATCAAGGATATGGACTTTAAGAAACATTCTGCATTCAATTTTGACACAGCTTTTTACGAGAGCCTAAACCATCTGCTTATAGTTCTCAACTTCATGATTGCTCAGAAAGCCATGGATCACAGCAACAAAACCTTTCTGTGCCCTGTTCAATTCTTTGGACAATTTTCCACACTCAATGGTATTCTTTACCCTTAGTCCAACAATGATACCATCTTTGACCTTTGATTTCCAAGCTGTGCAAAGACATTCCGAGGTGCTTGAAAGCTGCTTACTCATTGTCTAGAGTTGTTACAAATTGCTTGACGAGGCCCAACTTTATGTGCAATGGTAGCAGCAGCACCTTCCAAGGGTTTGACTGGGCATGTCACATCTTGCAATGTCATGTTTGATGACATTGCTGTTGACAGTGTTACCACTAATCATTTGGTCGTGCTTTCTCTACATCATTTGTAAAGTGCCTAGAAAGAGATTCAGATCTCTTAGTGTGCTATATAAATGTATCCTTATTAGTATTATCAGCAGCTCCCAATTGATGATATTCTTACCTACACAGACATCCTCTGTGGCCAGTTCCTTTTTTGGTAATCTACTGTAGTGTCTCAGCTGTGCCATAGGCAAAGAAACTTCGTGAAACTGCCAAATTAACCCTACAGGCAAAACAGCAATGACATACTTTTTAAATGTCCATTTACCTCCCAGCCATAATGGCCATACAAAGGCAATCAGCAACTTATTGACATTGGTATAGTCTGCTTGGATACGAGTGAGCCATAGCGAAAGATAGATGCTTATTGCCACAATAATAATAATATTAATAATAATAATACATTCTAAGCGATCACAAAACAAAATGTCCTTCTAGGCACTTTCCATATGCTGTTAAGAAAGCGTGTCAATGTGGTTAGTGATAAGTGTATAGTGTACCTTGCCAGTATGCATAAGCACACGAAGGATAATTCACAATGACTCAGCTCATGAAAAATGGAAAAGATGGGCTTTTCACTTCTTTTTGAAAGTCAAGCCGGGGGATGTAGGGACGTCAGTTGGGAGTGTGTTCTAGGCTTGGGGACCATGCAAACTGAAGACATGGTCTCCAAAGGATTTGAAATTGGCTCGTAGCACAGCTAAATGACTCGAGTCACAAGAGCTGGTGGTATAATACCTAGCCTAATTAAGGAGTCTCTCTGAAGGTATACTGGAACAAGAGAATAAAGGGACCTAAAAGTTAGTGACAGCACCTTGAAGTCGACGCACTGCTTGATGGGATGCAGTACCAGTTGGTGAGAAGTGGTAAAATGTGGCAACTGCAACGGTAACGACAGAAAAGCCGAGCTGACGAGTTTTGCACCAACTGCAAGCACCTTATTGCACAGGCCAGAAGACCTATGATGTATTCATCCACTGAAATGTCATTTTGGAACAGGACACCCAGATTTCGTGCAGATGCTGGCAAGGCCCATTTAGAAGCACTGGTTTTCCCATTTCTGAGTAACACTCGGTTAGCCCATCATTATTAAGTTCTTTTTATCATCATTTAAAAAAATATGTAATTCATTTGTATAGCACCCCAAGAGAACTTAGTCTCTATTCAGGCGCTTCACATATGCCACGGGGCTCGAGCCCTCGACCTCAGCCAGACCTTGGTCGGGGCGAGCACTTTAACCGCTGGACCGAATCAGCCAGCTACCGTGCAAGTGCAGATGTGAGCAATACCGGTAGAAATGGAGTTTAGAGAGCTTGACATACCGAAAGGGTGAGAGGGATCACAGTATAATTACGGCTGTGTGTCATTGGCATGCAAGTGCGAAGCCTAGATTGTGTTTGGCAAATACTTAGGCAACATGGAGAGTATACATTGTGAAGAGAAGTGGACCAAGTACGGAGTTCTGAGGTACCCCCCATACTGGAGTGGTTCCTCGGATGATTGTTGCCTTGTTGAAATAAATGCTCCTGAGGCTCCCACATAGATAGGACCTGAAGCTTTGCAGTGCAGTACTAGTAATGCCCAGGCTAGATGAGAGGTGCTCGAGATGGATTTGGTGATCAATAGTATTAAATGCTGCGAAACGAGTCCAATCAGGATGCTGTTACCTTAGATAAGGGCTCTCAAATCTTATTTATCGTGCTGACAAAGAAGCTAGAGAAACTATCTGCAAGACCGAAACTAGGATCACTTGGTAAGGTGCTGATCTGATAGCGGTAAAGGAGATCGTTGATGGTCGACATTGGTATTTTCGAATTGTGCATATGTAATTCGGGTTCTAGGGCAATTCGGCTGGGGGGGCGCGGCGCGGACAATTCGTCACGGATAATTCGGAGCGGACATTTCGGAGCCGATATTTCGGAGCGAACAATTCGGAGCAGGATATTTAAAAAATATCTATCTGAAATTTAAATGAATTTTTTTAATAATCATGTTTAATAGAACTATAATATCGTATAAAGTAAAGTTTATTTAGCTTACTACAAAAAAATTCATAGCAAATACCAGCAACTCTTGCACAAAATCACATTAAAAAAAACTAAAGCTATCGAAATAACTAACTACAATCCATAATGTCTCACAAACTATGATGCTGGACTTGCAAGTTCAAAATTCCAAAGGTGTCTGTCCACTGACCTTTTCAGTCATGCTTATTTACACTGATCTGTCTAGCTACTGTGTACTCACTTATTGTGTAATTAAATGTCTCGGTTAATTGAAAGCGTCTAGATTTCAAAACTATGTACTCACTAATTGAAAGCGTGTTTATACTGCGTTTAAAATATAAAAAATGATTACATTAAAAATTGTCTGCTCCGAATTACCCGTTTTTTTGGTCCCGAATTATCCGATCCGAATTTTCCGGCACCGAATCGTCCGGTTACCGTAATTTGACATTGTTTTTTTATAGAAGCCAGACTTGGCCTTTGCTCTGATAGATTGGATAGATCTTATGTAGTCCTCATATGCTTTTCGGAAGGCAGCCAGCTCCTTATCTTTTGTGTATTCTCAAGCTTGTGTTTAGTAGGTATAGCTAGTTTAATTCCTGCTCTAAACTAGTTGCCATCTGCACTAAAGTATTCGGTGTGCTTAATTAGAGATTTAAACTCATTAAGAACGTTGGCTAGTGTCGTGTAACGAAAATGAGTCTGGAAGATCTTTTTATGACCAGGCGCCATTCACTCGGCTTGAAGCTGATTCCTGTGGCTTCAAATAAATCGGCCACTTTGCTGCTGCAGCACCGCCCATTTTGCCGACTGAAGGAGTTAGGAAAAAGTTGATGATGCTTTCTCTGATCTATTATTTTAACATTTTCATCTATTAAGTGTCATTCCTTTAGCATAGATGTCAGAAGTTCATCATTGGACTTAGTAATGCCTGGGTCTCTGATCAGATCGTTAAGGCCATTCTAGATGAGAGAGCGTGGCTTTCTTTTCTCAGCCGCACTTGCGAGATTTGAATCTGAATCTGTAATATATTCCTCTTTATCTGACATTATGCTCTCTCGTGGAGATGGCTGATTCCTCTCCAGAAGTGTTGGTACAGGAGTGCTCAGGGCAGTACGGTACTCGAGCAATGGATGAAGGAATGTTTGGACAAAGAATGCATGCCGCGTTCATATCAGTTCGACTTTGGGCGTGGGTAGTGCACCACAGAGAAGTAGCAGTTGCTTGAGTGGTTAATTGGTTCCCACCAAATTCTTGGGATAGCAAACTTTGTGACTCTCTTTTTTCCCTTATGCAGCCTGTAAATATGCTAGAATTTTATAAAAATGATGTTGCACACGGTAGCTAATATTGTGCAAGGGAATCATCTATCTAGTAGCAGTTGTTCACCTCACCTTCTAGCGTTCTTTTGCAGTTTTTGTACGTGAACTGAGGTGCTCTGAACTTGTCTTGATCCCTGCCGGGCATGCCAAAATATGCATTTGTTGTATAACAGTGGTTCCGGCAGCGGCTGTTCTTGTGGAGTCTCACGGAGACACGAGTGTGGACGTGAGCGGTGAACGAGACTTAGTCTTTGTTGTCTCAATATGTACATATACAATAGCTCGATGAATCACAGCACCCGTCAAATGGCTCATTGGCCGCAGGTGCAGAGTACATTAGTGTAAGGGCGCTGCGCTAATTACAAGATCAGCATGGATCCGACTCACACAACATCCCTTCCCTCATAGAATGGAGTGCAGCTGTGGCAGGCAACATTCTTACCTCAAAGGCCGGTCCCTGCACCCGAGTCAATTGCCTAACCACCTGCTGCAGGCCAGGCTTACATTAGTGGAGGGCTGCTGCTCTGCTGATTACAATAGCAGAAGCAGCAAGCAAGCGTTACACTTTCTAGACCTTGCATATCACAGCTGCTGCTGTCACGGAGTACGTTTTTGCTTGTCTTGATAAATAGTCCACACACACAAAGCAAAATGCATCTGTTGGGTGTAAGCAACCTCTTGAAGTCACAACAATCAAACATGGATATTCACTTTTCTATTACTCTGCAATAGCATAACCTAAGAAAAAATGTTCTTTAAGGTATCTGTACTATTATACGTCCGTGAATGCAACCCTGTAGGGTTATGCCCCCTACACCTTACTAGTTCAGGTAACGTCACAATGCATGCTAAATGTAAGCACCTGACACCCGAACCTAACAGCAAAACCAGAGAATTTCAAAATAGCATTGTCCTTATCACAGAGCAAAGTTTGCAGACATGCAAGCGATATATATTATCCATGACGTCACGTCTGTGCCAATTTATTTATAGAAAAAAGACGGTGATCAAGCCACTCAGTTTCAACAAATCGTCTCGAAGTTCTTGGTCACACACAGCCTGAAAGACGTCACCCCATGGCTGCAGAACTGCGAGCCGCAGCCAATCGTCAGCACGGCAGCAGCTCCTGAGGCGCACAGCACCGTAGGCTCCTATACGTACTATGCTCCTGCTCCAGTGGCTAGCAGCAGAATGCTGTCGACCTTCATCCATATGAATCCAGACCCTGAAGGCGTGCGTAAAGTATTTGGCACTCGTATAGGCTTCTTCTGGCAGACGGTGGACGATCATCGAGAGATGCACGACGACGATTGGTCGGCTATTGACCCGGGGCAGGTAAGAGCCAAGACTTGTTACCAAAAAAAAATACTTCATTTTTATAGCGCCCCAAGAGAACTTAATCTCTATTCAGGCGCTTCATATATGCCTCGGGGCTCGAGCCCACGACCTCAGTCAGACCTTGGTCGGGGCGAGCACCTTAACCGTTAGACCAAACCAGCTCGGCGAGTGTTACGCTGAATAAAGGGTGGGTGAGCAGGTGGGGGCAGAGTGTAGGCAGATGGGGAGGCAATGTAAGACAGCCGGGAACAAATGGATTTGAGTTTGGGCTTACGAGCATGCCTATTTGCATGCTTCTGCAGCCCGTACTCAGCTGCCTGCCTGCCTGCACAAGTGCTCGCCTTCCTGTGAGTAGGTACGTGTGCCATAAGCAGTCCGAGTTAGGACGGTGGTGTTGTGCTCGTCGGCTGCCATGCAACGGCATCCTTTTTGCGACCAGCAAGCAGAGGGTAGACTACAGGCTGCCAGCTAAAATTCATTGTTACTCGTCCTTTCTGTTGTCATATCCAAGTCTGACTACTTTTGTGTCCTAGTCAGTCTAGAAAGAAATCGCTGTATGCACATCAGTTTCCACTTTTCTGGTGTTTTTCCTACGCATGAAACGCTTTGTGCTTGTGCTTTCTGCTGGAAACAAATCGAGCAGTCTCTCATTCCTCTAGCAATAGGTTTTAGGGTCTTCTTTGGATGTCTGCGTAGATGCTTCTTGCACGTGTCTCAAAAATACTAGCTGATTAAACAGCCTCTTTTCTATAGCGACAGAAGAGCCTTTACAGCTATAACCATCGCTCGAAGAGGCGATAAAGATTGCCGACCACAGGACCCGCGACCTCGGTACCGAGATCGTGAAAAGCAACCGTCTTACCTAGTGTGCCATCACGGTTTGCCGACTCACGTGCATGTCACGAGGCTATGGCCAAGCTGGAGGTTAGGTGGCTTTGTGGACAGTGCTGCAGAGTAGTGAGTGTCGTAAGAGGAGAAGATTCAGATATGACCCCAAGTTTATGGGCAACTTTGTAGGCACCATCTTTACATGATGTCACTGTATTACGTATATCCTAACCGTATTCTATATATCCTAACTTAGCAACCCTCGCACTCGTGAGTATAGATGCTTACAGCCTAGAAGAGGTGTCTGGTTCTCCATTATTCAGCTGGAGATTCTCGGAGCTATCTAAGCATGTCTACAAACCTAGCTTTAGTAGTGTCCCATCAGCAGTAGCAAATGGCATGTACAGTCGAGTTTCGTCGGCCTCAAAGCCTGTGGTCCTTGTGCCCGAGTTCAGAGCTCAGTGGGCTCATCCAGCAACCAAAGCTGCAATGCAAGATGTACTTGATACAAGGTCATGCATCATTAGTTGTCTGGCTAAATCAGCTTATGAATATAAATGTTGCACAGCAGCCTAGCCCATGGTAGCAAAATCCTGTAGTTGATTCATTTGTTGGCTGCTGCTGCTGCTGCCACTGCTGCATCTGCTGCTGCTGCTCATGAGACTGGTGCCTAGCTGATGATCATGCTTACACTTGAACGTTCTTGATTATGAAGGGCATAAAAGAGGACCTGACTCACGTGACGGTCGTGCTCATCAAGCAGCCCGTCTACCGCAAAGCCGAGGCGTTGTTTGCAGTGCTAGCTCGAACGCTTCAGCAAGGGCTTGACGTCGCCGGCGTGCGCCTTGCCATTGCTGCCCAGACGTCGGCTGCGGCAAACGGATTCGGTGCACTTGACAAGGCGCGGAACCTCGGTATGCCGGCAGACTGCTCTGCCGGTCGGCTTTTGCCGCTTCCTTTCTGCCCGGCTCCTCTCACTGAGCATTCGCTCGGTGCACACTGGCCATCTGGAGCATTCTTTGCCACTGCTTGAAAGCGAAGGCACATGACTAAAGGTTCCACTGAACCTGGTTTCTGTCGTAGCCGGTACGCAAGCCGCCGATCATCCGCCGACGTCACTGCCCGACGACGTCACCCATGGCCATCCCGTGCTGGCACTGGCACTTCGAGGCACCTTCGCACGCCCCGTCTGGCTTGAGGAGTTGGGGCCGGCCGATCCGCTGCTGGCTCGTCGCACCGACCCAAACTCGTTGATGGCACTCTACGGAGGTCTGCCTGCTCGCAGCACGCACTCACTTGCTCACGCACGTTCGTCTGTGCACATGCTTGCTTGCCTGCACGCTAAAAATATAAAATATAATTCATTTGTCTAGCGCCCCAAGAGAACTTAATCTCCATTCAGGCGCTTCACATGTGCCTCAGGGCTCGAGCCCACGACCATGCCGGCTACTGTCGTCGATCCGACGTTCGATCGTGTCCGACCTTCGATCGGGCAGTGAGCTCCCCGGCCGATAGCCGGTTGCCCGCTGCGCTGCCGATGCGCAGAAGCAGAGCCGGCAGAGCGGTTTGTTGCAGGAGACGACAGGTCTGCGGCCAATTTGTGCACGCCTCGAAACGAGTACAGGGTCGCAGAAGAGCTGGCGACTTACTTCGGTGGCCGCGTTCCCGAGAGTGGAGTTATTAACGTTGGCACCGATGCAAAAGCAGGCAAGTTCTCCTCAATGGACGAAGATGATCTGGTTCTCTCTGACGAGTCCGGCAGGTATGTTAAGCAGGAGGAAGAAACTGTCGTCCTTCTACAAATGTTAAGTTGGTCTCACAGGGTGCAGCAAACCTGCTGCTGCTGCCGCCTCCGCTGTTGTTGCTGTTGCTGCTGCTGCTGGTGCATGTGGCGGCTGCTGGTGCACGGCATCTGTAGGCAGCTAGCGCTTCTGGGACTGACAGGCAACTGAAATAATTATGTTTCATTAATTTTGGCATGCGGTTGGCTCTAATTGAAACAGCCGACAAGAGACACTCGAGGCAGCATACTGTTTGATGGCACCCCAGAGCACAGCATGTGACACAGCCCCGCCATTGATTCCCACTCTGCTTGCAAGCTGCCAATTTATTGCATCAAAAGAAAGCATTGCTGGGCTTGAAATATTACATTTGAAACATTCTTTGCATCTCTTTAATGAGTAGCTTGGAATTTTACTCAGCTATGTGCCGAAGCTTTCCATGTAAACAGCATTGATCGTTTACACGCGAGCTTGGTATATTATTCTGAAATGTACTTATCGCAGTCGGAATTGGCAAGTTATTAGATAGCTGCTCTGCTCCCGATCCGATGTCGTGGGTGTTGCTTCCAGAGCTGGTGTGAATCGTTGTTTTCTGCGCTGGCTATGATAGCTGTATTGAGTCATCCGGTGTTTAAGGCTGCATTTGCAACGCCTGTATTATTTTAAGCTCCTAGTCGAAGTGGTACAAAGGGATTTAGCAATGCATCTCTGCTGTTTGCTCAAATATCGTGTGTGCAGCCTGATGGCACAGTGCATTGATTGACCAAGATTACCGGCACCAAAGCCTCTGCACCAATTCGGGGGTTCCCTGCCGTTGAGTCTGTATTTCTTTAAATTAACCTGCTTGTTGGTGCGACCGTCGTCTGCGAGAATGCAAGAAGCCTGGCGCATCTGCACATACTTTTTCACTCCACTGTATTATGGCTACCTCTATCACTTCCGATGCTACTTCTTGCTTTTGGCCTAATTTGAACTGCACCTGTATGTTTTCTACTTTTCATGCCTGCCTACTTCCTTTTACCTCTCCCCCTACCCTCTTGGTAAGACAGCGTTGAAGGGAAATCGTTTGTTCTCAGACACTTTGGCGTTGAGGTCGCATCCAGTCTAGCTAGCTACGTGCAATGTAGACAACTCCTCTCATTCTTCACGTTTAAACTTGGTTGCTTGCTCACGATGCTTGGAGGCAAGTAATCTCGACCAACTCCAATTTTTCAAATTGGGCCAAAGCATGCCGAAAAGTAATCAATTTGTGACGCTTTCGAAAGTAGTTGCTGTAGTACTGCCTCGCCGGTACCACAACGAAGTAAATACACAAAGTTCGTGTGTCATGGATCAACTTTTTGGGAGTAACAGGCAACTAGCCTGCACTGCATTCAGCTGGCGACGGCTGGTCGCGTTACTGCTCGCAGAAGACTACAGCGGCAGCGCTCCTGCTTAGTGCTCGAGTTTTGCTGCGTTGCAGCAGCATCGCGCACTTGCTGACGGCAACAGTGGCCAGCGATGTGCTGCTCATCATCTCATCACTGCTACCCGTGCGTTGCTATGGGATCGTGATCAGCGCCTGCCAGCGCCGAGGGTACGCAGTGCGAGGCCTGCGCAGGAGGAGGCTGACCGTCAAGCAGGCGGCCGGCTTGGGTAAGCTGCCCGTGCCGGCGCATTAGTGTGCTCTCGCGCCCACGAGCTTGCGCCGTTGGCTGCAGCCACTGGTCGGCTGACTTTGGTGGAGCTTGGCGTCTCGGGCTGACCATGCGCATGGCAGCGCAAGAGCAGGATTCGTCTGGGACGACGCAGGCAAGTCTGAGAGACTGACTCGTGCTTACATGGCGACAGGCGCTCGCTTGCTGCAGCGTGAAAAGAAGGGCCACTGAGAAGGAGATGAGGAGATGGGGTTAGCAAGCTGCTCCCTCCTAAAGACCAACCTGACTATGGTCAAGTAAAGTGGAGGAGGCCAGCTCGACCGTTTGAAAGTGCATCCTGTCGTGCTTCCATAGGCTGTATCTCGGATGATAGTTGCCTGCCATCCGACAGGCTTAAGATGTTTCATGTAGAAGAACTTGGACTCGAGCATTTTTGATACGTCACTCTACACTATTCCGAACGAATAGTTGATCAATGAACATTCGATGGAGTTTTCTAATTTGAACAAACCCTATCTAGAGCAGTTGCCACTTAATACAGACATGCTTTTAGGTGTGTAATTTGATAATGACCAACTGATGTTATACCGGAGAGTTTCCTATATATCCTATAATGCCCTCAGACCTAGGCTGTTTGTGGTGTGCAATATGGTAGTCCAATAGACTCTATCTTATGAACAAAGAGAAAGTGAGAAGCATAGTTGAGTCACGAGGCCAGTCGAGGAAGTGAGTAGCATGGAAGTCGCAGTCGGAGACGGCTGGAAAGAATGTGTCAGAGTTGACAGCAAGAGAGAAGTCGTCACGGCGTCGAACCTGCAGAGCAAAAGCTTCTGTTGTCAAACTGTTTTTAAGTGGCAGAGTTGAATGGCTAATGTATTGCCGATGGAGGACCTGTGGACAGGAGGAGGCCAAAACCGTTATATCAGGTCAGCTGGGTAGGAATGAGTGAAGCTACGCAGGCCTTGTGGGACAGAGTAAGAACTTTGCTCTGCATCCGTTATTCAAGTGGGAGCCATCGCAGATCCTTCAATAAACGGCAACAACCGTCAAAAACGTACCTGAGTTTCTTGGATTTGTTGATCCGACCTTGCCTCTATATTCATCTTTAGCTATAGAGGCTTAATGGCTTTCTCATTAGCTCCACCAATACTGAATTGTTACAGTCCAACCTAAACAGAACCAGGGAGCTAGTTAGATCCTTAGCCGGCCACCGTGGTAGATAGTCCCGAATCTTGGACATGTATCGAAATTGATGGCTAGCTGTAGAAGAAGTCTCGTGAATGAAACTTCTGAACGTCGCGCAGTTGTCAAAGAAAATACATAAACTAAGACCACGTGATGACTGTCGCACTGGAGCAGTGTCAATTATTAGAACAAAACTCTTAGTCCCAACTGTAGGTTTAGCATGTCCAATGGGTAGGAGTTTGGTTATATCGTCATTTAACTCAAGGAATCGGGCGACATCTATGATCAAAGGGCTTCGAGGCTACCAGCCACTGCAGCTGATGCCGATAGTTGTACCGGGTACAGCTGGGTTTCTTCGGCATAGAAGTAATTGTCTACATTACTAGCCCTCAAGTATCAAACAATCGTGAATGGGTGATATGGCTAGATTCCACCAAGGTATCTAATGGTGAAATAGTTCGATCGATATGACTCTTGCTGGTGTCAAAAGTCGTCATATGTGTTCAACTGTCGACGACGACGGCACTATGTGAGCTCGTTTCTTTTTAGTGCTGCAATATCGCTCGTGGGTGTTTAACGCTGTGATGCCAATGCTGCGAGTTCAGTTTTGGGATCGGATCCTGCTCCGGCCAGCTTCAGCACCATTACTCACATACCACGGTTTCTTGACGTCGGTGACGTCATCTGTAGCTCGGTAGCCTAATCTCTCTCTAGGGTAGTGGGTCGATGGAAGCCTTCAAAATAAATAAATCATAATTCATTTGTGTAGCGCCCTAAAAGAACTTAATCTCTGTTCAGGCACTTCTCATATGCCATGGTGCTCGAGCCCATGACCTCGGTCATCAAATGCATTCACCTTGACCACGATCGATCGGAGTGAGCACCTTAACCACTTGACCAAATCAGACGGTACGAAAGCTCCCTGCTCAGCTTGCAGGGGGGATACCTTACCTATTTACGCATGAGATTTATTTGATCTTAGTCCTGCGACAGACTAGGTTCGATCGTTCATTTTCATATCGACCCTCGAGCTGTGGCAACAAGATCTTTGCCAGTTTGGCACCACCACCTCTGTCAGAGCCTCGTCTTCACATGCCGTCAAGCCCGTTGCTCTAGATTCTGGCTTTTTCGATGCATAGGCATCACGTTGTGTTGCGTCGCTGAGATTGGCAAGGCTGCTGCTGTGTCGTCCACCGTACCAGCTTGCTGCTTGTTCTGCTCCCTCCCTGACCATCTCCCCTCGGACTTTCGGGCCGCCACAATGCTGCTGACATATCTGTCTGTGGGTGTGCATGCACAGGCATCGCTGGAGAATTGGTCGGCTACTTTTCGACTCTGCCGACGGCTGGCGATGAGGCTGTAATGCAAGCACATGCGGGCAGCTTTGGTGCATCCGTGCGTCACGGAGATGGCAGAGATGCGGAGGCGTGGTCCTCGCGGCCTGCGGCCATCTTGCACCTGCGGAAGGAAAACGCTGCCCACCACGTGGTCAGCCTGATCGAGTGCTTTATGGTGCAGCTCACACTCCAGGGATTGCTCGGTAATTGGTGTAGGCTTGGCATGCTTGCAGCATCAGGCGATGCTTAATGCTTGCGTATGCACCAACAAGTGGTGCAAGCCCACTGCCTCGCCGTGCTGCACTCGTGCGAGCATTCATCGGCTGCATGGTGCTGTACGGCGCACGAATGGACAACCTGTGTATATTGCCCAACAGCCGATAGTCTGGGATAGTGTGTTCCATATCAAATGTAGCCCCCCAAACTTGAAGTGCTGTTCGTCCACACTAGGAGTAACCGAAGCAGAAATGCACCAATCTCTGCCAGCTTCCTTGCCTTGTCACTTCTTTAATGCTGGACAGCAAGAACCGTTCCGTTCAAATGCAGCATGCCACTTAAAGTTAGTTCGGCCGTTTAGATGTTATAACTCTGTCGACAAAAGTCAGTCTTTTGCACTTTTTCGTGATATTGTCTCCAGACGAATGCTTTTGAGATGGGGTTTAATATTAAAGTAAGTTTGGTTTTGCAGTGATGCTCCATCTGCTAATTATGAGGACTTAGCTAAGTCTGCCAGAGACACTGGGCCTGCTTCGGAAAAATAGCCAGAAGCTTCACGCCGAAAACAACCTGCCCAGAAGGCAAACAAAACCCATCTAAAAACATTGGTTGCCTCCCTCGGGAGAAACAGCTTGAAGCTGTGTGTTATTGTGGGTAATCCTGAAGTCTCCTCAAACATCCAAAAAATTACTTTTTTTCCAACTTGAAAGAACCTGAAGCACTGCTGAGAAGGCGTGCCGCCCAAAACTGCAATGCAACCAATGTGGGCCCCAATTTTTAGAATCTGATGTTGAGCATTGAAGAACTCTTCAGGTCCTGACTAAAAGAATGTACCTCCACTGCAACTCTAAATACAATTGCTCCCTTAAATAGCCAAGCTAGCCTTGCCTGGAAGCTGCAAGGCCGAATGTGCTACTTTGCATTAGAAAGCCTGATAGCTTCTTAGACAGAGAGAGAGAGAGAGAGAGAGAGAGAGAGAGAGAGAGAGAGAGAGAGAGAGAGAGAGAGAGAGAAAGAGAGACAGAGACAGACGCAGACAGACAGCAAGACTGTGACAGGCAGACAGACATGGAGAGACAGAGGCACAGAGAGAGAGAGAGAGAGAGAGAGAGAGCGGCAGAGACAGACAGACAGAGACATGCAGACAGACAGAGACACGGAGAGAGAGGGAGACAGCGACAAAGAGAGACAGAGAGAGACAGAGAGAGAGAGAGAGAGAGAGAGAGAGAGAGAGAGAGAGGGAGAGAGAGAGAGAGAGAGAGAAAGAGAGAGACAGAGGCAGATAGAGAGACAGAGACAGGCAGACAGACAAAGAGAGACAGACACACACACACAGAGAAAGAGACAGGCAGGCAGAGACAAAGAGGGGGAGAGAGAGAGAGAGAGAGTGAGAGAGAGCTATCGGACCTCCAAAAAGGGTTAAGGAGTAATTCTTGGGAAAGGGGCTTGAACAGCTGTGATTTTGGTTGGGATAGCCTTGCCCAGCCTCATGAACCTGCCTATAGAGGTTTAAACCCCCTCGTAATTCACCTCTGATAACAGGGTTGTGGCTAGAGTACGTAGGGCTCTCTGATTAACTTTTGAAATTCGGCCGGTGCAAGTTCACTGGAAGATAGATAGGCTTGAAGTCAAGCATTTATTTGCATGCTTTGTTAGTATTCCACTAAAGGCAAAATACGCTGTAACACTGCTATCGAACTCTGGTTCTTGGGGCAGGACCGGATCCTGAGCTAAGAGCTGACAGATTGTGACAATCTCACTGCCACTGCCGTTTTGTAGATGGTGTATGTCAAATAGTCAAAACTGGCAAGTTGTGCAGCAGTCATCTGTTCCATATTATCCCTTACACGAAGCATGTGCTCCAGACGTATGCTGGTGGTGAGTTCACGAAGGTGAGATCACGCTGCACAACAACCACTGGACTGCTCAGCTCTGATGCATGCTTTCGCAATCCATGGGTGGTTGCTTGACTTGTTCCACCGTGTAGACATTTCTTGCAATTAATGCTTTTTACTTACTAACAGTGAGGAAACCTTGTATATTACCCTAAGAGAACTAAATTGTGTTCTGGGTATTTTTTTATGATGGGAAGGAAGAGTGTGATATGTTAATAATAATAATGGTGGGTCATTTGTGTATCGCCCTAAGAGAACCTAATCTCTATTTAGGCACTTTATCGTGTGTATATATATATATATATATTATATATATATATATATATATATATTATATATATATATATGTGTGTGTGTGTATATATATAACTTACTGCATGATAATCAGAACCTACCTGTTAGTGACATGAGGATATCAAGGATTAAAAAGCAAACAAGTATCATGCTTATGCAAGCATGCTAATGCAAACATGAATAAACTCGTGGCCAACGGTTGGTAAGACCCGTGGCTAGTAACATGCACTGAATTCTTCACGTTTACTCACACAAAAGTTCATCATCACAAAAAGATGAGTTTGCTGAGGCAAAGAAAGAGCTAACAAGATCACGCGCATCTTGAGCTGAGACTTCAAGGATGCAAGATCGTTGCAGGTAGTGACCACAGCCAGAAATAATGTTCAGACTTTTTGATTTATGCAACACAAGGTTCGGTCTCAAAAAAGTTTAAGTTTAGTAGGACTGATCACAAGATGACTAGTGGGTGGTTCGAGAGGTGAGGAGTGGGTGGTTCGATAAAAAACTGGCAGAGCAAGGAGGTCGGATATGTAGGCTGGTCCTTAATAAACAGGCAGGGTTTTAGCACACTTGAGCACACAAGAGAAATTTGCATTAACCGAGCGCATGCTGAGAAGAACATTTGTGTTTTTGCTCCTTTTTAAATGTATTCAAGTCAGTGGATGTCGTGACATAAATTGATTGGAGTTCCTGGCTTTGAGAGCATACTAAGTGAAAGCACGTTCGCTAAAGAATTTGAAGTTAGAAGCACAGCTTAACAACTTGAGCCAGTAAAGTTGGTGGTACCATGCAAAGCCTGATGGGAAAGTATTTCAGATAGGTAGGCCGGAGCTTGGGAATGAGGGTATTTAAAAATTAGAGACAGAACCTTGAAGTGAACAGGCTGCTTGATGTGGTGTTAGTGAGGGTTGGATGTGAAGTGCTGCAATGTGGCAGCTGCAACATTAACAACAGACATGCCTGGCTGCAGAGTTTTGCATGTCACAGTTATTTTAACGTTTGTGCAGCTATACTATACATCTGCCGTCTAACTTTTGTGCCATGAAGGCCCTGAACTTTAAGCTGCATTTACACGGTCCGACTTCAGCTAGACCAGACCCCCACCTGCTGCTTGCATTACTAGTTCCGGCTGGGCAGGGTCTGGTGTAGCCTACATCGGAACCCCAATCATAGACATATGGTCGAATTAGGCATGCAAATGCTTCTACTTTTTGGCAGCAGCTGTCAGGTCGGACTTCTAGTGAACCAAAATGAATTCTCCCTTCCTAGAATTGTACCATGCTGAGGTCAACTAAAAGCCAAAGTCATAAGAACCTGCCAATAGAAAAATCTTTTACGACTATGGTTGAGGCAATCTTTCAATTTCTTTTAAGCAAAGTAGTGTGGATTGAGTGGATGCAGTTTCTTATAATTCAGGGAACCTTCGAACGTACAGCCCACCTACTTTTATAGAGCACAGCTGAAGTTACCGTTAGATGCATAGGTGATATTGCCATCTTAGAATGGGTGGGGCTGGTCTCACCTAAAATGAGCTAGCAAATGAAAAAATTAATCGACCCTGTAAACAACTCTAGTTATGCAGCCTCTCAAGAACGATAGAAAATGTATATTGCCTTCAAATCCTCCACTTTGCCTTCCTTCAGTAGCCAAATCTGTATATAGCCTATATTACTCGCCTGCTGTTTAGTGAGATGCTGCTGATAGCTCGAGTTCTCTTGAATATCCCAGACATCTAAGACCCTAGTCGTAGTTTTTTGCTTCTGTAAGTATTGGTATATGAGTATATATCAACATACATATGCATGTTTTTAGCATAATAGTTTGTGGCATCCCCAGTAGCCTTATGAGAACTGCAGTATATTAATACTTCTGCAACTATATAGCGCTTCCCACTGTAGTGTTGCCTGAGATGGATACCGTGTATTACTAGCGTCGTACTTAGGTTTGCGAGGTCTACATCGAATGCTTCGAGCTTTGCTGACAACAGAGGCTCGAGCTTTTAGCAGCTCTCATTGGGCATGGTAGATACAGGGGTTCAGTACTGGTTTGCAAGCTGCTGCTTTATGCTCTGCAGTGTGGCTGCTCAGAGACAGAATCATAAACATGGGCCTAAAATCGTAATAAACCACATGCTTCGTTAGCCGCCTATTTTCAATGCTTCCACGAGACAATTACCAAAGCACTTTAGGCGGCTGCTATAGTTAGCATTGCAAACCTACATTCCCCAGGCTCTTCAAAATGGCGCTGGCCTCTGTCCTCATGGAGGATACCAGATGGCCCTACGAGGCCTCGAGCAATTGAGGTGCTAAGCCATGGTGGACTGCTAATGTGACTGCAAGGCTGGCTTTTAAAATCCAAGAAGTTCAGTCATGTGTCACCTTCTAAAGGAGTCGCGATGGCTCCCGGTTGATCAACGGCTTGGTAGTGCAATTTTCTGATATGTCCCTGCAAAGGCCACCTTGGCTTGGCTTTGCAATGCCTAGCCTGTTTCTACTATCAGGTCCTTTCAGGATTAGCTGATTAGCTATTCTACTCTTTCATTAGCTATTCTACTCTTTCACTTAAAGACGTTGGTGACCGAGGCATGTAGTGATTGGCCTCACCAAAAGTTGCTTAGACTTGGAGTTTCAATAGAAACGTGCCCAGTGTAACTGCCACCTAGTCATTACGGCTTCGTCGGGCTAGACGAAATACTTGCCTGGGCCTATATCGAAAACCATGCAAATCTGTGTTTGTTTTGCCCTCACGACACTTGCTAGGCTTGAGCCCTAAGCACAAGTAAAATCATAGCCCACCCCAAGATGTACACCTAAACCTGGCAACACATGTTATGCTATACATCTCAGGGAAGTTAGACGTGCTTGCAAACTTGTAATATCTTTAATATCCTACCGGTCTTGCATAGCCAGTGGGGGGTACACGAACCACAAACTCTGCAAAATGTTTATCTTTTATATAGATACATACTTTCACAAATGTATAGAGAATCCTTGTAACAATATGTGTGTGAAAGCAATGATACAAGGCCTTTGAAGATCAAGCTATAAGAAATAATGCAAGCCAACAGATACACCCATTGAGGGACCACACTAAATATAGTGGAGCTGTTGTCCGAAAGCCAGTCTCTATATGTATATGGCCTAAGTAAAACTGGGCCATGTAGATGCTGCTTTAGCCTACGGTTGTGGTGCTTGTACTTCACGATCCAGGCATGAGATCAAGTACTGAAGCTGGATCGCTTGTTTCCTGCCACAAGTAGCCGTTAGCTTCTAATACTATTCTGCGATTAAATGCACGAGGCTGTTAAATCAGCCAATCATTGCAATCAGTGCATCGAGCATAGATGTTGTACACCCCTTCAATCACCATCCTTGTGATAGATATATCACCCGCCTTGTAATAGGCTGTAGAGATATGAAGTACCGGGCTTGTGATCGATTTGTTACCAATTTCATGATCTAAGTAATACTGGTTTGGCCCAGTGGTTAAGGTGCTTGCCCCGACAAAGGTCTGGCCGAGGTCGTGGGCTCGAGCCCGGAGCATACGTGAAAGGCATGAACAGTAATTAAGTTCTCTCAGGGCGCTATGCAAATGAATTATGTTTTTTTTTTAGAAAGTAATAAAGCTTTCTTAATTTTTCAGAGAAATAAATAAAAGTCACCATTCTTTGCCATGCTGCCTGCAAAAAGAAATTGCAAGCAAATGTGTCACTTGTTAATGTAGGATGAGGCACGGCTGAAGCAGCACAGTGCAAAACTAAGGTTAAGGGTACGCCTCTCATACTGCAACGGTATACTTACTACTCGTGCTTGTAGGTGCCCGACCTGGATTCGCCTGCCGCTCCTGGTTACATCGCCCCACGGCTCCACAATAACCCTGAGCTGGAGCAAGTGGTGATCCTGGCGCTGCTCGGTCATGAGCAGGCTACAACGTTCGGTCTACTACTAGGTACATAGGCTTGTAGTCTGCTGCAGGCGTGTCATGAGAATTGGCCAGGCAACCAGCCAAGCACTGAATGCACTAATGTGGAAGGTGGGAGCATATACTTTGCCTACTTAGATAAGAGTGCAACAGCCTAACTAGTTCACGCGTTTGTGGCTTTGCGGCTAGATTATTGCAGCTCCTTTTATTCAGGACTTCCGGCATGCATCCTTAATCGTCTGCAACTGGTGCAAAACCCAGCAGCTCGTCATGTCCACGACGTATCTGCTACATCAATCCACATCTGAGTTATTCTCTGGCTCCCTATCAAGTATCCAATCGATTGCAAGCATCCCTCTCTGGCCTGCAGATTGCTTCATATGCTTTCGCAACCTATCTGACCTTCGAGCAACTCCAGTGTGCTCTTGCATCACTCGATCATCGGCTTCCAGTCGTCGCGCCCTTCCTCACATTAAATAAAATCTTTTTTCAAGCGGGCCTTCAGTTAATACGCACCGAAAGTCGGGAACTTGCTTCTGGCTTCTGTGACCACCTGCCTTTGCAACATTTAAGTCTCAGCTCAACAGGCTATTCCACTCTGCTTTCCCTATGCACGAGCGAAATATCTTTTTACGCATGCTTTACGTGTTTACCTGTGCATTATTCAGTTCATGTTACTGATCAGGGTCCCTACTAACCAGCAGCCCCGAGTATTTTCGTGTGTGCTTGTGAATGCCCGTCTAAGCATGATACTTGTGTGCTTTTGCATGCTTGTCTAAGCAGAAGGTACGTTCGTTGTCATTAACTCGTGGTTATTTCTTCTCTTGCAGAAAGTTTAAATGCCTGGCTAGAGATTTGGTTCTCTTAGGGTGCAATGCTACTATACTATCATTACTATTATTTGCTGACTTGCGAGACTGCTGACAGGAGGAGCAATTTTCTGATGCCACGTGCTGGCGTATTTGTGGCATCAGCTGATGCTGCATCATGCCAGCTCTCCGACTTCCTGTGCACCTAGCACTTCTTGCATGTTTTCGCCGGCGCAGCTTGTTCAGCTAGCAGCTGCTTTCGCCTTTGCAGCCGACATCCTCGGCACTCCGCCGTGTCAGAGGAACCTGCCTAAGGGCTCGGCCTCTGCTGAGGCAGGCTCTGGCGGTGGCACACTGGCATGCCTCGAGTTACTGGGCATGAAGTGGCTGCCCAAACTGAGCATCGGACAAGCCAAGGAGCTCACACCGTGCGAACCAGGAGATAGGGAGTGGAAGAGTAGCCTGCAGAAGCTGACTGCCGGTAAGTGAGCTGCTGGTTGCATGCCGAGGGACTGTGACAACCATCGCCTCCCTCAGCAGCAGCAGCAGTAGCAGAGTGCTCTGGGGGCTGACCATTCCAATCATATCTGCCGAAAAAGCCCAAGGAGCACCAGTCCTCTATGCCCAGATCGACCCTTTGATGTCCAACAAAAGTTATTGGCTGCGCGGTGCTTACAAGCCATTGAACGAACAAGTAAATGCGTGGTGGTTCAGTGTCGCAAGGTTCACGAGCCAAAATAGTGCTTTGCAGCACAAATATTCTGCTATAACTTTATGAGCCAAGCTGTGGGTTCATGTCCTGTAGCAATCAATCCATTATTGACGACTGCAAGGAAAGGTGGAAGGGAGATAGTAGGTGCTAATGCTTTCCTGAACACTATATATGTAAGTGAGGCTGTTGAATCACGTTAGCCTGACCTTTTTTAGTCTTGTTTACTGGATATTTTGGCTGCTTTAACTATTCTGAAGGATCGTCCCATGAGACGAGGTTTATGAAGTAGCAAAAAATGACACCTTGCTGACTGAAAACATCTTTAGAGGTTAGACTACCTACATTTTCACAGGGGCAAGGCTCGGGCATTACTAGCTAGAAGCCACAAGCTTGGCACCTGAAGGTAATATAAAATAAGTCACTATCTTGAACTCTCTTCTTAAGTGCAGCCATAGACGAGGCAGCAGAAGAGCTAAGGGCAACGAATTTTACAAAACTAAATGCCCAGATGCCTTTAGCACTTTACTGGACACTTGGATTGTAAAAAATTGATCCTGTCGTGTGGTTGGCTTGAAGTAGCCCCACAAAGTTGCAAAGACTGCGTGTTATGCTGGATATTGTTCTTTAGCATAATCAAAGCCTTTGAGATCTTTCTATAGTGCACTCCGAGTTTTGGCTGCTTTCAGGGCCCATACGGCTGCCAACAGTTTATAATCTCACACAACTCAGAGAAAGAGATAAGTAAAGCTGATTTAGAAAAGGTTGTTGAAGGGCAGTCGAGGAAGTTAGTAGCATGGATGTAGCAGGGCAGGACGGCTTGGTAAAGATGCGCCAGAGTCAACAGCTGGAGAAAACAAGTCGTTTCCTAAGAATTGTGCAAGTAAGTTCTCCTTTTGGACCTGCAGCGCAAAAGGTTCTTGCACCAGGTGTCTGTAAGCAAAGGAAAGGAACAGCTATTTAGTGGTATTTGGATGATGACCTAAGGGCCCCGGATAAACTGGTGCAGCAGTTCACCTAGGTATGAATGAGCTAAGCCACAGCAGGCCTTGTAGGTCAGAGTAAGAATTTCGCTCCTTGTGGATAACCTTTCCGGCGGCTGCCAAACCCAACTTCCAGCTTACCTGAAGTGGGGATGTAGGGGCATGCCGTTCTAGCCCACATTCGCGGCTGACTTAGTCTTGATTTTGGAGAGCACGCTGTTGTAGGTCCTGCCATCGTCCTGTGCCTGCGAGGAGTGAGGCCACACGAGTTCTTGCGGCGCTTCATCGAACCCAAAGCCGACTCTTCATTATTCAAGAAACAGGTGTGGGTAGTGCTGCAGCTGCTGCGCACATTCCTGCTTTGTATTGATAGCCCCATTAACTCCCCTCCGCCGCGAGTTGGTATGCATGGCCCTTGCAGCACGGCTGTCACGGGTGATACAGCGATGGCTGGATTCTGCCCGGAGCATGTCCTTTCACGCCCTGGTAACGCCCTGCATCAGCAGGCATCCACAGCTCTCTTCTCGTGTGATTAGTGCGAGTAACCGAGCATCTTGGAACGTCGGCTAGGCCAGTTCAGTCAACTTGTGATAGCCTTTCATTTAAGCTTAAGGTCTCGTGTTTCACTTGCAACCATGAGCTGTGATCCTTTTCGGCAAGCCTGTGGGTTGACATTAGCGTACATATGCATAATTATGCCAACCGAGACATGCATTTCAATTTCAAATGCATGTCCATACTAGTCAAAATGAAATTGGGTATCCATAAGCTTATAGAAATATTTCAATTTCTCATTAAAATGAGTCACCCATGCCCCTAATGTGCATTAAATGAATATGCATACCGGTTGCAAGTTTTACACCAGTCTGCCAAAATGTGTTCCAGGAAAAGTACGAGAAAATACTCTCCCCTACCCTCGAGATGGCATTTAGGCTAGCATCCATATTCTTCTTCGACTACGAGCTCCTCCCAGATGATGAATCTAGACCCTTGAAAATGTATCTACCTCCATACCGAAGTAGACCAACCGTCACTCATGATGGGTAAGCATTTGCCTGCGCCTCCAGGATAAGCCACCAGTGATGTGCCCTGAGATTTATGATGAAAGGAGATTAGAGCTAGATAGATAGGAGGAGAGAGAGAGGCAGAGAGAGAGAGAAAGAGAGAGAGAGAGGAGAGAGAGAGAGAAAGGAGAGGAGAGAAAGAACGAGTCACAGAGGGAAGAGTGAGGAAGAACTAGATGGATGCAGGAAAGATATAAAAAGAAAAAGAGAGACGTCGAAGAGAGGACAGGGCGAGAAAGTATGAAAGAAGAAAGGATATATGTATGTATATATATATGTGTATGTGTATGTGTGTGTGTGTGTGTGTGTGTGTGTGTGTGTGTGTGTGTGTGTGTGTGTGTGTGTGTGTGTGTGTGTTTAAGTATGTGTGTTTTCGATTGGCATGCGCAGTTCTGCTGTACCACTCACACGGTACCAGCTGGTGTTATAGAGTCTGTCACGACTGCTTCCACAATCCTTGTTTACTGTGGATGTACTCGTTGCTTCGTGTTACGATTTCGTCTGCTTCTGACGTCACTTGCTGCCCTTTCTTAGCTTGCTTGCTGCAGTGATGGCACCCCTTGAACCGAAGCGTTCAGGAACTTCTCGTGTGTGTCTAGTTCTAGCCATCAGGGAAGCCGGTCGGTCGCAAACTGCAGCGGTGCCCAAAAGGACACCAAACTGCAGGCTGCTCGTGGCTTGCTCGAGGAATGCATTCTGAAGGGCATGCTCCTTGGTCCAAGGCCACTGGCAACATTGCTTGTCGTGAAGCCATCGGTGGCTAGGCGAAGTAACCTGGCCAGGCTATTCAGAACGCTCTTCCACGAAGGCTTCCGGCTTGCTGGTCTGAGCCTGCGAGTGTGCACAGAAGCCGAGGCTTCGCAAATCCTGCCCAGCTCTCTGCGGTCGACGGTAGCAGCTAGCAGTCAGGTAAGCTCTGCCTTCAGTGTACATGCCCCGACTGTGCTGGGCACGTGTTGACAGGACAGTCTGGCTACGCATTGCTTGGACATCTATAGCTAGTGTCATGCAAGCTTTTTCCCCCTACGATAGCAGCAGAGGTGGCACACGCAGCAGCAGTATGCAGTTTTATTTGTGCTGCATCGACTGCTCTCTAGAGCACTGCCGACGAGTGCTGCCGCGATGCAGTCTGAGTCGCGCTTCCTGTTTTCAATGTGACAGCCTGTTGATGCCAAGCTCGAAGAAGAGCACAGGCAGCTTGTGACGTCAGAAGTGAGCTATATCGTGTGCTTGCTTCGCGAAAATGCCATTAAGCGCCTGCTGGATATACTCGGCCCGGAAGATCCAGCAGATGCCAAGAAGCTGGATCCATTCCTTTGGCGAGGCTGCTACGGGTCTAACCTCGTGAACAATGGCTTCTATGGTAAGCACACGGTCTCTGGCACTGCAGTCGTGGTTGCTCTGAGCTTGGTTTGGTCACTGCATGCCTGCCTGGTCTTAAAAGTTAGAGCTGGCAAGGCATAGAACTTGCATGCACTTTAAGAAGTTGAGCCTGGCCGAGCATGCATGTGTTTACGTGTTTGCGTGTGTGCGTGCGTGTGTCTGTATATGTTAGTGTGTGTACCCATGCCCTTGTATAGGTCGGACATGATAATAAATTTGTAATACATTACCTATTTTTACTGTGCCCCTAGAGAACTAAATCTCGTCTATAAATGTCGTATAGGCCGGAAAGGGCACGTTCAATCTTAATAATTATGGTGGTTCTAGCTTATGCTGGTAAAAATCTCGAGAAATTTCAGATCTTGTTCACAATCCATTGCTGAGAAAAATAGCCGGTTTCAAAAGTGTGGCATAAATTATGAGCTTTATATGGAAATTAGGCTTCACTCGCGAAAATTCACTGATAACTCTGAAGGCAGGCCCGAAGTGTCAGGTGACCTAGCTGGTAATCCAGCCCCACTGGTTGCCAAGCAGGGTTCTCAGAGCAAAATCTGCCAAGGGAGAAAAATTGAAAGAAATTTGAAAACAACTTTCAAGTTCATACCTCTGTAAATTTTTAGCATTTTAATGTCTAATTTCAACGATAATATGGCGTGCTGCAGCTGGATATGCAAATCATCTTCCTCTTTTTGACACTCGTCATTGCTGTACTGCAGTAGTAGTGCTATAAAGGTCACACAAGTGCCACACGGCAGAGTGAGCTCAGTGAATGTGATGGAGATATGGACAGTAAGCAAATCTATCTTATTATAGTGGTAGGTGTGCAGCGGAAACAAGCACAACACAGGCAATCCATACGCTCAAAGGAGCTGCTTTGATAAATGTAAAGTCTGAGGGTTTATTTTTCAGCCGGTAGATCGTTCCATGCTTCAGATATAGGACCAAAAGGCAGAGTATTCGAGGTATTTGATGGTGCTTGGAAGTATACCTAACCGACCAGAGTCAGAGGAGTGAGTGGTGTGAGGAGCAGGCCGTGCAGTAAATAGCTCAGACACATAAGCTGGAGCACGAGACTGACAGGACCTAAAAGTGCCTGAGACGCCATTGAAGTGGATTTACTGCTTGATCGGTGAACCAGCTCAGATCAGAAAGAAGTCGTGTTCTGTCGCAGCTTTAAGACAAACATGACAGACAAGGGTAGCTGCATAGTTGTGCGCCACCTGTACCCGTCTTATTGTGCACTCGGGAAGATCTGCAGGAAAAATTTACAGAAGTATAGACTGCATGTCAAAATCCATGGGTTCACTTTGCAGGGGTACCATCATCTAAGCACTATGGATTTTTTTGAAAATGTCATGTAATTAAATGTGAACACACTCGACCGTGGACCTGATGTGCCCTTCTCACAAATGGTTGGTGGAGGTTTTGCTGTCTTTATCTCCACTGCAGCCGAGTGATCAGTCATGCATTGGTTTCAACATTGGCCAAGCTTGAAAGTTTCACGGCCTCGAGCAGATCTACAAAGTGCATGCATCTTCTGGTCCTGCTTTAGTAAAGAGATGCAGTTTTGTAAGCAGGGCAAGATGAGGTAATTGGGACCGATGATGGATGAGAGTATACAGAGGTGAGAGAAGTTTCATGCAGGGTTTGCTAATGTGCCCGAAGTGACGATTGAAAGCAAGAGTAGCTCTCTGTGAACGCATGGTCTTGGTGTCGAATGTCGAGTTCCACAGTTTGTGACGCATGTGAGGTAGAATATGCTGACCTGTGTGTGTCTGAGGCTACAAGGGCATTTTACATAATGCCAGTGGTGAGATTGTGGGCAAATTGAACATGGGTTTATGTGGACACCACCAACTAGACTTGCAGCATCTGAGCTGAGTGCTGGCTGTGTAGGCTTACCATTAAGGTCCGAGGGTGCCGAATCAATGCAATAATCAATGCCAGTAAGTATTGCTATTGCCCAGTTAACTAACTCAGCCATCTAAGCCTTATGGGCCATGTTCTAATTTTAGCAGTGCTATGGATGTAAAGATTGGCTATGCATGCAGTTGGGTCAAGCATTTCATAGCTGAAGTGATTGTGCACAAGTTTTGGGTCGGATAAATAAGTGGGAAGCCAGGACCTGCTGGCTTCTCACTGAATGTGAAGATAAGCATAACCTGTATTTAGCTTCTTCGTTGCTGCTGTCGATTTGGGTGCTTGAGCCAAACATTGGTGGGTGTCATCGGAATAGCGTGGTGTGATGCTGAATGACAGATCACAGTCTTACAGTCCAATAAAGAGCCCAAGTCACCTGAAAAGAGACTTTCTGCTGGCTGCCGACCAACACTCTATGCATCCTGTGGACCACCTGAGAGATAGACTCCAAATGTTTTGATTGAAGGTCTCTGGGGTCGCAGACATGCGCCTTAGAGAAGATGTGAGTGACTTTAATGTCGTGGCTTGCAGCCACGGCTCTGTCGTGGCAGTAGATTCGCAAGTTGATGTACGAAGCGTGTGCAAATTTCTGGCTCGTTTTTTATTTTCAGTCCACGAAAATGCTGTGACTGTTAAACTAAGGCATACCACTTTCCATGGCTCGTAACAAGATGCAAGGTTGTGGTGGTAGCATGTAGAACGGTTCAGGCTGCATTGCCCCTGACAAGCTGTCCACTATTTTGTTTCCAGGGAGCACCAACTATGCCACTTCGGTAAATGACATCAAAACCTTCTTCCCTGGTGGTCTCTGCTGCTTGCCTACCATGGACTTGGAGTGTGAAGAGGTAGCAACTGCTTTTGCTTGGTTTTGCTGAATGTTCTCCTTTTGAGAGATACTTTAGCATCGATTGTCCTTCGGAGCTTGATGGTTTTTAGGTACTTATGGCCACCAAGCATGTTAATGATACAAAACACTTTCATGAGATAACATTAGTCTGTTCACCAGAATGATTTTGTACTGATCAGAACACAGAGTATGGTGTGTGAAGCAAGACTATAGACTAAACATATTAACTGTGTTTATAAAGTCATCGTTTCTTCACTAATCGTGAATGCTTGCACTCAGCTTGCATCAGGCCTACAGTCCAATGCTTTTGATGATGCTTGGGATGATTGTGGCCATTCTCGATCTGTAGGCCAGTGAATGCTCATAGGACATTCCACTTCTGCATTAGTATAGCCACAGAGATGCACCACTGGTGATTGGTGACTGATTGGGGGCAAGGCTAAGGGGCAAGAGGCTCCATGGGGGCTCTGTGGCCCTGTATTTGCTTTTGCCACAAGTAGGCTAGACGTCACCGTTGTGTTTTGTTTATTTCGGATTTTATCTTAAAAGTCACGATGACCCTTCTATAAGACAGCCATTGCTTCCATTCACTTTGAAGTCAGTGCTGGAAAATTTCTTTTTTTCAAGTCCATGCTTACTTCATTGCATGCTGTGACCGAGTGCACTCCTTGAGAAATGGCTGATACAAGCCGAGCACATTATTATAATTTCTTTTTCTTTGGCTTTTTTCTTGCTTCCTTTGCAGCATAAGTAAAGCTCCTAGAAGAAGATTAAATTCTCTGAGGGTGCTATACACACAAAAACGTAGTGTTTGTAATCATTATTATTCACCCGGGCATCGTTCTAAAGTCGAGCAGAAGGCGACCACATATTAAGGTAATCACGACTGACAGAAGCCAATGTAAGATGGTGTCATTCTATCCTCTGCTGTTCTGTGCGATGTGTGCTCTTTGAGCTCAAGTGCCAGCTAACTTCTTAAACGACCAGCGATGCACTCTGTTTCTTTGCACCGGCTGTGCAGCACAAGAAAATAGAAGAATCGTCAGAAGAACGACCTGATTGCAATATATTCTGCAAGTTTTAGTTATGGGCAAACCCAGTGTGATCCAGAGATTGGACAGGCTGACTCTCAAAATTGGCTCTGCCAGCATATCTCCAGTTGAATCAGCTCGAAATCTAGGTGTCATGTTCCAAAGCGACCTCTCGTTAGACGACCATATCAGCTCCACAGTCAAATCAGCCTATTTTCAGCTTCATAACATTGCTAAAATTCGGGCCTGTTTAGATAAAGATACCACGTCCAAGTTGGCCCATGCATTCGTGACAACCCCTCTCGACTTCTGCAACTCACTGCTTGCTGGCCTACCAGCATGTGCGATCAGGCGATTGCAGCTGGTGCAAAACTCGGCAGCTAGACTTGTCTGCCGTGAGCGTCACAGTTGCCACATTACTCCACTTCTCGCCGACCTGCACTGGCTACCAGTCAAGTAACGGATTGAATTCAAGGTTTTGTCGCTCAATTTTAGGTCCCTTCATTCTATGGCTCCAGCCTATCTCTCAGATATACTACCCCATCAGGCCAAGCATCGTACCACTCGCTTTTCGGAATCCAACAGTCTAAAGATACCTCGTACAAACCTCAAATCCTTTGGAGACCGTGCATTTAGTTCATATTCTCCCATAAGCCTGGAACTCCCTCCCGATCTGCGTCAGAACATCCCCTGACCTGACCACATTTAAAAGGAACCTAAAAACACACCTATTTAGGACAGCATTTAGTGGGTCCCCGTGATTCGTCCTTGATGTGCTTATGCGTGCTGACACTGTGCATGCTGTCACTAACCACATTTGCATGCTGACCCTGTGCATGTCACCCCTAACCATATTATTCATTTTGTTTGTTTTTCAAGCAGGATTTTACTTACTATTCTATTGCATTTCACTTTACGGCAAATTTAAAGCGCCTAGAAAGAGATTAAGTTCTCTGAGGGCGCTTTATCAAGTGAATTATTGTTATTATTATTATTATTAAGTTGCTGTTGATTGGTTCTGTTAACTCGAGCTCAACTAAGCATATCCTTATGTGCTCGCATCTACATATCTACTTGTCCACACCATCGAGGACTTGGTAGGCATAGCCCTGGAGAGCTGTCTACAGATAATGCCTGCTCACAATGTGGGCTAAACAGTACCATATCATTGGTGAACGCTGGTTGGTTCCTGGACATGCTGACCCGTCCTCCGCGAGCTAGCGCTCATCGATTGGGAAAATTTGGTATACAATCTTTTGCCCCTAACCGTAAGCACTTTCTTTCCCTACTGCCATCTGGTAACTATGGAATGCCTCTGTCGATACAGTGATCCTTTTTTTAGGGGTCTCCTGCAAGCCACGTACTGCTCGAAGTGAGGCCAATACTGAAGTGCTTCTTGTTTGCAAGGACCAGGACATCCAAATATGCTGCCCCTGCAACTGAGCAGACCTTCTAATATCATAATTCATTGTGATAGGGCTGCACAGAACTCTGATTTTAATAATAATAATAATAATATTGCACTTGATAAAGCGCCCTCAGAGAACTTAATCTCTTTCTAGGCGCTTTACATTTGCTGCAAAGTGATATGCAATAGAATAGTAAGTAAAATCATTCTTGAAAAAAAAATAATATGGTTAGGGGTTACATGCACAGGGTCAGCATGCAAATGTGGTTAGTGGCAGCATGCACAGTGTCAGCACGCATAAGCACATCAATGACGAATCACAGGGACCCACTAAATGCTGTCCTAAATAGGTGTGTTTTTAAGTTTCTTTTAAATGTGGTCAGGTCAGGGGATGTTCTGACGCAGGTCGGGAGGGAGTTCCAGGCTTTGGGAGCATAAGAGCTAAATGCACGGTCTCCAAAGGATTTGAGGTTTGTACGAGGTATCTTTAGACTGTTGGATTCCGAAAAGCGGATGGTACGATGCTTGGCCTGATGGGGTAGTATATCTGAGAGATAGGCTGGAGCCATAGAATGAAGGGACCTAAAATTGAGCGACAAAACCTTGAATTCAATCCGTTACTTGACTGGTAGCCAGTGCAGGTCGGCGAGAAGTGGAGTAATGTGGCAACTGTGACGCTCACGGCAGACAAGTCTAGCTGCCGAGTTTTGCACCAGCTGCAATCGCCTGATCGCACATGCTGGTAGGCCAGCAAGCAGTGAGTTGCAGAAGTCGAGAGGGGTTGTCACGAATGCATGGGCCAACTTGGACGTGGTATCCTTATCTAAACAAGCCCTAATTTTAGCAATGTTATGAAGCTGAAAATAGGCTGATTTGACTGTGGAGCTGATGTGGTCGTCTAACGAGAGGTTGCTTTGGAATACGACACCTAGATTTCGAGCTGATTCAACTGGAGATATGCTGGCAGAGCCAATTTTGAAAGTCAGCCTTTCCAATTTCTGAATCACACTGGGTTAGCCCATAACTAGTTAGTTTTATCATCGTTTAGTTTTAGAAAATTTGCTGCCATCCATGTGCGGATGTCATCAATGCATGCAGCAAGTGAGTTGAGAGAATTTGAGGTGCTTGAAGGCTGGGAGGGATCAAAGCAAAGGTACAACTGAGTGTCATCCGCATAGAAGTGAAAGCCTAGATTGTGCTTGGCAATCACATCAGCAAGAGGCAGAGTATAAACCGTGAAAAGAACCGGACCTAGCACAGAGCCCTGAGGTACTCCATATTTTAGAGGTACTTCGGATGATCTTTGTCCATTCACGTCAACACTCTGGAGTCTCCCACTGAGGTAGGATCTAAACCACTGCAGAGCAGTGCCAGTGATGCCCAGGCGAGATGAGAGGCGCTCTAGAAGTACTTTGTGATCGATGGTATCAAAAGCTGCCGAAAGATCAAGCAAAACAAGAAGAGACACTCTACCCATGTCTGCATTCCTAAGTAGGTCGTTGTATACCCGAAGCAATGCTGACTCTTCCCAGCTGATGCAAGAGTAGTGCAGTAGAACTTCTAGCTGTCTCAAATTATAACGATGACTATTTGATCAGTCTCGCTAAGTGCTGCTAATCCAGCATTATCTTTACTCAAGTTCTGTCTCTGTCTCTCTGTCTCTGTCTTATTCTCTCTCTCTCACTTGAGGCTCAAACGCATAATTCTTATTGTGGCGAGAATGGAGTCACATAGTCTCGACGCATACATGTATAAGCATCTACTGCTCACTGTTTAGATCAGCCTGTGGAAGCATCATCAGTCTTGTCGTTGGAAATGTTATCCATTAAATTAGAGAGTATTGGCATATGTTGATCGCATAGTGTGCTTGCTAGATACATTCACTACACATTAGTGAATCTATTTTCATAATAATAATAATAATAATGCACTTGATAAAGCGCCTTCAGAGAACTCAATCTCTTTCTAGGCGCTTTACATTTGCTGATGGTTGCTCTGATACCACGTCTCGTCCAAGAGGCATTCAATTTAGAATGTGCATTTCAGATAAAAACAGCCTGCCAAGACAGCAGTGTCATTGTTAACAAAAGAACCGTACTAGTGAGCCCGACCAATAGCACTGTCTCGGGCCATCACGGTAAGAAGCAAGCTGCTGCATAGATTCTACTAGTTTATAGTGACTAGCTTGTCCAGGCTGAAGCCACGATTGCCATATCGCCAGCACTGCTGATGGCTCTTCCCTCTCCTCTGCTTCTGTTTTAGGTCAATATATCCTCTGCTCTCCCTCTGTATCCTGCATCTGTTCACCTCTTTGCCACTGCACTATCATTTCCCGGTCTGCTTTGCACAGCTACACTGTTCTCTGCAATGCATAACTCCACGGCTGTGCCTCAGAGTGAGAGTCACAGTGCGCTGCCACAGCACCTGGGCAGCATGCAGCGCCTGGACAGGATGTAGTGTGCACGTTGCACTCGTACAGTGCTCTCGGTGCCTTGTTGCAGAGACACCTGCAGCTGACCTGCTACTCGAGGTCAACTGCTTGCTGCTGATGCCCAGTGCACTGGCAGCAGACAGCAAGCACCGCAGCGGCAGCAGCAGCAGAGCACAGCCGCTGCTGGCCGACATGCTCGAGTGCTTACAGACGATGAGGTACTTTGCACCTACTGACGTGCTTGCTAGTTGCAGTGGCTGCCAGTTCAATGCTCAGGTCGTGCGGCATTGAGCAGCTTCATTGGGCTGCTGGTGCTACTGCTTTTGCTCGTCCTGCTCCTCCTGCTTCTGCTCTTCCTGCTCCTCCTGCTTCTACTCCTGCTCCTACTTCACATGCTGCTCCTGCTCCTCGTGCTCCTGCTCCTCGTGCTCCTGCTCCTCCTGCTCCTTTCCTCCTGCTCCTTTCCTCCTGCTCCTTTCCTCCTGCTCCTTTCCTCCTGCTCCTTTCCTCCTGCTCCTTTCCTCCTGCTCCTTTCCTCCTGCTCCTTTCCTCCTGCTCCTTTCCTCCTGCTCCTTTTCTCCTGCTCCTGCTACTCGTGCTCCTGCTCCTCCTGCTCCTGCTCCTCCCACCGCTCGTCCTGCTCCTCCTGCTTCTGCTCTTCCTGCTACTGCTCCTCCTGCTTCTACTCCTGCTCCTACTGCACCTGCTGCTCATGCTCCTGGTCCTCCTGCTTCTGCTCCTCGTGCTCCTGCTCCTCGTGCTCCTGCTCTTCCTGCTCCTTTCCTCCTGCTCCTTTCCTCCTGCTCCTTTCCTCCTGCTCCTTTCCTCCTGCTCCTGCTCCTGCTACTCGTGCTCCTGCTCATCCTGCTCCTACTGCTCCTGCTGCTCCTGCTCATCCTGCTGCTCCTGCTCCTCCTGCCGCTCGTCCTGCTCCTTCTGCTCCTGCTCCTCCTGCTCCGCTCCTCCTGCTCCCACTCCTCCTGCTACTGCTGCTCCAGCAGCCCGTCCTGTTGAGCAGACTGCTGCACTGCCCTAGCATAACTGCCATTGCTGGTTTTTGCAGCTTTTCTATCGTCGGTGCCAAGTTGGTGCTGCTTTCTGACGAGCAGGCATGCTCCTATCTGTGCTTGGTGAATGCCGGCAGCTTTCGGCTGGTAGGTAGTTCCACTAACTGTTTGTTTCGTTGCAAGGGCTTCTGCTATGTGGGTATCTCCATTACCTTTCCAACCGAAGCTGACGATTGGAATGGATGGATAAATGGATGGCGGATGGACAGACAGGTTGATGGGTGGAAAGAGGGAAGAAGAGAGGGGGAAGGGAATGGGGAGAGAGGCAGTGAGTGTGTGAGAGAGAGAGAGAGAGAGAGAGAGAGAGCAAAAGAGTGAAAGTGAAAGAGTGAGCCGGGGAGAGAGAGAGAGAGAGAGAGAGAGAGAGAGAGAGAGAACGAATGCAAATGAATTTGTTTGCACGTGTAAGCGTGTGTGTGTTTTGTGAGCATTTGTGTGTGTGTGTGTGTGTGTGTGTGTGTGTGTGTGTGTGTATGTGCACGCGCGCGAGTGCATGTGCAAGCAAGAGAGCAAGTTATGTTCTACGTATGTTCGCTAATTGTGTTGTAGTTTCTGCAAGTTGCAATTTTTGGCAGCAGTTGACCTTGCATGAAAATGTGTTACACACCTGTATGCTTGATTCTGCTGCCTGCACTGGTCGTTATACAGGTGCCTGAGCTGACGGCTGCTCCGTGCTTGGCAATTGCCGTGCAGCGAGACAATGCCGTCACTACGTTCCCGTATCTGCTGCAAAGGTAAATGAATCATCGCTGCTTCAATCGAGCTAAGCAGAGAATAGCCTTTCAGTCAGGCACTCAGCTTTATCCATTTCTTGCAGTGGATTTGCCAAGGCCAACTTAGAACCAAGTGCTTATGAGAGTCACATTATATACCCAAAAGATATAGAGACGGTAAGAGCAAATGTCTAGTGCCTAGAAAGAGATTGAGTTCTCTGAGAGCCCTATATCAACTGTATTATTATTATTATTACTATTATTAATTATTAAGAGGGCAGCACCCCCATTTCTCTTGTTCACCCTTCGTTTGCCCTTTTCAGTCACTCATTTTGAACTACAGCCTAGCTGCGATTCTTGCCACTGCTTTGTCTTTTTCTTTGCCTCTTTGTCCCAATGTATGTCTAACAATCTGTCGGTCAGTCTGTCTGTCTGCATGTCCCTCTCTTTTTTGTCTAGATCGTATTATATCTATCGATCTATATAGCCTCAGCTTTGTTTATCGCTTTGCATCAAACTCCTTTCTTCTCCCAGATGAGCTGGCTGCTTCATCGGTCCCCTTACTCAGCCAGCGTGTCGATACTTGTTGCCCACTGTCCGCCACATCGGCTTCCTGTCGCTTTTTGCCAGCCCTCCTGTGCTATCCCGAGCGCTTATGTCGGTTCTCAGAAGCCAATATTACGTCGTCGTACGTTGTCATGAATCCACGCCTAGTTTGCTGTCTCATGGCATTGCACCATATGCGAGTGCACCACGCTGAAAACTCGACTTTTTCCTTATCTTTTCTAGGCGAAGAAGCTTCTAGGCTTCTTTTTTGAGACCTTGACAACAGCGTCGAAATGGAAGATATGCGAGAAGGATAGCTGACACGGGCTGACACCGGCGTCTTGTGCTTCTTTGCTTGTTATGCCTGCCTTTGACTAATTGCTCAGGACCATGCGATTGAGTGCTGTGCCATTGCCACGGTTGCGTTTTTTGTGCCTGGCACATACAAGATAAATAAAAATCAATAACAAACTCTGAACGCCTAACTGGTTATATATAGCGGTCAGAGCCCTGGAGGAGGAGTGGCAGGAGAAAAGAGCAGACCAAGCTCTCGAGCTTGTGAGCAGCGTTTGAAGTGTGCCAAAACTGACTGGGTGGGGGGGCCGAGGGGCTCGGGATTTTCATCTTGACTGCACCTCATCACGGACACGCAGGCTCCTGACCCAGCTGGCCATATGACACATCAACCCCGTGCCCTTGTTGATGGACCATGCTTGGGTACAGAAATAGAAAGCCAGTGGAAGGTTTAGGGCCGGAACTTGACCTATTCAATGGCAGCCAATCTTGTGACGGTGAAAACAACGTTTTACGAGACCAAACGACGAAGCCTCCCATTGGGTATGTTCGAGGAAGGCCAGTTTACATCCTAAGTTAGACCATTTGAAACAGCTCTCTAAGCATATCTATCAGTAGTACAGACGGTAGCATTAGTTAAAACTTTGGAGAAATATCAAAGGGAATATAAACTCAGTGTAGCCAATGTATCATCAAAAACTAGTGGCAGTGTGGGAAGAGTCGTTGTACATCCTGTTCCAGGAATCAAGTCGGATTTACCCTTCTCATCGGTGAGTTAGCAGCAATAATAATATACAAACGTTCAGGCTTGCTATAGTGCCCTCTGTGAAGCAAGTCTCTATTCAGCTGCTTTATGGCTCTCTGAAGGAGAAGCAATAGCAAAGAGTTACCGACAAGTATGGTATCATGCTTAGAAAAGCATGCATAAGCACATAAAAAGATACTCACGGCTTCTGGTTAGTAGGACCCCTGACTAGTAACATGCTCTGAATCATACACATGTATGCATGTTAGGAAAGTAGGGAAAAGAAGGCACGTTCACTGGGGCACAGGGAAAGCTGACCGAAACTGATGCGTCTTTAGTCGATACTCATGTGATTCAAAGCCAATACCCGTGGCAATCGAAGCCAGTAGCGAGTTCCAAACTTTTAAGAACCGAAGGCCAGATCAAAAAAAGATTTTTCAATTCAGTTTGAGAAACTGCGAGGCGATTAGAAGCTTAGGGGCAGATGGTGCAAGAGCACACTGGAAAAGCAGGTCGAATATGCAGGCTAGTGCAAGCGAGTAAAGCCACCTGTAATCCGGAGAGAGGGCTGTCAGTCAATTTGACGTTTGAAAGGGAGCCATGGAAGCTCAGAAAGATGTGTTATTTCGTGGCAGCTATGCCTTTGATGATAGATCAGATCAGCATCGGAATATCTCAGCTGATGATTACTGGCACGGGCTTGGAGTCCTAAATGGAGATAATTGGAGTAATAAACAGGCAAGGTCAAAAATGCTTTCGCTAATTTGGCTGTAGTACTCGTTTCTAGGCTGGCCCTAACATGGGCAACGTTTTCTAACTAAAAATGGGCACCAAAATGCGTCGCGTTATGGAACATCATTCCCGTATTACAGCGGAGTCGTAGGAGTGATGCTGAATGAAATTATCTCGAAGGTGAGGTCTTTCAACTTTTGGAGGACACAAGGACTGCCACAACTATTTGGCTGGTCTTATCATCGATATGCTTCAGGAGCTTAGTAGCCAAATGGGAATGTTGTCGATGCAAGCTGCCAGGCTGGTCGGATGCATGGCAAGAATGGCAAGTGTTAACCGTTTGGTAGAGCTGAGCGTCATAAGCGTAGAAATTGTAAGCTAAAATTGTGCTCGGCTATTACATCGGCCATAAGGGGAGTATGGTCAGTGAAAAAAGGTGAACTAGGATTCAACCCAGATGTATCCAATACTTTAAGGCGATTCCAGATGACCGACAGCCATCTACCCCTAAAATGAGCTACGCTAGTTAGTTTAACAGAAATTCCGGCACAGTCACTGCCATCAGTCCTAGTTGTGATCTTTAATAAAATAAATAAATAAATAAGTACTACTACAGCGGTACAGCAGTGAGTGTCAAAGGGGGATAATTTGCTGATTTGCACGTCCAGCTGCAACCTGCACTCTCGTAGTCGAATGTGAGCATATAATTCTACAGTATCAATGGAATATAAACTTTAATAGTTTTCAGAGGTTTACCTTGGCATATTAGCTTGTTGAGCTCTATGCACTGCGACTCCTTCTCGGTGGGCCGCTTACCCGGGTTAGTGTGACCGACCTGAAGTCGCGATGATGTCGGCCTTTGGTTAGCGATGGATATGAATAAACCGAATCTGCCCATGATTCATCACTAGGAGAAAACTATATAGTTGAAGTAAATCTGAAGACGCTTAGAACGTCCGTACGTTTTGTTAATGCAACTCAGTGCTGATTCGCTACCCGGCGCTGACCGATAAATTTAATAAATATAGATTTATTTTTGTTTTAACAGAAAGTTATTTAGTTTGGTGGGCTCACCAGCTAGGTCAGCAGACCCTAAGGCCCTATTTTTGAAAGCAAAGTTGGAGTTTCCATGATTTTTTACGGATGCAGGCTAATTTCCATTCAAAACCTATGGTTCCGTCCCCTTGTGGACCAGCGAGTTTTCACAGCAATGAATGAATTGGGAATAGAGAAGCAAAATTTGCGGAATATTAGCGTATCTAATGCAACGGGAAAAGCAAGCAATAAAGAAGCTAGTCAGTGCAACACTGCCAAAACTCAACGGAAGCGTCGCATACGACAAACTCTACACAATGAAGTGGCTGAATAGAAGCCCGGGAGCGTTATGCTGTCACAGCTCGGTGAACGCCTCGCTTATGACGCGGTCAAAAACCGAAAGAGACTGGATGTAAGATTCGAGAACCTCACGAACCAGGCCGTTTTATGGAGCCCTCTTTCGACAGCTGGCCGGGCTCAACAGCTTGGCTGCACTTACCACTTTGTCAGCAAACACTCAGGCCCGCATTGTAATGCAACACTTGCATGCTGACCCTGTGCATTTCACCCCTAACCATGTTATTCATACTGTTTATCAAGCAAGATAGCACTCACCATTCTATCTTGTTTCCTTCGCAGCAAATCTAAAGTGCCTAGAAAGAGATTGAGCTATCTGGGGCTTCTTTATGAAGTGTATTATTATTATTATTAACGCTGAAATTTTCCATGTTTATTCATGCTTATAAGCCAGTGGACATATATATTCTGATATCTCTCACTGAGCATGACTTATCATAGTTTGGCACTGAACCAGTGATACCAAGGCTCATCAAGAGGCGCTCCATAAAAATGCAGTGCTCAATGCCGCTGAGAGCTCTAGGGGAACTTGCAGCAACTAGCGAAGGCGGGGCAGGTCCCTAATCAGTAGCTCTGGGGAGGCAGCAAGCTTAAGTCTTTGCAGCTTGGCCGATGCAGCTAGTCGGCGATGCAGTGTAGTTCCAGGCGGCACAGACTACAGCAAAGTTTCTCGCAGCGGCGTGCACCACTGCGCTGCTCCAGTGCGGTATGCGGCATTGCCGCAGGAAGGACGGGCGGGACTGGCTCTACAATGACCAAGATTAGAAGGATTGGACCAAGATTAGAAGGATTAGAAGGATTGGACAAAGATTAGAAGGATTGAGCCAGCTGAGTGAGTCTGCTCGACGACGCGATTCGGCTGGCCCCGAAAACGTCTGCACATTACACTCTCGTGGCCGAGCGCCGAAACCTCTAAGCGAAATAAACGGCGCGAAATAAACGAGCCGGCCATGGACCCGCTACTTCGTCATTATGCCAGCAGCGACGCCAGGTGCGACGTCTAAAACGTCGACGCTCCCTCGTTTATTTCAATTGCAATACTAATGTTACGAACCTATATATTTATAAAGCACCCTAAGAGAACTGAATCTCTTTCTAGTCACTTTACAAATGCTGAACAAGAAGCAAGTTAATTGGTTAGTGATGGATAGCGTGCACAATTTCAGCCCGTATAAGCACATACAAAGACAGCTTACGTGAACAGAGCAACTGCTGCGAGGAACAGGTGGGTTTTTAATTTGAGAATGATAAGAGGATCAGCTAAGTGACTCATTCACCTAGTCAACGAGTGGGTGGCACGAAGCGAAGCTTGCCGGTGACTACTTCAGATAGGTAGGCTGGCAAGAGAACGGCGAACCTAAAAGTGAGAAGCGGAGGCTTGAATTCGACACGGTGCGTGATGGCCGAGCCGTGCAGGTCGGCGTGGAGCGGTGCAGTATGGCAGTTGGGATGCTCGCGACAAGCAAAAAAAGAGGTCAAGATCAGCTGATTCAAAAGCCTCATTTATATAGTGGCAGAAGAGGCGTAGAGACTATCGCTCACTCTTGCAGTGGGGAAATAAGGAACTGACTACTGCAAAACTCGAACCCACGACCTGGGTCGCGGAGGGCACGCACCTTACTTAACCCTGGGCCAGGAGCCAGGTTAAGCAGAGCTGCACATTTTGCACCGACTAGGCGAGTCCTATTCCTCAAGCCGGAGATCTCTAAGTATCCACTGAGCCAGCGTAATGACGGGATGTCGCAGATGCACAGACTGGCTTGGCAAGCCCGAATTTGTGCACTGTTACGGAAATTAGAGAGTGCAGACGCAACCTCGAAGCTGACGTGGCCATCTCGGTATGCCTCGTTTTCGAACTGCATACCCAGATCGCGTGCGGAGGCTGCATGGGAAACGCTGACTGGGCCCATTTTGTGGTTCGGCGCTCTAAAGTCTGAGCAACACAAGTTCGGCCCGTAACTAGTACGATGGTTTTTATCGTCGTACAATGTGAGCACGCGAAGCAGCGGATGAGTCGCCGAAAGGGGAGGAGAGCCGCTCTCAAATGCGCGATGCACATATTCGATCCAGCAGTCGGGTGCGCGCGCGAAGGTAGCGGCGGCGCTGCCACACACGCCGGCGCTGAGCTGCTGATGCCGTCCTGACCAGCTCCTCAGAGCGACTGGAAGGGTCGGCGAGGTACGGGTACGTCACACTCTCAGTTACCCCCCCTTGCAAGGTGCGTGTCGCGCTTAATAGTCATATCCGGGGAAAACAGCCCCAGGTCGGGTCGCCCGCTTGTCTAGCATGGGTTAAAGTGCGAGACCTCTGGCCGTAGCATGGGCGCTTCGCAGCCGCGGTCTGGCATACCCTGGCGAAACGCATCGTGATGCAGTTAAAAATAAAAACGGACATTGACCGGTACACGGTCACGTGCATATAGATCAAGCGCGGTTCCTACAAACGTTAGAAGAATGCACTCGGAGGCCAGTCAGGTGCACGGACATCCGGCCGAAGCACGGCCAACCAACGAGGGTGGCTGAGTACATCACTCACAACCTCGATTATGCTAAATTCGAATTGACCAAAAAAGTTTATATTTCAACATATATGTTATATTAAATAATATATTGATAAGTATGTGTGCATTTACGTATGTCATTGACGCAAGAGAATTGAGCAGATAGCTCGTGAGGATGGTGATACCCCCTACAAATCGGCGAGTCTGAGCTAACTCTCACGTCGAGTACGCGGGTGGACTGTCTGCTCGCTCTGCACCTGGGTGTCGCTGTCGTCGCTTGCCGTTTGGAGGGAGTCGTCTCGCTAACCGCCGGCCCGATACCCGGACCTCGGCATGGCGGATTTACTGCCGGTGCACGTTCACATCGACGCGCCCGTCAAAGCGAAGCCTCGTCTGCCGGACGCTGCTTACGCTTCGGGCAAGTCCGAGTCGGAGGCGTCGCATCCGTTCGGCGTGTACAGCGGCAGGAAGCTCGTCGACATCGAGTTCCGAAATCTCACCTACGAAGTACCGGGAGGATTCACGAAAGGTTCGCCCGGCCGCTGGCGCCGCCCGCCCGCCCGCCTGCTCACGAACCAACGAACGAACGAGGCAGCTCCAGCACTCAGTCCGGCGTTGGCTGGCGCCGTAGCCGAGTCTCACTCATCTCAGGTCGACAACCTCGCCCCGACTGTCGAGCTCTGCCTCGGCGTCGCCGCTATCGCTGCGTAAGGCAGACGGAATGCTCGCTGCGACAGTGCGGGCGGCATAGGCAGTGTACGAGGGCGTGACTCGGGACGGTCTCGAGAAGTACGAGAGAGACATGGCAGCCCCTCCGTGCGCGGCATGCGAGGCTCTCGGCGTACGTTGAGGAGAGCCGCGCCCGCCAGCCAGTCGGCTTGGGCGTGAGATTAGGCGGCTGTCTGCTATGCAGCGGGATGCAGGCAGTCGAGCCATCCATATGCTCACAGAGTCGTCTCTTCGGACCCATCTTTCCAGCGAATAGCGAATGGCAGGGCTGCTTCACACCCCCACCGCACCCACCGAGGCAGTCAATCGATCGTCAAAATGCTCCGTGCCGCCTGCTCTTGTGTCGACGTTTCGAAGCTTCACGAATCGCTAGGACAATTCCCTTTCCTGGGCCGCTTTGACCAGCTGATTTGTTTGTGGTCGGATGTGTAGTCGACTGGTACTTGGATCTGGACACCTTGCTAGAAGCTCTCGAGTGGACTGAAGAGTTGGAAGCTGAGTGTTTAGAGGCCAATATGGAGGCCCCTGGGATAGCCTTCCTTCGGGGAAGGAGGATTAGGGGCGAGTTGTCCTTGAGATGACGGCAAAGGGATTTCCTTATTTATGCAGGCAATGCATACTCAGTGCCAACAAGCCAGCAGACAAGAAAACTTAAGGAAAACTCCACAACATTGGTTTGGCAGGCGAGCCTGAGTGTCAGATAACCTCACTAGTGATCCTGCCCCCATTGACTGCTAAGCTAACAAACCTAGCTTATTGTAGGGATTGATATAATAAGCTCTTCCCCTCCCCCGTGGAGAATCGCAGGCAGATTCTATGTATTCATGTCCATCACTTACCAAAGGCACAAGCCCAGTACGACTTTCGGCAAGTCGTGCTCACTCTGGTAGCTTTTCAATAGGCCATCTCAGCTGGTCTGAGTGGAAACTGGTAAGCTCTAGTAGTAATTCCGAGAGAGACAGCAAACAGGGGTCGTAGTGCAGTGAGCTGGAGCTGCTGGAATGAAAGCCTGAGGACTCCATGTAAATATGACGTCAGTGGTGGACTTACTAATGGACGAACTAACAAATCTAGGTTATCGTAGGGGTAGATGGGCTAGAAGAGTGCTTTGATTGCATCTGTGGAGATCAGTGGAGAACTAGCAAATGCCAAGTGACATGGGTAGTGGAATATGTGCCTGCTAAATCGTTCAGATTAGAACCGAGCTTGAAATAATTGTAGGTTCTTGAATTGTAATGATCAGGAACCGGATAAGTTATAATCTATGGTTTAGATATTATTAAAAGTCTATTTAAATACTCAGTTGTACTTTTGGCTTTGGTACTGAATTGTATGCTATGGCTGGTGTTGTATGGATGCGGCCCTCGGTGGCTGTTTCCGACTACTCCTTATATTATGGGTATGGATATCTGTGCTCTTTATTGCTGGAATGTTCTGCTATCATCGGCTTATCTGTGTGTGTGTTTGTTTGTGTGTGTTTGTTTGTGTGTGCATGTGTGTGTGTGTGTGTGTGTGTGTGTGTGTGTGTGTGTGTGTGTGTGTGTGTGTGTGTGTGTGTGTGTGTGTGTGTGCGTTCGAGCATGTGTGTGTGTGTGTGTGTGTGTGTGTGCGTGTGTGTGTGTGTGTGTGTGTGTGTGTGTGTGTGTGTGTGTGTGTGTGTGTATGAGTGTGAGTGTATATGTTGGTGCTGCACCTATGACTTGTTAGCTGGGCTTGCTTCAGGATGCTAGCTCAACGAGACATTAGTTTGGAGCTGCTACAGTGCGTTCATAACAATAGATAGAGAAATCAACCATTGAAGTTCATAAGCTGGCTAATGGGGAGAGGCAACATGGTTTTAGGCATAATTGTCGACCCCCCAAAGGGATCTCATTGGATGCATAAGGAAATCTGCCTGTCACAACATAATGTTTAGGAAGGTCATGCCGACAGGTGATGATAGCAATGATCACTGTTGTTACACAAAATTAACTGTAGCAACTAGAGCCTGTGTGCAGAACTTTCACAAACCGCCTACCATTCGATCATGTTTCCTTTGCAGCAAATGCAAAGCGCCTAGAAAGAGATTGACTTCTCTGAGCATGCTTTATCAGGTGTATTATTATTGTTATATTATTATTACCTGCTACTATCTGGACTATGTGGGACAATTGCTGTCCATCAGGCTTGCCACACAGCAGAATCGCAAAGTAATGTTGTGCGAGGTGGTCTGGTCTATCCTTGGGTTATGACGTGCTTATGTGTTTATCTACATAGCATCACTGCTTAGCAGGCTGGCAATTGCAGCAGCTACATGATGCTGCCTCGAGCTCACTGCCTGTTTGCCCGTGAGGCTGGCACCTTGAGTCCTTGTCATGCCCTCTAATTGTGGCACGTCATAGTCGACTTCGTCTTTTAGGCAGCAAGACTATATTGCACAAATCGTCAGGCTTAATGAAAGCTGGCGAGCTGACGGCCATCATGGGGCCGTCTGGCGCTGGCAAGTCGTCGCTGATGAACATACTGGCCGGCTACAGGTGGGCACTGCTGCTGCCCACCACTGCAGCCACCCTGCTGAGACTGCGGCTGCATGCAGCCTAACTGCAGACATGTGTGAGAGAGCTGTTCTGTGCAGCACTGCCACCGAACCCACTTCTTTAATAAAAATAATAAGACACTGTGTAGCACCCCAAGAGAACTAAATCTCAAACTAGGCACGAAACATATGGTGGAAAGGAACTCGGTGTGGCCGAATTCTTTTCCGTGTGAGCTTCAGCGGCTTGCAACACAGCTGTGGGCCTGCTGCTGTGTAGAGGCTTAGAGGGCGGAGTCTGACCGGTAGGGCGGTTACACCGTTCGGTAGTACAGCTGATGGTAGGCACTTCCTGTGTCGTCAGGTCCAGATCAAGTTATTGCTGGGCTGGCATGTCGAGGGCTGATTTCACTTAGCTTTGTTTTATCCAGGCCAACCGCTTGAGTGGTTCACCGATTACTGAGCCCCGTTATTCTCTGAGTTGTTCATATATCTAGGAAGCCGTTGGGCTAAACAGCAACCATCTCCCGATGTCGATGTAATGAGGCACTTCCTGCTTCCTTTCTTGCTGTTCCCTCTAGCTTCGGAATTGCCGGAAACGGCTGCTTGACTGCCCACCGAGCTACGGTGGCAAGTGATGGCATATTAGTTGGCGTTTTGGTTTAGCTGCGTATGTACTCACATCAGTATCTATGCACATTTATACCATTATTATATTAAAGAAGCATGCTTACCTTGGCTGAATTGGGGCGCTGACTTGGGAGTGATTCTCGTGTTCTTATCTAGCCTTCAGCGTTCGTCACTAACCACCATCCCTCCCACCCGAGAGTGATAGGAAATTATGTCAGTGAGTTGGGCTATCCCCGGTTACTGTGAAATGAAGGCTAACTGAGCAGAATGTGGTGATGGTGCTGTGAAGTTTCTCTGAACTTTGAGGGCGGAACATGGCGTTCCTTTTTTACTCAACTTCGTTGCACGTAAAAGCAAAAGCATTTCTTCTAGGCTTAATGCTCGCATTCGGGGACGAGCTCCGAACAATTTGGGTATATCTAATGCTTGGCTGATCAATGCTCTTATGTTGTCAGTCTGCTGCTCTATGCTCTGTACATTGACATGTGAAGTCCCGTGTGTGTATTTGATACCCCAAATGCTTTAGCTTACCGGTTCGAGCATCCTTGCTTCCGTATCTGTAGCTGATAGCACGATGCACGTGCACGTGTACACACACACACACACACACACACACACACACACACACACACACACACACACTTATATGCACAGCATGTGCTCGAAGAGAGTAAATGAGTGAGTGAATGAAAAAGAGAGAGAGAAGAGGGGTAGAGAGAGGAGAGGGGGACGACAGGAAAGAGAGCACTAGAGGTAGAGGAAGATAGAGACAGAGGAGAGGGAAGAGTTGAAGGAAAGAGGGAAAAGATGAGAGAGAGAGAGAGAGAGAGAGAGAGAGAGAGAGAGAGAGAGAGAGAGAGAGAGTGAGAGAGAGAGTTTGTGTGAGTAGCATTACCAGAATGACAGCACTGCAGCCGTGAGCATGATGCTACGTCATTATAGTCGAGCTCTTACCATGCAATGCTTTCTTCAAGCATTTCAAATAGGTAGTAAGAGGCTTTGTGTAGTGAGCTGCAGCACTACACGGAATGGCTTGTTGTATCTCTATTCCTGGCTGCCAAGCCTACATAGAATCCTTTAGCTGCAAGGAGTGGCTGCATATAAATGGCATGTTTAGCCTGGAGCTGCTGCTATAGAGTACAGTAGATGCTAATAACTTTAACAAGAGAGTTTCTGTGCTAATGGTTGTGCTGCTAAACTGCACGTGATGCCAGACTGGAGCTTGGCCGAAGGCTGCTTTCTCATTGGAGTGGCAGTCAGTATGAGGACTGACAGGACAGCAGTCGTGCTTGATGTCAGGCTTGGGGTCAGGCTTTGCTGTCAGAGCTTGTTCACTACGGTTAGTCGGCTTCTGCCACACTAGCAGTTGCACCATGATAGCATGATGTTGCAGCAGCTGATGTTGAGGCTGCCAGGATGCTATGGCTTGTCACGGCAGCTCTGGCTCGTGTTTACTGTGGCAGAGATGGAGCAAGCTCAAAAAAGTGCTCCTCTCTCTGTCTTTCTCTCTCTCCGTCTCTCTGTCTCTCTATGTCTCTCTCTGTCTCTCTCTCTCTGTCTCTCTCTCTGTCTCTATCTGTCTCTCCCTGTCTCTGTCTGTCTGTCTCTGTCTCTTGCTGTCTCTCTCTGTCTCTCTCTGTCTCTGTCTCTCTGTCTCTGTCTGTCTCTGTCTCAGTCTGTCTCTGTCTCTTGCTGTCTCTCTCTCTCTCTCTCTCTCTCTCTCTCTCTCTCTCTCTCTCTCTCTCTCTCCCTCTCTCCCTCTCTCTCTCTCTCTATAGCGGCTGCAATGCACCGTCAGTCGGTGACCCATACCTCACAGCCTTGCGGCATTTAGGGCTACTGTAGGCAACCTGTTCATGCTGCATGACAGGACTTCTAGCCATCCACTGGCTGCACGAGGCAGCTGGCTGACCGATGCGAAACGCTCGTGAGATAGCTTGGCTCTTGGACTTGAGTTCAAAGATCGGCTTCTGGATTGGTTGAACAAGATAATGCAATCCATTCTTGTTTATTTTAGTTTCATACAGGCTAACAGAGTGACCTGGGTCTGGATTGGGGGTGGGGGTGGTGGCACTATTATGGTCCATCGCTGGTGACTGCTTAGGATGCAGTGGTATTGGGCGCCGATGGAGCTGCCCGTGGCTGGCCTGCAGTAGTAGTAGAAAACAAAATCTACAGTGGTGCTTGTGGTAGCCTTGCTGTCGTGCTCACCATTATTGACGAACAAGCGTGTAGTCTGGATGTATCCAGCAACAGTTTTTCTTGCCTCAAATGTCTGCAATATGCTGACTTTTCTCAAAAGTAGGTTTTGTTTTGTGAGATGGGCATGGGTGTTCTTTAATTTTCCTAACGTGTGCCACACGGTCTAGCAGCACAGCTTCACAGGTCGTTGCTGTTTGCTTTAAAAAAAATAGTTCAGTGCTCAAATATATTCGTGCCTTCTTTCCTAGATGTATGCCAGATCGTTCTTTTGTTTCGACAGCTGTTATCTCATCGCTGTTAGAATGTTAGGTTACCAGCACCTCACCGTCAAGCATTACAGGGCTATAATCGGGTATTGCATATATAACACCCATGTAAACAAAAAATCTATCCGTGTGCTTTTGAACTGTAAGATAAGCAATAACTAAGGGTTAGTGACTAGCATGGTATCAAGCTTGGACGAGCAAGCAAAACCACACAAGTAGACACTCAGGGCCACTGTTTAGTAGGACCCCTGGTTAGTAAAATGCACTAAATTAGGCGCAAAGCACAAAATGCGCACAGGAAGAAAGGCACGGTCGCTGGGGCTCAGGGAAAGTGTATTTCTTTAGCTGAGACTTAAATAGTGCAAAGTCATTACGGGTGGTGACTGCAGCTGGAAACAAGTTCCAGACTTTCGACACATACTAAAGACTTCAGTTTAGTGCACGGAGGACCAGCAAGACGACTGGAAGCCGAGGAGTGAGTGGTTCGAAAGCACGTGACTGGAAGAGCGGGGAGGTCGGATACGTAGGCTGCTGTGTAAGCTGTAAGCAAGCAAAGCAACTTGTAAGCCAGACAGGCGGATCTTACATGTGATACGTGCTTATGCGTGCTTGATGCTGAGCATGCTGCCACTACCCATGTTGTTCTTGTTGTTCATTCAGCCTATTACCACTAACCATTCAATCGTGCTTCCTTTGCAGCAAATGTAAAGTGCCTAGAAAGAGATTGGGCTTTCTGATGGCACTGTATCAACTGCATTATTATTGTTATTATTATGTACAATGCTCGATGGAAACCAGTGATCCTCACAGTAGTGATGTGACAAAATATCTAATTCATTTATATAGCGCCCCAATATAACTTAATCTCTATTCAGGTACTTCACCTCGGGGCTCGAGCCCACGACCTCAGCCACACCTTAGTCGGGGCAAGCATCTTAACCACTGGACCAAACCAGCCGTGGCAGCAGCTATGCCTTTGACGACAGATTAGACCAGGTGCTGAGTTTGGCACTAGTTTCAGACGATTAAAGGCGATGGCCGGGAGTCCTAAAACAAGGGATTACAGTAGTTTAGACGTAACAAGTGTGCGAATTAAGCAAAATGTCTTAGCTGAAAGTAGGCCGTCTGGACCAAGGAGGCAACGCACTCAAGCAACGACGAATGTCCAGATTACTGGCTGCCTGGACAGCACTATGAAATCCTCTAATAGGCATCAGCATGCAACTCGTGCTATAGTTGGTGTATGCACATATAACTGCAGTGCGTCATTTTAGACGCATGTAAGAGTAGGAGGGGTTGGCAGTTCATGTTGAGCCCTTACTTGGTGGGCGAAGGTCTGACCTTTGATCTGTCTGGAACTTTTATCTGACTCATCCAGAAGGTTCTTCTACGAGAGGGTTTGAAGTTCTTGCAACGAGTCGACTCGGCAGGCTCGATGAGGTGTGAGGTCTTTGCTATGTTGCAGTTGTAATTAGATGATGCCCCTGGTCAGGTGTTTGCTGAGCCAGCCGGGCACCTCCAGTCTTCACGACCCGTGACCACTGGCTTGCACTCATTGCTCAAACTTGACAGCCGTGATCCAGCTTGGATCCTTCTATCGATGAGAATTGCCACTAGCATTGCAGAGAATGTTAATGTTAACCGCTGGTGCTCGACTGCCTGCCAGACCGGAGTAGAAGGCTCGTCTGTGTTCCAGCTTCTTGTCCTGTGGCCTAGCCTCTGTGGGCAGTTGCTATGGCAACCATCCCCCATTGGCTGAGTAAGCCAGTCCGGCTAGTCGTCGGTTCTGCTGGGTCCAGGCTTTACTTGCACAGGCTGGCAGCTGCCCCAGCTGTAACCTGCAAGGGGTTCTTGCCTCAAGGCCCTACATCACTGGTGGCAGGGAGGCCGTGGCTACAGCTTGTGTGTGATCTCGTATTGCCTAGGAGGTAAGCCAGGCAGGTGGCTCGTCGAGTTTCTCTCCATGGACGATAGCTGTTTTCTCTGCCCGATTCCCTAGCTTATCCCTTTGCTGCAACAAGTGGCTGGCCACTGTTTATCGAGGGTGTGGGGTTTCGATGTGGGAGGAGCGACTGTAAGCCTTGTCGATGGTTTGAGACAAGCTACGGAATTTCGGACTTTGTGGTTCCTGGAATCCCGTTTAAACTCACTGCTAGAGAGGCGAACAGAGATCGACTGCTCTCCAGCAATAGTTTTCCAATGCAAACTACCACACAGCTTTGAATTGTAACAGTATGCTATACATGGTCAATGTCGATGGTCCTACAGCTTGGTCATTGACAAGAAAGAGCACTAGAGATTAACTGATCCAACAGCCTCTTTTATATAGCAGCAGCGAGCCCTAGCCACTTTCAGCCTGCTTTCAGTGAGCAATACGGAATTGCATTCTGCAGTTCTCAGATTCGCGACTCGGGTCAAGAAATGTGAGTACCTTACCACTGTCTAAGACCCAGTGAAGAAGTTAAAGTTAAAAGGTAAGCTAAAAGTTAAGACCAGCTTATTCAAAGGCCTAATTTCTATAGCAGCATAAGAACCTTAGCGGCTTTTACGCTGCATTGTGAGTCTATTCCTGGCATACTTTCATGTCAACTAGTGTTCTTTATTATTAAAACTTCCATGCTGCACTGGTAGTGAGTGGCTTGCACTATGCTCTCACTTGTACAGACACGTGTGTTTCTGTATGCGGTTTGGCGTGGCTGCTGTACATAACCATGCTGTTGCCTGCTGTAGAACAAAGTATGTCGAAGGAGACATCTTGGTCAACTCGAGGCCCCGCATACTGCGCAAGTTCCGCAAATGGTCGTGTTACATAATGCAAGATGATCAGCTTCTGCCTCACCTGAGCGTTGAAGAGGCAATGACGTGTTCAGCTCAGCTTAAGCTTTCCGAGGCGATGCCTGCCTCTGAGAAGGAGGCACTTGTGAGTAGGCTGAACTTGCAAATGTTGATAGCGAGTGTAGAGCAGCTTGCTGCAACAAATACACTCTGTCCCAAAGTGTCACCGTGCTGCTCTGCTGTCATCTGGCTCGGTTTGCTGACTGTCTGTGAACACAGATTTTATTCTCAAGTCGCCTCCTAGATTACATTGGAATCTCCATCTTTGAAACTTCGAATACTTGGCAGGCAATCGTGGTATGACATAATACTACAGGTTGCCTGTAACCTTTGAATAAGGTTTCAGTCCAATGCTGTGGCAGCTTATGATGTGAGTGCACTGCATTGCATGTTTTGCTCTACCTGTGCCAGCTTTTATGCTTTCATCTTTGACCATTACTTTGCCGGGGGGGGGGCCTTTAGTAGCCAATCGGTCACTGCCACCTGCTCGGGACCCACCGGAAATACATCTTGGCTTAAGCAATTAGCTGGATTTATAAAGGGCCGGAGCAGCCAGATAGGATATCACAATACTATAATGAAGAAGAATATGTCGAATCTTCCTTGAGAGTTGAGCCCATGACCTTTGCAACCAGAGACGAGAATCATATCAACTCACTCGTTTCGACAGAATGAGAGTACCGGGTTTTAATCCTGTTGGTGGAAGGATCGTCTGCACCATTTGTCGCTATGCCCTGTATGCCCATTTGTCGCTATAGCCTGTACGACCATTTTTTTCTATGCCCTGTATGTAGTGAGATTGCATGTCCCTGCTTGATGGCCCCAGTGATGAGGAGGCTATCTGCCCGAAGCTGGGCAGGAGAGTCACCAAACCGTAGGTTGTTTCGGAAGAGTGCACCCTAACTTGTATGACCCGTAATAATTGCTTATTGCTGCTCTACAGTAAGTACTGGCATACTCATGCCAGTCTTTGGGCCGTATGTAATGTGCACATTCAACTGTTGCTGATTCCTCAGTCCCAATCTCCTAATCAGAAACATGCACACGTGGTGCGATCTGATGTGTCTGCTACAATGCTTCGTTATCGAGGTCTCGTACAGAATGGCACAGGTGGTTGCAGAAAATGCTGTTTCAAGAGACTGTGGACTGCTGGGTTGCTATCATGGAGTCATGACCCTGGAGAAGTTGTAAAGTTTGCATCCCATGAGTGGCCAGAGATTCTTGCCCGCCAGCCGAACTGGCCTCCTGGTTTTCAACTGTGCTGGATTGCCCACGTCAATATCGTAGTGCTATGAAGAAAGAAGGAGACGTTGTCTAATCCTTGGGGGACGACCTTAATAACAAGAAACCAGAGTTAAAGCAACTTGGTCATTTCTGAAGTCACCACTCTCATAACCGACTCGCCCTTACGTGACGCTTGGAGTGAGACAGCTACTGAAAGGTGTCCTTAAATGAAAAGACCTTTGCAAGGCCTTAGGGTCACCACACTTGCCTTTAACTGTGAATAGGCCAGCAGAAAATATTTTGTATCATTATATTGAGACCAGCAGCTGACCGGATAGGCTGCTTGCTGCAGGAATGCAGCCGAGCTCGTGGGGATGCAGCCTGATAAGAGATGGTTGCACGGGACACAATGATAGAGCTAAAAGGTATCTGCTCTGCTGCAGCTCTGGTTCAGGATGGCTCAGCAGGATGTCCCATTAGCATATTCTTATAGCCCCCAGGCCCCAAGTATTGAAGCAAGCTGGAAGCTTCAGAGCTGACATGCCTCAGGGGTTAACAAAGTTAAGCATATTTAAAGTAACAAGTGGCGAAACCAGGCAAGGGCGCCTTGCATGTCAAGTCGGATGCCTGGCTTTTCATTAGCCATTGCTAATTGCCTCTCTCGTAGCCAGTTATTAGGGGCCTGCATAGAGATTAGATTCTTTTAGGATGTTTTGCAAAAGACTTATTTTTATTATCAGTTTTGCTGGGACTAGTAGCAAGACACAAGCAGAGCTCAGGAACTGTGGTCGGCGAGGTAGAAATAGTCTTGCCTTCAGCCAGAACCTTCCCCAAGAGCCCACCCTTGACAATCCCATCCTCAATCCTCAAGCACTTGGTAAGAATGGACAAGGTCTCTCGGTGTGTCTCTGCTGGATGCTTTCCAAGGTCATTGCAAACCTCTGTCCACGGTGCAGATTGCTTTGGTGCTTTTCTTGTTTCTACATTTGGTGTGTAAGGCTCACTTGATGACCTGGTGCAGCCATATCGAAGTAGTCACGTTGGAGGCATCCTCCGGTGAACCAGCCGCATAAAATCACTCGGCTGTATGTCGGACTGGCCAGAGTCGTGCATTTTACTTGTGCACATTCTCCGTGTGTAGATCCTTACTGCTTTTGGCACTTGTTACACTCCTTGGTAGCCTAGGGACCGGCAGTATGTCCATGCAGTGTATATGTCTTCACTGGCACTGTCCGTCACAGCTGCATTCATGTACCTAATCCTCCATCGTTTCTGCTGCACTTCTGGTCCGTGGGTTCAGACAGCTGTTCTTTTTTGGCTGTTTCGATAGATGTGTCATATATCTTCTTAGTTGAATTAGCTGCTTAGTTATCTGCCCTGCTTTCCATGACGTTTTTTGGCACCTGTTATAGTTACTGGCATATACACTGCCTTCCAAAAGTTTCTGTGCACCTACCACCAGATCCTTATTTCATTCAAAATGCACAAGATTTAGATCGTATTTAACTCTGTAGCAGTTTTTATTATGCAGGGAAGCTAAGAAATAAACAATTACATGTAATGTATTGAGTATAATCAATAACTTATCGAGGTGCCATGACTTTTGATAACTTCTCCCAATTACCTCGGCACTGACTCCACCAGCTTCCGGCCTGTTTCTGTAGGAATTGACGTCAGCCAATCTTTCAAAACCTCAAAGAAATCACCGGGTTCTTCAAATCACAGCTTCTTTTCAGGAGCCGGTCTTCCCTCGGAGAAATTACTCGAAGGCAACCCGAGCCCAGCATTGTCTCCATGCTACCATAGTCTAGATGTTTCCTAATAATGTTCTAAAAAGTACCTTCTGATATTTTCAGCAGCCTCGAATTTCTTGATTTGAATCGTATACTGTCTGGAGCGACATCAAAAACACTCTTCAGAAGGCTGCCCAACTGGCGGCATGTTCTCGTCGCTTACATGTTTTAGTCACATACATAGCGTCTAGCACAGGCCCATACAGGTCAAGGAGATATCCGGGTATCTTATCTCATCCTATGCCGAGGTATCATCACTGACGAACCTGGCCAAAAATAGGTTCTTCTGGAGAGCCCCAAGAGGTATATCTATGTGTGTGTGTGTGTGTGTGTGTGTGTGTGTGTGTGTGTGTGTGTGTGTGTGTGTGTGTGTGTGTGTGTTGTGTGTGTGTGTGTGTGTGTGTGTGTGTGTGTGTGTGTGTGTGTGTGTGTGTGTGTGTGTGTGTGTGTGTGTGTGTGTTTGTGCACGTGCGTGGTTGTGTGTTTGTTGTGAATAGTCACGTAACCACACATCCCCATTTATCTACATGGGAACCTTTGATTCTGTTGCCGACGAACGCAGTTACTCATTGCGTTACTCATGAAGCCAAACGTAGCAAACGGTGAATACGGTCTCAATTGTATTGACTGATTGTTACAATTTCGTAATTAGTGTAGTGCAAAGACTTATTCGGTTATGGGCATTAGCAGTAACCGAACTTGGATCGATGGACCAGGCCCTTTGTAAAACGAAATCTTGTGGAGGGCAGTGTAGCTCTGAAGTGTGACTAGTACTTCTGTTGCAATTGGCTTGAATACTGGATATTGTCGATTTAATGTTGAACTAGTGTATTTCGACGGTACTTAGCCATTTGGCTGTATGGTGGTTTTTTAAAAGTTGGTCTACTCCCGACAGATAGTTATAGGGACCAGATTTATTGGCAGATGGAGTCATAACTCATGAAAAATCACGTTCACAGAAAATCTGCACTCAGTAAGGCTATGCTCTTTAATCATTTTCACCCAGAGCTAGGTTTTTCCATGTGGAGTGAGGAATATTATTTTTGGCTATCTGCAAACATAATTTTGAAAATTCTTGTCTCTAGAAGGCCACTTGCTTCTCTAGCTCAGCAGTGTGATGCTACATTTGAATAGCATCCAAGCGGTAGCTGCAAGCTGAACAGACAGTGAGCACTGTGAAACTGGTGTAAGTAACCAGCACTGTGGGTAATCGATTCTTGGCAGCACAGCATGTTCATTTCGAGAATTTCGATCAAAAGCTTCTGGCTCAAAACTCGGTCAAACCAATGCATTGCCCAGCTGTTGCATCAATGGCCAATAGATTAGACGATTTCCCTGCAGATAGCATACAGAGGCAACTATGCTATGCAAGCGCTTATGACCGACAGAGCTAGCTATGGGAAAAAAGCCTGAACTATATTTTGATGCGGTGCCTTTCCAATTTATGTAACTTTCTCGACGAATCTGCTGACCATGTTACCAGATATCTTCATCTCTATAATGCAGAGGTTCAACTTACTTGTGTAGCTTGAAAAGAGCATTTTAAGGATGCTCTCAAAAAGCTGATTTTGTTTGTTGCCATATTTGCTCTGCCTCAAGCTACTTCCTACTTATTTGAAATCAAACTGAATGAATTGTTGAGCATTTTCTGTCTTATTTTGGAGTTTCTAGGTTCAACTCACAAGAACGATATAATTAAGCCTCCTCCCTCTGTAGTGTAAGCCCTTTGGTTTTTTTTTATTGTCACTTAAAACAAATCTTGTCTACTGTTCCACTGCACCTGCTTGGATACGAATGTTTATTCTTGATTCAGCTTTACTTTGTCTATACATCAATAGGCACTTTGTGGTTTGTTTGATCTGAAATTTTCTAGATATTTGTGCTTAGAGTGGAGTGGCTGCAATAGGTAGTGGTTTGTAATAATTTTTTATGGTGCCAGTCCATGAAGTCACACTGGTCATCAGCTACTTAATTATAATAATAATGCATTTGATAAAGTGCCCTCAGAGAACTCAATCTCTCTCTAGGTGCTTTAAATTTGCTGCAAAGGGAAATGCAATTGAATGGTAAGTAAAATCATGCTTGATAAACAAACAAAATGAATAACATGGTTAGGGGTGACATGCACAGGGTCAGCATGCAAATGTGGTTAGTGGCAGCATGCACAGTGTCAGCACGCATAAGCACATCAAGGACGAATCACAGGGACCCACTAAATGCTGTCCTAAGTAGGTGTGTTTTTAAGTTCTTTTTAAATGTGGTCAGGTCAGGCGATGTTCTGACGCAGGTCGGGAGGGAGTTCCAGGCTTTGGGAGCACACGAACTAAATGCACGGTCTCCAAAGGATTTAAGGTTTGTACGAGGTATTTGTAGACTGTTGGATTCCGAAAAGCGGGTGGTACGATGCTTGGCCTGATGAGGGAGTATATCTGAGAGATAGGCTGGAGCCAAAGAATGAAGTGACCTAAAAGTGAGCGACAAAATCTTGAAGTCAATCTGTTGCTTGACTGGTAGCCAGTGCAGGTCGGCGAGAAGTGGAGTAATGTGGCAACTGTGACGCTCACGACAGACAAGCCTAGCTGCAGAGTTTTGCACCAGCTGCAATCGCCTGATCGCACATGCTGGTAGGCCAGTAAGCAGTGAATTGCAGAAGTCGAGACGGGATGTCACGAATGCATGGACCAACTTGGACGTGGTATCCTTATCTAAACAAGCCCGAATTTTAGCAATGTTATGAAGCTGAAAATAGGCAGATTTGACTGTGAAGCTGATATGGTCGTCTAACGAGAGGTCCATCGTCTAACGAGAGGTCCAACTATAGGCTTGGCTACTTCATATGGCTTTCTGCTTTGCTGTGAATTCATGATTGAGTTTAAATATCGAGTTTTACGCCCTTCTAAGGTCACTCTTAAGGTTCCTGGGTCGCATGACCGAGTCATGAATAGCTGTTAAGGCTTGTCTGCTACCATATCAATGAGGCTTTTGAATAGGCTAACCCTTAACCTTTTTTTTAACCCTCTGGCCTCTTGTTAAGCCCGAGAAATCATCCAGCACAGGCTAAGCAATATGGGAGGGGTGTGTTACTCATACTGCAGTGTAAGTATGAGCAAACTGTACTAGACTGGGTGAGGAGGGCTTCAAAGCCAGGGTAAGCAGAAGATTGCGCACTTATTAACTGTCAACAATGGGCAATACTGACTGCTGCTGTCGTCTTCTGGATCTTCCTGTGTTACAGCTGCTCTCCGACTCTTTAGCCATGCTTCAAGGTTCTGGTTCTGGTCAGCATTTGGTCATGAGGCTGTCAGGACTAGCATTCCATATTTGCATGGCATTCCGTGGTTCAAGACCGGTGTGCTTTGTGTGCATACCGTGCACGATTCAGTGCACGCTACCAGCCCAGAGCTCCTATTTACCAGCGGCCACTAGTGCCTGCATGTTTGCTTCAGCACGCTAACCTAAGCAAGATAATTTTCTGTTTTTGCATGCTCGATATCGTGCTTGTCGCTCTAACCCTATGTTGATGTTGATTTGCGTACAGTGAGTTGTAAAGTGCCTATACAGAGATTAAGTTCTCGTAGGGCACTATGCAAGTGACTTATTGCCGCTATGCATCCTAATTGTTAAGAATCGAACTGCCTTGGTCTTCTGAGATTGCTCCTGTGTCTAGTCAGTGGGTCTGCCACTCGTTGCTGCCGGCTATCATTGCAGCAGCAGCTTAGCTCCCTTTCGTGCAGGTCGCATCAGCATTCTACAGCCTCTGCTTCTCTCGGTAGACTCGTGGCTGTCTCATTGCTCGACTTCAAGGTTTTTTCGTTCATTTTTAGGTCACTTCTTTCTTTGGCTCCAGCTTATCTTTCAGATCTACTCCCCCACCAAGCCAAGCATCGTACCACACGCTTTTCGGAATCCAGCAGTTTACCAATACCTCGTACAAACCTCAAATCCTTTGGAGACCGTGCATTTAGTTCGTATGCTCCCAAAGCCTGGAACTCCCTCCCGACTTGCGTCAGAACATCCCCCGACTTGACCACATTTAAAAAGAACTTAAAACCCCACCTATTTAGGACAGCATTTAGTGGGTCCCTGTGATTCATCCTTCATGTGCTTATGCGTGCTGACACTATGCATGCTGCCACTAACCACATTTGCATGCTGACCCTGTGCATGTCACCCCTAGCCATGTTATTCATGTTGTTTATCAAGCATGATATTACTCACCATTCAATCGCGGTTCCCTTTGCAGCAAATGTAAAGCGCCTAGAGAGAGATTGAATTCTCTGAGGGCGCTTTATCAAGTGCATTATTATTATTATTATATTGCCGCCGAGGCTGTCCTCAGTGTCTGCTATAGTATAATCTGATTGCATCCAATTCGCAGGTAAATGATATACTGGACATGTTGGGGCTGTCAGAGTGCAGGAAAACACGAACTTTAAACCTCTCTGGTGGCCAGCGCAAGCGACTGGCGATCGCATTGGAGCTGGTGAACAATCCACCCCTAATGTTTTTTGACGAGCCAACAAGGTAAGTCTATGCGAGGTGTGTGCATATAACTGCAGTTAGGCACCGATGTGTTTAAGGTAGGTTTTAGCCGACCTTTTCGATGTGCTGATGTGATCCTAAGTGATATCCGATGTGAGTGATCTGAATTCACCTGTTTCTTTTCACTTATACCCACATGCAAACACATTCTTAGCAGGTGTTGTATATTTGATATTTATCTTGTGTATCCTTTTTGAACCGTTCCTGAACCTCGGCCTGATATCCAACGTAGGCTTGCTGGGGGGAGCAGAATATAAGGCAAACCAGATTGACTAGTTGGAAAAGATTATTTAACCTTTTCCTGCAGGAGATTGGTGTATGCCTTTTCTTGATGGGACTAGCCTTGAAAGGTTTGTTGACCCGGCATTGGCAGAAAAGTCATGGTTTAACAAGTTTTCCTTATTTTTTATGGTGATGTCGTAGATCTTAAAATTGCATGCCTGGTATTTTATTGATTTGATGACATTTAAACAGAAGCTAACAACACACTTTTTCCTCTCAGCATTTGCTCGCTCCCTGTGAGTGGTGCTTTGTGTGCCTAGGCTTGCTGATAGTGTGCATATTACTATTAACCATGTTGTCATGTTTACTTTATAGCATATGTCAAGTGCCTAGAAAAAATTCAACTTCTTTGGCGGTGCTGTACTCATGTATTAATTTTATTATTATTTTGACAGCAGCAACTGACCCGTATTACATCTTTCTAGTAACTTGTAGTAAAACAGTTGGTCCAACCTTCATAGCTTAATGCACTTTCGAATGCTTACTGAACTATTAGACTGCCTATGCATTTATGGTAGTTACTTCGGAAGAACTCGCAGTGTTTCAGGCACTTAAAATTTAGCCGATCCCCTCCCCCAATATTAAGCTGCGTTTATAAGAGGCGAAGTTTTGTAATTTCTTTGAAAACTACTGCAGTAACATCTGCCTTCTGCTACCAGAATTGTGTCCAGAGCTGGTACATGGCTTTCTAACGGCATTTAGCCAGGCGTATAGTCGGTGCATCATTCAGAGATTTTAATCGCGATTCTCAATGTGTCTGAATTTAGCAGGCACTCAGCTTGCACACAGATTTACATGACCGGACTACGGTCTTGTACATCTGCTCATGTATGCAGATGCACCTGCTCACCTTCGATCCAAATTGTAGGTGCTTCTTAGCTTTTTTTTTTATTTATTTTGGTTGGCTTGCTAGCGTTGTATATGAGCTCTCCATAAGTGACCAATTTATCTTATATCATGCCACCATATCGTTTGGGTCTTAATCTCGAGAATCTTGCTGATACCATAGAGTTATTTGTGTTCTTCTCATTAGGTGGCGTCAAATCAGGACAATGGAAATGGGCAGTACCTTTGGCTTTCGTGGGGTTTGTGTATATTCGCTGGTTGTTTGGTTGGATCGCCCGAGCAATTATCAGGAGCGTGGCCGAAACTGCCGAAATTCGATCGGGTCATTCTCAGCTTTCTTCTGTACTCTGTTTATGGGACAAGTGGAAGGGTGTCCCTCTGCTGAGGTCACCTAAGCAACCGCCTGCGCTTTTGAAAATAAATAGACCCATTGTTTTGATAGCAGTTGAAATCATTTATCTTGGGGTAATTGAAGTAGCATTGGCAGACGGTCGAAGTCTGGAGAATGGGCTGGAGGCTGAGTGGCCGTGAGTAAACCATTCTACTACCGGCTTTTGGACTAGCCAACGATCAAGCACAGCTGCTATGATGCCTTTCAATGAATGACCAGGAGTTAACCACTGCACCACCTGCTTTTAGACCACCCAGCGGTCAGGCACAACTGCTATTCGGCAGCTTGTTAGCTAGAGGATTGCAGTTGCTCATAATGTTGTGGTCTACTACTCCCATACCGTGCATGGCTGCTTTCTGGCAGCTGATTTCATTGTCGTGTTCAGAAATTTATCAATAAGGAAGAGCCTTTACCTTTCCAGTGTGGGAGGCAGTCAAGTATGGGAAAGCCGAATAGGTATGTCGTGTCCAAGCTGCCCTGACACATTGCCTGCAGCTCTATGTCCATGGAAGATGGAGGGCTTGCTACCCTCTTCTTGCTACCCTGCTCTCATGGCTTTAGTCCTCTTTATCCTTGTATGGGTGACTTGGATAAGTGGTCGACAAAGACAATCTTTCCGGCGAGAGCAAGTGTTTGGTAAAAGGAGAGTGGTGGGCTGAACCCCTCCAACTTTCCAAGTTTGTGCATTTGCACTTGCTTGCCTGTACCTCGGCCATATGGTAGAGCAGACTTAGTCAAACTGCCATACTGGTGACGATATAACAGTGATATCAATTTCAGTTCATTCTTGCTCACTAACTTATTCTTTTTCTAGCCGTATACCAGAAGCTATTAGAAGATCTTTCAACAGCCTTGACCCTGTGGCATGTGGGATTCTGCCTCAACTGAGAGTTCCTGATTGGTAGTCACCAGATGCACTCTTTCGGTAGGGCTTACTCAACATTAGAGCTGGTGTCACTTCACCAGTCCTTGCTAGCAAGATTCGTATTACGGTTTACTCGTTCAATTTTTTGGAAACTGTGGATGACCACACAATTTTGGCACTGGCCTTTGCCCAAGGATATTGTTTTGACCAATCTCTAAGCTTCCCTGAGGGTGAGATAATAAAAGTAATAAAAAATGATAATAATAGTAATACATTTATATATCACCCTCAGAGAACGGAATCTCTTTCTAGTCACTTTACATATGATGTAAAGAAAGCATGATCAAATGATTAGTGGAACTGAACATTTGCCCCAAAGTCCATTTGCCAAATTAGTCTTATGGCTGCCGTTTTACAGCAGAATTGTATAGCATCTTTATCACCGTCATCATATTTTTTAGATTTAGGTGTAGGAAAAAGCCACCGTCGACCGATTCCTTAAAAGAATAAAAATGTTACCTTCTGGTCCGACTTTCGCCTGCAAAATACAATACAATACTTCTTTTAATTAGTAGTAAGTATTAGGTCAGAAGCTCAAGTATGCAAAAATACGTTATTAATCAGGCTGCCTCCGTGAAGAATCTCATACCACTCTAACCTTACTATGGAAAGAGCACGAGTATCCGCTAACCTAGCTGGCGAGCCTACTGGGTATTCTTGCAGTTATTTCTAAATGTTGCACAGTCTTTAGGAAGGCAGTTCAGTATTAAAGTATTGCATTCATAAATATTGCTCCTGGTGGTATAAGCACTCGGCATACTTCAAGGCCTGGGCCACTCTCGGAATCCACCATTGATTTTACCTCTAAGATCTTGTTCTGAATGCCCCGTCTATCGTGTCTATCGCTCTCTTTTCTTCTCTCTCTCTCTCTCTCTCTCTCTCTCTCTCTCTCTCTCTCTCTCTCTCTCTCTCTCTCTATTTCTCTCGGTCCCTCTGTCTCTCCTTCTGTCTTTGTCTGTCTGTCTCTCTCTCTCTCTCAATCTCTCTCTGTCTCTGTCTCTCTGTTTCTCTCTGTGTCTGCGTCTGTTTGTGTGTGTGTGTGTGTGTGTGTGTGTGTCTCTCTCTCTCTTTCTCTTTCTTATACAAATCTTTGGCGCCTGATTTTCTAAAGTCCCGATAGAACGGTATACTCCCAATGGTGTGACTGATAGGAGCTGGCGCATTAGCTTTAGTTCAATTTGCTGCTTCGCATCTTGAGCTACTCATCAGGTGCCGTAACTAACAACTGATTGGGTATTCCAAGTCCAAGGTAGGCTCTGAACTTTGCTGCACCCTTGCTTCTGATTGCTGCCGTGTGTTGCTGCTACTAGCTAACCGGTGTAAGCTTAGCAGGCCAGTAGCAGTGGTGGCTGACTCTTGCCATCAGGCCTCTTATTAATGACAGCTGCACTAGCCCAGCTCCTCCTGAGCAGCTGTTCTTGCCTTCGTGCTGTTCGTGCAGAGGCTGGCAACAGTGGCTCGAGGCTTTGGTTGCACCAGTGAGATGCATGGACCGTCGCCGCAGCCCCACTGCTGCTTGCTCCCTTTGTAGCGGTCTAGACAGCGCCTCCTGTGTCCAATGTGTCTACATACTGAAGCTGCTGGCCCGTGGTGGGCGCACCGTAGTGTGTACCATCCACCAGCCCAGTGCCAAGATTTTCGAAATGTTTGACAATGTAAGTATTTAACTCGACGTGTCTTCCGCATGCAACGCGGCTCCTGCGCCTTTGCGGAAGCAGCACAGGCAGAGCCCTTCCTAAAGCGGCACAGGCAGTGCTGCGCTGGCGCCAGTGAGCCTACGCCACGAAGGCTGCCATTTCAGCTGTCTCTTTCACTCCCCCAACCTCCTCCTCCCTCCCAGATATGGCAGAAGCAGCCGGCTGCAGCCTGCTGCTTCTGCCATCGAGGTCGGCCGACTGCTCGCTCAGGCAGGGCAACAGCTTGCCCAGCTTCTGCCATCATCTAGGCCACAGACAACAGACGCCGGCCGCCGGCCCAACGACTGACCGGCAGCAGCAGCGGCGGCAGCTTACTGCGCCCTCTCGCTCCTGTGCTCTGCAGTCAAGCAAGAGCGGCAGCGACGGCCAGTCTGATCTCTCTTTCTCGCGGCAGGCGTTAATGGCCCGATGTGCGTTCGTTCTTGCACATGCTATGTCGATCGGCAGTGAACCAAGAATGTCGGCATACCAGAGCCACAGCATTGCTTTGTGTTGCAGCTACATTGTGCTGACCTCCACAATTGGCCGCCCAGCCACCATCGCCCCCTTCCTCCCCTCTCCGTTTCGGTCTTATTTTTCTCTTTCACTATGCGTCTCGCACCTGCCGCGCAGTTAGACGAGGTCACGTGAGGATTGAGCCGAGTACGCCGCGAAGCCTGGGCGAGGGAGCAGCAGCAGCAGCGGCGGCAGCAGCGGCTGTCGCCCTTCCTCATGTTGTGCAACGAAGGAAATGTTAGCAGCACTGCAGAATCAGGAGGACGGTCGAAGGAGCTAGTGCGTCACTCGAAAAAGAAGAAGCATCTGCACTGGCGGCGGTAGAAAAATAGTGGACTCGTTGTGGATACAGTTTAGGAATCGAGTTCCACGATCTGCAGAGTCCTGCCGAGCGAAAGCAGCTGCTGTTACCCAAAGTCTCATTTGAGACAGAAACGGACAGTTGCTTTGCTGTGTTGAGAGGACCCGTCCGGGACTGGGCTACCGAAAAAAAAAGCCACTAGGCCACTGCAGTTGGCAATGAATATGGCTGCAAGGCTTAGGAGCCAGCGTATGGCAGCACATTTTTTCACCGTACTGCTGAGGGGTGGGCTCTGGCAGAATGGCTGCTGTCATGGGAGCCAGATGTCTTTTGTGCTCCCGCGTTTGATGCGACCGACTGTCTGGCTTGTGAAAGCTCTTGAGCTGCCTTCTTGTGTGCAACTATTTCCTGCCTTTCAGTTCGAGAGTGGTCTTAATAACCCAATCAGTTTCCTTGCCTCATGCCTGCGTGTGTGTAGACACAGGAAGGGGGCCAACATGTCTCTTTAGATTGAGCACGTTGGCTGGCCAATGACTGGTTGCCTCTGGCGATGACAAGGTCTGGTTACATCTGTGTTCTATTCCTAGCTGTGCCTCTGGCAGTTCATCATCCAGTGCCTGGTCCCTAATCGTCCGTGCCAGCAACAGGGACGGCCTAATTAAAAGTCGCTCATGCAAACTGCGCGTGCACACACATTCCGTGGGCAACATGTGCACGGTTCAGCAGCAATGCTGCTTGCTTCTTTCAAGCTTGTACTAGGCCACTTGGTGGGACCTGCATTCTAGCATGTGTCCTAGAGCTCCCCAGTGGTAGGTGCAGAGTGGCCTTTGGCTGTGCTCCATGTGCTGTGCCAGCACTTTTCTCACAGCCTGTGCCCTGGGCTTGCTCGTGCAGCTGGGAGATTGGTGATAATTACACCACGAGTCTTTGTGACTGCCCCCCCCCCTGCGAGCAGTCATCGCCTGCACGTGTTTCTGTTGATTTTAGTCAGATGGCCAAAGTTCACCAGGTCGCCGGACGTGCAGGTTGTCTGAATCTCCTCTATGCAGCCTGGCTGTCGATCTTTGTAATGTAATGAATCTCGGTCTGTAACTCTACAAAGCCACACAGAGTAAGTGGGTGTTACGCAGGAGAATTTTCTCTAACGCACGCAAAGCCTAAACAGCTTTCGGTATGCATGCGGTAGCCAACAGACATAATCTCTCGCAACATAGAGAAAGTCAGAAGCATAACTGAGACAGGAGGACAGTTGACGTAGTGAGCATCATGGAAGTAGCAGTTCAGGGTGGCCGGAAAGGATGTGCCACGGTCGGCATGAGGAGAGTAGATGTCGGTGCGTACGCAGTTTTTTATCACAGTTTAAGCGAACTCCGAGCTTGCTTGAACTCGCATTGCACGTGGCGCTCGTGATGAGAATTCACGAGCTTTTGGCCTCCTCTCTCTTCTTGCCCACAGAGGGCCTTAGGCATATTGCCTCGGCGAACCGATAGGCAGCTGCCATGGGGGGGGGGCTGTTGCCTGAGCACTGGCAATACTGTGAGCCTGCAGTGCCCTCGGCTCGTGCCATTAGATGATGGCAGCTCGACTCAAGTGCAGTTTATCGGGTTGGGGCAGTCGACAAATCTTGCCAAATTGGACAAATGGTGGACAAATGGCAAATCGAGACTCTATGTCTGACTAAGCAGCATGACATCCAGTCTGTCCTCTGGTCCGCTTGGTCTCGTAACGTACGCCTTCACCCGAGCCTCCCAATTCCTCGTGATTAACAAACTACCCCTCCTCCCCGTGTTTTTTTTATTGAAATTTTATTTACTTATTTTTCATTGTGGGATGCATTCATGCATTAGAATTGTCGACAGTGCTGCTGTTGTCTCAAGCAGCAGCTCTTTCAACTGTAGAACGTTAAAAACTTAAGGACATCTGACCGCTAACCTACCATTGATGGCATTCTGTACATTTTTTTCTTAACCTTAAGAGCTGTGTGTAGCTGCAACGCTGTAATTGCCAGAGTGCCATAGCAGGTGTGCTGTTTATGCCATTGTGGACCTAAATCAATCGATAGAACTGCCGTCGTAGCACCAGCCTATCTATGGGAGTCTTAAAAGTGCCGGTCCAACAAGCTGCTGCCAGTGATGGTGCCCTCCCCCCACCATAGGAAGTCTCAGCGTCGTCGGACGGTCAGACGACGGTGAGCCAACCATTCGAGTAGGCACAGAGCTAGGGCAGGGCAATGGATAGCTGCTCCCATGGCTTGCCCCACTGCTATGACCCCTGCCAATCAAAGAACTTAAGGGTCACACGGAGAATACAGGGTCACCGACGAGACAGACAGGCAAGCAGGTTTGTAGCCCTCAGCCATGCAGATGCAGGTCTGCATGTGTAGTCTCTGCCGGGTGCATGGTACACACTGCATCGCTGTCTGTAGAGCCCCTTTTAACAAGTGGCATGTTTTCCCAGTCAAACCTAGCGTGTGTTTACTCAGTGTCTAACCGCAATTCCATTAGAGCAGGCTCCCACTGCTCTGGTTTGCATGTCTGGTGAACCCTTCGGCCGGCAGGTTCTGTTTTTCTGCTGCCATCAGGTTCTGTCTTGCTAAGACACTGCTATGTTAGTAGTAATGGCAGTAGCAGTACCAGCAGCTATCACTTTCACCGAGGGGGAGAGATGGTGCACCCGTGCACACACGGTTTGCCAGTGTTGCCACCACCCGACTTATTTGCTTGCTGCCTGAAGCCAAGTTGCCTGTTCTTTGCCGGTCTTTCATTCCTACACTGGGTTCGTCTACGTGAGAGTTGGCTGGCTGTAGCCAAGGCCAGGAGTCCTGACAGCTTGCCGATTTCGGGAGGAGTGCCCAGATGTTCTCTGACCGAACCGAAGACATAGACCAAACGTAATTCGAATGACGTCAGGCTTTCTCGGTCTAGCACCCACATTTGACATGCAACCAGAGTGAGGCTTAAGCTCCATTCGGCCTAACGGCCTGAGTGCACCTGGTGTGTTCCAGTCCCATGTTTGCACACAATTTACTGGTACTGTGGCTGCTGATGCAATTCATGCCTACCGTTATTGACCGTTACCCTGGCAACAAAAGCTACAAGCTCTGCAGCACTCTCACTGAAAACACATTTGTGTGTGTGTGTGTGTGTGTGTGTGTGTGTGTGTGTGTTGTATTAGAGTGTGTGGGTATGTGTGTGGTGTGTGTGCGTGTGTGTGTGTGTGTGTGTGTGTGTGTGTGTGTGTGTGTGCTCGTACGTGCGTGGGGAGGGCTAGGAATGAATGGAATGCAACCATTAGCAGCTCTGCAGCTTTGCCTGCTTGCCATGGAACCCGCAGACTTCTGGATGTGCAGAATACTGATTTACTGGTGCTTGGAACATGCATTTCATAGCTCCACCCTCTCCGTGCACGTGTCTGGCCGCCATCTCTGCTTGGCTGGTTGGCTCATCTCTCATTACATGGAAAAATATCGATTTGCTTGCAAAATCACGCCTTCGGGCAGTACCGGTTTGCAAGCTTAGCTGCAGTTTGAAATCAGCAAACCCCGAAATGGCCCAGAAATTGAGCGACTCAGAAAGGCCAAAGGCTGACCAGTATTGATAGCTAAGATCAGCAGTAGCTCCACTGACAGTTACCTACCTTTCAATCGCACAAGAACCAGAACAGCATGCCAGTACATCGAGAGCATCTCGAAGCTCTGATTAATAATAATAGTAATAGTAATACCCTTGATAATGCGCCCTCAGAGAACTCAATCTTTTTCTAGGCACTTCACATTTGCTGCAAAGGAAACACGATCCAATGGTGAGTGGTATCATGCTTGATAAACAACATGAATAACATGGTGAGGAGTGACATGCACAGGGTCAGCATGCAAGTGTGTTTTGTGGCAGTATGTGCAGTGTCAGCATGCATAAGCACATAAAGGACGAATCGCAGGGACCCACTAAATGCTGTCATAAACAGGTGGGGTTTTTAAGTTCTTTTTAAATGTGGTCAAGTCAGGGGATGTCGTGCATGAAGTCAGGAGTGAGTTCCAGGCTTTGGGAGCATACGAACTAAATGCACGGTCTCCAAAGGATTTGAGATTTGTGCGAAGTATGGGTAAGCAGTTAAATTTCGAAAAGTGGGTGGTACGATGCTTGGGCTGGTGGGGAAGTAGAGCTGATACGTAGAAATACTCTACACGTGTATGCATTCCTAAGTAGGTCGTTGTACACCAGAAGCAATGCTGACTCTGTGGAGTAATTAGCTCTAAAGCCAGACTGGAACTTATTAGCAAGGTTAGAAGTTTCAATATTTAAGTTCAGCTGGTCTGCCACGACTCGTTCCAGTGTCTTTGATAGGAATGATAGAGGGGAGACTGGGCGATAGTTGCTCAAGTTCTCTTGGTCTAGTGTTGCTTTCTTGAGTAGTGACCTGACTACAGCTCTTTTGAAAGGTGCTGGGTCATGACCTGAGGCTAATGACATATCTGTGATGTTAGTTATGCATGGCAGAAGCAGATTAATGCAACTTAGGAGCAGGACAGTGGGAATAGGGTCCAAAGGACTTGTCTTCTTTGGTTGGGATATGAACTTCAGGACGAGATCACTAGTGACCTGCTTAAATTTAGACATTGAGGTGCTGCAAGGAATCAAGGGAAAGCATTTTAGGGGGGATGCTGCCATCGCAGGGATGGACCCCCTGATCCGGACAAAGAATCTAGAGAAGCGATCAGCTTGATCATCACAGGGCTCATCGGACAAGGAGCTAACCTGGGAGCAGTTGAGGAGATGATTGATCGTCGACATCATCATTTTTGGATTGTGCATCTGTGATTCAACAATGTTTTTATAGAAGCTAGACTTGGTCAATGCTAGGATCGATTGGTACGACCTACAGTAGTCCTCATGCGCCTGTCGATGGACAGTCAGTCCTGATCTTGTGTGAGCTTTTTCAAGCATGTGCTTAGTAGACCTGGCTAGTTTAATGTCTGTGGTAAACCATAGGCCGTCTGGGCGAGGGAGCACAGTGTAGTCAGAGGTGCAAACTTGTCGAGCGTGTCAGCTAGTGTCGTGTTGTAGCTATCTACCAGCGATTGTTGTGCTTAGTTGGGCAGCAGGCTATATTTTTTAGTGGTGTTCCCTGATTCAAGCACACTGCCTTCCGGTTATGTTACTTACCAATTAGGGCACTTCAGCTTGCATGTGTGGGGCCGGTCCTTGTGAATCAAGTGTAAAGGCAAAGATGGGTAATTTTAGGTAATAAGTGGGCCAAATTAAGGCAGCTAAGCTTCATGTTCTGAACTAGAGAAAGTGCACCAAATATACATTGCTCTACCCACGTGTCGATGTACTGGCCTGCCTGGCTGACAGGCTACACGGTGGCCTCTCGATGCAGGTCATGCTGAGGGGCTGACTTACACTCACTGGCCTGCCTATACCAGGAAAATTGTGGCTGAATGCTGAGCGGTGAATATCTGATGGTATCTGATGGAGATCAGCAGGATGCACGATGCACCAGAAATTCAGGATGCACCGGCAGTCGGGAAAATTCTTGGTGCAGTCGGGCTGAGACTTTATGCAGTATTGCTTCATGTTATTGTGTGTGGCTTACAAGCCCCTGGTTCAGTGTTAAAACCATTGGGTTCTATCTTGAGTGTTTTTTTTAATCTGTTGAGGCCCGGTGAGGTACCTTTGAAAGGGACACAGATTTTGACTCGCTTCATCAGCACCACTGCGATTGCTGTTTTCCCCGCTGAATAATGGAAACCTGTGGCGTGTAACCTTTTGATGAACTTCTGACGAAAAAACCGTCCTGGTATGATGAGTCGTTGGCTTGGCGAGCTGCTGAAAAACCCATTCAAATAAGCTATTGCCTAACCAATAACTGGTTTGGTCTAGCGGTTAAGGTGCTCGCCCCGACCAAGGTCTGACTGAGGTCGTGGGCTCGAGCCCTGAGGCATATGTGAAGCGCCTGAATAGAGATTAAGTTCTCTTGGGGCGCTATATAAATGAATTATATATATATATATATATATATATATATATATATATATATATATATAACCAATGAAACCTGGAAGTTGTCTCGTTGAATGGCTGTGCCCGGAAGCACTCGGCCTTGGCTGTTGTTGCGATCTGCTCACTGGAAAGTGATTATCAAGTTTTTGCTTTTACAACGACAGTTGCAGGTTAGCCATGTCATTGCTCTCTTTTTCGTGTCGCCTGCAGAAACTGTCCCATTTAAATCTCTCACTTGAATGCTCAGGTGTGTGGCATCATACTTTTTAGAAAGACTGCGGTATGCAAGAGGCAAGCTCAGATGGTCAATTTTTAAAACTCGCGTCTTGCCTTGGCGTCATAAATTCTTTTTCTTTCAGTTTCGGGGGCTATTTTATGTTGGCAGCTGTGTTCCTATTCTGCCCACTAGAGTGGGGATTATGTTATAGTACAGGTCTGAAAATGCGATGCTGAGCTAGATGCCAGAAGCTGCAGTATCTATTGGGACCATCTGAAATTACATGACAGATCAACATGCTCGTTCATTCGTTGTTCACTGTACTTCTATGCTCTATACGAGTGCGCTGGCATACTATATGACTCAGCGGTGCAGTCAGGATGTGCTGTCAGCATTATGTAGTCTACATAGCAGAGTAGCGTCTCTTGCTCGTGAGCATCCAGCAATCAGATAGGTTTTACTTTGCTGGCACGTGTGAGACCATGGCTCCAAAATATTCTTCCTTCGTCGCATTCATTGTAGGATGCATACCCTTGTGTCAATATGTCAGTGGAAGAATTTTCTGAGAATCGAGTTGCGCTGAGCTCACTGGGCAGTTGTGCTGAGCTCACTGCGCAGTTTGTAGTTGACCCAGTGATACCATGTCGGGAGGAGCCTAATTTTTAAATGGCATCTCACCGTACATTGCTTGATGGATGCTAAACCAATCCATGATGAGCAACAGAGATTTTCAACACATGAATACCTTGTCATTCGGCATCTCATTTTGTCTTCCCACGATAAGAACCCACTGTAGTGTGCCTGCCATCCACGGCCTGACTGTAGTGTGCCTGCCATCCACGGCCTGGATCTCCTTTATTCGAGAGTGAGGACAAAAATAAAGTGTTTGCACTCGTTCAACAGCAGCACGCGCATCGTTCAGACAGCGATTCTGTACATTACATTACAGGCAAATGACTGCTTATATTGCATCGACACATGCATAGGGGGTAACCGGCTGGGTCGATGAGCCCACTCCAGCTAGTAATTGTCGAAGCCAAAATGCCAAGAGGTTGGGAAGTGTTTGCAAAGTGGTGTCCAGCTGGCTGTCGTCCAGCTTCGATTACCGGCAGCCAGTGGCTATAGGCACATCCGAGTCACCTGTGCTAGAATGGGAGCCAAGTTTCCCTCTGAGCAAGCCTTCTCGTGCTGCCTGCTGGTAATCCAGCTGCAAGGGCACCGCTGTGACATTGGCGCGTGCCTGTCATCTTTGTTGCAGTTATACCTACTCGCCGAGGGCAAGTGCGCGTACCGTGGAAAGGTACGCTGCCTGGTGCCATTTCTCGCCACGCTCGGCCTCAAGTGTCCCGCTTACCATAATCCTGCTGACTTTCGTGAGTACAATGCAGACATTCTGCTACCTCTGCAGCCGCTGTTGCTGACAAAGCCGCCATGCCTCTAGCTGTATATTATCTTTGAAGCCATCGCTATGCAACCCTCTTTGCATGCCTGGGTCATTGCCCCCTGACGTTACCATAGTATCATTGTTACCAGATGAGATTCTGACGTCGATACAGATGAGATTCGTATGTTGATTGAGGCGGGAGATGCTGAAGTTGATTCACGCGAGCTTGCAAATATGCATTAGTCAAGTTCCAGTTAAGAGTACAGCATTCGGTTTAGGATTTTCAGGAATAATTGCAATAAAATGGCAAAGAGTTTTCTGAAGGCCGTCTGCAGCTTGCTTGGCCATCGGTCGGTTGCATATTGGGGAGCAAAATGCCTACAACTAGATATTGTGAAGGTATTAGTGATTGGCAGTGGCCGCTGCTTCCCATTTGTCACTTATGTCAGCCTAGTTGGTTGTGATTTAGCTCATCGGCCTTGTTGCCACCACACTGCAAGGTGAAAGGTGAATATTTAGCAGCCCTCGAACTCTCTAGAACAGCTGGTTTGGTTTGGGAGAGAGAGAGAGAGAGAGAGAGACAGACAGACAGGCAGGCAGACAGAGGGAGAGAGAGAGAGACAGAAACAGAGAGGGAAAGAGAGACGGAGACAGACAGACAGAGCGAGAGAGAGAGAGAGAGAGAGACAAAGACAGAGAGACAGAAAGAGAGACTGAGGCAGAGACATAGATGGGCCCAGATCGCATGTCTCTTGTTTTGCTACTTAAAATACATTCTTCCAAGTATGCACGCATATGCATGTATGGATGCCCTGATCATCTCGGAGTATGCCGCATGCCTGTCATCTGTATGCTGTGCTTTCTATGGATGATGATTGTCATGCACCTGCCATAGTTTTGTCAAGAAATTTTGCACCCATGCTGCTCAGCTCTCTCTCTCTCTCTCTCTCTCTCTCTCTCTCTCTCTCTCTCTCTCTCTCTCTCTCTCTCTCCCTCTCTCCCTCCCTCCTCCCCCTCTCTCTCTCCCTCTCTCTCTCTCTCCACGGCACATCGTTTGCCTCTCGACAGGATCCACTAAAAGTCAGACTCGGCTGCTTCAGCGCCGTTCTATACAGTCTCGGTAGCGATCCTGTGGTGTGCTACTGCACAGTTTGAACAACTGTGCCTGCCCTGCTTTACCGGACCATCCGACCCCAGCTGTGCTGGCTGTTCATTAGCTTGGCGTCTACTGTGACTTTGTGCTCTAGCGCATTCTTGGCTGCATTTTTCTAGTGATGGAGGTGCTTAGTGGTGACTACGGTGGAAATGCGCTGTCTCGCCTGACCTCGGCCGTCGAGGCCGGTGAATGTGACGCATTCAACTTGGTGCACACCGACGGCAGCCCACCGCTGACGTCAGGCTTGCAGGCCTTCGGTCCATCGGCAGCTGCCAGCGTCGTCAACGGCCTCTGCTACTCGGTGGCTAATGGAAAAGGCAAGGCTCCGTACAAGAGCAGAGTCCGGTGCAACGGTCAGACGGCTCCCAACGGTCAGACGGCTCCCAACGGTCAGACGGCTCCCAATGGGCACCCGGCTCCCAATGGGCACGCGGTTTCGGGAAAGGGCTCAGACCTGTCTGTCGCCGCTTCGGATGTCAGCAAATCGTCGTCGGTAGGTCGGTCGTGCCTTTTCACCAACGAAAGTTTTGACTCTCGGGTGAGCGAGCCGACTGCATGTACTGCTGTTGTTTCATGAGAACTGCTAAGCTGCCTTCTTGCTGCCATTTAGGATTCAGAGGGCGACAGCTCTGTCGACAGCGATTCCCCTACCGGCAGCTTTGCGACAAGTGGCTCCACGCAGTTCAAAGTGCTCTTCCTACGACACTTTGTCACTATACTAAGAGACAGCGTAAGTTTTCAGTGGGACTCCTCGCTGTGTCGAGTGGTTAGGAGCAATCTAACTGTTCCGTGCGTGCTGTCTGCCCATCGAGCTGGCCAATGCATACGCTGAAAAGGAGGAGAGATGCTCGGCATGCACCAGTTGTGACACCTGCAGGTCTACACCTGCATGCTGCCTGATCAGCCGTTGTTGCAACTTATCGTAGAAAGTCTCTGAGCTTTGGGGCTGCTAACCGTTAATAGAAACCCAAAGAAGCTTGAGGGGGATGAGTGATTGTAGGCTCTCTAGGTACGAGAAAAGGAATGCCAAGCCTGCACAAGAAGCACGAGATGAAGCCGTTGTTGCATTAAGCAACCTGTGCAAGTGAAGCCTACGTCATGCTTACTTTTCTCTCTAACCGAGTTTGTATACAGTAGTTTATGCTATTGCATTTTTGTTATTCATCCTCTATTTGTGGTCGTGCCTTGTTACCGGCACTTAGGGCAAAGTCTGGCAGTGGAGGTTTCAATGCTTCTCTGCATGCTGCCATGCTGGCGTGTGCGGTGACAGATGCCGTGGCCCATCATCATCATCGACAGGCTTAAGCCACGATTAAGCTGCCAAGGAGGAGCTTCAGCTGCATCAGCCGGGCATCGCGTGACCCTTCGGTTCGATCTCATGGGCTGATGAGGGCCTATGCTGGCCCTCCCTTCCTTCCCTAAGTCTGTCTGTGGCCGTCATCAGTTGTTGGCTGTGATGCTGACAGTTGTTTGTGCACTTGTAGACTCTAACTAGACTGCGGCTACTGTCCCACCTTACCGTCGGAATCCTCATTGGCCTGCTCTATCTGGGCATTGGAAACATGGCGAGCAAAGCTTTCAACAATGCTGGATGCTTGTTCTTCTGTCTGCTGTTCATCATGTTTGCCTCCCTCATGCCGACTGTCATGACGTGTAAGCAGCTGCCACAGCCACTGCTTCGGTGGCCAGGGATAGCTAGTGCGTCCGCATCTTTGCTGCCTACTCACTGCTATCTACTGTGTGCATGCGCACTTTCATCCTTGAATGCTTGCTTGCGCAACGCACGACCCACGTGCTTAGCACAATCTGTGCATGTGCTTAGATTGTAAGCAAGCCGGAAATTGAACCGCCGAGCATTGCTGCTGTCCAAGCAGCCAATGGCCGCAATGGCTGAACATTCAATAGCCCCAGTGCATAGCATGGCTACCATGTCCCTCTGCTTTATCGGCATCTGCCTAGGATAATGGTGAGTTCATTGCGTTCGTTGTAGTTCCCTTAGAAATGGGCGTCTTCGTACGTGAGCACCTGAACTATTGGTACAGCCTTAAGGCATACTATTGGGCAAAGACCATGGCCGACATGCCATTCCAGGTATGATGCACATGCATGCATACCTTTATCGATCTGCATAAGCACTTGCGAGCTCACGTGTTTACACAAAAACATGCACATGCACGTACAGGCATATGAAGATGTACATAAGCGTATGAGTATATATGCACACACACACACACACGCACACACACACACACACACACACACACACACACACACACACACACACACACACACACACACACACACGCACACACACACATCGACGGCATTCACCACCCCTTGCAAGTGGGCAATAAAGGATTGCCCACTGAAGGATTAGAACCCAGGACTTACAGTACTGTAGGTCGTTAAGAACAAGCACCCTACCTACTGAACCAAGATGGCCAGCTCCTTTTGTGTGAGGGGAGAAAGTATGTTGCCAAGAACAGCAGTGTGTACGGCATGTGACCAAATGTGCATTTTCACACACGTGCATATGTATACATAGTGTATATATCTATGCATATATTTGTATTTATACTTGCACATATAAGCCTGAATGCATTTACATATAACTATAAAATGTGTGTGTGTGTGTGTGTGTGTGTGTGTGTGTGTGTGTGTGTGTGTGTGTGTGTGTGTGTCTGTGTCTCTGTGTGTGTGTGTGTGTGTGTGCATAATATCAATGCATTTCTTTAGTACCCCAAAAGAACTAAAAAAAATTCTAGGCACTTGACATGGGCTCGAAAGATGCATAGCTGGTTTGGTCCAGTGGTTAAGGTGCTCGCCCTGATCAAGGCCTGGCTGAGGTCGTGGGTTCGAGCCCCGAGGCATACACGGAGCACCTGAATAGAGATAAAGTTCTCTTGGGGCACTATACAAATGAATTAAATATTTATCAATTGATTAATGATAATAATAAGCATGCACTACACACTTTTTAATCATGCCGAAGCATGCATGAGGCCATTCACCTAGACCGAGAAAATGCTGTGAAGAACAGCTAAGTATATATACCTTATATCAAATTAGCACACAAACACACACACACACACACACACACACACACACACACACACACACACACACACACACACACACACACACACACACACACATGCCTGCCCATGCACATGCTCATTCTGCTGGGCAACGGTTATATATGCACCACATGGGTCTATATTTCTACTATAACTATTCACAAAAGTGAAGATGAAATGGTACCTACAATATTGACTTCGCAAGATAGAACTGATTTTTTTGTTAACAAAAGCAAAGTGAACGGGCAGTCTGTAGCTTCCACAAAAGTAAGCATTGGAATAGTAAGGTTACTTTGCCCAAAGGCAGTACCCAAGAAGTAGGATATAATCCGAAAATCGGTAGTTGCCATATGTTTGTGCACTAGCATTTGCAGTGATTGAATTTGCACCGGCTGGGTTTTAAGGCATTTGCCTGCTACAAAAATCTGTACAGACCCCCACCTGAATATCACTTCTACTGAGCACATTAGCGTCATGGCTTTTTCAAAGGCTTTTCTAAGATTTCGATTCTCTTCAAATAAATTGACCTTACTTCCCGAATGAGCCTGTTTAACTACATTCTCGGGGTGTGCTCAAATTTATTAGTATTATCATAGGCTTAATGCAGCCAATGTCATGCATGAAATATCAGGGCAGTCTAGCCTGCGGTGCACTGAGCGCAGCCAGCGAAAAAGTGAGCTTTCAGATTTCCTAGAAATCTATACAAAGTCAAGATTAGAAAAGAATTAATAATAATAATAATAATATTGCACTTGATAAAGCACCCTCAGAGAACTTAATCTCTTTCTAGGCGCTTTACATTTGCTGCAAAGTGATACGCAATAGAATAGTAAGTAAAATCATGCTTGAGAAACAAACAAAATGAATAACATGGTTAGGGAGAATTGTAACATAAAACAGAGGCAATGCTGTTCCAAGTTGCAATAGAGCTCTCGAATATGCTAGGTAGTTCAGGTTCATAATCTAAAATCCAAATAAAAGTGTTATAAATGATGGCAAAAGCATGTATCTCGGCAATGATGTACATGCTCGAAAGGCCCTTATTTCTTCGTAGCCATTATTTATTTTGACTTTCTCGACAGGCAAGCTAGGCTGCTGAATTTGGCACCAACTGCAAGCATCTGATTGCACAGGCTGTTAGACCAGCAAAAAGTGAGTTACAGAAGTCGAGACAAGATGTCACAGATGCATGGACCAGTTTAGATGCAGTATCCCTGTCTAAGCAAGCCTGATTTTTTGCAATGTTAGGTAGCTGAAAGTGGGCCGACTTGACTGTGGAGCTGATGTGGTCGTCTAGTGAAAGGTCACTTTGGAACAAGATACCCCGTGCAGATGTTACGGGAGATATGCTGGAAGAGCCGGTTTTGAGCGTTAAGCTTTCCAATGAGTCTATGTTTTCCCATAAAAGTGGCATTAGCACGATATGTTTTTAAATAATATTGAAGTATTGTAAATGTATGATTGAAGGACATAGCAATCCTGTGTCTAGCTATAATTTCTGCTATTAACTTGGGTATTGAATTAAGCTGTTTCGGGCAGTATTTAATTCAAGACAAACTTCAAATGTTGTCCGAAAATTAGCAATATAGGTTAAATTAAAGTAACGTTAGCATTATTTGCCCAACCTATTCTCATGAGTGTTCTATGGCCTATAAATTGAGATTAGGACTCGGATCAGACAAATGGATCTCGAAAGTACTTGCAGATGTCTAGAAACTGCAGCTCGGCTTTCACCTTATACTTGCCTCTTTGTTTCATTAATACATAAAGTCTCCCTCCGGTAAAAACTCAAGTGCACTCAGCGTGATTACGTTGGCAACATATATCCAATAATCCTATTCATTTTTAATGCCCACTACCTCACCTCCCCTGCCATAAAACCTGCTCATGGTAATAATAAACACAATAATTAAAATGATAATAATAATGCATTTGCATAGCACCCCCAGAAAACTGAATCTCTTTTTAGGCACTCTACATATGCCGGAAAGAAAGCATGACCAAATGATTAGTTGTAAAAAACATTCACAATGTCATCAAGCATAACATTATTAGAGGCAGACTTCCGTAGGGTCAACATATACTGTAGATATGGTTAGTAGCAGCAGGCACAATGTCAGCATGCACAAGCACACAAAGGATGAATGTTGAGGACCCACTAAAGGCTGCAATAAACATGTGTGTTTAGGCTTCTTTTAAAATTTCGTAATGTCAGGGGATGTCGTGACCTCAATCAGGAGTGAGTTTCAGGCTTTGGGAGCTTATGAACTAAAGGCACGATCTCCACAGATTTTGAGGTTCATATGAGGTATAGCTAAATGATTCGAGTCAGAACAGCGGGTTGTGTGATTCTTGGCCTGGTGGGGGAATAGTTCTGATAGGTAGGCTGGAGGCAGAGAATGAAGTGACCTAAAAGTAAGTGGCAGAATGGTTCCCACACCTTCATTCGCATTTCCCTATGTGGCACCAGCAGGATTCAGTACATATTTTTCACCACTGTGTCGGTAGACCTGTGAACGTCGCACATACTCACCTCAAGTGCGTAGCAAATCTGCCTTCATCAGTAGAGTATTCATTTCAGTCTGCCATTATCCTCGACTAGTTTGAAGTGTCGCTCATTTTAGCTGGGGATTTGCGATGCCTTTCTTCCACCCAGGAAAGCACCTGCGGAGGTGCATAGGCGCTGACTCAGCTTTCTGATTGGAAGCATATGAGCCAGCTGTACTCGCTCTGCTCTTGTGGTATTTGACCGGCTGTCTGCTACGAGTCTTGACTGAGTCGTTTCTAGTTCAGGATTGCCACCGTCTTCGTAAATGTTACGATGTCCTATCCATTTGCTGCTGGCCGGTAACCGCATAGGTGCAGTGTCTGAGAGGTGCTCTGCATAGCTCAGACGTAGCAGTGACGTGAGCAGCTGGCACGATGCCATGCACAGCCAGCCATGTGCTCTGCGAGCATTGTTTGCCTATCGTCTGCCTTTGCAGATAATCTTTCCCGTCGTCTACGGCAGCATCGTGTACTGGATGACGGACCAGCCGAATGACTTTACTCGCTTCTTCATGTTTCTGACGATCGCCACGCAGACGGCACTAGTCGGACAGTCGCTTGGTTTCCTCATTGGCGCCGCCACGTCTGTGCAGGTGCGCCGTCTCTCTAGCGCTTGCTTTTCACCTGCCTCGTGCCGGTTGCCGATCCGTATACTCTGCTTGCTAGCGACTGTGCTCGACGCAACTGCATTGTTGCGACGGCAGCATATTTGTGCTCGCGTGAATGCAGACAGTGCTGCTGCACCGCCTGCTCGGGGCACTTTGCAGGTCGCAATTTTTCTCGGCCCAATATCGGCCATACCGATCATGCTGTTCAGCGGTTTCTTTGTGAATTTTGGTACGATACCGAAGTACCTGCAGTGGCTTTCGTATCTATCATACATCCGGTGAGGCTTCCGATGCTCTCCCTTGCATTCGACGCAGCATGTATCAGTGCGCCGTGGCAGACTTTGCCAGTGAAAAGTAGCCTTTGAGTCACCACCACGGAAACGGTAGGCTCATCAGCCTGGAATAGCGCCTCGAAACGGTGCTGCTGCTGCTGTCCTTTGTGCAGGTACTCGTTCGAGGGCGTCATGCATAGCATCTACGGCATGGATCGGGCCAATCTGAAGTGTGACGATGCAAGTGCTGATGTGTGTCACTTCCAGAAGTCGGAGGACCTGCTTAAACAGATGGACGTCGACGAGTCGAACTTCTACATCGATTTTGGCGCCCTCTGCGCCTTCTTTGTGGCTTTAAGAATCGGCTGCTACTTTGCCTTGAGGCTGCGCGTAAAGACTCACCAGTGAGCTGCTGTGCTGACCGTTCATTGGGCGCTATGCTGCTCTGGCTGGTATCGAATACCGCAGGACTCGAATGCTGGCACCCTTGAACGTTGGCACCCTCCACTGATCACGACCTATGGTCTACGAAGCATATGCAACTCTTGGATGGGTTCACTGTATGCGATGTCCTGCTCTGGTGAGGTGATGCAGTGTTCTATCGACCGAAGGAAGCCTTTGCTGTCACTAAAACATGCAGCAGGCGAGTGCCGCAGCTCCACATAATGCAGCAAAGACGATGAATGCAGGCAAAGGCGGCTCGCTGTTTTTCATGGCAGCTTTGTAACTCACGTGGCCTAGTACCTTCCCTTATGTGCGTGCAAGTGTACCCTCGTAGCCCGGTGTCTGTGCATTCGCTGCCAGAGATTACTTTTTGGGCATTCGGCTCTGCCCCCACTGCTAGGGAAGTGCCAAAGTGCTAGTGCTGCTCATGTATATGCCTGGCTGTGTCAGAGTGCCATGACAAGCCTCGTGCATTAGCAGGAATCATCTTCTCATGCTCTTACATCAGCCGATACAGTTTCGTTCTGATAATTGTGCTCCCCTCCTCCCTGGGGGGGGCTCAATCGAACTAGCAGTTTCTGGAATACAGTTACCCCTGTTTGTGATCAACGAGCACAACCAGATACTGGTACTGCCGTCACACTTAATGCTGCCACGGTAATATTTAGCTCAACCAACTTCGCCTTGACTTGCCTCCTTGGCAATAGACAGTCAGTATCTGGTACATGCCTATGTAATGACGTCTTTCCGCTCTGTTTTTGTCGCTAGCACTCTAGTCCGCCGGTCAGTAACCCATTCCTGCACGCTACACACAAACAGCAAGACGTTGACATTTGTAAAGCTCTCCAGCACAAGAGATCTACTTGCCGTTCTCTCTGGGGCTCTCATTGTTGCTCTGACTTACTAGAGCTTGCATGCAGAATTATGGATCTAATGTGACGTTGCTAAATTGTGGTTACAGAACCACCCTGGTGCCAGGGAGTTGCCGTATGCATGCAGTGCAAGGTACGTTTGTCTATATTTATGTACTTTATTTTGCATACTACTAAATAAAGACTATGTTAGCGAAACTGCTTGAGCTGCTCGTGCCTTTAATCGTAAGCTAAGGCGATATCCACTTTGGTTGGTTGTGTCGGTTACAGCAGTGACATAGTGACATATCTGAGACGTGATACCCAAGTTGGTAGTGTTGTCATTATGTGCACGTCTAAGAGCAGGTAAGGTCCAGCAATCGCACTGCATCTGCCTTCACATCTTGTATAGCTTGATTTCGTCACCACAACGCTTTGCAACTGCCTAAAACATTGTCCTAATTGTCAGCCGTTTTGCCGTCTACCAAAGGTGAGGTCGAGGGAGCAACCTTCGGACAGAGTACTTTCGATATTCAGCGGGCATGGCAGATTTTTGGCTCTTTTGTAGCATTGTCTCTAGCAGATGTATGTGAAGCACCGGACCCTCGAATAAGTGCTATTCACGTGCCATTTCCAAAAGAAGCAGCAGGCAAATGCGGTTTTAATCCCGCATTATAGTCAAAGGTGTTTTAAGATTGCTCGAAAAATTTTCATTTCGCCATTGTGCTGGCTAACTCTCCCGTAAATGGTCTACGAAGCCTCGGCCTAGCTAGCAAGCCGGCCCTGCTTTGGAGTTTCTAAAGAAGGAGTTTCTTAAGAAGAGTTACTTCGTTACCAAATCTAAAAATACGATCGCCACTGGGTACAAACGAGCAAGCACGCCCAGATTCTCCGCTCTAGCAGCCGCGGCGCCCTTGAGTCTTAGACAAGCAAGGTGCTCATATTTAACCACTCGGGTCGCGGGTACCTCGCCGCAAGGGGGTTATCCGCCATCAGTGTTCTGCCGCTATGCAAAAAGAGGCTGCGGAATCGCCAAACCGCTATCTTACTTTTTAGCCCGTGAAAAATTATGGTAGCAGCCTGCTCCAATGGAAAAACTGTTATGAAAGACCGGCTACGATTAGAGCTGCCCAAAATCTGCTTAAAAATAAGAGTCGATATACAATGTGGCTTTCCAATTTTTAATCTTCATGAGTAATAACGCATTGACAATATGAGACACGAAACTATTTGAAGCTTATGGACAGAAGCTTGTAGAACTACTCCCAGCCCAGCCTCACTAGAAAGTAAGAACTTGACAGGCAAATCAGATCAGTGACATTCGCAGGTCAAGAAGAAGGGGTTTTCCCTGGAAAAGGTCTAACTAAAGGCAGCATGCAAGTTACCTGCGCTGAAACTGCCCGAATAGTGTGGCAGTCTTGTCAGCTGTTTTTATTCAGTCGGTCCCTTCTTCTAATGGTAGTCGCATGCTCTAGCTCACAAACAATCGCAAAGTGTCCTGCATACTGGAGCATTCTTGGCCCAACAACGATGGCGTGCGCCGCTGATGCTACACTTCTCCGAACAGAGTGACGTTATGCCAAGTATGGCGACGCTGCGAAGTTTCGCCAGAAGCTGAAGATGCAAGTATTGAAGAGCAGCGTCGGCTGACCCGTGCGCCGCCTTGTCCGAGCGTCTAAAGGTTACATGGACGCTGAGCGAAGGAACCACGAGGGGCAGAGTGCTGCGCGCGTAGCTGCCCAGGACGCTATTCAGGTATTTGGCACTTCTAGAAATGAATTTCGTCGCGCTCGTAGGGATTCGCGCTCCGCTAATAGAGAAGCGACTTCCTTGTAATTACGATGTGGATTGAACCGAGTAACTCCCTCCCTTACGATGCCGCGGTTGTATAATGACGAGTGGAGTTTTTGGGCAATTGGAGACGCTCGCAAATCCATTGCAAGATGGCACGTGGATTTAATCAGTCGCATTGTTATTTGAGCTATGCTGGAGCTTTACCAGCACGTGACGTATTATGTCTAGCTGTCGTGATATGAGGGTCAGACTGGTCCATAATTGAAGCTGACGATAGGCGTCATTTGCTGATAGTCCGCCAGACGAAGAATCTAAATTGGGTAGCACGTAGACAATGCTTGGAAAAGCATATGTAGCTTCCGAACGTATTTCTGCTAAGGCAGCTTCTTGTGAAATGTCGCTGATGTCCCGAAATGAGTGCTGTTATTTAGCACTCGGCCGTGGCTGTTCTTTAAAATGGAAGAGTTGGTCATAATGTAAGTGATGTAAAAAATAAACTGAGCTGATTTAGCATTTTAATGCATCCAGTTAATTCTGAGAATTTCGATAATCGACTAGGCAGTTCGCAACTCTCCTTCGGCCAAGCGAGAACCTAGGCAAGTGATTGCTCAGCTGATAGTCAAAGTCAATTTCTCATATATGTAGCCGGGTGTGCTCGCTCGCGCGCTGCCAACCTTCACACTTTCGCCCAGGCGCAGCACCGCCCACTTGCTTCACTTTCCTGGGAAAATGGACAGCCTACCATTTCGCCGAGCTTAATGTTTGTAGGGCGGAACTTCTTGCAGATACTTTTAAATGAGACGCTTTCAGTTTTGGCGGAAAAACCTGCCGCTAGGCTTATTTGCCACAAAGGTAGCAATGGCTGAGTGTGGAAACGCTACTTCCCACCTATCATCACTACCTCCCCATCTGGCAGCGTATCCCACTTCAAGGTTCTGTCGCTCGCTAAGAAGTCCCTTCATTCTCTTGCTCCGGTCTACCCATCGAAAATCAGTTCTACTCAGGCTTCTTATCACACCGCCTACCTTTATGACTTAAATCGTCTACCTTCGCCTCTGACAAACTAAATAAACTAACTAACTAAACTAAACTAAACTAACTAAACTAAACTAAACTAACTAACTAAACATTCTTTGGAGACCGAGCCTTCAGTTCATTCACTCCAAACGCCTGGAAATAGTTTCCAAATAACGTCACAAAGTCCTCTGACTTGACGACGTCTAAAAATAATCTTAAAACCGTCTGTTTTCATACAATTTACTTCGTCCATGTGAGTTGTCCTTAGTGCATGTATGCGCTTTGACACTGTGCACGCTGTCAAAAGCCAATTTACAAGCTTCCTTTGCAGCGCATATTGAGTGCAAGAAGGAAATTTTGTTCTCTTATTGCGCTATTTAAATAAAGTCATACCATCCTTTTCAAGAGAACGCGTAAGCAGAATGCCGTGAAACTTGGTAGATACAACTTTAAGCACGATGCAGCGTAATTTGCAACTATTTTTCTCAAATATAAATTCTAAACCGACTGCATAGTGCTTGAAATGGTTTTCCTGGCTATTCGCGGCGTATGTTGGCAACGCATGTGGCTGTCTGTCGCTGTCAACGCTGTCTGTCGCTGCCCGGCACCAGAGTAGCGGCGGCGTACCGGCACTTCACGGGCGTACTGTATTCTTCGATCGAATTCCAGTCGCCGTCGGCTCACAGCTGCTGAGCGACGCCAACGCGAACGCCCAGAAAAAATCGGATAGTCCGCCAAGGATGCGTACTTTGATAATCACGCGTCGCAGGAATTGTCATTAGAGGTCGCCGCAGCGGCGGGCGCGTGCATGCCAACGCGGACACCGCTTTCAGACATTCCAGCAGATGCTGTCGTGATTTGTGAGAAGAATTCCTCCCGCCAGTCAAACTCTTTTTAGGGCGCCTTTTCGTCGGTTTTTTCTTCTCCAATTTCTGCACCGCTTTTCATCTTCGTGAGCGCCTCACGTCTTCTACGCAAGCGTCTTTGCAAGCCGTCGACTACTCTGCTCTCACAATTTGAATCGCTCAAAGCTCAAGCGTCGCAGCTGACACAGCTTTCATTCGCTCGCTCTCGAGCCTGCCTAATACGAGGCCAGCCCGAATGCCGGTTCAGTCAGTCGCTACGCGTCAAACGCGTCCGTAGACCGAAGGACAATTAGACATGACAATTTTTCCGAATGCAATTCCAACTAACCCGTCGCGTCGCTTCTCAAACCGAGCGCTCACCCTGGCGCCGGCGACGCGCTAACGAGCTAACGGGCGAGAAGATTTGTTCAGCTTTTTCGACACACCTTTTTTTCGACGCACAGCATAGTACTAGCTAACGGCGGATTGCGTTTCACTCACTACTGCCGCATAGGTTTGCAGAAGGTACCACATATTTCAAGCTGCACAGTAGCCACAACCCCAGCGACTCTGCTAAAATATTTTCAGAGCTGTTTTCGCTATATGGCTTTGATAAACCAATGCTCCGAAATTTGCTCCACTCCGCTTCCCGCTTAAAGACCGTTGGTGACAGACACTTTCGCTCTGCAGGTCCTAGACTGCGGACTCGCATCCGCAGTTCGTACGCGCAACGACATCCACTCTCCTGCTTTGCAAACTGCGGCCTTTCATCCTTTCCAGCCGCTCTGAGCCGCTACTGTCATGCTATTCACTACCTCAACGGCTCTCCCGACTCTGCCATGCTTTTCTCTTTTTCTTTGCTGAGTGAGACGAAGTCTTTCGGCTGCCTCATGCTCGTCGAAAGCCGTTTAGGTTTCGAGAGCACTTTAGAAAACTCTCCTGAGTAGCACCAACTTGATCTTTGCGGCTTTTCGAAGTCACAGGCGGAGACTCGTTGCATTACTGTACATTGAATTAAATTCATGCTAGGTCTTACCCAGTGTGTGGACGACGTAAGGATGCGATATACCGTAACGCTTCGCCCTACCTTGCGTATATTTTGAACGGGCTGGAATGACTACTGCCTTGAATGGAAGTTCAGACATGCAGCGAGCAAAGGAAACTTGCACGAAATGGCATAAGTGGCATACCGATCCGCGGCAACCATTAGGCAGTGCTAGCCATTAGCAGTCACCTTTAAGTCGCCCCCTTCGTATCTCACGGCAGAGAGCGAGATGCGACGAGAGAAGTGCACTAACGAAGTAATAGTGACATATAATAAACTTGCCCGGCGACAAATTTAAAATTGTGAGGTCGGCTGATTAGGCAACTTTATTTACATGGAAGAGCCTTGGCGGCTATCGACCGTCGCTTGCAAACTTCAATATCGAATTGACCTGCTGCAGGACTCGAACCCACGACTTAGGTCGTGAAGAGCGAGCACCTTATCTCTATGTTAGAAGACCGTAGAACGATCAGAAAGCGGATTGCTAAGATTGAAAAATGAGATGGGCGAAACTTTTTTTCTAGATGAGACGGCCAGTGCATTTGGCTCGACAGCGCGTATCCAATGCAGTTAGCTGAAATCCAGCCTAGAATGTGCCGCCAAGCTGCCGGGGCCGAGCTCATTTGGGCCCATATCTACCTATTTTTGGGGGCGAACTCAGTCCCATAGTTAACGAAAAAGGATGCGCGTAAGTGCTCAATTTTTCAGCTGCAGAACACACTGCAGCCACTGCCGGAAGTGCTGGCAGCAACTGCAGATGGACGAAAAGCGGAAGAAAAACCCGACGCAACCAGCAAGCTTGATTTGCCACCGGCGAGTGATAGATTGTCAAAGGCCAGTCCGCCGAAGACTGTCGAATTCGAGCAGCAACCGAACATCGTCGTCCCACTGAATGACGGACCTTCGCGCGGGAAATGGTCGGGAAAGTGCGACTTCTTGTTTACTCTGCTCAGCTACGCTGTCGGCCTTGGGAATGTTTGGAGATTTCCTTATTTGTGCTATAAAAATGGGGGCGGTAAGAATTTTTCTAATGGCTGCTGTGATAAAATTGGTGGTATTCGTGTGAGTCAGCTGTATTTACTTTGTAGGTAGCTCGGTTGAGCGGTCACGTTCCGTTGTCACGTTCTGTCCTGCTTAAGGTCTCAGTTTCCCTTAAAAATATCGGTGGTTTTGTTGTCTAGTGTGTCACCAATGAGATCGTTGGAACTTTTGCCCCCAGTTTCCCTTAAAACATATCGGTGCCGTCAGCGGTCCTCAGCTGCTACTTCTATGCTACTCACTACCTCAACTGCTCTCCTGACTCTGCTATGCTTCCCACTTTCTCTTTGTTGCGTGAGACGAAGTCTGTTGGCTACCGAATGCGTACCGAAAGCCGCATAGGCTGTGAGTGCGCTATACAAAACTCTCCTGCGCAACACCCACATGGTCTTTATGACTTTGTGGAGTTACAGACGGAGATACGTTGTATTACATTATCTATTGGGGTCACCAGTGAGATCATCGGTACTTTTTAATCCAGGAGTCCTGCAAAAATTAGCCACTTGTCTGACATTGGCAAATGCTGCGAAAGAGTGGTATCCTGCAAGGGGCTAAGGGGCCATGCATTAAGCGGGTAGGGGCCGGGCTAAACACTGACCTTGACCAAAAGAGCCAGTGGTAAGGAGGCTGGGTGGGCTCATTAGGCGGACATCCAACTGAAATTCCCTCTTCGGTCGGTGGACTCGCGGGGGGGGGGGGTCGAAAGCCCCGCCCCAACCCCAGCCACTCCTCCGGCCTCACCTGTGCGGAGCTGGCCTTAAGGCGCGCTTGGAAGCTCCCTGCTACAAAAAAAGGCATTTTCGAGCAAGACGCGGCTGAACTGTGGACGCTAGGAAGAAATTCTCTAGTGCAGTAGCCGAAGCAGCACCTGCTAAATTTCAGGCCCGTAGTTTGGATCAGGGCCCGTAGCGTCGGCTTGTCCTATTTCCACGAGTCCTTCGACAGCCTTACGATTCCGGGCACGCTTAGTCGACTCGCTGAACTCAACCTGCCCTGGATGGAAAGCCGAACGGAAGCCTCACTAGACAGTCATCTTTTAAATCGTCACTCTAAGCATCCCGATGCACATTTTCTTGCACGCTCGACCACACTCGTCTCCCGGGGCCTTAACAATCCGAGATGCAAAGCTGAAGCCGAAAGACAGGATCGTAAGTTTGAATCGCAGCCGCTGCACAGCGAGTGGAGATTATATGCCTGCCAACTGATGTCCTCCAAGTCGGATGTGGGTGCTTGCTCGCGCCTTTTAAGTAATGCTCCACACTTGCCTGATGCGCGGACTGACCTGCTGACCTGCTGACTGGGCTGCTGCACCGGCCCAGGCTTCAGACCCCCGCCTTGCCTAGAGCTGCAGTATTCTCCGACTCTGACGCACGAGAGCCATTCTGGAACAGCAGTGCGGTGCTCGTGGCGTTGTTGCCCCCTCGCCGCCAGCTTGCTAATTGAGAGTGTCTGAAGACAACCGAAAAGCGGCCGATCGGAGAGGGAGCTCGGCAGCGTGGCCGACCGCGCCCCGCCTGCAATTTGTTCAGCTCCGTTGTCGGCGCGCCGCCGCGCCCGATCTAAGCCGCGAAGCCGCCAAATGCCGCTGCTTTTCTATGAGCTGCAGGTGCCTTTCTCATACCATTTGTGCTGATGCTTCTGCTGGCCGGCATGCCGCTTTTCTTTCTGGAAGTGGCGCTCGGCCAGTACGCTGGCAGCGGACTGGTCGGCACGTGGAAAATCTGTCCCATCTTCAAGGGTGAGCTCGCTCAGCCGCACCGAGCGCCGCGGCCGCCATGTTCGGTTGGTCGAGAATGTGCGCGGAAAAGTTGCTAACTTCTCTCCCTAAATGAGAAAGTCCCCCTCCTCTGGAATCCGCCGGCGTCTCTTCCTTCCCGTCAGCTACCTATTATCCTATCCACCTATTATCGTGCCTATTGGGCACCGTCTCGTGTAGACTTTGCGTACATAAGATAGATAATAAAATCAAAGAAAATATGAAATAGCGAGTTCACGCCCGCATACCCCTTGCTCCTTCGCGCCGCCAGTCGCTGGCCTGATTTATTTTCACAACCTGCATATCCTTCAAGATCATAATCCTAATCACAGGGTGAGCGGTCCCTTATTTACAAGCACTTTATACCCGCAATTGGGCTTAAGAAATATAAGTTGCATTGCCAAGGCCTTCGGCTAATGCATTGTCTTTTACAAGACTTTGCTGCGTGTGTGCCATCGAAATGTACTTTATGAAGTGGATTGTAAATGGGCCTTATCTTAGCCAAAGCAAAAGATAGTGAGCTAAAACCAATAATGAAGTTTTATTAAAAGTAAAACCTTCCACAGCATGCTGCTCGCGTTCTAAGCAATATATCGCCATTCCAATTTCAGGGAGTTTATCAGAAACGGTAGTTCATCTTGTTGTAACGCTTTCCTATTATTTGTGTACCCAACCCAGACTTACAAGTCTTGGCAATTAACAGGACTGCGAGCATACTCTTGAATAAACCAGTGTGAATTTCAACGCAAAGAGAGAGCATACGTAGCAGAATAATTAATCGGCTGGGATTTAGCACTTTAATTTTTGCCTTGCCGACCACTGGCCTAAGCTCAAACCAACGAACACATTTGTTTCAACTCCTGCTCTCGACTTCTTTACCACTCGTATTGAACAGTTAAACCGACTACAAAAATGAATATGAGTGGCATGGAAAATCCAGTGGCTTTCTTACCCATATCAAACTTTGGTTGTATTTACTTAAGTGCTCGCATTCCGCATGTCTCTCAGTTGAGGGGATAACTCGGAAGTCTTCAGACTGCTTTGTTGCTGGCAATAGTTGTCATCTGCCGAAAAGTGCGAAGTGCAAACGAAATAAGATCACGATAAAGTCATTGTAGGTATGGGATACGGCATGTTTCTTGTGTCGTTTTTTGTTGGAATATATTACAATATGCTGATTGCATATTCTTTTTACTATCTATTTGCGTCATTGGCATCGGACGTACCTTGGAAGAACTGCGACAATCCTTGGAATACTCCGGGTAAGAAAGCATGCCTCACTGCAGCACCACTTCCGTTGAAATGCCCCTGCGACTCAGTCGCTGTTCTCTTAAATTTTAGAAATTTTGAGCGCTGAATATCTTGTACTTTAGAAATTTTAAGTGATTAATAACGAATAACCAACTTTGTATCCCCAATAATCCCCAAAGTCATCCTATAAAATTAGGGCCAGCTTAGGTAAAAGTAAGACAGCGAAACTCAGTCTAGCCCGTGCCCCATCGCGTCTAAATTGCCACAACATTTACTCGCAAGGCTCACAGGAGCACTCGGTTTATCTCGTTTCCTGATTTTTATTCGAACTGTACAGGTATCTAAAGACGAAAATGGGAAAGTTTAAGGGAATTGCTAATAGTGCTTCTATTGTCATAAGTGGGCATGTCACTGCCGCCACGTTGTTCGGCCACAACCGGATTCACTCACTCCGCCCTCCCAATGAGAGAGCTGCAATATATTTGCGGTCACGTGACTGTTTTGTCACGTGATCGCACATCGCCAACTATATACTTTCTGCAGTCCGCCGACCTGCGCTGGCGCTATCCTCACCTCTCTCTCTCTCTCTCTCTCTCTCTCTCTCTCTCTCTCTCTCTCTCTCTCTCTCTCTCTCTCTCTCTCTCTCTCTCTCTCTCCCTCTCTCTCCCTCTCTCCATCTCTCTCTCTCTCTCTCTCTCTCTCTCTCTCTCTCTCTCTCTCTCTCTCTCTCTCTCTCTCTCTCTCTCTCTCTCGCTCTTCCTTCCTACTCCGGAGTAACCTATCCAATGGCTACGAATTGCAGCTATCTGTATGAACGCCGCCCTTCCGACTGCGACCATACAGCCGTCGTCATTACAATTCGTCAATGGTGGGTTTATTCTGTCTTCAAGGCGCGTTTCGCACGCTCGCCCCCTCAGTACAACTTTCATCATACGTACCACTCAAGAAACTGTCTCGGCGTTAATTTAAGAGCGACTAAATTGCTTGAACTCCTGCGATTGGGGGAGCGCCTTCATTTCTGGATGGATTTACTCCAATCGCATCCCTATAGCAGTTGAGCCACTGCAATGGTTATCAAGGCATTTTTAAAAAATAAAATAGGATTACGCAGATGAGGATCGAGCTACGATAAGGACTCAACTGTGACCTTGCCCAAACCAGCCGGCCAAAAAAGTAGGATAGCACATCCCTCTGATTACGGGAAAACCCAGCTCTGCGATCCCGTCTGCAATGCCAAGCTAAACTCAATAGATTATTGTGGTCTATAACATATTTGAAGATCTGTTCATCAACTATAAGGTAAGAGATATTCTTGCATCCGTCAACACAATTGGCTGCTAGTTTTTCAACTTTTACATTGTGGGCACTTTAAGATCGCAAAATAAACATTCAGCTTGTAGGGCCGTTGAAAAACGCGCGAGTTCAGTAACCAGCTGCACAGCTTCAATTATCGGCCCACCCAGCAGTGGCTTCCAAAACACTCTCTGCAATAAACGACCTGATGGCCTTCGAGAAAGGAGCCCTTGGGCGGGCTGACCGACGCTAGCAAGAACATCTGTGGATTCTGTTGGATGGAAGCAATGAGGCAACGGGTTTTGGTATGGGGGCCAAGGCAATCCGTGGGACAGCTGCTCGGCGGGCCACTACAAGCCTGTCTAAGCAGAACTACCTGTCTGCCACCTTCAAAAATATAGCGTCCCAAAAATGAACACAACAATAGTTGCTCTTTTCCTGGACCGACACGGCGCATGCGCACCGAAGGCGAGCCGCTTTGGCAGCCTCTCTGGCCTCCGTCTCGACAAAAACGGTTTACCCATCTCAAGAAGCGCACTAAATCTGCGACACTGCGACAAAGTTAGAAAGGGTTCAGCTCCGTTTATGCGGCGGTGGAAGAGCCTTCGCGCCAATCAATCGCTCCCGCTCGTTCACTTTGCAATAAAGGACTGTCCGCTGCGGCACGAGTCGAACCCGCTAACTGGGTCGTGCAGTGCGAGTACTTTAACCCAAGGCTACGACCCGGGGCACAATCCTCTATGGCCGACATCTGCGAACGTTGTACTCAGTAGCCTTGCTTATTTAATTAGTCTTAAGCCAAGCGGCCCGCGCCCGCGACTCGCGGCGGCCACCCGACTGAGGCTATCGGCGGGCTATCGAGGAAAGAGGAGCCGAGCGTTCGCCGAGCGCTCATTTGACGTCACTGCGGTCCAATGCTGGAGCAACCAGGACGACCTGGGTGAATTTCAACGTTCGTAGGCAACTTGCCACGGCCAGTACCCGTAAGTCGCCTCTGTTTAGCGGCCTACAGGGCTGACGTAGAAAGTTTCAATTCTCTAGTAATTACGTAAGCGAATGTTCGACTGAAGAAATCAGTGCGGAAATGGAGCTCTGAAGGGCAGCCTTTGCGAATTACCCCGTTGGCATCATTCTGTGCCTGGTGGCGCGCTCTGGAGACAGGCCGCAAAGGAATGGCGCTCAACGCCTATCTCTCTGCAGCAGGCAGCCTAGTAAGCCTCTCATCCGCAAAAGTGCTTCCGCTCCTCCTCTTACAAAGAGACGGCAGCCTTTTCTCGAAGCGCTCTCGGACGCTTCGAAGAAGCGCCGATAAGGTGGTCTTTCCGGCTCTCCGAAAAAATCCGTATACCGCATCCTTACGGAACGTCTAATGAGAGCTCCGCCCGAAGCCTTTTATGTGCCGTTTGAAAATATACGGTACGCCCATGTCTAGCAACCTGTCACAAGCCGAGCCTCGGGGAGCTTCCCTACATTTCTTTATTGCGGAGCTACACATTTACGGAGTTCATTATAAAAATAACTCGTCACGATATGCGATGTAATGTTTCGCCTCAGCGAACTCGATTTGTTCATAGATACTTTTTCATGGCGATGCTACTTTTCTTATTTATTTTTTGTCAGTGTTATGTTAGTCCCCATAGCCACGCCTTACTATTGGTAATTGCGAAAAAATGAATCAACTAAAGAAAGTCACTTGGCATTATTCTATTGTGAATAATCTGATATGTTCGTCTGTAACTCCACAAAGCCACGAGAACTATGTGTCTTCTTTACGCTGGAGAGTTTTCTATTGCATATTAAAACTCTAAGCGGCTTTCGCTGAGCACGCGATGGCTAAAAGGCTTCTCATCTCACGCAACAAAAAGAAAGTGAGGAGCAGAACTGAGTCGCGAGGCAAGTTGAGAAAGTGAGCAGTGCGGAGGAAGCAGCTCATGGCGACTGGCTAGGAAACGCCGCAGTCGGCAGTGTGAGAAGAGATGTCTTTGCGGAGGAAGAGTGGCGTAAAGCCGGGTGTACACGGTCAGTCTTGCTTCGTACCCGCTTCTTACGTGCTCGAGTTTTCTGTGTATGCGTCACTCATACTGGGGTCGGTCGAAGACTTAGAAAAGACTTAAAGAAGACTCAGCAGCCAAACGCGGTTCTACTTCTTGGCCAGCACCTCATAGGCAAGACCTCATAGGAAAACGGCGATCGTAGGCTCAGTCAACAGACGCCTTCGTCGTTGCTTTGAAAAACGTGGCGGACGACTCGACCGGCGAAAGTATCGAACCGTTTCACGAAAGTCTCCGTTTATGAGAATCTACGATAGAGTCACACAAGAATCACATAGTGAGGCGGCGGGCAACAAAAACAATTTTTATAGGTTACAACTCATTGGGAGGTGCATCTCGGAGGGCCATTTCAAACTTCCCTAGCAAGAGCAAATTTCTCATGAACACCAGGGGGCGGAGCGAGTAGGAAGGAAGACTCAGAGGAAGAATGAACCGGAAGACCATGGTAGAACAAAAGTAGGTAGGAAGCAGGTGGGAAGCGGATAGGAAGCAAAACTCGCCGTGTAAACCTGACTTAAGTGAGTTTCGGAGTCAAGTACCTGACCTGCAGAGCAAAAGCAACGTCGTCAGCAGTCATTAAGCGAAGGAATGAAACTGCTAAGTTTTTGTCCATGAAGGACCTAAGGGAACGAGAAGGCTGACACTGGTGCAGTAGTTTAGTTAGGTATGAAGGAGCCAAACCATGACAGGTTATTTGGGTCTGAGTAAGAATTTTTCTCTGCATCCGTTGATCGACCGGGAGCAATCACAGCTCCTTCAGCAATGAGGCACCAGGATGAACCTTTTAGATTTTTTCATCAATCTTGCGGGTGTATTAATCGCCAGCTGCAGAGGCTTAATAGCTTTGTTGGTAGACCAACCAAAGCAGAATATCAGTAGTCAATGATCTCTCTAAATACATGAAATGGGTAGTGCCCTTTAAGGCCAATGCTAGAATACGAATAGCATACGAATGCTAGAGTGTATGGAGATTTGTAGCGTAGGCACGCACATGATTTATGGGTGTGTGCACATCCTAGCATATGTGAGTGCTTTTTCACACTACCAACCATCAAGGCCAGGGGAAGTGATTGCGAAACGCTGCAGCCATTCAAGCACTCGTTTGCCGGGAACACCGCCCACTAATTCTCCATTGGAAATGTGTAGCCCCTCCCCTCCCCCCTCGTCGCTGCCAGGCTGCAAAAGTGAGGCCGAAAAAAGGTGCCGCACGATTACAAAGAACCAACGCACGATACACTTACGAAATTTGTTAAGTAGGCGACTCGATTCAACCAGCGCGCGACAAGAAAGGCTGAAGGATGGCGAGCTCGGCACCGTGAAATTTGCATCTGCAAGTCGCGCTATCGTTCGTAAAGGCGAAAGTGAGGACTTCGGGGTCTATCGGTCCACCGCCATTCCCCTGGCGCTCTGCGCGTTTTCGCCGACTTTGGTGTCGCCGCGCAGAGAGGCCCCTTAAGGAGACCCGGTGGCATTCTATTAACAAGCAGCAAGCTCATCAAAGCTGTACGGCCAAGACCATCGGAGAGCGCGACGATGACCGTCGAATGGGAATTCGGTCGGATGAGTCGGTCGCGCGCAGGCTGGGCCGTCTAAATGTAGAGAAGTGTCAGTGAGCAGGCTACAGAGGCTCGTCGGGTGCATTCGCCGCCGCGAAGCTTCGGCAGAGGGCTGACGCTCTTTCTAAAGATGGCGCCAAGAAAGAGGAAGGGGATCATTTTATTATTTTCAGAGGCTTCAAGATCCTTTCAAGATCGAATCTTTTCTGACGCGCCTTAAAGGACGGCTCGCCTTCGGTACGCTGGCTCAGTTCGGAAAGTCGGGTATAAACTCCCGTTTTAAAGTGGCTGGTCGAAAACGGTCTGCAGTGGGCGTGGCGCATCAAGCTCCAGCGAAATACCGCGTATGTAGTTCGACATTCTTCAAGCGGCAGGAACGCGATACCACGCAGGACAGCGAAGCGGGCTCAAAGGCGTTTATTCACACGGACGCCGCAGTGGGCCAGTACGCAACTGCCCTGCCCGGCGCCCTCGACATATCTCCCCGGGTCTTTGCCGCCCGTAACTTAAACGTCACTACCATAAATCACAACAGCCCATAAGCCAATGACGGTGTCATAATCTCTGCTGGCGCATAAATCACTCTAAGCCATAAATTGGCCGTAGGAGGAATAGCCACGCAATAACTACTATTGACTCATAGACCACTAACATGTCAAAACAGCCACAGAGTAGCAGTTTTCTTACAGTGGCTTAGGAGCCTTCACTTCGCAGCAGCGCCGCCGCGATGATGTTCGCGCAGCTCCCGGGGGGGGGGCGGCGGCGGCGGCGGCGGCGGCGCCCGCCAGATAGAGATTGCAGCCGTTTGCCTCCACCGCGCAGCTCCGAGCTCTCCGAGCTCTCCGGGCGCACCGCTCTGCGTTTAGGCGGCTTCTGAGGAGGCGACCGGGCGGAGCTCCGTCGGTGCAGAGATTCGCGCTATTGAAAAGCAGGGAATGGCGTTTCTTTGAGAAGCGACAGAGCCCCTCTGGACGGCGCTCTCTCTCTCGGAGTGCAGAATCGGAGTCTGTTTGCAGACGAGGCTGCCATTTCTATTAGCCGTCGTATTCTTACGGGCGAGGGCTATGCGTGCCTGCTTCCTTTTGCGCTTCGGCTCCGATTCGGTCTCTCTGAGGGGCAGGCCGGATTGGCATGGGGGCGGGCCAAGGTGAAGGTCTTTGGCGTCCCTGAAAGGTGACCCGAACGCTGCTCACGGCCGGGAACGCTTTTAGCCTTGCCCGGGAATCTTCGAACCGGAAAGCTTCTCCCGTGGCGGCTAACCAAGAGTGGCCCCAGAGGCTGTTCGGGCGAGCACCTTCGGCTCGCAGCTTCAACGCGTTTCCGGCTATCGGATTGTGCAGGCGAGCCTAAGCATGACTTCTTGGGCGGCGAGCGTTCGGCGAGCAAGTTAAAAGCCCGCTTCTCCATGGAGCCATTACTTGTTGCAGGGTCTTTTAGAGGCAGTCGCATTTGCGCGGGGTAAAAGCGATAGTTCCCTTTGGGCGTGTCAAAGTAAGCCTACCGGAGAACGGATTAGGCTCCAAACGGACTACGGATTTCTGCGTAGGTAAGTCTAAATTCGTCCACATGGCCTGATCGATTGGCACGCAGTCTATGGCTGCTTGAAATGAGCTAGAACAACTTTTTGGAGAGGACACAAGAGCCCTACCGTGAGGTGGCTATGCCGTGAGATTGCCAGTTTTTTTCGCGGGGGTGGGGGGTTGCTAAATCAAGTTTCTTTCAGATGGCTCGCACCGGTCAAGCGATACGCCTTAATAATAATAATAATAATAATAATAATAATAGTAACACATTTGTACAGCATGCTCAGAGAAATGAATCTCTTTCTAGGCGCTTTACAGATGTTATGAAGAAAGCAATGCAAAATGATTAGTGATGAAAAACATTCGCGATGCCGTCAAGCGTAGCACAGCTAGGGGGACGGGCATAGGGTCAACGTATAGATATGGTTAGTAGCAGCAGGCACAGCATCGGCGCGCACAAGCACACAGAGGATGAATAACGAGGATGCACTAAATGCTTTAATAAGCATATGCATATAGGCTTCTTTTAAATGTCATGTCAGGGATTTTATTATATCAGTCAGAAGTACATTCCAGGCTTTGGGAGCATATGAACTAAAGGCACGGTATTCAAAGGGTTTGAGGTTCGTGCGAGGTATAGCGAACGATTTGAGTCAGAACAGCAGGTTGTACGACAGTTGGCCTGGTGGTGAGTGGTTTTTATAGGTCGGCTGGAGCCAGAGAAGGAAGGGACCTACAAGTAAGTGGCAGAACGTTGAAGTCGATACGCTGCTTGATTGGGAGCCGGTGCAGCTCAGCTAGAAGTTGTGCGATGTGGCGACTGCGACGCTCACGACAGACAAGCCTAGCTGCAGAGTTTTTGCACCAAGTGTACGCGTCTAATTGCACACGCCAGTAGATAAGTAAGAAGCGAGTTGCAGAAATCTAGGCATGATGTTACAAATGCATGGACCAATGTAGATGTAATATCCCTGCCTACGAAAGCCCAGACTTTAGCAATGTAATGCAACTGAAAGAAGGCAGACTTGACTGCGGAGTTGACGCGCTCATCTAGCGAACGGTCACTTTGGAATAGGCATCTAGAATACGTGCAGATGCCATAGAAGATACGCTGGCGGAGCCGATTTTGAGCGATACTGTTTCCTATTTTCGAGTCATGTTTGGTTTGCCAATAGCTAGTAGGTTGGTTTTGTCATCATTAAATTTGAGAAAGTCTTCTGCCATCCATGAGCGGATGCCAGCAATACATGCCAGCAATGCATGCTGCAAGTGTGAGTGTAGAATTTTACGCGGTGGAGGGCTGGGAGGGATCAAAGCAAAGGTGCCACTAAGTGTCATCTGCATTGAAGAGAAAGCTGAACTCACTTGCTAGGTTTGAGGTTTCAATTTACGAGTTCAGCTGGTCTGCCACAATTCTTTCCGGTGTCTTTGATAGAAATGATTAAAGGGAGACTGGGGCGGAATCGGTTTAAGTTCACTTGGTCCAGAGCTGCTTTCTTTTTTAGTGGTCTAGCAGCAGCCTTTTTGACTTTATGTTAGTTATGCTTGGCAGCAGCAGATCGAAACATCGTAGAAGCAGGACAGTCGGAATAGGGTCTAGAGTACTAGTAGCCTTCGGGGCAGCTCAAGAGTCACTATAGTGGAGGCAACCGGACTGAGCCACAGTCCGTTGAATTTCATACAGTGGCTTTCGTTGTCAATGCGAATAGGTCACATCCTCCACAAAGGTCGCATTCTCAATCAAATATTCCTTTGAAATTGTATGCGACAATTGCTGTTGTTACAAAATTCTACTAAAACAATCTCACCAAGTACGGTTTTCCCTTTCCCTGCATTATTTATCTCCTTCGCTATCAGAAATCGTCTGCAAGTCTCTAACTCTAGAGATCATTGAAATTAATGCTTTTTCGCAACAGCTTCATCACTCCTTCTGCTCAATCCTCGACCGGAACTCCATCAATGGTGGAATGCTGCAACACGATACTAGTCAATATTATGGATTGATTTTACTCCTCCGGCCGAGTGCAATGTACGCCATCGCCCAGGACCATAAATTTAGGTGTTAAGCGAATCATTAGTGCTATTCGCATGCACTAACACGCATACAACGTCCAGGACTAATCGCCCATCAACTGGAAACTCAGCCTTGCTTAGATAGGGACACCACAGCCAAGCTAAGCTGGTCCATGTATTTGTGACACCCGACCAGACTTCTGTGACTATCTCCTTGGTGATCTTCTTGCTTACGTGGTAAAACGCTTGCAAATGGTGCCAAACTCCGCAGTTAGGGTCGCCTTCCATGAGCATCGCAGATACCTTACTAAATAACTTCTCATCGACCTAGACTAGCTCTGCATCGCGTAGAGTAACGACTTCTGCGTCTCTCTCTCTCCCCTCTCTCTCTCTCTCTCTCTCTCTCTCTCTCTCTCTCTCTCTCTCTCTCTCTCTCTCTCACTCTCTTTCTCTCTCCCTCTCTCTCTCTCTCTCTCTCGCCTTCAGGTCACTTTATTCGTTTGCTCCGGTTCACTACCCGAAATGTATCTAATCAGGCTTCGCGGCGTAGCAATCCTCCTCTGACTCACGTCGATTAGCTGTACCTCAAACCAATTAAAAACCCTTTGGAGGCCGTGACTTGAGTTTCTACGTTTCAGTGTCAATGCTTCCAAAATCCGGAACTAGCTACCGACAGAGATCAGATCACACCTTAAGTGTATTGCATTTAAATGGAAGCTGGAAAATATTGTATCCTCTCAGGTTTGCTCCGTTCTTGCGATTTGCCCTCTACAAACTTCAATTGCCCTTTACAAAATTGTGCACGCTACTATAACAAAGCAAATTGACACTCTTTCTTTCTCGCAGACACAAAGTATCGAGAACCATTTTAGTTCGTTTTGGTGCAATATAAATTCATTGGTATAGATATTTATTTCTTTAGTGTCGGGCATTAGAGGGGAGATATCTCATTGGCCGCCGATATGCCCGCTTACGGCGGCCATTTTGAATTAAAATAGCCATTGTCGCAGCTTTCACTACACGTTTGGTGAGCGAAGACGCAATGCCTGTAGAGTATATGCAGGTATACAAAAGTTTTTGTATTCAAACTCGCGTACGTCCACATTAGGCATACAGAGTAAGCTTACGCTTTCAGCTTCATAACATTGCTAAAATTCGGGCTTGTTTAGATAAGGGTACCGCGTCCAAGTTGGTCCATGCATTCGTGACATCCCGTCTCGACTTCTGCAGCTCACTGCTTACTGGCCTACCAGCATGTGCGATCAGGCGATTGCAGCTGGTGCAAAACTCGGCAGCTAGACTTGTCTGCCGTGAGCGTCGCAGTTGCCACATTACTTCACTTCTCGTCGACCTGCACTGGCTACCAGTCAAGCAACGGATTGACTTCAAGGTTTTGTCGCTCACTTTTAGGTCCCTTCATTCTATGGCTCCAGCCTATCTGTCAGATATACTACCCCATCAGGCCAAGCATCGTACCACCCTCTTTTCGGAATCCAACAGTCTAGAAATACCTCGTACAAACCTTAAATCCTTTGGAGACCGTGCATTTAGTTCAAATGCTCCCAAAGCCTGGAACTCCCTTCCGACCTGCGTCAGAACATCCCCTGACCTGACCACATTTAAAAGGAACCTAAAAACACACCTATTTAGGACAGCATTTAGTGGGTCCCTGTGATTCGTCCTTCACGTGCTTACGCGTGCTGACACTGTGCATGCTGCCACTAACCACATTTGCATGCTGACCCTGTGCATGTCACCCCTATGCATATTATTCATTTCGTTTGTTTTTAAAGCATGATTTTACTTACCATTCAATTGCATTTCACTTTACAGCAAATGTAAAGAGCCTAGAGAGAGATTAAGTTCTCTGAGGGCGCTTTATCAAGTGAATTATTATTATTATTATTATTATTATTGCGCGTCCACTGGCTGTCTTGCTTATGTGAATTCTCTCCCGGTATGAGCTGGGCGCTAGGACTTCCGTAAGAAGTGCATCCGGTGAGCAAAGAATCCATACTTACATATGCAGCGTATTCGAAGTGGCTGGCTCGGGCCTCCTCGTATAGCGGCCATACCATTGCGCTCCGGCTCACAGCATACCAACTCATCCAAGATACTGAAATCGCTCTTGGTATCTACAGGTATCGATTAGAACAGAGAGGCACGCATTTTTAATTGGTTTAAATATTAACGTCACTCGCTGCCCTTTTAAAGGTATGGAAAAACGCAGCTGCTCACCGGGGTTTGCTCTGCAAATCATTCTCATTCATCTCAGCTTCTGCTTCTAATTTGATTATGCCTTTCGGTATACGTAAATCTACCCGATAAGAAACTCTGTATCTTATTATTCCTCCCACAAATTTCAGAGAGCTTTACGGCTATAGAATCCACGTGACTTCAGAGCTTCCTGTGCAGTCGTATAGTTTGCATTTATCTGCACGCCATTAAGATTGGGCCAGTACCAAGATTCAAGCTCAGCAACTTCCATGCTATGAATGGTCGTTTCTGCCGGCGGCTGCCACCGCGGTCGTCGAAGAAGTGAAGACGCACACAAGCCGCACTTATATTATTTGACCGCACTGTAGCTTACACGCTCGCTTCTCCTTCGGAGCTCAAGTTTGATTTTTTAAAGCTGATTCGTGCACTCTTCGTTGTGTCGCATTTTTTAGTTGCTGCATCTTGTCTTTATCGACTGCCACGTCTTTAGTCCCACGTATCGCAGCCAAGCGGACAAGTGACCGCATGTCAGTTCAGCACGGGCACTAAAGCCAGGTGCCAAGTGCCAAGTACAGACTGCTTGTGACGTCACGTACTTGCCTACCTCTGTTGCGGTCAAAGCTAAGCTCTTATACCTCCGTATGGGTGCAGATTCACTTAGGTCCCTAGGTTGCAATCTATGTGACTTGTGACAATCGGGAGCTATTAAAGCTAACATGCATAAATGTTGGGCATTCGTTAATATGCGTTTGGGCGACTTGTGTTTTGTCTGTTCTTAATGTTTTACCAGTGAGCAGTTCGCGGCAGGATTTTGGTTGCCTGTGAGTGGTATTGCGGTTCTGCGGCTTCATTGACGAGAGACGACCCGTATTCCAGTTTCGCCAGTGCCTTCCTTGAAAATACTGGGCGTGCTTGCGAAATCCTTGCTTAGTAGTGTGTCGGCTTCCTGTTAAGCTTGCAGCACACCGTCAGAATACAGAGACTGCTTATCGGCCGAAGGTGTGTGGTACAACAAAACTTGCTGGACGGCGTACAATCATAGCACTGACGAGTTTGCACGCTTCCAAGCTCTAGCCAATGAAACCGGTAGGCACTCCGCCAGCTACGAATACTTCAAGTAAGAAGGCTTTTTCAATTTCATTGAGCTTTGACATAACGCTGCGCTATCGAAATAAGCAATTTTAGAATGTCTGTCTCGTCGTCCATGTTTATCGATGAGGCTCAACAAGGCTCAGAATTACGCATTCGCACGCCTCGCTGAACGATCGGATAAACGACATAGAACAGGCCTGTGGGTCTCCAAAGTTAGTGTAGACTGGGCTAGCTTGTCCGAGCCGTTGGTCGCGATTATTATATTCTCCTATCAGCCGTCCCACGACAGATAGAGCGTGAATCTAATCTCAGTCGCCAGGTCAGCATTAGGGATTGTTCTGCAGAGGTCGCTCTAGCAGAGGTGTGATCGTTTTCAGAGCGTAATTGTTAAAATAAACCACGGATCTACTTCTGGCGGATCGACCCCATATTACGGCAACTCAGTAAGCAAAAGCAGAGAAACTTATACGGTCGCAGTCAATGCTCGCTCATAGCAAAACGGTAGCATAAGGTAGCAAAACGTTTCAGAGAATCCTTGAGCGACTGACTGCTTTAAGCTGGCTGGAGTCAGCAAAACAATTGAGTGAGGCCAATTTTTCCCGATGCTGCTAAGCTGCGAGCAGATGTAACTTCTGACAAATGAAGGTAGCCAATATTTACAGCTTATACTGATCAGTCTCTGCCATTTCTTTTACAGCTGTTGTCCAAAGGAGGCCCTACGTCTGACGAAAGATTTCTGACATAAGCCCGAACTGTTAAGAGGGGGTAAATGTGCGGTCATACGTATTGGTGCAGCAGTGGGGGTCGTGGGGTGGGTAACCTGTGCTTTTGTGTTGGTAAGCATGCTGGTGCAAGGAATTCATTTAATTAATTTCATTTCCATCTTATCTACAGTTCCTGGCAAGATATCGTGTACCATCTGTGGGTTATGTGAATGATTTGGCATTATTATTACTACAAGAGAAAATAGTATGCACGTGTGTGCAATATGTGACGCATGGGCAAAAGACCAACAGGAAGTATACTGTAGAGTCGCAAACTTCACCTCTTGGGGATACTTGCTCCAGTCCAGAGTAGGGTTCTAATTGGAGAATTTTAGCTGAAAAAATCCGTATCCGACGAAATATATGACTTTATCTAAAGTGATTCTTTATCAGAGAGTTTTACAAGCGAGTCTTCTGTACTCTTAGAATTTCTTATCGGCCTGTATACACATAAATCTATAGATTTGTGTGTGTATGTGTGGGTATGCTTGTGTATATGTACGTGTTCGTGTGTGCCTATATGTGTCGCCACGTATGTGTGTCTGTGTGTGTATGTGTGCGCTTGTATGCACGTACGTGCGTGCGAACGCGCGTGTGCGTGTGAAAATTGAAGAGTAAACGCACGGAAATAGCAGCCCAGTGTAGTTCGAACGGAATTCCCTGTGGCGGCAGCTGAAGAAAAGAGAAAGAGAGAGCACCATTGCGAAAACACTCTGGGGTGAACTTAGCAGCCTAGGATCTTTTGATCAAAAACACCTGTCATTGAATTTTGTAAACGAATCAAAATGATTGAAATGAAATGAAGTCCATTGCACCCAGAAGATAAAGCGTGCCCAAGATTGTACGGCTCGTGCGCAAATATAGCTGAAGATACCTTGAGAATACCGACTTCAGAACAATGACGTGCCCAAATCCAGACTAAAATTTCCTAATAAGCCGATCTTTCTATGCTGATCGCGAGTTTCTCAAGGATAACCTTGTCGAGAATATTAAACAATGGTGCAGAAATAGGATTTGTTGCGAGCTGTAATTGCTTAGAAGCTTCTAATCCAATCGTTGTAATAGATCTTTCGTCTTGCGAGCCATTAGAAAACTTAATAATTTCCGTACTAATCCAAACTCATCTCTTTATCACAGGATTTAATGGGTTCGTGGGATTCGTCATTTGTGTGCTCATGCGTGCTGCCACTGCTGCCACTGACCATCTTTGCTATGCTGACTTGGTGCGTGTCACTTCCAACCACGCTGTGCTTGTTGCCATTGAGCATGCTTGCACTAACCATTTGACCATGCTTTCTTTGGAGCGTATGTAAAGTGCCTCGAAAGAGATTTAAGTTCTCTGAGAGCACTGCACACTTGTATTATTATTATTATTATTATTGCAGCTACGAAGTGCTCGGCATTTCGTCCAACCTCGATGACCCCGGCGCCATGCGCTGGCAGCTCGTGCTCTGCCTCCTGCTGTCGTGGCTCGTCGTGACGCTCTGTCTGCTGAAAGGCATCCAGTCTACAGGAAAGGTAATCGTCGTCTCCACGGCTCCAATGTCGCCGACGAGAAAAAAACGAGCAAGGCGGGGGCGGCGATGGCGACGGCGGCGGCGGCCGGCGGCGGCGGCCGGCGGCGGCGATGGCGGCGGCAGCGATGGCGGCGGCGGCAACGGCAACGACGGCTGCCGCAGTTTCTTCTCGATGAAGAGCCTCCTCATGGCACTCGTCGCCACCGCCGTACGGCGTTCGTTTAGGCCGTTTACTTCACTGCGCTGTTCCCATACGTGGTGCTTATCGTTCTATTGTGCCGCGCAGTCACCCTGGACGGGGCGCTGGAGGGCATCAGCTACTACGTTACGCCGAAATGGCATCTCCTACGGCAAGCATCGGTGAGAGCGAGCGGCTCCAACCTCGCGCACGCTCGAGATGCTCCCCCTACCCAGAAACCACCGCGATGCGTCCTGTGGCAACCCAAGTTCTCTGCATCCTCAACGTGAATGTTGTGAGGACGTTTTGAGCTCAGCTTCCTCGGATGTGTATATTCTGAACTAGTTGCCAATCGCATGCTGTAGATTGCATTCGGTAAGGTACTTAATAGAAATCAAGGCATCTTCGCATATGACATTTCATTAACTATTAAGGATGCAAAGGAAAGGTGTGCAGGCTTTGTTCGTTCATTGTTATGGAATTGTTATCAAGCAGACCGGTTGGTTGCACATGAGTCATTTGAGTTACTTAGGCTTGCATTGGATCCGCAGTATGGCTGTCTTAAGCTGCGTTTATACTACCTACTTTACTCTGAAATCGGCGCTGACTGGGCCGCTGACTAGGTCGTCTCTGGCGGAAGCATCATCATCAGCCCATTCAAATCTTTTGCAGACTTCAATGTCCTCCGAGTACTATTGCTATCTTCAAAATGTTGAATTTAGGCGAAGCCATCACCGTCCACACTTTCTATGCCGCTGCAGCGACGCTGGCTTTGTTCGTACTTGTCTGATTGTGTTCGATTCGTGTCGTGTGGGGTGAGGTCTCATTCACCAGACCAGTTACCTGAGGAGTCCCTCAAGCGTCCGTCCTCGATCCCTTGCTGTTCTCCGTTTATACTCAACCACTGGGAAAAGTGATTAAGGCCCATGGACTAGGCTATCACTTTTATGCTGACGATACTCAGCTGTATTTGTCATTCAAACCGTCGGAATATGCTGCAGTAACTGAAAAATTGAATGCTTGTCTTGCCGATATTCGATCCTGGATGTCGGAAAACTTCCTGAAATTAAATGACGATAAAACCGAACTACTGCTCATAGGACACCCTAAGCGTGTGGCTGGATTAAAAGTCTTTGCTCTTCTAATAGGTGATGCTATTGTGCAACCATCACCTCGTGTTCAGAATTTAGGTTTTTTCTTCGACAACTGCCTAAATTTTCAAAGCTTTGTTCAGAAGACTGCTTCCACCACTAGCCATCACGTCCGATTCCTGTATACGATTAGGAACTTTCTTCCACGGTGGCTCGAGAAACATTTAACTAGCTCCCTAGTTCTGTCTCAGCTAGAATGTTGTAATTCCTTTTTTACTGGGCTACCAAAAAACCCACTAGGCCATTGCAGCTGGCTATGAATATGGCTGCAAGGCTAGTTAGCAAATCCTAGAGGTTTGAACATGTGTCTACTCTGCTGAAAGAGCTAGGATAGCTGCCGTTTGATCAAAGGATACAGTTCTTTAGCTGACCCACAGGGCCTGCTTGGCTCCTCCATACCTAGCTAAACTGCTGAACCAGTTTCAGCCTCCTAGTACTCTCGCGTACTGTGTGGACGATAAATCAGTGATTCCGTTCCTCAGCTTAAAGACCGTTGGCCACAGAAGCTTTTGTTCTGCAGGTTCTAGACTGTGGAACTCACTTCTACGATTCTCACGAAACTACAACTACTCTCCTGCTGCCGACTATGGCACATCCTTTCCAGCCGTCTAGAGCTGCTACTTCCACGGTACTCAGTACCTCAGTTGTTCTCCTGACTCCGCTATGCTTTGTTGCGTGAAATGAAGTCTGTTGGCTACCGAATGCGTACCGAAAGCCGCTTAGGCTGCGAGTGCACTGTACAAAAAAAACTCTCCTGCGTAACACCCGAATAGTCTTTGTGGAGTTACAGACGGAGATACATCACATTGCTTCGACAAATACTTTTGCTTAAACGGCGTTGGCCGCATTAGTGTTTCCTTACAAGCACTAGAATTCTACCGACGTTGCTTTTGATTTCGCCTGTCCAGCTCGCCTGTCCAGCTGACCAGGGCCGGCCGCTACTCTTTTACTATTTGCCTGAGTCTGTTCCGCTTTCCGTATTTTCATTTCTGCATGAAGCACATCTCATTGGCTTCAAATTAGCGATGAGACAGATTCGCGTTTTGGGAGCTTGAGTGAAAAAAGTTCAAGCTTTGGCCACTCGGAAAAACCGAATGTCCACTTTGATTTGTGTGGCTTTCGTGAGTTTCGGAAGGATTATATAGGCCATTCCCAGTACCCTGGCTGTAGCAACTCTTGGTCTATGGTGCTATAGCAAGCAGGATGAGTGGACGCGACAAACATAACGCTGTCACCGTGCCACTGGGTTGGCGCCATTTTCCTCACAGATAAATAGGGCCAAAAATATGTAACACATTCCTAGCGTAGATACAGTACAGTACTCACTAGTTTGGACTACCTGATGCGGTAATTAACTTGCTCATTAACTCATGATCCTTCACTCTGATCCTGTCGGAGACTTGCATTTCGCCCTTCAATTAGCTCGGTTTTAAGATTCTGGTGAGCCGTCCTAGATGATGAGGCGAACAGTTTCGATGCCAGCGGCAATTCATGTTTACTTGTACGCGAATCGGTGACTATTTAAATGCAGGGCTACTTTAATTTAATGTTAAAATAAATGTCCGCTGGCGACCAATCCTTTAGCGGTGACGTCTTGTGGAATCTTTTAAATCCAAGGTTAAAAAAATTCAAATTTTAAAATATTTACCTACCACAGATTTTACGGATGAGGCCATTGCGGCTTTTTAGCTTTTCGGAGCCAGCTCAGCTGCTATAGGTCGAAGTGAGGTGCGACATTTTCGAATCAGTACATCCATTAAAGATACTGATTTCGATTAGTGGCTCTCATAGATTGTTAACCCACACATGAGTAGCGCGTTGATGCTTTGGTTTTCTCCTAAATGTCTTGCTAGCTGCATCCACTGGGTCAGCGAGGGCTATCGAATTGAATCGCTAATCTAGGATTATGTATCAAAGACTGCTAGTCGAAATCAACACATTTGTAGTAATTTTAGAAGCTGCTTTATCCCACTAAACCTTGCGAGAGCTTGTAGATTCTAACTCATTGTTGCTAGGCTACTAGTAAAGAGTCTGTTTGACCTCACGTACAGCAGCTAGAATTGGCAAGCGATGCTAACAAAAGCTTTGCAGCGTATGATGACCGCCATAAGGAAAGGATTAACTACACAGTTAAGCTATATCAAACTTGAAAGAAATTACGAAGTTAAAATTTTTAGGTATATATATATATATATTTATATATATATATGTATATATACATATATGTATATACATACATACATATATATTTATATATATATATATATATATATATATATATATATATATATATACATATATTGCCTAATTTTAAGTTGCAACTTGTGACAAATCCTGGACAAAGCGTCTGCTGCATCGTCTGGGTTTCGAAGCACTCCAGTGCCTTTGCCCAGTGGTCCCCTTCATAAAGCATGTCGTCGGCTCAAGTCATTCTGCACGAAAACCTTTTTCCGTTGCAAGCGGGATGAAAGCCATTAACACTCTCTGCCTATATAAATGAGGCTTTTGAAGCACCTTATCTTTACTTATACTTGTTTTTAATCTTTCTAAAGTACCGATAGGTGGATTCTAAAGTCACTTCCGTTGCAAATGCGGAGGTTACATGGCTGCACGGGCTACGGTATGACCTACGTATCAGGTTAGCTTACTGGGCCGTAACAGCCATGAGGTAAGGTGCTCGCTCTTCATAACCGAGTTCGTGGGTTCAAATCTTGCAGTTGAGTGATTCTGTATTTCCATCTACAAGCGGTGGGGATCGCCAATAAGGCTTTTCTGCCGCTATACAAATGAGGCTGTTAAATCAGCTAAGAATTTTTGGCATAAGCAATCTGAGGTGCATTATTACTTAAAATCCTTAGTCATAATCGTTTTGCTTGCTAACATTGAAGCGTTTACATCAGAGGAGGTCCTGCCAGTGATGTGCTTAGACTTTTTGACAATATAGACCCGTCTACTGGGAAACTAAGGAACAGACCTGATGATTTTCATTGCTGGCTGAGCGACCGCGTATTTATTTGAGTTTTTAACCGCTTAGCAGCATCAATAGGCTAATATTCGCACTGCCAACCTGAATTATCTAGAGCGAATAACAATATGTTCATATAAGTTGCAAGGACATTTTAAGAATTCATGCGAGTGGTCTAGTGTATGCTTGTGTGTCTGACTTGGGTATCTAGCATCTAAAATTCAATCCTATTTGGGGCAGGGTACTTCATTTGTACGCCGATACAACCGATAGCGATGCACTTGCACCGTCTTAGCGGTACTTTTAGTGAGACAGAAACCTGGAAACTGTCTCCAAGGTGCTGTCGCCAGATCCTCGAAACATTTAAACTGTCATGCGAGGACGTGGGTGTCGCTCTGAAACACCATGCTGTAAGTGAATATTGCCTCCATTCTCTAAGTAGTGTGATTAAGCAGATCTGAAATCATGGCTTCAGGAAAAAGTAATGTCCGGTTTAATTCGCGGAAACAAGGAAACTAGAAAAAGCCTTAAAATCTCCAAATGTGAAGTAGACATCGTCGTCATCAGCCTCATATGATCATGATTATCGTTAATGCATAAAAAATTGGTCATAATACTTATTCGACACTAACTCGGCGGTTGCTAATCAAGTGGAATTCAGACATAATCTCGTCGTTTGTGATGGTCACGGGAGGCAAAAGAATAGGGTTCGGTTTAGGTCACTGCCCTTCGGTAGAGGGGGGAATGGCACTTGCCCCCATCTGGCTCCGCCACTGCCTTCCACGAACTTTCTAGCTGGAGCCTCTGACACGGGAGTGATCAGTCATACTAGTTAACCAAATCTCTGTGTGTATTCGCTAATGCGCTTAGGTGTGTATGCATGATCGTCTCTATGCATGAATGGGCGTTTATGTACATGCATGCGAAGCACCACTGCGTGTGTGCGTATGCGTTTGTACATGTGTGCGTTCGTGCATGTGTGAGTCCGTTCGTGTGTCCGTGCGTTTGTTCGTTCGTGCGTGTGTGCGTATGTATGTATTCGCAGGCTTGTCTGGTTTCGATGCCATTGGCGTTGCTGTATGCCAATAAGCAGACCTCGTCCATGTCTTTACTCTTTCACGGACCTGCGAAAACTATTGTAATGTTATAAGTATGTCACCGCTGTCCCACGACTTATGTCGTACGAGTCGTTAAGGTTCGATAAGCCGTGCCCTTTAGGTTACCCCAGAAACCTACTAACTCACCTATCAGCCCCAATTGCTAAGCGACGCTGCCTTTAATGCCTGATGGCCATACTATTGACGGTACATGGGCTGTATTCAGGCAAGCCAGTTCAAGGGAATCTGAGAGTTTTCATATGGCTGTTAACCGTTTGCGGGTTTTGACGATAGTAATAGCAACGTAGGGTAAGGGAAACCTGTAACTAATCACTTGGGCATGTGGTGTTGGAGTTTTTAGTGCCTCCCTACTACCTCCATATACCGAGCTCAGTGGGCTCCGTAAGTTCAGATAATGCTCGCATACGCACCCGTCTTTAATGATCTATCTAACCACGGGAGCAATGTTGTGATCTTCGGGCTGTCTCCGTCAATTTTAAACCTTATTCCAGCCCAGCAAAAGCATTGCAACGCACACGTGGAAGGTTCAGGCTGCCATGGTGCCTGGTGATATCTGAGGCCAAGCCTTAAACAGTCAGCAGGTAGCCGAGCCTGTTACATTTAGGTCTGTAGTTTGATGCTCCGGCAGGAAACTAAAGGTGTCTAAGCTAAGTTCGCTGCTACGGTCAATGAAGGGCTCCGTGTAGACTCGAGTCGTATTGACAGTTTACGCCTGTGTAAGCACATGAACGTATGGCTCTCAAATAAAAACGTATGACCAACGGACATCTATTGATGCTTAAACATAATGAATCTCTGCAGTTTTCTTCTGACGCGATCATTTTTGAGCATGCACATGGTTGACAGGTTTTCTGAAATTTTAAGTCTCATATCTTGATACTTTAAATTATACTTTTAATTTATACTAATTAATTTAATTTACTATTAATTTATACTTTTTTTAGGTAGCTTATGCTAACTGCTGCGTATGGGGAAGGTGGCCATCTTCAACTTCTTATAAAGTGAAATTCAGAGGTCGGTACTCGGCAGGTGGTCTGTTATAAATAGCAAGGAAGACATCTTTATTCCTTGGCTTTTCTAAAGACTTGTCTGTGCAAACGATAATTGACTCGGGCCGCTTGATTGTCTTGAAAATAGGATATGACCGCATGAGTAAAACTACCTAATTTATTTGATCAGTAAATCTTTCTCATTGTTTGGTTCGCCTAAGGTATTGTCAGCATAGGATTGGAGCTGAATAAGTGGCTCATTTCACTGCTTACGTTTCCCTAAAATCATCATTGATCAGACAATATAGTTAACAATATAAACAGAATGCTGTCGTGGGGAAATTTTAAGCTGTGGCGGAAACAGCTCGTACAGTTGCTGCACTGCTGTGGTTAACTTATACCGGAATCACTGGAGATTCTGGTAAAGCCAGATCGCAAGAAAGGTTACCGTAATCTCTTTAGATACCAGTAAAGCCGGAGCACAGTCGCGCATGCAGGAGGTGAGTACGGCCAACTCTGTAACTGCCTCAGGCTTCACGTGGAATCAATTATATCGAGGAGGAGTCAGTGCTGTAGGGCTGCTTTACGGCCAGGTCTTATGTTCTCAGCAAAGTATCTTGATCAAGGAGCTAGTGTATGTGGGCGCGTTATAGCAGTACTTCAAAGCTCTCCGTAGCACGACTTGATATAGGGGTCCGGCTCAGTGGAAGATTTTGATTGACTTTGCTCCGGACTTTACTCTGGACACGCGCAGAGCCTTTGCTAGGTGGAAGCTTTAATCGGTAGTTCGGATTTATCGCATGTGTGACAATGAGTGCTGAAATTGTGCATTTTATCACTAACCAATTGACGGGCTTCTTTTTGAGTATATGTAAAGTACCTATAAAGAGATTTGATTCTCTCAGGAAGCTATGAAGTTTTATTAATATTATTTTTTTTAAAGTTTTCCATATAGTGGTTTCGGCACAAGTCTTCTTTATCGATTTGTATCCGTTTTGGCCTAAATGTAGGCGAGTTAATCAATGTGCATGCATATATATTGCGTTAATTTCATTCTAAAGCGTTACGGTGATATTTTCCATCGGAAAGATTAGGGGAAAAGAGCCCCCAAGGGAAGATAAAGGGTGACTCCCCCTCTCTGACACGGCATAAAGTTTCCCACGATTCTTCAGCGCTTTATGGAATAGAAAATAGCAAGTACACTCGCATGCGATGTAAATATGGGCTTCAACCCGAAATTCGTCAGCAGTTCAACAAATAGCCAGTTGATCGTGGCTCATTTAGTGCCTCTTGAAAGTAGGGTGCATGTTCTTATGGTGGTGGATACATCTTAGGTTGGATGCACCTAAGGGACGAGTAAAATAGGCCGCGGACGCATATTCTGCTGTTCCAGTGGATACAGTGGATAGCGGCGGATTGCGTACTTCCTGCTGCGTTCCGTAATACCGTAAAACGTTGCCTGCAATCTTTCTAGCTCTGGAACATCGACTGCTGAAAATGATTGTCCGAAAATTTGAGCACTACCTTCCCTGACTCCCAGGCCTATTTGAGTGACAACCTCAACCAGGAGGTTCACAACATCTCCATCATATATGGCAACTTCTCTAAAGCAGCTTTACAATAACAATAATAAATGTATATAGCGCCCAAAGAGGTCTAAATATATTTTTAGATAACTCCGTTGCAGCTCTCGAGCTAATCAAACCAAGTTGTCATCATCCGCGAACATACTCAGTAAAACATCATTGCAGGGAGGGGCCTTAGAAAATGGGTCAAAGCCCAGCAGTGAGCCCAGTAGCATTCTTGTCTCTGCCCAGATCGCTTGGTTTTAGCTCTGCAATTATCAATTATTTATGCCAGTCACAAGCGAAGCGAAAGCCGATAAGGCTCGGCCACTCTCTACATACGCATATAAGGCTGCTTAGTTAGCTTTAGTAATCTAACAATACTTACAGCAAGAAATAAAGAATTGCTCGTAGTCGATCTCAAAACCAGTGTTTGTTTAATATTAAAGCTTTGAAGCTGGGCCAAGACCCGGCGGTTGGTAATCGCCTGGTGTTTGCACAAATTCGACAGCAGGCATTACATTCTCCGATAGTCGGTCTTGTAAGAAGGCTAGCTAATTCACGAGATTACCGCACAATTTAATGTAATATATGTATCTCCGTCTATAACTCTACAAAGCCATAAAGACTATGTGGGTGTTAGGCAGGAGAGTTTTGTATAGTGAACTCACAGCTTAAGCGGCTTTCGGTACACATTCGGTAGCCAACAGACTTTGTCTCACGAAACAAAGAGAAAGTGTTAAGCGTAGCAGAGTCAGGAGAGCAGTTGAGGTAGTGAGTACCATGGAAGTAGCAGCTCAGGACCGCTGAAAAACATGAGCAAACATTGCTTGCTCCAGCGCCAGCAAACATTGTTGGTTTAGCTGCTTCTTTTGTGGCCATTTCCTTTAGTTCATTCGGAGTGTTCCATCCACCCATTCTTAGTTTTCACAATCCTATCATACTACCGGAATTGAGGCAGTCATCGACCGTCTAATAACGACTTTTTGAGCGTTATCAAAGGATTCAATTTATCCTTGACCTCGACTGTTCTACTACTGCCATACTATCGCTGGAACTCGACAGTTCTATTACTACCATACAATCACTGGACCTCGACAGTTCTATCACTGCCATTCATTCACTGGACCTTGACAGTTCTATCACTGCTATATAATCACTGAACCTCGACAGCTCTATCACTGCCATTCAGCAATTAGACCTCGAATTTTCTATCACTGCTTTCATTCTATCGTTGTCAAGCAGTGGCAGAATTAAAGCACTACTACGGGCCGCCATGGTATCCAAAGAGATACATCAGCGAATGGCGACCCGGCGAAATAATGTCGTAGCCATACAGATCGACGCGGTCGTTTGTGAATGCTTTGGTCGACAGATGATTTGACTGAGCTGCTCTAGCGAAGGCTTACCTGCAGCGTCCGCACGTAGTCGTTAGCAAGCTGTCGGCCTGGGTCGGGAAGTCCAGGTGGAGGGATGCCTTTGCTGATGGAGGCCACGATGCCAGGCCGATACCTGGTCAGCTTGGAGTGACGACACTTTCTTAGGAGGTGGAATGCCGACGTCACGGAGCAGTCATTTCTGCGAGCTGCTGACGTCGATAGCAGGGCTCAGTATTTAGCGGCTGAAGCAAGCTAGTTAAGCGGCTGAAGCAAGCACTTAGACAGGCATCCGATAATGAGAGCGCTTCAGTCTGGAACAATTCGTTCCGCGGGAAGATGCCCCTTCGATGGCGTGCAGTTCCTTGTTTCGCGACCTTTATATCCAGTTCGTGCTTTATAGCTGCTGCACTTTCACATCCGATCCCGACCTGCTCTCTTGCAAGAACGCTGTGGACAGATCGACGAGGCTTTGGTCGACTGAAGTCGGTTTGGGCCTGTGGTAAGGTGTTCTCCCCTACTAAGGTGAAGATGAATGCAGCTTATGGCCGAGGTCGTGGGCTCGAGCCCTGAGGCACATGTGACTGAATAGAGATTAACTTCTCTTAGGGCGCTATACAAATGAATTACATTAAGTTACGAAAGCTGCTCAGTCCTGCAGATAATGTTCTAGCCTCCATCACTCGGCCCTTACCTGAACTCGCATCGGTCAATTAACGCCGGAGAAAACAAGCTTTCAGAAAACCACAAAAGCCGGCCAGGCCAAAGCCGGACTGACCAGGTCAGTTTGCACAACGTATTAGTGGGGCTTGCGGTCCAGTAAGCAAACACGCTTTTCCTCCTGTCCAGTTTCGAGATAGCCCTGCAAGCTAGGCAATTCTGCCACTTTGAGATAACCCTGTAATTCTCCCACGGGTCGACGTTGGCGTTATAAAATAGCTCACGCTGAGCGACCGCTTGGGCATTCGAGAACCGCACGGACGAGCTCGCAAGCCATTTCAACGGACGTCGGCAGATGGCCGTCCGACCCTGACAGCTGCAGACGGCTAGAGACTTTTGCATTGCCTGGCGTCGCTGCAGCGATTGCTGTCAAAACAATCCAGCCGTTCAGCTCGCGGCTGTCAAAGCACCCTGCAACCCTCTGATCGGTGGCAGCAGCGGCAGCTGAACAGCAGCTGCGAAACCAGGAAGCAGGTACATTATCAGTAACTACTATCGGTTGGTCTCCGGAATGGATCGCCCTTCTATAATTGCAAAGCAGTCAAGCCGCATCCATACTCACGATCGCAACCACTTAGGAGATCAGCCAAACGCGACCAGTCCAGGATCGGGGTACCGACGTGTACGCAGCAGCGCCATAGATATAGAGATGCAGCCGTCGCCCTGGAGCGATTCGGCGAAGCTTCAAATCGGATAGCTTTCCACCCAGGCCCTCCATCAAGACGTCTAGTATATTCTGCCTGCCTAAAAATTGCTCGGCTTGCTGACAGCTCTTTACGACTCGAGATTCGGCATCCTCGTTAGTGGCTGCTCGGAGACTAACGGAAATTCGGGAGCTTTTTGGCGAATTTGAGCAATTGCTTCGGGTATGAGCGATTTTAATTCGATCTAGGGGGAGTTTGGGAATATTACACGAAATACCCAAATCAGGAGTATGATAGACAATGGATTTGAATGCAGTTAGTGAAACACGCTTTGCAATCCACAAAGATATGAACCGCTCTTTACGCTCATGGCACACTCGGCGCGAATTTTAAAACAAGTAGACAATCAGATATTAGTGGAATTACAAATTCAAAGCTCCCTTATGTCTAAGCTGGAAAGCTAAAATCAGCGTTATTAGCCTTTTCCGTATCAAAATTTGGTACTGGTGGGTTGCAGTGGCGGATCCAGGATTTTCATACCAGTAGAGCAAGATCGGCAAGATACTTGAATGCAGGGGAAAAACCCGTAAGATTTTCATGTAAGAGGCAAGACCAGCATTATATTGATGTAGGCTGGGCTAGACCCGCAATTAATAGAGAATTTTAGCTTAAAGTCGTAGCGCTTTTTCGACACGTGTTCGATGGTTGCTCATCGAGTAGAATTAAGACATATTTTCGTCGTTGGTGACGGGGAGGGGGTCGTAGGAATAGAGGGCCTCCCAGGTCGCCGCCCCCGTCAGGGGTGCTAGCCCCTGCCCCTTGGCTGCACCACATCGTTTCTCGAATTCTCTAACAGTAAGCTTTCGGCGAAAACCAAGGAAGTGTGAATTGTTTTTATTGTGCTTAAGCAAAATACTGCGAACATTATTCAAGTGCACTACTTAACAAAAAAGATATTCCGATCGTATGCACCGCTTATGCAGTTTTGCAAGACCATAATTCGGCAATATAGCGACGGCTGGACTTATAAAGCGGCATGCAATAGAGTGCGACTGGAACTTAATCTTCGCAGTCTGTGGCTGTGTATCCGCTACATTAATAGGCTCAAGTTTTTTGTCACTTCTACTATTGTGTCGCTGCCGGCATCCGCATGCTCGCGCTTCGTCATCATCGTTCGCTGCGTTAGTTCAAATGTGCCTAGCTCAAGAGCAACTGGCCACTCGCCTCGGCGATTTCGAGAGGGGTGAAGGTTTATATTAGTACCTATGCAGTTATATGACTCCTTTAGGTAAAATTTAGAGCTCGATAATATACTTTCGCACATCCCTTTTCATAAGCCGCGTGCTAAACTTAGCTTTCAGTTTCAGCGAAGTCGTTTTCATATCTTTGTGGATTACTTGTACATGGACCCAATCTTGGAAGTTGTATTACTATAACATGGCTCTGCTTAAACAGCGTTATTTGGAACACTTAGAGGGGTGTTTCTAACTAAAACTTTCGTTCTTGCCTTCACTGCTTTAGCTAATTGAGTTCAATGTCTATCTGCTTCTAGTCGAAATCTGTTTATGTAGATTTTATGGCAGGACTGATAGCTCCAGCATAGGGAGTTCAAGTGAAGACTGGGCTGACTTCTTTAACCAGTGTTGACCAGATTTTGTCATAACTGGGCATGCGTAAACCAAGCGTAAATTGACCAAGCACTTATGTAATGCGGTACAGTCATAGGAAGAAGCGTTAACAAGCTACATTTGGAAAGAGCGTCTTACACTAGCTGAACAGTTGCCGGTTTTTATGACTAATTATGGTGCAACACTTCTCGCCGTCAGCACTCCGTTGCAGAGCTCTCGATTGCCATTTAGGCAGGTAGAAGAGGCAACCGACACTAAAGCGGTCCGGCCCTGCCCACCCATCACCCAGATGTTCGGTACTCCTCTCCCCCCCGACCACCCGTACGCATAGTCAGATCTCCTCCTTCTGACCAGAGGCGTCGTCTCGGATCGCGTACGGAGGCGTCTCGCCATCAGCCGCCGGCTTCTTCTTCAGCTCGAGCTCGATCTTCGGAGGCATTTGGCAAGATCCATTTATTCTTTGAAAGCCCGTCGTCCCGATCCCGATCTGACGCCCGAATCTAGTGGACCCGACCGAAACTCGGCCAAAAACTCCGCGAAAAACTCGGCTTCTGACTCAGCAAGAACTTCGGGCAGACTCGGTCGTTTGAGCTCGGCCTTTGACTCGGGCGTTTGAACTCGTAAAGGCATCCTTAAGTGGGATTTTTATAAGGCAGGCCAATGCCCACTCACGCCCACCCATAAGATGACAGGCGCCACCCACCCCCACCCAGTACCCATGGCTACAGCGGGTACGGGCGCGGGTACCCAGTTAAGGGCTCTGCTCCGTTGTGTCCGAAGCCTACAGCATCAAGAAACTACACGCCCCCTCCTCAGTCAGACTGGGCTTAGACTTGATGGAGCAAGCAATGATCTCAGGCTAGTTTTAGGTAAGACGGACAAAGGTGCATTTGAAGCGCTTTCAACTGATCCGAGCCAGAGGAAGGTACTTATGGACAGGTGGTCCCCTTGTGAAGCAGAAGCAATGAGAGCAGGTTTAGACAAGAAGACGACAGGAGAGCAGACGGTGGATGAGGAACGGTGCAATGATCCGGCAGGCTTGAATTTTAATTCTTCCTATGGGTATAGTTCGTGTGGAAACTTCCTGGTAAATAAAAGTTATAATAATTTCTAAACATATGTGGTACTCGCAAACCATTTGTGACAGAGTTTGATTAGAGTAGCAGTAATAATAAACAATAACAATAATAACAATAGTAATACTAACTAATCCTGAGTAGCCTTCCTCAGATCTGCTAGCAACCATGCCATTCTCAAATAGCAATACCATTCAGCCAACACACTTAACATATCAAAGCTAGTGGCATGCTTGTCGAAAGTAGACAAATGATAATAATAATGATAATAATGATAAGCGTTGTAATTAGGCTTTTGTACAGCTGGCAGAAAATAGCTAGTCCTTTAATTCCTATGATTGATTCGCAGCTCAGGGATGCAAACCTTCCCATAATAATAGTAAAAATAATAAAAACTATAGTTGGTCGTTTGCATAGCACCATAGAAGCACCAAATCTTTATCCGGATACTTTGCAATTACGCAAGAGGAGCGCTGACACAAAATGACGGTAAGCGAGCAACCAACTCGCCGGCTGTAATGCTGCTCAGGAGAGCTTTCCGCGGTGTGCTCGCTCAAAACCTGAGCGGCTTTCGGTGCGCATAATATGCCATGCTTGGACAAGTACGCAAGAGCACACATGAAGACGCTCAAAGCCGCCGCTGCGCCTAGAAGCTGCTCCTTTTCTTTCCTACAGCCAATCGTCAGCAGGGCCACTTGCGCTGCACTGCACGGTAATACTATCGGTGGCGAACCTTCCGACCGCCATAAGAAAAAATCGCAACACAAAAATCTACACGCCGCAAAGAGATCCTTGCTAATCACCGTTCACGTGTGCTTTTAGCTTTGAAAGATGCTGGTAATTCTTTCACAGGTCTGGGGCGATGCTGCTGTACAGATCTTCTTCTCACTGTCGCCGGGCTGGGGCGGAATGATTACAATGGCAAGCTACAATGCCTTCGACAACAACTGCCTCAGGTTGGTTTGCAGAAATAATGCTCAGCAATCTTTTGGCCTTGCTTGATCAACCCCTGCCGTCTTCATGTGTCGTTCAATTGTCTCCTTTTTCAAAAATTATTTCTTCCTAGAGACTCGATATTTGTACCAATCGCCGTGGTGCTGACGAGCCTCTTCTCTGGACTAGTCATTTTCTCCATCCTCGGTTTCATGGCACATCAGCTGAATCTCTCGATCGATGAGGTGGCTGACAAGGGTAAACTATTTTGCAAGGCTTGCGAAACATGGGTCCGAGTAGATGTTCGCCTGCTCCTTTGACTCATTCCGAAGAGGCTGCAGCCGCAGTTTTCTTGGCGAAAGCTGTGGCCAAGTGCACCACAGTGTATACAGGAATGGTAGCTGATCACGCAGCCTTATTTATTCAGTGGCAGAATAACCTCAATGGCTATCACTACCGTTGGCAGTGTAAAAACAATAGCCAACTGTAGGACTCCAACCCACAACCTGGGTTGTGAAGTAAGAGCACTTAACTTCTGGGTTAATACCCTGGAGGGATTAGAGTCCACGTTAACATGTGGAACCCCACGAAGGTGCCTGGCATCGGCAGGCTGCAGAGAAATTGGAGAGATCGTTAATCGCAGATCAAGAGACTTCATTAGACTAAACAGCAATAAACAAAATCAACCTGTAGAGTTTTGGATGTACATATGCGGTTAACGGAAGTCATTGCTGATATGTTACCTGGTGCTCACCAATGTGAAAAGAGAGCCTGCAAGAATATAATTCGAAAGGCAAAATGTATTGCATGGCTGAAAATTAAAGTGCGAAAGTGCCAAGCTTTGATAGCAATTTATCAGCACCAAAGAGTTAAGCATATAGAATATATGTTTAACCATCCCAGACAAAAATGGAAAAACTAAAGAAATCCACTTAACATCACACTGCCAAAACTCTATGACAGCGTTACATAAGGTAAACTCAACAAGATTGCCCGTAACTCGACCAGACTTACTAGCTAGGGTAATCGACTCTCGGGCATCCTTCAAAAGCAAAGCTGGGGTTTTCTATTGCTTGGATTGTTCTCGTATTTGTGCTAGTTATTGTAGTAATATTGCTCCGATGCAACAGCAGCGAATTTAAAGGGGCTGTGTACTAGTAGCAGTGTTTTATTAGCTATATCAACCTTTAGATGCTGCTTGTTGACATAGCAAATGGCCGGCGGCTTCCGTTGGCTGTCATTCTTTGCAAATGAAAGATGTCTGCTGACAGGCCAGCAAAGGGAGTGCAGGTTTTGCATCAAAAGCTAGACTCGAATTTTTAACCTATCTTTATCACACACACAATGTTAAGGGTTTCTTAGCTTGGTGTGTGAGTGTGTATGAATGTGTGTGTGTGTGTGTGTGTGTGTGTGTGTGTGTGTGTGTGTGTGTACATGTGTGAGTGCAGGCAGGGAAGCGCACATGTGCACCACCACACATGTATGTGTGCATGCATGCATCCATGAATGACTTTCTGACTCGGCTAAGTATATGCACATACATTCTGCTTTTGCAGGAGCTGGTCTTGCATTCATCGCCTATCCAGAAGTCGTGGCACAGCTACCTGTGGCTCCACTGTGGTCCATCTTATTCTTCATGATGCTGCTTACACTAGGCATTGGAACGCAGGTGATTGAAATCCATATGAATTGCTCACTGATTGCAAAATGCTACATGTGCATACGTTCGTGTGCATACTAGCATTAGGAGCAATGTGCATGTAAGTACTTGTGCCTGCAAGCCCGTCAGTCCCGTCAGCCCCGCCACCCAGCCTGCCTGCATTTTTTTTAGTTGACCGGGTGCTTGCCCAGATACCAGGACTATAAAAACTAATCGTAGCTTATGCTCGAGAGAGCCTGTATGAGTGGCTCTTTCGGGATGAGGTTATCTCTGTTGTTACTTGCTTCAGACACCAACCGTGAGGGCTTTGGTTGCCTATACCGTTGCATGTTGCTGCTAAATATGGGAATATCATATTTATCTGCCAAAGGAAGAACGCCATTGGCATGTCAGATGTCACCAAGGATACCAGATTCAGTCGAAGCGTCAATACACGCCACATTTAAATCCGTTGCATGGAGTACAGTGCATTGAAACACACGGTGTTGGCGAAGCCTGTTGCTTTGCTATTTGTCTACATTTAGCTATTCTGGACTGCCTCTTTACAACAGCCGAGATGTAAAGAAGCTTATTATGTAATCAGAACAGAAGTAGAGCTGTGTAAGGCATGACTGTAAACAAAGTCCACCGAGGTTTGTTGTGGCATTTGTACTCAGACATCTGGGCTTTGTAACAAAAGCATATAAAGTATTGCAGGGTAGTAAAGTCCATTAAAGAACAAAAACTAGAAAGACTATATAAATAAGAACAAAGACGTCAAGTAAATTTGCTTACAAAATCAATATGGTTGACTTCTGAGCACAGATAAGCTGCTGAAATTGCAGACTCGTCTATTTTGCTCGGTTTTTGTACATTTCGGATAGATTCGCTAATTATTTCACTTAAATCTTAACTTCGATTGATTTTGGAAAACAGTAGATGAAAACTATGAATGTTGAGTAAGAATTCCTCTTTAATTATATTTACATCTGCATTGTGAAACTAAGATAGCAATAGCCCAAAAGATGTTTCATTAAAACGAGATAAATTTGTAAATTCCACATAATGAAATGCAAAGAAATCTGGCTTTCGGATGAATAATGTCCATGCCTTCTCAGTAGTGTTTCATTTCTATCGAACTCAGCTTTTTAGATAGAAAATTTCTTTGTTTCTTGGCTTTTCTCTCCGCAAAGTCAGTAAATGATCACATGCCTGATAAGTAGCTTCACGTTTGCTTGCATAACTATCCATCTCTTTAATTGCCGGTTGCTTTTCGCTGGTGTATAATTCATATGAGGATTACCATTTCTGTGTGTATGCGGAATGATTTCAGGAATATATAGTAGGGATATATGGAGAGCATGTAAAATGAATGACTTCTGAATTCCAAAGAAAAGTGAAGCATCTATACAGTGGCCCTGTCTCTCCTTAAAGCAAAATTTGAATGAGCTGAGTGTATGTGGCCTCGGCCGCTAGATTTACACAATGTCAGTTTAGTTCAGCGAATGTATCGCTTGATTGAAAGCAATGTTTTGCACTGTTTGTACTCATCAGGCTATTTATCTTTGCATACTGCCGGGTGTCTTAAAATTGATCGTGCCACTTTATTTGTAGTTTACAATTGTGAGTACCGTCCATTCCTTCACCCTGGATCTTTTCCCACACAAGCTGCGTTCTGGGTGGAACTCATCGGGTGCTCTGGTTGTCATCAGCACGGTTTCCTTTGTCTTAGGCCTACCACTGTGCCTGCAGGTAAAACTAAACAGCACCGAAGCTGCTTCGGCAAAGGCATCGTCTTCCTGTCCACTCTGCAAGCCATTTTGGCTTTGAATCTGCTATTGAAAACTCGTCAGCCGAGCAATCACTTAGTCCTTGAGGCTTTTGAGCACTAATAGCCGTAATGCATTATATTGCAAGTAGAAATATCCTGCCATCGCTCCAGCTTTTGAGGGTAAGCTGCTCCAAGATACTTCGTACGGGTGGAAGCTTCCTAGGTGAGCAGCTAAATTAAGCCCACTGATCCAACGTTCGCATCCCTATAAAACTAACTACTATCTGATTTAACAGACTCTTTTTGTATAGCGACAGAAGAGCCTTTACGGCTATCACCGCCGCTCGCAGTGGCGATAAAGGATCGCCCACCGCAGGATTCGAACCCACGACATTGGTACCGAGGTCGTGAAAAGCAACCGCCTTACCCAGTGAGCCATTACGGCTCACCATGTGGGGTCTGTAACTTGGAGAAACAGCTGTCCCTGCCTCTGCCTCTGCTGCTTAGGGCTTCACATACAACTTGCCATCGAGGTGCACGAATATGGTCAAGCAGCCGTTTGTCATTCATTCACTGGTGCTGAAAAAGAGAGTTTCTTTAACCTGTGCTGAGTCATTGGATACTCCAAATAAAAGGCTCATTCCGGGTGATTGGAAGCTTAATGGCTAGGCAGCTAGTTTAATGATGGATCTTTACTGAATGACAAGAGGGTACAATAACAACGTTGTCAGGGCTGTGTTGACTTGGCTCGAAATCTGTTCCGATATCTAACAAAGGTGAGTGTTATTCAAAATGGGTGCCACCGGATTGGACCCTGTCTGATTAAGCAAATGCTCGTGGCTTCAGGTCATTTAGGCAGCGACTTAATGAGGCTACCTTGGACTGACTTCTGGTATATTTATGCAGTGACATGGATACAGGAAACCAGAATTACCACGTCCTACATACTGAATTGGAGAGCAGTAATCAAAAATTAAACAGGTAAACCACAAGAACTGCAGAGAATGTTTCCTGTGGCACTTAAATATTGTAGCATGAAACATCACTTGGATATCTGTATCAATGGAAAGAGGTTTTGAGGTCCGGGAAAATGTAAGCTTTTATGGGAGTTACGATGCTGTTGTCACCACTTGTCTCGCTCTCTTGCATACCATCATTTGCTGCCCAGGGCGTAGCAATGGACTTTCATTTTTTATAAAATGCAAGAGCCAAGCAAGCACTGGGCTAGCGGTTAATACGAGCACGAGGTCAGCTTTTTTACTGCCGAGTGCACAATTTGCTTGCTCTTAACCTTGTTGTGTCTCCTTCAAGCCTGGGAGCCTTGCATTCGCTTGTCGTATTGTGATCATAATAAGGCTTCAGAACCAGTAGGAGAAATGCTGGGCTATGCAGGCAGCCACTGCACCTATCTGCTGCCGCTGTTGGTGTGCCTGCAGCCAGAGCAGTCATCAGAAATACTAAACTGGACGTCGGCAGACCAGGGTAGCTAGACTGTCTAATCATCGCTAGCTGCTGTTTACTGTCTCGTCTCTCTCTCTCTTTAGAGCGGAATGTACGTCCTGCAAATGATGGATGCCTATGCAGCAGCCTACTCGACGCTCGTGCTCGGTCTGCTCGAGTGCATCGTCGTAGTGTGGATATATGGTAAGCTGCTCTGCTCCCGAGAGCTGTTTTGCTGCTGCTGCTGCTGCTCCGAGCTCTCTTTTTGCTTTGTCTCTCACCTGCTGCTGTGTGAAACTATTCATCGTCTCTCACCAGTTGCATGTCACACTTCAGCTTGACAGCTTGTCTCTCTGTTATGCGGATTTCGACCGTGTAAAAACGTGACGGCTTGCCGAAAGAAACAGAAGACAGACGTGGTGCGAGTGCCCTTCAAGTCTACATGCCCTCTTATGTTGTTCGCAAATGTCTTGAGAAATTTGCTTTGCTCCATAAGCAAATGCATCAGCCTAGGCTTGCCAAAGGGGGGTCGGCAATTCTTTGGACTTGCCCGCTGGGCTGACCACGGTCAAGGTTCCGCCTCTCTTTGCAAAATTCCAGGGTTCAAGTGCATCCATCGTTTTTGTTACCCATGGGTCTTAGCCCGAGGGTCAGGTGCTCCTACTTCCAGACATGGTTCATGAGTTTGAGTTCTGCAGCAGGCAATTCTGACTTGCGCTGGCGAGCGGGAGCGATAGCCACTGAGGCTGTCGTTCTGCTTAGTACCTGAGGCTGCTGAATTAGATACCCTTTACTTATAGTTTGTGGATGATGGATTATTCGTCCTTTGTTGCCCGTTCTGTACAGAAGAAGTATTGTGTATGGTGCTCTAGCCTCCGTCAAGGCATGCCTAATTTGTATGGCATAAGACAAGAAGTGCGCTCAGCAAATAGTAGTGAAACATGAAAAATAAATTAATGAAAAGCTGCTGCAGCCGGATCATGCTAACACAAAATGCTGCCCGCAGCTCAGCATGGATGTCACAGCAAAGTCTGAGGCCGTGTACCTTTTGCCTTCTAGCATGGTACACTAGTAGTTCGTCATTTTGTTATTCAGTCTATATATGCACATAGACAAGCAACCTGCTTTGGGCCAGTCCAACATTGATTGATATATCACAGTTTAGTCTCAACAATGTTGCTGCTAATCAGAGGAAGAATTGGCCAGTTATCATTTCCTCAACATTGATGTATTGGTCGAAGAGAGCAGAGTAAAAATTAAATTGCAGTTCTACTGGCCACCTTATTAGAGTTGCACGAAAAGTACATTGAATCGACACTAGAAATAAACTGGAATATGTTACATCTTCCTTTTGGAGTTGAAAATATGACACCTCAACCAGAGGTGAGAGTAATACCAACACACCCATTTCTATCATAAGCAAATTGTGTGGATGCAATGCCCGTCATACTTTGAGAGCGGTGAGGGGCTAGCTGTTTAGTAAGTTGACAGCCGGTTGCCCACCACGAGTGCAAGATTTTGGTGATTTTTGTGTCAGGCAAACGTTCAAAGACTTTACTTGCAATCACTTCCTAGTATAAAGTAAAGGTTAGCAAATTCAACTGCCTCATTTATAGAATGGCACAGGAGCTCTAGCATCAATCAACACCACTTGCAGCCGGAAATAAAAAATTGCCCGCTTCAGGACTCAAACCCGCGACCTGGATTGTGACGAACTTACTTACTGGATGTGATGTACTAACACACCTGGTGCTTCTGGCAACTAGTCGTAATAAGAATTTCAAGTAGCTTTTCAAAAGTATGCTGCACAAGAAATCGCTCCATGCTCAGTCTAAGTGACAAGTAAAGGTGTGATACCGCTAGCCTAAAGCAAAAGCCTGTGAGAAATGGGTACAGGGACTTCGTGGTCAGATTGCACCTCAAATAGCAATGACTGTCCTTTGAAGTGGCTCTGAGCTGTATCGTTGCCACTTCTTTTTTGTCCGAATAGGGAATACCGATCCCCTTTGATGACCACGTCGATGCCAGAACACGTGGCTGAACGTAGGCTATTTCCATAGAAAAGTAACCGTTCACCCTATTCAGCAGCCAGGTGTATATAGCACCGAATGAATCCTTAGCAACTTTCATCTTAGCTTGCAGCATGCAATACAATAGCTTGCTACAGGACTCTTGTCCACAGCGATGGCTTCGAACTATGCCACCATCTTAAAATTGAGCTAAGAATAAGTGGTTATGTCTATCCCTTTATGGATTCAGTCACACTTACTAGGAATATCACTCGGGGACCAAGCTAGAGATGTATACACTTTAACAGAAGTCCTAGTCAGCAAGGGAGTTCAAACTACCTGTCTACCTAGAAGGGTATGCATGCATTACCGATCCTGCTGACGAGTCGATGGTGATACAGAAGAGGTTAGGAGCAGGATGCTCTTAACTTTATTTGAGTTGCACTCGCACATTTCACCGTATTCATCGTACAACTGATCGTTATTTGTATTGGCTACGGTGTGGTGCTGCATCTTTCATTATACCATTGCACAGTGCATCTAGGTACATCTGGAGCATCTGTTGCATGACAGTATCGTTTGGCAAGCAGATGCTAAGTCGTATCTCATAGCAAGCACCAACCTGTACATTTTTTATCTTTGGCTCACCCATAGCTAACGTAATACGTAATAACAAAAATACGAAATAACGTAGTAAGTGCCAGATGGGCTGGCATTGCCACTGTTAATTTAAATGTTACACTATTACTATGTTGCAATGTGTATCATTCGCACCAAAAGCCATCTTCTGCTTTGAGTCCGCTATAAAAAAAACTCTCAATGTTAGTACCCATTTAGCCCATTTGGTTTTAGAGAGTTACAGACCGATATGCATTGTAGTAAATAGCAACCATCAGACATAGGATAGTAGACAGAAGCAAGGAAATGACAAAGGATGTAAGTGATGTAAAAGCAGCATGAAGAGAAAACAGGTTGGCAGAGAGGAAGTAAATAAAATAAAGAGTCACCAAAAGTCCAGAAAATCAAGCTAAAATGTACAACTATAGACAGGCAGTTAGCACCTTCCGAAATTTCTGAGTTCTTGGCATTATTTAAGTATACTGCACGTACGGCTGCTGCTGGAGCTTGTATCATCCAGACTTAATGTGCAGCATCCATCTGCCCTGGCTTCTGCCTAGCGAAGCAACCGAGGTCAGCTACAGCTTTGGCAGGCCAAAGTGAAGCAAGGCATACAATTTCATCTTCCTGCTTCCTCCGATGTAAGGCAGCAATTAAATGGCTTATCCACCAGAGGCAGAGTTAATGGGTTGAAAACTTGTGCACGGATGTACTTGCCAGATTGCAGCTGGTATCCGAGCACCAGAGGCTATAAAAACTGGCTGCACTCGGCTATTGTTGTCACTTAGCAATTTTTGACTTGATCTAGGCTTCCTGGCACCCTCGATTCAAGTCCAACCTCCTTGTAGATATCTTCGACCTTCAGCAGCTAGACTGAATTACCCCAGCCAAGCAGCAGCACTCATTTACAATAGCTCGTGACACTGCCACATAAGATGTGCCAGCTCGGCATGCCCATATTCTGCCCGTGAGCACCTCCATACTGAACTCCCCGTACCCCTTGCAGTAACCTTTGTCAGAATATGTGCTTTCTAAGTGTCCATGAACAAGCATTTCTTTCTGTTAAGGTATGCCAAGATTTGCATCTAACATCAAAGAAATGCTTTCGAAAGAGCCTTCAGTCTACTGGAAGATCTGCTGGAAATATGGAACTCCTGCCGCTGTGCTGGTATGGAGAAAGTGCTGACGCTTGTGCCCAGCCTCTGATGCCGGGCTAGCAGAGCCACGGGCGCTGCACTCCTCAATCTTTGAGCGGATGACTTACCTTCCCTCCTCCTCCTCCGGCTCCTCCTCCTCCTCCTCCTCTTCTCCTCCTCCTGCTCCTCCTCCTCCTCATCCTCTACCTGCTCCTCCTCCTCCTCCTCCTCCTCCTCCTCCTCCTCCTCCTCCTCCTCCTCCTCCTCCTCCTCCTCCTCCTCCTCTTCCTCCTCCCCTTCTTCTCTTTCTCCTCCTCCTCCTTCGCCTCGTCCTCGTCCTCCGGTACGTTCCATGTGCCTTCCCCTTAGGGCCAAATTTCCGCAGGCAAATGCTCTGGGCCTCGAAGTCTTGCTGAAAGAGATCAGCCTCGTTTTGAGTGGGACGTACATAGGCACCACCTCTTTTAGCTAGTAAATGTAGATAGTTGCTCGTACGAGGCTGTCGAGCAGAGCAAAGCAAGCCTAACTTTCAATGGGGTGTCAGAGCTGCAGATGCTTGGAATTTCTGATTTTCCAGCTGTGTCTGGGCCTTGCTAGCAGCAGCCACCACCTTACGGTGCATATTGCTGCTCTGTGCCACTCTCAGCCACTCTAATACTCTCACTGCCTGCTTTCTGGATGCAGCCGCAGCACCAGCAGCAATGCCGGATCCCATTCATGGAGTGACATCTGTCGTTGCAGTTCATTCTGGTGTTCACGTTTGCCGACTTCCAGCCACTGGAGTATAGAGGTGTGTCAATGCCATGGTGGAGCAATGTGCTTGGCTGGCTCATGACCCTTGCCTGTGTGCTGCCAGTGCCTGCACTGGCTGTCTATACTGTGATAACGAACCGAAAGGGCACGCTTGCAGAGGTGAGCTGCGCACATCCGGCAGCATCTACAGCTGCAGCACAGGAACAACAGGAGCAACAGCAGCTGTACCTGCCGACCGCCGACAAGCACAAGGGCTACAACAGCTGCCAGCCGCGACAGCTGCTGCTTTACTAACTGCTTCCGGTCACGAAGCATGCTGAAGAGCAATGGTCTGTGGTTAAATATGGAGGGTCCTGAGCCCAGAGAGAGGGAGAAGTGAAAAATATATATAAAGGATTCATTGTTGTAATGCTCTAAGAAAACTTAATCTCTATCCATGTGCTTTGATTATGTAGCAGGGCTCAAACCCACCACCTTGGCTGTTAAAGGCGAGCACCTTTCCCCTGGGCCAAACCAAGGTGTGGATTAGTGCGACTAACGAGCAAGGATCGTCTCCTCGGTTTCGCAATCTCAGGCAACTGGGCAAGGACTTGGCAAAAAATGCTTAGGGACATGGCATGGTTTTGAAGCTTGCTGAATCTTTTTTCTGACAGCCGACACAATGATTTAGTCACAGAAGATTTGCAGTGGTGAGGATCTGGAGGCAACAGTCAGAAGTCCAGCATCCAACCAAGGGGCATCAGTTTACTGTTCAGCCTGCTGCTGAGCACCTGTGCTCGTGAAGCAGAAAGAAGGGGTTGACTTTTAAGCACGCTACCGTGCAGCTCTTTCCAGACAGGCTTTATTGTCACCAAAAGCCAAACTGGCATGGCTGCATGCTTATCGAGGGCATTGAGCCAAGCAGATTTGTGGCTGCTCGGTAAGAAACTTTTCTCTTATCTGTTATTGCTGATGGGGTGCTCCCATCAACGCTTGAGCACGAGTGAGCTGAAGACATGCAGAGAGGACGAGGATGCATAGCTGCACCAGCAGCAGTAGCAGCAACAGCAGCTGCGTGGGCGCTGGGCTGGGTCGTCTGAATACTCTGCGCAATCTGCCCCTCCTCTCTGGTCAAACGGGTAAGCCAACTGTTCGAAGCGGTCTACCTGTTGTGTCCCACCGCTCAAGCCCGGCCAAATGCAGCTGCTTTTTTGGTATTAAATGGCAACCATTGCTGCAAACAAAGCATGACAGCCAGCGCCGCAACCCACCGCCACCAGCCTACTCCTTTCTCACTGCACTGCAACCGGAGAGCGGCCCAGAGATAGTCAAAGGCTATTCTTCTGCAGTTAAATGCAGCGGCATTCTATGTCAGCATTGGTCACACACAAACAGATAGGCACTAGTACAAGAGATGACAGCCGGTACCAGCAGCATCTGGCCTGAGGACGTGGCAGACAATGACACACTCAAAACTAGCAGGTTCTAGAAGGTCGCCAGCCACTCTGAGGTCAATCAGACTTGCATAATCAAGCCTGGTGGATGACTATTTAGTTAGCTCATGCATAATGAACATTAAGACTGTCCTTCTCGATTGATGCCTACCTACCTCCAGGCTCATCGCCTGTACAGAGGAGCCAAAGTTAATCCTTCAGCGGGAGACAAGTCAATCTGATAGCAATTCTCTGCATCCTACTTACTGTGGCTGCTTATTGCTGCTTCTGCTTCCTGTTGCTACTTCACGTTGCTGCTTGCTACTGCTTCATAGTGCACCTGTTTCTTGCTGTCGATACATGCTGGTGCTGCTTTCTACCGCTGTTTACTGCTTGCTGCTCCTACTTCTTGCTGCTCAGGCATGCTATTTGTTGCTGCTCTACTTCTTATTCCTGCTTGCCACTGCTTCTTGCTGCTCCGGTACGCTGCTACTTGCTGCTAGTTGCTGCTGCTGCTTTCTGCTGCCTGCTGCTGCCTGCTGCTGCTGCTAACTCTGGCTACTGCTGCTTTCTGCTGCTGCTTGCTGCTGCTGCATACTGCTGCTGCTTGTTACTTACTGCTACTTGCTGTTGCTTACTGCTACCTTAAGTGAGACGTAATGGCTCACTAGGTAAGGCGGTTGCTTTCCCCGACCTTGGTTCGGAGGTCGTGGTTTCGAATTCTGAGGTGGGTGATCCTTTATCACCACTGCAGCGGTGGTGATAGCCGTAAAGGCTCTTCTGTCGCTATACAAAAAGAAGCTGTTAAATCAGCTAGTATTTTTGTTACCATGCCCTGTCACTACCCACAGATGCCGCTTGCAGCTGCAACAGCCAATGCCACTGCTGTTGCTTATGCCACTACTCCACTACTGTCCTGGTTTTGCCCGTGGTTTAAGGTACTCATCTCTGACCACAGGTCGTGAGCTCGAGTCCTCCGGCATATGTGAAGCCACTGGATGGAGATTCAGTTCACACACACACACACACACACACACACACACACACACACACACACACACACACACACACTCACACACATGTACATATGTATACAGTCACTGCCTACTCAGTACCAAATTGCTCAGCCAAATTCCATATGTTACAGACACTCCGCTCACTCGCCATGCCGACTGCCGATTGGGGACCTTCAAGTGACCAGGCACGCCTGCAGCGCAAGAACAGCTTACCACTCAAGATCGGCTTTGACAACAGGTCACCATCAAAGAGCTCCGTTCGGTCACAAAAACACAAGCAGCAGCTTGCAGCCAAGCCTGCCGCCATCATGGCATCAAAGTGATGCAGCACACGGCCACACCAGTGCATGCGCTTGGTGGCTCTTGGAGAGCTTTTTGAGAGCGACTGTCCACTATCGGCGAGCCGCCGAGGTCGCTGTGTACAGAGCGAGAAGGTCGCAACGAGTTGGAGTACGAGCTGTTTGAATACGTGCTCTGCTGCTATTCCTTGCTTGTCTTTTCATACTTGCTACCAATGCGACTCTGCCAACTACTTCTGTACACAGTATAGTTGTGGCTGCAGGCAGAATGACACTGACAGCAAACAGGTCTCGGTTTTTCGCTCCGAGTCCCTGCGCTAGAGGCGCTACTATGGGACTGAATAATAAAACCCCTGGGTGGGCCAGCTGTTTGCTGAGAAAGGGGAATGAGAAGCAGCCAGGCATCACAGCTTTTTTGGGCTTTCTTTTCTGACAAGCCCTCTCTACGGCACATTCTGTCTATCTGTCCGGACAAGCCTTCAGTCGTTCATCTTCTCATTTAAGATGAGATATAACACAAGAACGATTCAAAGCAAAGGCCCTATCATCCTTTCGTTGATGCTGTGGCCATGATAAAAAGACTAATCTGACTACGATTTTTGCTACTAATGCAGACCTTGACAGCTTCATTGCAAGGCGGTATGTTACGGTCAAGAATCGATTTACTTAGTTAACAAGTCTTAGCCTTGCTCTGAGCATGTTTGTGATCAACGACAAACTGACAAACAGGGAAGGTCGATGAAAGGTAATAAGCTCATCGGTGCGAGTTTTCTTGCATTCCAGCTGCATCAGCTGTCAGATTAGTGAAGCTTTTACTTATCAAGCACTGCGGACAGCAGCAGCAGTAGCAGCAAGCCCCTTCAACCTACCAGCTGTGGTCCGAGTGGCCACCAGGTTCGTCTCTATGAGGGGCATTCTGCCTACTTAATAGCCTGCTGACTCGCTCCTTCCATGATCATGTAAGTCTGCTAATAGCTTGCTGTTCCATCAGAATTGCTTGTCGAGCCAGCTCGAGGTGCCGTTGAAACCAGCTCATACAGCATCGTATGAAAAAAATCCGACGGTCAGTGTGACTTGGTGACTTCAAGTCCAGGGCTCATGTCACAGGTGTGGCTGCAGCTGTGACTAATCTACAGGTTTGCTGGAAGCTGACTGAGCTGGTCCCCCCACAGTCAGTCGTTTCGCCTGAATAAAATAAGTGTCAAGATTAATAGGCACTGCTAGCCCAACAGAAGGCCTAGCGGTTTTGTTAATACTCTTCTTAGTCCTAACATAGCTCACAAATACATTGATACTACCAGCTGGTCATGTTAAAGATTTAAAGCTAAATATTAGCTGATTCAACAGCCTCATTTGTATAACGGCAGACGAGCCTTAACGGCGATCACCACTGCTTGCAATGGGCAGTAAAGAAACACCCATTGCAGGGTTCAAATCCACTACCTGAGTTGTGTGGAGCTGGCACTTACCTCTGGACTATGACCCAGATTGCCAGCGACCCCTCTTCCCACATCAGCAATAACTTAGCGTGGGTAGGAATGACATGGGAAAATGGACTGATGGATCATAATTCAAATTGCGTGTCAGGTGCTGGAAGCACATGCTACTAATTTGTTGCAGTGGTTCTATTATTGCTATGCATTCTGTGTACAGACACCAAAGTGCAGTTTGAACGAGTAATTAAGCATGTAGCTTGTAATTAAATTGGTCCCTCAATGCTATACCGTGCAATTTTGATGCAACGGAATCAACTTTGTATTAAAGCTCACCTGTTTGGTCTTTGACCACAGCGGGTAAGAAATTACATGCCTATGGACATCTAAACGCTTAAGGAAATTCTGGCTGCTGATCTGTCGCCTGGCCAGCCGCAGCCTTAGATACTACGGCAGCTAGTAACCTGCATATTCGTTATGATCTCGCATACCTTACACCACTTCTTTATCGGAGTTTAAATGCATTTCTAGACGTTCTTGCTCTGGCAAAAATCCGTGAATTATGCATTGACCAAAGACATGCACCTCTGAGCCGCTGCAGGGCCAGGGCCACCAGCTGAGATGCCGATCGCTTGGCTGGAGCTACGAGTTGAGAACCTGCTCGTTTGGTACTCCTGGCAATGTCTCGAACAGCTCAGCACACTCTCCCTCAAGCGTCACTGTGAATCTCTCTAACTTAGTGCTCATCAGGCCTGCTATAATTCCGGATGCCCAATTTACCACTTGCCTTTGGAATCCTCGCTCATCATGCAATAAACCCGTATAAATAAGCGACCTTATTTATGAAAAAGGTCTCAACTTGCTCGCCTCGACTGAAACTTGGCTAAAATTGGTAAGCTGCCCTACAGTTAAAGACAAAACCCCGACTGGCTTCTTTTTCTTTCGCACTTCTAGATCAATCAAAACTAGAGGTGGACTCGCGATTATCATGCACTCGACCTTCGACATCTAGGCCATTTGCAGTACCCTCGAAGCAGTGTTTCGAATCTATTGTCTAGATATCACTCGACAACAAGCTACCAATATGGTAGTAGTCATCCCCCACCAGGTACCAAGTCCTCTTTTATCTCAGATTTCTCTGATCTCATTTCGATTCTGTGTGTGAGAAATCCATCTTTCCTCATTATGGGTGATTTCAACACTCATTTTGAGAACTTATCTGACACCTTCAGCACTGAATTTTGTGCACTGACTGACTTATTGTCTCTTGTGGCTCATGTGCATTGCCCTTATCATATCCAAGGTCACACGTTCAACCAAATTTTCTCATACAACAGCATTTTGTCGTCACCAACTGTTCCCAAACCCTGCTTACCTGACCACAGGCAGAATTCATTCAGACTACAGTGTGTGCCCTCCTCCTCCTCCTCCTCATCTGAAATCACATGCGAATCGCCAAACCTCAAGACCCTAGATATTGATGTTGTTCGTATGAGAATATCTGCTTCCCTTGTTCTGCTCAATCCCCCTTCCGACCTGTCATCATTGGTAGATTGTTACAACACGATACCAGCTGACATGCTCGACGATTGTACACCTCTGACCAAGTGCACTTTGCGCCCTCTCCCAGAAGGCCTACGGTTTACCACAGACTTTAAGATAGCTAGGTCTACTAAGCGAAAGCTTGAAAAAGCACTCAAAAGATCAGGACTGACTGTCCATCGGCAGGCACACGATGACTTCTGTAGATCGTACCAAACGATCCTAGCAAAGACCAAATCTAGCTTCCATAAAAACATCGTTAAATCACAGATGCACAATCCAAAAATGATAATCTCGACAATCAACCCTCTCCTTAACCGCTCTCAGGTTAGCTCCTTACCTAGTTATGATCTAGCTGATCGCTTCTCTAGCTTCTTTGTCAAAAAAATAGACAAGATCAGTTAGTTCATCCGTAAGATGACCGCACCCACCCTGGAATCCTGTCACTCAATTCCATGCAGAACCTTAATGTCTACATTCAAGGAAGTCACTAGTACCCTCGTCCTGAAGTTCATATCCCACTCAAAGAAGACAACTAGTCCTCTGGGCCCTATTCTCACTGTCCTGCTTCTGTGATGTAATGGTCTGCTGCTGCCATGCATAGCTAACATCACAGATATATCACTGGCCTCAGGTCATGATCCAGCACCTTTAAAAAAGGCTGTAATCCTGCCACTACTCAAGAAAGAAACACTAGAAAAAGATAACTTGAGCACCTTCCGCCCAGCCTCCCTTCTAATACTTCTATCGAAGACAATGGAATGAGTCGTGGCAGACCAGCTGATCTCATATATTGAAACTTCAAATATTGCTAATAAGTTTCAGTCCGGTTTTAGAGCTAATCACTCCACAGAGTTAGCATTGCTTTGGGTGAATAATGACCTACGTAATAATGCAGACTTAAGTAGAGCATCTTTGCTTGTTTTGCTCGATCTTTCGGCAGCTTTTGATACTATCGACCACTTAATGCTTCTTGGGTGCCTCTCGTCTCACCCGGGCATTACTGGCACTGCATCACAATGGTTCAGGTTGTGTCTCAGTGGGAGACTCCAGAGTACTGATGTGAATGGAAATAGATCATCTGAGGAACCTCTTAAATATGGGGTATCACAGGGATCTGTGCTTGGTCCTGTTCTTTTTACGATCTATACTCTCCTTCTAGCCGATGTGATTGCCAAGCACAATCTAGGCTTTCACTTCTATGCAGATGACACTCGGTTGTACCTTTGCTTTGATCTCTCTCAGCCTTCCAGCATGTCGAATTCTCTCAACTCCCTTGGTGGATGTATTGATGATATCCACACATGGATGGCAGCCAACTTTCTTAAATTGAATGATGATAAAAAATTATTTACTAGTTATGAGAAAACCAAGTGTGATTCAGAAATTGAAAAGGCTAATGCTCAAAATCGGCTCTGTCAGCATATCTCCTGTTGAATCTGCAAGAAACCTAGGTGGCATATTCCAAGTGACCTTTCAGTAGACGACGACATCAGCTCTACAGTCAAGTCTGCCTAATTTCAGCTATATAACTTCGCTAAAATCCAGGCTTTTTAGACAGGGATACCACATCTAAATTGGTTCATGCATTTGTGACATCCCGTCTTGACTTATGTAACTCACTGCTTGCTGGTTTACTGGCCAGCGCAATCAGGTGCTTACAGCTGGTGTACAACTCTGCAGCTCGGATTGTCTGTAGTGAGCGCTGCAGTTGCTACATCGCACATCTTCTTGTCGACCTGCACTGGGTCCCAATCAAGCAGCTTATCGACTTCAAGGTTTTGTCACTCATTTTTATGGCCTTTCATTCTTTGGCTCCAGCCTACCTATCAGATCTACTCCCCCACCAGACTGAGCATCGGACCACCTGCTTTTCGGAGTATAATTGTTTACACACAGCTCGTACAAATCTCAAATCTTTTGTAGACCGTGCCTTTAGTTTGTATGCTCCCAAAGCCTGGAACTCACTCCCCCATGCATCACGACATCTTCTGACCTGACCACATTTTAAAAGAAACTAAAAACGCATCTATGTATGACAGCATTTAGTGGGTCCCCCGTAATTCGTCCTTTATATGCTTATGTGTGATGACACTGTGCATGCTGCCACAAACCATACTCGCATGCTAAACCTATGCATGTCACCCTAACAATGCTATTCTTGTTGTTTATTCAACACAGTACCACTAACCATTCGATCGTGCTTCCTTTGCAACAGGTGTAAATGCCCAGAATGCTTAGAAAGAGATTGACTTCTCACAGGTCGCTATATCAAACATGTTATTTTTATTTATAGGGAATCGCCCTTGTTTCGTCTGGTAGGCTTCATTCTTCACCACTTGCTCCCTAGCTGGTTTACCTGCTCTAAATGAAGTTGAACCGAGCCAGATTACTAGTAGGCATGGTCCAGAGCACGTTGCATACCTCTTAAGTTTTTTAAATTTTTTCCAGTAATAATAACAGTAATGCTAATAGCTCGTATGCATTGCACATTAAGGGAATTGTATCTCTATGGGGGAGGACTTTACAACTGTTCAAAACCTAGCAAATACAATGCTTAGGCTAGCATCCTGCCGAACAAAGGACGTTACTGGGGCTGCTGGCTAGTTGGCCCCCTTGCTAGTTCAACCGATAAAGAAAGACTGAGAAATAGCTAGAGACAGTGGGAAAGAGAGACACGATGAGAGAGAAAGAGAGAGAAAACAAGAGCAAGAGAGAGACAGACATACAGACAAAGGGAGAGGGGGGATAAAGAGAAAGAGAGAGAAAGAGATGAAAAAAGAAGAGAGCCAAAAAAGAGAGACACAGAAATAAGTGTACGAGCATTATTATTATTTAGTTCTCTGGGGGCACTATACAAATGTATTACTATAATTATTAATACCATTGGCTTCCATTGAGAAAATGGCTCGTGTGCTTCGAGCGAGACATCCCCTCATGCTAAGCGGTCCCTGCTGACTGCTCAGCTGTGGATGAACGAGAAAGAAATACACTTTTAGCATCATTCAAGTACCCCACCACACGTAGCACAGACTGAACTGTTTGCTGAGCCTGTCTTGTTAATGTTGTCTTTCTTTGCTTCGCGAGGAGCAGCAACTGCTGGAGACCCGGGGCTTCACTGCATTCAAGCGTAACGGTTCCTAGGAAATGCTGCTTAGCCGCTAAACCTTGAGCGAAAGGAGTACTGTTTGAAGAAGGTTATACTGGCAACTCCTGCTAGAGATATCCGGCCACTGCCTCGGGGAAAGGTCCAGCTTCATGTAGTTCATGTCATTTCGGCCCGGTCCTCATCTTGGCCTCGTAGTCCTTTAGCCTTATTAGGCCTGGACGTTTCAGCCGTGCTCCCGAATGCTTCAGCCGTAAACGTTTTGTCTCTACGGCATGTGTTAAAGAAAGAGACCAGACGTTTCGGTGGAGCAAAGTTCCATTAATGGAGCTTATGCCGCAAGGAGCTTGGGAGCCTTGTTTTCGCGTTTGGCCATTGAAGCTACAGCTTCCTGCCCTTAAAAACTGATGCCGCGCGAAACTCAGGTTTACAGCAGTTACTCGGCATAATCAGCAGGCTAGCAGCCATCACAATACGCGATCCGAGTGCTGTGTCGGTTGTACTTATTAATTGCTGCCTCTAATGATTTTGGCCTCAGGCGCAGGATGCGGTGGTGTTGTGGGGTGGGCTGGCCGAGTGTCGAGGAAACACACGTATGCAGTTTGTTTGCTCTCTGGCTGGAAAATTATAACTGACCAGAAGCCGGTGAATTTTAAAGGGCTCTAAAGAAGTCTAAAGAAGGCAGCGAGTCCTCGGAGCAGGAGTCTGCAGGCGTCTCTGAAAATGACGTGCACTACTTATTTCGAGAGGGATTTCTATTGGGACGACCGGTAGTTTTAATAGATGCTTTCACTTGGAATCCTGCGTTCTAGCGATTTGATGATGGTGCACTCTGTTCTTCTTAGCTAATTTTCTAAAACTCGTGGAGCCCTTGCTATCACACGATATAATCTAATGCTTAGAACAATGCAAAGCTAGCTGTATGACGTTGCAATATAAAGCTCCTTCTAGTTATTGTGGAGAAGCAGCTCACTTTTTTTTTACTATGGACGACTTTCTTCTTCGGCCAGCAAATGCTTTTTCGAGATGCAACGTCGGCTGCAGGCATGAACCATCTCATCTTGTAGCTATGCCGATTCGAGACTTACACAGCTCACGAGTGCACGAAGACCAAGTACAGCCACCAAAGAAAGAGGAGCCAAAGAAGGAAATAAATTGATCGGGACAAAGCAGCAATTGATGAACCTGGAGCAAGTGCACTGCAAGACAGTAGAGATGTAAACAATGATCTTGTTCTGCATCCGGCTGGTGGTAGACAGGCGCCAAGCTAGACAATGAGCATCGAGGTTGTTGGAATGCTAGTAGAGCAGATACTTGGAGCTGGCTGCACGAGTTCAGATGACCACTCCTCTCTGAGAGTGGTGCATGCGTGCCGGTGCATCAAAGCATCATGAGACCGAGAATATCGAATGAACTACTGAGGTGGCCCACGGGGCGATCGGCTGACCAAGGGTCCTGCCTGCTCCATCTAACCGCCGGTCTGCCAGCAATGCGACGATAGGATCAGCAACTAGAAAATGAGCATAGCCAGAACCAGTTGACAGCAGCTCACAGACATCAGCATGCCAGATAATTTCACAGACGTTCGCAGATCGTACGTCGATAAGGCAGATCTCGTGATCTGCAGCTGGACGGTGTGGAAGCCCTGACTGCTTCCCTATCCTTGCTGCTCGAATGCTAGGCTGCCCCCCCCCCCCCCCCCCCCCCGTAGCTGGCAGCCAGTCCACACACTATGAGGACGCGTGCCGAGCAAGCACCATACCGTGGGCCTTGCAAGCTAAGCATGCTGTGCAGGGAACACCTAGCAGGCATTGCTGATCGTGTGTGTCACTGACATGAAATCCCAAGTGGGCGGGCTAATGTATTGTGTGTGTATGTGTGTGAATCTAGGCGTGTCTTGCTGTCGAGCTGTGTGAGATAAGCCGACTGCAACTGCACAGCTGCAAGCCGTGCTCCTGTGCTGCTGAGCCCTGCAGCTTAGGAGCAGCTGAAAAGTTCTATCAGCAGGATTTATCAGCCCCGGAAATGAAATCCGTGTGCTGCCGCTAGCGCAGCCAAGCTACTCACCAAAATCAGTGGCAGGTCAGTTGATAACGCAGGATCTCCTTGATGCCTCCAAGTACCACGTCTGGGAACACGGGCACGACCAGAAATGTGCAAGGGACTAAACTTTGATATTGATTGACCCCGAATGAAGCACATCAGTGGCAAGCCACACAGCACGTTGCTTTAGGTTTGGGGGCTGATAACTCCCAATCACACTGTAACTCCACTGGTTTCAGTAGCTACTCAAGCTGTGCTGTCGGAGGCCTTTGGAGCACTGTCGGCAGCCTATACGGTCTCTCTAGCTCAAATTGCTTGAAGATGATATGCATGCAGCCAACACCAAAAAATATCAGTGATCCTCAACGGCGCGCACTCCGAGCTATGGCAGCCAAAGCTACCCTTTTCCTACAGTCATTAAGCCTGCTAGGACACCGTGCAACTCCCCAGAGATGCAGCCACAGTACCGACCCAAGAAGAAATCGCACCGACAAGATCAAGCAGGCCTTATTGTAAAAAGGCAAGCCGCAAGTAGAAGAACAGCAGCTAATCAGTCGGCGATCAAGTAGTCCTCCGAGAGCAGAGGCAACCGCTCTCCAGGCAGCCTGCGACCATCTAGGAGGGATCAGTCAGAATTGCCGACTCCGTCTAGCTGAACGCTAGCCTAAAAATAAGTTGGAGTAAGCTGGCCGACAGCCCCACCCACGGGTTAATGGTCTCTTGTACGAGCCAAGCTGTCTGTTTGACATCCTGTCTAGACTTCCGTAGCTCATTATTATCAGGCCATCGGGCCCTGCACTAAGGCACTTGGAGCTGGTGCAAGTGCTCAGCCAGGATTTGCTTTCGCGAACGTTGAAGTTGAATGATTACGAGACTTTCTCACTGCCCTGCATTGGCTCCCTTATCAAGCCGGAAGTCGACTTAAAGGCCTCGTCACTCACTTGTAGGTACCTTCATTCTCTTGCCTCGGCCTAGCAATCCGAAATGCTTCCCAATCAGACTAGGCATCGTGCCACCCTCTCTTCTGACTCGAGGATTTTAGCTGCGAATATAACCTCAAATCTTGTGGAGATGGTGCCTCTAGTTCGTATGCTCCCCAGGCGCAGACCTCAGTTCCAACTGACTTCACGGCATCCCCTGGCTTGACAACATTTAAAAAGAAGCTAGCGCCCCTCCCTCCCCCTCCCACTGTTCCACACAGCATTAGCATCGTCCATGTGAACAGGCTTACTCGAACCAATACTGTGAATGGTACCACTGTGTTCGCTAACGTGTGCTGACACTGCATAGTATCAAAAATCAATTGGTTTCCTTTCCAACACGTGTCAAGTGCCTTCGCAGAAACAGACTTAGCTCTCTTCAGGCGCTCCGCAAATGTTTGACTAGTATTACCATTAAACCGTCGGGCACGTTTTGGGGGAGGTGCCGCGATGCATCGCTACTAAAATCGTTTTGACACCGTAAGGTAAGGGCACGAGCAGCCCACAATAATAAGCCGGGACTTGAGCCTGCCGCCTCGGCGGACCCAGCTAGGAGCCATTCGAAAGACGCGAGCCTAATTGGCGGCCGCCGGAACGCGGAGGCAGCACTGTCGCTCAGCGGCGCCGGCTAAGAGCTAGCCAGCTGGGCCAGGGGCACACAACCAACCGACCGTCGCAATGAGCCACGTCGGGCGCTGCTTTATGTAGATAGCTTTTGACGCATAAGTACGACACCCGCCCCCGCACTAGAACTGCGCGCTGACAGCCGCAGATCTTTCCGAGACGCTTGCGAGATGCTTCCTCTTGTAGATTGTTTGCGAGACACCAGCGGCTGGCATTACTTGGCGACAGGTTTTCTCCCCGCAACAACGCGCCTGGTGAGTCTCGAAGCGGTCGCGGGAACCCGCCCAGAGCGAAAGCGGCAAATGGGTGAACTCGCTGCGGGCTCGCCTCCTCGCTCCTCCCCGACCGCCGTCGGAGATGCAGGAGATAAGGCCGAATTTGGCGGCGTGCGAGCGTCGCGCTGCTACAGCGAGTCCAACAGTACACTTCCGCCTCGGCGGCTACGCTACTCTCTATTTTGTTTTGGCGCTAGGTGAAATCTGTTCACGTGACTGAGGGCGATCCAGTGCACGTTATTTATCAAGGTTCCTATTAACCAATGACCCAGAGTTTCTGCCTGTGCGAAATTGTAAGCTGTCCTAAGCTCCGTACTCGTGCCCTTATGCTTGCTTGTCTAAGTACGATACCGTGCGTTTCTTTAACCTTTGGTTGTTGCTTCTATCGCAGCGGGCTGTAGAGCGGCTGGATAGGGATTTAGTTCTTCTACAGCGCCATACAATGGATCTATTATTATAATCATTATTTTATTACCATATTCTCACAGAAAGCCGCTAGTGCTTCGCGAACGCTTCAAAGAGCAACCTCGAGAGCATAGCCTTTTTAGAATTATTTATTAGATTTTATTATTTAATTTTTAGAATTATTATTTAGCGAGTAGCCTTTTTAGACTTACTGGCTGAGAAATATAGGGTCTGATTTTCAGCAACTCGCAGTATTATTGTCTTTTCTCTTTGAAAAGCTCAGACTTCCGGCTACGCGTTCCTCTTGCGAAAGCTGCTACCAAAGAAGCCGTAGACGCGGAGCTTATCGGAGCGGCCACACAACGAATAATAGACTAGTGCGCGCGCGAGAGAGAGAGGGGGGAGAGAGAGAGAGAGCGGAGTTCACTAGCGGCTAGTCACCTTTTTAGCTGCTTGACACGTCGCCTTTTCCCTGCACCGTGCGCAGTTCTCGCGCTCCCACTTTCTGTGTGCGGCAGCGACGAGCAGCCGCAGAGTAGCTCGGCACAACCCGGCGGCGGTGGCGGCGCCACCCAGAGAGCGCGCCCTTCCCTTTCGCCTCGATTCAAAGTTTACGAATTTAGCTAAGATAGTAGGATGTAAGCGATATTCCGAGAAACCGGGCCGGCGATTTCTCGCCAGCTCTCGCCGCGGCCTGCCAATGCGAAAAGCGCTCATTGAGATTGGCTGCAGACGACATTCTCCAGACGGATCGGTGCATGACGCACGGCAGCAGCAGCGAGCAGTGATTGACAGAGAAACCCGGAGCTGCAGGAAAGGTAACTGGCTCACTTGTCGCGGTCATTCGATAGAAAAATCTAGCGACCGATCACGATGGCGATGCTCAGCGGCGGGCTGTCGGTCATGGTGACGACTGAGTGGGACTCGGTTGCCCTTCGTGAGAGAGAGAGAGAGAGAGAGAGAGAGAGAGAGAGGAGGAAGAGAGAGAGAGAGAGAGAGAGAGAGAGAGAGAGAGAGAGAAAGAAAGCCGACTCGGCGTCCCGCTTGCTGGTCAGACCTGGAGGTGGCGGCAACGGCGGCGGCGGGATTCGAAGATGGGGCCACAGACGCCCCTTCTTCTTATTGCCCGCTGACTCACTTCGAGTGCCGTCCCCTTTGCTGGTCGGTCACGAACCACGAACCGCGTAAACCCACCCTAGGCAGCTTCTCATCGTGAGGAGGAGAAGTCATCGAGCAAAAGGGAAAATTCTAATGCTACTGGCTATAGTTTATAGGCCAGGATGCATCCGCCGACCTATATATATATATGGAAGCATCCTGTAAGTTTCAATCTTGCCCCAAAAAGCCGCATTAGGACCTCGGACGTCCTCGTAATTATTAAAAGATCAATCGACCGGCGCAAAAAGTTATAGCAGTACTTTTGCGTATGCAATGGCCGAACGAAGGGCCGACGGGTGCGGGATCCCTCTCCTAGGGCACCTTGGACCGCTCGGCTGCTCTACGAGCCCCCTCAGGATTACTCAGATTACTTCTGTCTCTGGCTGGATAAGGCCAGACCGCTCCGAAGGTTTTATCTTGGCCGCTGCAAGCTATGACGCTAGCTTGGCTGGCAGCTGGGGCACCGACAGCTCAGCGATCTTCATTGGAATATGTTCCTTTGCAATCTAGAGGAAGGCTTGCAAGTTTTATGAGCACGCTTTTTCGCCTTAATCCTCTTCTCCTTAATCATTCGGCACTACCCTGTTCGCCGCCTTCGCTGTACTTCTCCTAGCGACGCTGGGGCGCAGCCTCCACAGGTCCCCCTCGAACCTTTCGCCGTGGCCGGGGCCGCTTCCAATGCCGGGCCAGGATGTCTAGACGAATCAGCAGGGAATTCGAGCCGTCGGAATTCTAGCTCTCACTGCGACCGGTCACACTGAGTCGGCACAGGCACAGTGTTCACCACGAGAACTCCGTGGCGACCGAGCTATCTTTGGCATTCAATTCGAGACCCGTCCTCTGAAGTGCTCGCTAGCGAGCATGTGCCTATGACCAATGGTGACTTCGGCCGACAGGCGGATGAGTCTCCTTCAGTCGCGACGGCGCCGAGGAGCGAACATTAATTGCCTGCTGAGCGACCGGCTTTAGCTGCCCGTTGCCCAGGAACAGGCGTTCAGCCTAGCAACGCGCGGAACCTGCCTGGAGCGCCGGTGTTGCAGCCGGAGGTCGGGCCAACGCCCAGAGGCGTTCGGCAGCTCGTCGACGGGGGACTGAGAACGGTGGTATGTCTTCAGCGCACCTGGGGGAATGATTGGCTGCGCTCTACCTCGGAATCGCGTGTGCGGGCCCTCACTGCGTCGACTGGTCTTGGACAAGCTGAAAAGGCTCGATGCGTCTGCAATTTGCTGAGCTCAGCGTCCGTATTCGCGTTTTTATGAGTCAAAAGGGTTACATCTCGCGACCTGCCGTGCGGGTCACGAAGCTTAAAGCGGCAATATTTGATCCACGCGAAAACCCATTCAAGTATTACTCGTGAATCGAAGACGGGACGATTGAAGCTGGGCTGTAGTAAGAAGGGTTAGAAAACCGAGTGCAAAATCACCAAGCTACAGGCACGTGCTGAGTTCTGCTTCCTCCGCTTTGATTTCATTTTCTTAGCAAGTGCTCGTGAGTTTTAAATTATTAATACTTCGTTCAGTCGTCCGCGTAAGCGTTGTCATTGCTGTCTTCAGAGGTATACAGTGGGGTGGTCAATTGTAGGTGATCACTCAAGGGTCGAGTTTGAATCAGGGAAGTACTACCACTGACGTAATTAAAGCTCGTTTAAATCGAGTGCAACTCCTTGCTTCCCCACGCTAATCTACCTCATCGTTGAACGGCAACTTTTCGCACGGTAGATTCTGCTGCAAGGCAACGGAGATTTGGCAGGTGCTGCTTCGCAGCCAAAATTGATATTGAAAACGAAGTTGAGGACAGTGATGTCATTGGCCAAATGTTTTGTGGACATCCGGAAGCAGTCGCTTACAGACGCGGTAGGCTTCACAAGCATATTCATCCGAACCATGAAGGATATCACTACCATTGACTTTGACTTCAGCATGTTGAATTCACTAGTTGGTCATGAAAATAATTGATTCGGCGTCTATTCCTTTGATTTTCAAGGTGAATTACTCCACTGGGAGTGTCAAATATAAGGAACAAGACCAAATCTAGCGAAATCAAGGCTGACACATTCATTTTGATGCTCACTAACTTGAATCGTGGGTCAATTATTTTCAGCGGCACTAGACTGGTATGACTCCGCACTACCTTTATTGTATGCTGAAATTATTACTGACAACAATTAAAAGCTCGAGCATCTAATTGCGCCACGTCTATTTGCAGCCTAGCTATTTAAAGCTTCCCGTCATCGTAAGAATAATGATGATAATAACAGTTCGTTTCTATAACTACCTAAGATAATTAAATCTCTATCGGGGTGAATTAAAACTGTCAGCAAGAACAGCAATGATGAAATATTGGCGACACGTGCGGTGGTCATGCTTAGACAAGTATTCAAAAGCAAACGAGGACCATCGTGCTTGGGCCAAGATGCTCAAGGTGCGAAAGAAAACACGGAGACACTCAGCACAACCAGTTAGAAGGACTTTTTGCTATTAAAATACACTGAATCGTGCAAATGCAAGCACGCAAAGCACACATACACTCCAAAGATGATCTCAGTGGAGTGAGAGGAACGCTGACTGGAACAGGTGGGTCTTCAGCTGACAATCATACGATACTTTGTCATTGCAGGCGGTGAACGTAGCTGAAAGCGAGTCCCAGACTTGCGGGGCTTCGAGCTTGGTCACGAGGTGATTTCGATTTAGTTCGAGGTACGACAGAATAGCTAGTTGATTAGGAGCTGTCGGGCAAGAATACACTGTGGGAGAAATGAGGTCAGGTTGATATGCTGGCGGGTTGAGCGGTCTGCAATAAAGAGAGAGGATGTTGAAGTCGATATGATTCTTGACAGGGAGTCGGCGAAGCTAGGACATAAGTGGTGTGATGTGGAAGCCATGCCACCAACGACAGACTAGACGAGCTGCTGAGTTTTCCGACAGGCACAAACGATTAAACGCACTCAGCAGATGTCGTGAATAAACATAATTGCATTAATCTAGACGCGATGACACAAGCCCGTGAAATTCATTTTGGCTGTCATATTCTTGTTTTAAGCAGGCACGGATTTTGGCAATGTTCCTAAGATGAAGTGAGGCTGACTTTGCTGCAGAGAAAATATACTCATTAAGTGACAAATCATTTTCGAATGGCACGTGTGGATTACGCGCAAACGTCACAGAAGTGGTGGTAGATGAACCAATCTTGATGGCGAGGTCTGACTCTCAGAGGGGCGCTATGCTCGCCCGTAACTATTTGGTTGGTCTTATCATCCTTATCAGCTTCAGGAAGCCACCAGTTTGCTCTTTTTTCCAATGGGATCAACAACTCGCGAGGCGAGTCTTTCTATCAGGTGGGAGCGCATCTCCCAGAGTTGTTGCGACCATGGTTAGCTTTACGTTGATTTTAGCGGAGCAAACACCGTGGCATTTGTCTTGTTGACGGCGACTACAGTCCTTATCGCGGAACATCTGAATGTTCAGCAAACATTCGCCCGAAAAGCCTCTGTAACGAGCTACTTAATAGTGATAAGAACGTGATGTACCCTGACAGTATTCTTTATCATAATAATCAATCCATACGTAACGGCACTACATCTCATAGTCTGCGACTAATACCTTTCGTAGCTAGTGCCTTATGGCCCTGCAAACGAGCCGTAAAACCAGGTATGATGGACAAACCGACGCACGCAGGTATGCGACAGGTATGACAGAGCTCGACAGCTATCGAGCAAGCCCAGACCTCAGGAACACATCAAAGTGCTTAGCGCTGGTTGCATAGTCCATTGCATGAGTCCAGCATAGTCCATATAGTCCATTCCCTATCACATCTGCTTATTTAGCAAGCTGAATGATTACTGACCGAGCATTAAAATAGCAGTTCTTGTATCTGCCTAGATTATGATATTTCGGTCCTTGATCATTATAATTAAATAATCGCATATATCAGCAGCCATAATTAAGATCAGGTTACTACTGGCCTGCGTTTTAATAGTTTTAGCTGCTATTCAGTTATTCTTCAACTCCCCTGACCGGCATGCACTAGCTCCACATCAAGCAGCATATCGATTACAAGGTTATGTTACTCCCCCCCCCCATGAGCTCCCTCCATTCTCTCTCTCTCTCTCTCTCTCTCTCTCTCTCTCTCTCTCTCTCTCTCTCTCTCTCTCTCTCTCTCTCTCTCTCTCTCTCTCTCTCTCTCTCTCTCTCTCTCTCTCTCTGCATGCATATCGGGAATACTTCATTCTCAGGCTTCGTATTGTACTAGCCACTCTTCGGACTCAAGCCGTTAAGCCAATCCTCACACCGACCTCAAATCCTTTGGAGACCTCGCTCTCAGTTCGTATGCTCACTAAGCCTGCAAATAATTCCCGGCTGACGTCAAGAGACCATCACGGCGTGATGACATTTACAGAGAAGCTACAAACTCGCCGTTTAGTCATATGCTAACCGTATAAAGTCATTTAGCATTTTCCTCCATCCATGTGAATTGTTTTTTGTGTGCTATAAGAGCTGAAATTGTACATTCTATCACTAACCAATTAACACACTTCTTTTTCTGCATGTGTAAAGTGACTATAAATAGATTCAGTTCCCAAATAGAGCTGCACCAATTTTCTATTTTTGTGTTTTTGATTATGCGCGTCGCTTTGAAGAGTGCTCGGCGAGCTGAACATATTATCCCCCAGGTTAATATTTAAACTAGCGTACGGCATCTAGCATCAATGTGTGACAGAACTCGTTATTTGATAATAATAATAATAATAATAATGCACTTGATAAAGCGCCCTTAGGGAACTCAATCTCTTTCTAGGCGCTTTACATTTGCTGCAAAGGGAAATGCAATTGAATGGTGAGTGGTGTCATGCTTGATAAACGACATAAATTACATGGTTAGGGGTGACATGCACAGGGTCAGCATGTAAGTGTGGTTAGTGGCAGCATGCACAGTGTCAGCACGCGTAAGCACATAAAGAACGAACCACAGGGACCCACTAAATGCTTTCATAAATAGGTGCGTTTTTAAGTTTTTCTTTTTAATGTGGTCAAGTCAGGAGATGTTTTGACGCAAGTCGGGAGTGAGTTCCAGGCTTTGGGAGCATGCGAACTAAATGCACGGTCTCCAAGGGATTTGAGTTTTGTACAAGGTATTGGTAAAATGCTGGAATCTGAAACGCGTGGGGGAACGATGCTTGACCTGGTGGGGGAGTAAATCTGAAAGATAGGCTGGAGCCAAAGAATACAGGGACCTAAAAGTGAGCGACAAAACCTTAAAGTGATCCGTTGCTTGACTGGTAGCCAATGCAGATCGGCGAGAAGTGGTGTGATGTGGCAACTGCTTGATGCTACAGCGTGTTGCTACAGCGTTCCTACTTTATTAACAGGCTGCCCGTTGAAGCCTACGAGGCCTGGGGCAATCTTTTTATTTTAATATGAAGCATCTGCGTATATGCCTTTGTATGACATATTTATAGAGAGTGTAAGAGATAAAGACAGAGAGAGCACACGAGAGGGACATAGAGAGGCCTAGAGAGAGAGAGAGAGAGAGAGAGAGAGAGAGAGAGAGAGAGAGAGAGAGAGAGAGAGAGAGAGAGAGAGAGAGAGAGACAGACAGACAGACAGACAGACAGAGAGACAGAGAGAGACAGAGAGACAGAGAGACAGAGAGACAGAGACAGAGAGACAGAGACAGAGACAGAGAGCGAGAGAAAGAGAGAATGTGGGAGAGAGAGAGAAACGTGGACTGGCTTTTAATATGAAAATGCGGAGCAATCGAGTGCTTCAGGTTGCCAGAAAATGGGTGTTAAGTTTAAGAGCTTATACTAAAAATACTATATTATTTAGTGTCCGTCAGAGATCTTAATTTATTTCTAGCTTAAATCGTGTAGGGATGGCAATCTGGCTGCCTTAGCAATCACCTGCATGCTTACTGCTGCTGGACATATCGATGGCATTTACGTAAACGAGACGACGGCGTTACTCTCGATTGTCTTCTACTGAGGAAGCAGGTACTGGAAAACCTTAGATAATACTCAGCGAGAAGATATTGCAGTCTTCGTACACTGACACGTGGGTCTCGAATCGGCCGTGGTTAATTAATAGGCAGAATCGTGTTGCTCTGCGCTGCACTAGGTGGCTTAGCTAAAGCATACTGCGAGACAGTAAGGCATAGGCAGGGGGCTCTAAGGCTTTACCCCTCTTCCCTTCCCAGGGGAAGCAAGCAGCTTCAGATCACTTTAAATGTGGCTGCCAAATCTATCTGGACTATGTCTAGGCTTCCGTGTATCATTATTTTTGTAGTCAGTTTCAGTCGCTCCAATACTACGCGGTTACACTTTGTTTTTAGAGAGGCTTTATGATTGTAACTTAGGGATAATAATGTAATAATAATTCATTTGTATAGCACCATAATGGAAATTAATTTCTATTCAGGCGTTTCACATATGCCACGAGGCTTGAGCTTACGACCTCGGTTATCAAATATATTCGCCTTAACTGCTGGGCCGCATGCGCGTAACACTTTTTTGAAAGGCTCGGTAGAGAACGGCAAAGGACCGATGACGGATCCTTACAGCAATTCCACGGGTCCCTGGTCTGTTTTATGAGACGCGAGCATCGCACCAATTGGACCGAACGGGAACGGACACAAGATTCGTACGATTCGTGCCAAGCCAGAGCCTAAAGCTATGCACGGAGCTAGGGCGTGTGCCTAAAGCTAGACTGCAGCTATAAGCATTGCATTCGGCAGCTACCGCTATAATGAGCCGTACGTCATCTGTCCTGTTACCTTCAGATAAGGAACGGACGGTAGGTACTGGAGATCACTCGTGCATATATGCAGAGGATTAGCAGAGGATCCTAACTCTCTTTGGGCGAGGTCGACGTTGACGCTTCCAGCCTATTTATTGTACGCTTGGTTGTAATTGGACCTCGTGACCTTCGAGAGCGTCTGGAATTTGTGGTGAGACGGCCGAGCACGCGTTCGAGGCGCGAGGCACGAGCTGAAAGCCAGCTGGATAATTAGTCCGAGTTATTGCTGGCGTCAAATAGCTGCCGGGCAAGAGCTCGAATGCGAGCGGACGGTTGCGAGCGCATCGGACAGAGGTCAGGGTCGAGGAATCTGTAGGCGGGTCGGAGGAGGTAGATAGGAAGCGAGCAGGTCGGTTCTGCTTGAGCTATTAGCAGTGTTTTACACAACTGATCGCCAGATTCCTCTGGCAATCCTCGTGAAACGCCCAGGTATCGCTGGGCAGTTGCTAAACTGGGTGAGCTCTTACGTGAATGAGCGATGTCAGAGCGAGATGCGAATGGTTTGTTGGTCATCTGGAGAGACCTGAAAGTATGGGCTGCCTTATGGTTCGGTCTTGGACTCCGTTTTTCGCTATCTATACTCTCCCTTTAGGTTGATGGCATCGCCAAACGCAACTTTGGGTGACCTTTTCACGCAGTTGACATCCCCGCTCTACTTGGACCCTTGGACTCTTGTGAATCTCGCTTCTCATCCGACTCAGTGACTCAGTCCTTGCAGCTTGCATTGACGATATGGCTGGCCACTAGCTATCCGAAGGTAAGCGACGATATGACCAACCTAATAGTCATGGGAAAACGTAGTGCCACCCGAAATTTGGAACGCCCCATCTTTAGGATCGATTCATCTAGCATCATTTCCATAACCAGGGGCGGAGCCAGGATTTTCAGGTTGGGGGCAAGGTACACTGCTCCCACCCCTCGGACTTTGGAAAATGCGCCCTGGGATAATTTGCTAATTTCCTTTGTCGGGGGGCATTGCCCTCTGCCCCCTGGTGCCACCCCTGCCCGTAACGTCTGCCCGTAATTGCGGCGTTCCATTTCAAAACGACTCGTCCTTGGATGCGCAAATCTCCGCGACGGCCAAGTTGGCCTACTTTCACGGACGAGAAGTCGCCTAAATCCGGGCCTGCTTAAACAAGAGTACGACAGCCAAACTAGTTCGCACGTTTCTGACATGTAAGCGAGATTACTGAATTTCCTTTTATTCTCGACTTATGGCCAGTGCTATTAATCCACGCTTTTACTTTTACTTTTTTTTTTTAATTCCACGATTTTACGGAACGCATCACTGCCCGCAGATGCAGACTCCCTTTGGATAAGAACGTTTCTTACGGTGTAAAGAACCATCCGAGTAGACAATGTCCCGTCTGTAAGCATTTTTTTCAAAGACGTATCCGGGTTACCCCGACGACCGTGGCAGTAGCACTAATAATAATAATAATAAAAATGCATTTGATACAGCGCCCTCAGAGAACTCAATCTCTTTCTAGGCACTGTAAATTTCCTGCAAAAGAAGCATGATCGAAGGGTTAGTGGAAGCATGCTCAATAAACGACGGGAATAACGAAGTTAGCGTGCAAGCTTGGTTAGTGGCAGCATGCACAGTATCAGCACGCATAAGCACATGAAGGACGAATCAAAGGGACCCACTAAATGCTGTTATAAATAGATGCGTTTTTAGTTTCTTTTTAAATTTAGTCGAGTCAGGAGATGTCATTACGCAAGTCTGGAGTGAGTTCCAGGCTTTGAGAGTATACGAACTAAGCCTGCCGTCGGGTGCACGCCAATGCCGGCGAATCGCTGGCGCAATAATTGTAACTGGCTTTGTCATTAGACAACCGATACCAGGTACTCTGACTGTTAAAATGGATTCATTAAAAGCATAAATCGCACGCATAGGTATTCTTACTTGCTAGAGTAGCGGATTATTTGGTCTCTTATAAAAGTCACCACAAAAGTGAGTTGTAAAACGCTTGAATAGGAGTATGGCTCACTTAGGGCGCTGTAAGAAAGACGTTTTTATTGCTAGTATTATTATTCTTTTACTTTTTATTATAAAGGCAGTCTTTGGCTAGCCATCTTTCAGAGCGCTGATGTATGCTAGTTTGCTCTTATGCACTTGCACGCTTGAAAGAACGCTCTTGATTATTTCAAAGCAAAACACCGAAGAGGACGTAGCCGACAAAATCTCATCGGGAGGTACGTTTCTCGATTCTTCCGGAAGTGAAAATACGTGAGGTAGTAAATGAGCTAGCGGAAATTTTTCCAGCGCTCATTCGCCAAAAGTACGCAAAAAGCACTCATTAGCTCGGTCCCAACAGCGTTCCACCGGCAAAATGAACTCCAATGACTCCAGTAAGCATTAGTAACTGCTTGCCAACTGCACGGCTCCCTGCACGTTTTCGAGTTACAGGCAGGCACTCCAAAAGAGCTGTTAATAATAATTATTATAATAATAATACATTGTTGATATAGCACCCTCAGATAACTCAATTTCTTTCTAGGCACTTTACATTTGCTGCAAAAGAAGCACGGTCGAATGATTAGCGGTAGCACGCTCAATAAACAACAAGAATAACATGGTAAGGGATGCCATGCACAGGGTCAGCATGCAGATATGGTTAGTGGCAGCGTTTACAGTGCCATCATGCATAAGCACATAAAGGACGACTCACAGAGATCCACTAAATGCTGCGATAAATATATGCTTGTTTCGTTTGTTTTTAAATTTGGTCAAGTCAGGAGATGTCGTGACGCAAGTCAATAGTGATTTCCAGGCTTTGCAAACATACAAGCTAAAGGCAAGATCTTTTAAGGATTTGAGGTTCATACGGGAAATATGTGAAGTTAGACTCCGAAAAGCGGGTGGTCCTATGCTCAGCCTGGTGGGTGAATAAAAGTCTGATACCAAATAATTAACGGACCTAAAAGTGAGTGGCAAAACCTTGAAATCGATGCGTTGCTTGACTGGAAGCCAGTTCAGGTCAGAGAGAAGTAATGTGATGTGGAAACTGCGACATTCACGACAGACAAGCCTAGCTGCAGATTAATGCACCCGCACTGAGCGCCTGATCGCACAGGTCGGTAGACCGGCAAACAGGGAGTTACAGAAGTCAAGACGGGATGTCAAAAATGCGTGGACCAATTTAGATGTGGTGTTCCTGCCTAAACAAGCCCAAATTTCAGCAATGTTATGTAGCTAAAAGTAGGCAGACTTGACTGTGGAGCTAATGTCTAATGAAAGGTCACTTTGGAATATTACACCAAGGTTTCGTGCAGATTCAACAGGAGATATGCTGTCAGAGCCGATTTTGAGCGTTAGCCTTTCAGTAAATGCAGCATGGAAGTTGAGAGAATTCGACGTGCTAGAGGGCTGGGAAGGGTCAAAGCAAAGGTACAACTGAGTGTCATATACATGGATGTGAAAGCCTAGATTGTGCTTGGATATCACATCGGCAAGAGGAAGAGTATAAATGGTGATAAGAACGAGACCAAGCACAGATCCCCGAGGTACTCCATATTTCAGAGGTTCCTCGGACAATCTTAGTCCATTAACAAACATCAATACTACGGAGTCTCTCACTGAGATAGGACCTGAACCATTGCAATGCAGTGCCATTAATGCCCAGGCGAGATGAGAGGCGCTCAAGAAGCATTTGATGATCGATGGTCTCAAAAGCTGCCGAAAAATTGAGCAAAACAAGCAAAGATGCTCTACCTAAGTCTGCATTCCGAAGTAGGTCACTATAACTCGTCGAAATGCTGACTCTGTGAAGTGATTAGCTCTGAAACCAGACTAAAACTTACTAGCAAGGTTTAAAGTTTCAATATACGAGTTCAGCTGGTCTGCCACGACTCATTTATATGTCTTTGATAGGAACAGTAGAAGGGAGGCTGGGCGGTAGTTACTCAAGTTCTCTTGATCAAGTGTGGCTTTCTTGAGTAGTGGCTTGACCACAGCCGTTTTGAAAAGTGCTGGGACATGACCTGGGGCTAATGACATATTTTTTATGTTAGTTATGTATGGCAGCAGCAGATCATGGCGTCGTAGAAGCAGTGGGAGTAGGGTCAAGAGGACTAGTTGTCTTCTTTGAGTGGGATATGAACTTCAGGACGAGGGTACTAGTGACTTCCTTGAATGTAGACATTAAGGTTCTGCATGGAATTGAGTGACAGGATTCCAGGGTGGGTGCGGTCATCTTACGGATGAACTAACTGATCTTGTCTATTTTTTTGACAAAGAAGCTAGAGAAGCGATCAGCTAGATCATAACTAGGTAAGGAGCTAACCTGAGAGCGGTTAAGGAGAGGGTTGATTGTCGAGATTATCATTTTTGGATTGTGCATCTGTGATTTAACGATGTTTTTATGGAAGCTAGATTTGGTCTTTGCTAGGATCGTTTGGTACGATCTACAGAAGTCATCGTGTGCCTGCCGATGGACAGTCAGTCCTGATCTTTTGAGTGCTTTTTCAAGCTTTCGCTTAGTAGACCTAGCTATCTTAAAGTCTGTGGTAAACCGTAGGCCTTCTGGGAGAGGGCGCAAAGTGCACTTGGTCAGAGGTGTACAATCGTCGAGCATGTCAGCTGGTATCGTGTTGTAACAATCTACCAATGATGACAGGTCGGAAGGGGGATTGAGCAGAACAAGGGAAGCAGATATTCTCATACGAACAACATCAATATCTAGGGTCTTGAGGTTTGGCGATTCGCATGTGATTTCAGATGAGGAGGAGGAGGAGGAGGGCACACACTGTAGTCTGAATGAATTCTGCCTGTGGTCAGGTAAGCAGGGTTTGGGAACAGTTGGTGACGACAAAATGCTGTTGTATGAGAAAATTTGGTTGAACGTGTGACCTTGGATATGATAAGGGCAATGCACATGAGCCACAAGAGACAATAAGTCAGTCAGTGCACAAAATTCAGTGCTGAAGGTGTCAGATAAGTTCTCAAAATGAGTGTTGAAATCACCCATAATGAGGAAAGATGGATTTCTCACACACAGAATCGAAATGAGATCAGAGAAATCTGAGATAAAAGAGGACTTGGTACCTGGTGGGGGATGACTACTACCATATTGGTAGCTTGTTGTCGAGTGATATCTAGACAATAGATTCGAAACACTGCTTCGAGGGTACTGCAAATGGCCTAGATGTCGAAGGTCGAGTACATGATAATCGCGAGTCCACCTCTAGTTTTGATTGATCTAGAAGTGCGAAAGAAAAAGAAGCCAGTCGGGGTTTTGTCTTTAACTGTAGGGCAGCTTACCAATTTTAGCCAAGTTTCAGTCGAGGCGAGCAAGTTGAGACCTTTTTCATAAATAAGGTCGCTTATTTATACGGGTTTATTGCATGATGAGCGAGGATTCCAAAGGCAAGTGGTAAATTGGGCATCCGGAATTATAGCAGGCCTGATGAACACTAAGTTAGAGAGATTCACAGTGACGCTTGAGGGAGAGTGTGCTGAGCTGTTCGAGACATTGCCAGGAGTACCAAACGAGCAGGTTCTCAACTCGTAGCTCCAGCCAAACGATCGGCATCTCAGCTGGTGGCCCTGGCCCTGCAGCGGCTCAGAGGTGCATGTCTTTGGTCAATGCATAATTCACGGATTTTTGCCAGAGCAAGAACATCTAAAAGTGCGTTTGAACTTCGTTAACGTAGCGATAATAGGTATGCGAGATCATAACGAATATGCAGGTTACTAGCTGCCGTCGTATCTAACGCAGCCGCCGGCGTAGCAGACCCAGGAGCCAGAACCGATAAGCGTTTAGACGTCCATAGGCACGTAATTTCTTACGCTACAAACGCGCAGTTGCGGTTACTCACAATAGCCCTTAGACCGCAAGCACAGTGTCAAGTCAATTATTGGTGATGCGTGATAAATACCGGCGGCATTTAAGCCTTGAGTTGCGGCTAACGAATTGTTGGTGCAGTACCGATGCACGAAGGTATGCCAGCGGTAACAGAACCTATCGGAAGTAAAGAGCGCCCAGACCTTAACACAAAAAGTCCAAATCCGCAGCGATGACTTCAAGGTTTTGTCGCTCACTTTTAGGTCTCTTCATTCTTTGGATCCAGCCTATCTCTCAGATATACTCCCCCATCAGGCCAAGCATCGTACCACCCGCTTTTCGGAATCCAACAGTCTACCAATACCTCGTACAAACCTCAAATCCTTCGGAGACCGTGCATTTAGTTCGTATGCTCCCAAAGCCTGGAACTCCCTCCCGACTTGCGTCAGAACATCCCCTGACTTGACCACATTTGAAAAGAACTTAAAAACACACCTATTTAGGACAGCATTTAGTGGGTCCCTGTGATTCGTCCTTGATGTGCTTATGCGTGCTGACACTGTGCATGCTGCCACTAACCACATTTGCATGCTGACCCTGTGCATGTCACCCCTAACCATGTTATTAATTTTGTTTGTTTATCAAGCATGATATTGCTCACCATTCAATTGCATTTCCCTTTGCAGCAAATGTAAAGTGCCTAGAGAGAGATTGAGCTCTCTGAGGGCGCTTTATCAAGTGCATTATTATTATTATTAACCCCCCCCCCGGGCATTACGGTCATCGGAGCTTCAGCGCTTGGCTGGAGACTGGCGAGCGCCCTTAGCTCAATGTACGTCCCAATAGATAGACGAAACGATCGTTGGCGTGCACGTAACAACAGTTGGCCACAGCCCCTCCCTACTCTCAGCCAAACGTTATCAGCAGTGTGCTCGCAGAATTATAAAGCAGGTTGTTGTCAACAGTCCATAACAGCACGTTGCACAGATGCAGTCTCGAAACAAGTAGCAGCAGTCGCAGGCTCCGCAAAGCCTGTGGCAGGCGCAGGAAGAACGTGGTCCGCATTAGTGATATACGGAGCGAACTTCTGGCTTCCGACCGGTCCCCCCAAAATTCATTGATGGCACACTAGGTAAGGCGGTTGCTTTTCACGACCTTGGTTCCGAGGTCGTGGGTTCGAATTCTGTGGTGGGTGATCCTTTATTGCCACTGCAAGCGGTGGTGACAGCCGTAAAGGCTCTTCTGTCGTTATGCAAAAGAGGTTGTTAAATCAGCTATTATCTTTTGGTGAGCCGTGATTGCGCACTTGGTAAGGCGGTTGCTTTTCGTGAACTCGGTTCCGAGGTCATGGGCTCGAATCCTGCAGCGGGCAATAGTTTACCACCGCTACAAGCGGTGGTGACAACCGTAAAGGCTGCTCTGTCGCTATACAAAAGAGGCTGCTAAATCAGCTAATACTTTTTTATTGAGATGTTACAAGACCACGACTATATATCGCTTAGCAGATACAAAAAATAAGGTACTCGACTGCAGCATGTATTTCAAAGAGCACACTTCGATTGTCTTGCTACAAGGCGGAAGCCGTAGGGCACATTCGGGGCTTCTGCTCGTTGCCCCGAATGGCAGGCGTGGCAGATGGACCTGGTAGAGTGCGCGAGGCAGCGCCGGCCTGCCCCCATCCGAGGTATTCGGACATCGCCGAATACCGACCGTCGGGATCGGGGCGGTGCGCGCGATAGCTCGCACGCGAACTCTCGCACGCCGCCTAAACGAGAGTCGGATGCCGAGATCGAAATTTTCTTCCGTTAGTCCGATGCTCAGAACGGACAGCCGTTCGACTCGTTGATAGGCGGCGTGATCAAGAGCGTGCGCGAGCGAGCGAACTGGCGGGGAGCGCCGCCCGCTCTCGACCCCCAGCGTTCGGCGTTGGGTGCGAATCGCTGCCGAGTACCTTCCTCCTCCTCGCCCGGCGCGAGAACCGTTCGCCGTGCCGGATGGCTTTAGCATCTCCCACATCGCCGCTGCGAGCTAGCCGCTTGCCCGCACCGGCCTTAGTCCGCCGCCCACTAAATCATCTCGTCTTCGGCGATTCGGTGCGGGTCGGCGCCGTTGCTCGTACGACCGCGCTCGCGCCCCGAGAGACGTTCGCAGCGGCGGCTGCTTCGCTGGGTAGCACTTCACACCGGCTCATATTCGCACCGGCTGGCGCTCTCGCGCCACCCGCACGGTGGCGAGAATGCGCCGCTCGGGACGTACGGCGGGGGCGTGGGGTTATTCGCTAGCGAACGGCGACACTACGCGACCCGCCGCTGGCCAGCCGGCCGCTAGGAAGCGAGTGGCCGGCTCGAGCGCTGCGAAACGGCCGCATTACCGCGAACTCGGGAAAGCAGCCGCGCGCCCTCGCCTCCCGCGCGCGCGGGGATCGAGGTTCTCGCTAAGCCGACGCGCCGCCGCAATGCGAGCGCTGCCGAGAAAGGCCCGTATAGAGAGGGACGGACGGGTCGACGGGCACGCGCGGGGAGACGGGGCGCGTAGCTGGAGGGCGCGGACCGACCGGAGGCGGTATCGAAGCGGGACCGCTCGGCCTGGAGAAACTGCATTACGCCGGGCGCGGCGTGCGGGAGTCTGCGTCCGTCCTCCTCCAGGCTGGACCCTGCATTCGCCACGCACGCCGAGCTCGGGCCCGTATGCCGCGGTCGTCAGCCGAGACGCCTACGTCGGCTATCGTTCTCCCACCACCACCATTGGAGAATTCGGCTGGGGGTGGTGGGTGGGGGATCGCGACCGCGGGATGGCTCTGCCGCCGCCACGCTAGAGTGAGAAGACGCGCGGCGCGGCGGGAGCAGCATTCATTGGCGCGAAGGATGAAAAGAGTAGCTACGAACTCAGGCTCTAGGCGGGTGGAGCGAGCCCGCACGGGCTGTACAATGGCGGGGCGCTGCGCAGAGCGAGTGAGCCCGACGAATCTGGCGCAACCGGTGTACGCCGTCCGAGGCACGTGGTAGAAGCTGAAGATCGGAGCCGAGATCTCGCGGGAACCGCACGAGGCGCTCGAATCGTGAAAAATCCGGCGGTGCGTTGGGGCGTAGCAAATGGAGGGATGGGTGGGCGCGTAGTAGGTCGTCGCCATAGTTTGTGGGGGAGGGGGGCACAGCCGATGCGACGGATCGTTACGACGACGCCTCCTGTGACTGCGCCGCGCCGCAAACGATTGCTGACGTACAGGATGGGTTTCTAGGCTTATCCTGCGCTTTGCGAGACAAAAGAGACACGAGAGAGGGAACGGACGAGAGAGGAGAGGAGTGAAGAGAGATAGAGAGATAGAGAGATAGAGAGAGAGAGAGAGAGAGAGAGAGAGAGAGAGAGAGAGAGAGAGAGAGAGAGAGAGAGAGAGAGAGAGAGAGAGAGAGAGAGAGAGAGAGAGAGAGAGAGAGAGAGCCTATTAATGACAGCATTTAGTGGGTCCGTGTGATTCGTCCTTTATATGCTTATGCGTGCTGACGCTGTTGCACGCTGCCACTAACCACACTTGCATGCGGACCCTGTGCATGTCACCCCTAACCATGTTATTCATGTCGTTTATCAAACACCGTACCACTCACCATTTGAGCGTGCTTCCTTTGCGGCAAATGTAAAGCGCCTAGAAAGAGATTGATTTCTGCGAGGGTGCTTTATCAAGTCTATTAATAGTAATATTATTATTATTATAGAATGAGTGAGGGAGGTTAGTAGGTTGTAGTAGGAGGTAGTAATACAGCCCTCCTCTTGTGTCAATCACCTTACCAGTGCGGCGCCGCCCAACGACCTCCAAACCGCTGAATGGCTGGCAAGCGTTACCATAATTGGTCCTCGTCTGATTGGATGCTCGTTGCCAGCGGTGGCGTTAGCCGGTGTACAGTACGGCTGGCTGCGGGTTGGCGGTGATCGTTTCGTTCGGCGTATCGCGATACAACGGAATGCCTCGAGCTGAAGCATACCAAGTTACCAGTCAAGACGTACGTAATTTTTTCTATGCTTACGAACCGGGCCCTGTCTTTGTTTGACTATCGGCGTCTTACACCGAGCCGAGTCTCAAGCTAGACAGAGGCCGCAGACGGCCGCGCGCTGCTTAGCTCGCCCGGTCGGCGATCTAGTAAACCGGTCGGTGAGCGAGTGACCGGGTCGGTTCCCAGCGTGTCCTTTTTCAGCGAAGCGACCTGCATGACGCGCGTGTCCGCCGGACACTGGCGCGAGCGCTTTTCTTCAGACGCCTCTTGCGAGGACGCTCTTTTTTTCGGATTGCATCATGCTATCTTGGCGAAATCGTCTCCGTCTCGGGCGGAGCGTGCCGTCTGCCCGGGCTATCGCTGTCCGCGGCACTCTTTTCTTGCCTAGCTTACCGCGGCGAAAGTCGTGGGGAAAATCGAAAAGACTAACTTGTCATGCGGCTTTCGAATAATCAGCGAACAACCGCCATGTCACGCCAGAGCGGTAACCTGTCGAGATAGTTCTGTGCTGTTTTGCTTCACGAAAAAGAGATAGCGGCAGATCGTGTCCCGAAGGACCGCAGTAGGAGGGCGGGTGCTGTTTGCAGATGCCTTTGGTCTAGCGCGTGGTCTTTATCCCACGCCTGGCGGCTGCAGACGGTCGTCGAGCGGTCCAGATCGGGCCACGTGGTACGCTCGTGATTCCATGCTGAACTGACTAGCGAAGACTCCTCCCTCCCACCGCCGGCTTGTCTTAGAAAAGCTGAGTAGTCGGCATTAAATAGTCGCTTCAAATTTGTCAGTGAATGATGCATTACGCCTGCAGTTAATCGGTCTCAGTACCTCTGGCCTAGCTGTATTCCGAGTTCCCGGCGTGCGATAAAACACCCTGGCCACGTGGCTTTCCGGTTTGCTGACTGTGTGGGTGGAGCAGCTCGGCGTCGCCACCTAGTATCGCGTACCTCGTACGATATGTCTCAGTACATTGGTCGTGGCTTGCTGAGCAGTCTGGCACTTACCCAGCACTGCTTAGTGCTGCAACCCTACAGACTCGGCGCTGCCGCCCATTCGTCGTCAACCCAGTGTGCATGCAATGTCTCACTGGAAGCAGTACCCCGCGAAGCTTGAAATCCGCCTGAGACCCAATGCATTTTTCTTGCATGTGGCAATTCTCGACGTGGGTCAAGAGAGATGCGACCAAGCGAAGTCATAGTGATATGACTTCCACACTTTTTTTTTTAAAGATCGCAGTACTAAATTTATTCGTGACGCTCCCTGCCTTGCTGCTGTAAGGGGTAGGCTGTGAGGGCACTATTAGCGATGCGAATGGTCATGCACTGAAATCTTCGGGTGCACGAAGAGTAATGTTCGTAGTCCTGCCCCAGCACCACGTGCTCTTCAACATTATCCGTAATACAATCTTGAAAGGTGTGTTTCAATCATGTTCGAATTTCGATCGCGGTATTAAGCTGACGCATTCAGTAATCAACCATCGAGCTGCAGTGTGAACTAGCTAGCACCTCTTTTGTGCAACCAGCATGGCAGTTCTGCAAAGGCAACCTAGTTATGGAGTAGCATTTTGCTCGGCCAACGTCAAGTGATCAGCAGAGCCTCACACACTGTTTGAAATATTGGCGTGCTTGTGATTATTGCAAGGCAGTTCAACATCTAGTACCCGCGTGTGTACCTGTAAGATAAAAGGCTGACCGTTTTAATGGGCTAGTTAAGCTAAGCTTGAGCTGAGTGCTCCAGAATAAGTAGGCAATCTTGCCTTGTTCTGCATGTCACTAATATCTTTTCAATGTTTGGCCGAACCGATGGATGCTGGTCTGTCGCAGCTGGTTGAGGCAACGTGCATATCGCATTACCACCGCAGACATATCTGTCCGGGCAGAGGGGGAAAACTTCTCCCAGGCTCACGAGTGAAGTTTACTTAAGCCGAAGCTTCGGGAAAACCCCTCTGGCTCTTACATCCTCGGGTTCGTATGCCACAGCAGGCAGCATACATCAAACAACGTCCTTTTGTGGGGTGGCTGCATTCAAGTATTCATCCCTTTCCCACGTTTTTGCGATTTGCCCAATTTCTCATGCAAGCGTTCGACTACCTTATAGGCTGCAGGAGGAGCCACCTACGTGGTTTGCTTACCTGACCTTTGCCTTTCACTTATGTTTTCACTCCACCATGCGAGCACAAGCCCTGGAATATATTTTTCTATTCCCTTATGAGAATGCCTTGAATGATGTGTCCTTTCTAAGTAACGAACGGTTGTGGCCATGCATGGAGCCCTGCTGTACCTGCAGATTGTTGCTTCCCCATAATTTGTTTTGGCATGTTGGTGTCGCAGTTTCCGTTTAGGGAGAACTCGGTTATTGGGCCTTTCTGTTATACCTGTGGACTCTGCAGCAGTGTTAATGCTTGAATGTTTGCACACATTTCAGCTCATGACTTAATGCCTACTGAAACCAGCTGAGAAAAATGTAGCCCTTCTGTGTACGAACCTGAAGTGGATGGCTGAGCCTTTCGGTCAAAGATGCAATTCATATGTACTCTAGATGTAATAAATTGCGAATGAGATTTCAATTATGGTGCCTATAACAGCTGAGGAATTGGAAATTGGTTTAGTAATAATAGTAAAAATAATAATAAATAATCGTAATAATACCAATAATAATGTCTTGAATAGCACCCTTAGAGAACTTAATCTCTAGTCGGGCGCTTTGCAACTTGCAGAAAGAGAAGCAATAACCAAGGACACTGAGCTCTAACTCGTCTTTACAGTAGGGGTTTACTCTCTGCTAGTTTTGCTTGATATCTCGGCAGCATTTAATATCGCCAAGTCCTTCTTTCGATTGTGTTAACCACCAATACCTTTTTGAGTGCCTGTCACCTCGCCTGTGCATCGTCGGCACTGTATTGCAACGGTTTAGTCCTATCTCAGTGGAAGATTTCAGGGAGTAGAATCAACTACCGACGGTCGTCGTGTGAGCCTTTAAAGTATGCCGTAGCTCAGGTACCTTATATAGATAGGTCCAATTCTTTTCAGTTTATACTTTCCTACTTTCCGGTGGAATCGCTGGTGTAAGCACAATCTGGGCTGGAATTGTTATATGGACGACATACAGCAGTACCTGTGCTTTGTTCCCTTCCTGCCTTCTTGCTAGTTGATATCTCTCCATTCCATTTCGGGATGAGTTTTTGACATTCACACTGGAATCACAGCCAACTTGCTCAAATTGGATGACGATAGAAACCAACTTACTAGTATTCACAGTATGTAATATATGGGCAAGTCTAGTGTGTTACTCAGAAATTTGAAAGCCCAACCCTCATTGGTTTGGCCAGGTGCGATTTGATATCTCCTTTAGCATGTGGCCGGTGTTCTGCTTCAAGGTGACTGTTCATAAGACGACCGTGCATAAGATGAGAGCACCAGCTCCACAGTCGTGTCAGCCTACTTCCAGCCACCTAGCATTGCAACCATTTGGGCCCACTTAGTCAGGAATACCTTGTCCTAGTCGGTCCATACATTTGTGACATCCCAACTAGACTTTTGTTTTTACCAACTACTAGCAGGTCTTCCTGCCTGTGCAATTATACGCTAATAGTTGGTGCAAAACATGCTCGCTAGACTGTGTGGGTATGACTTTGCAACAGCTACACTGTACCACTTCTCACCGACTTGCACTGGCTCCCCATCAAGCAACATATCAATTTCTGTTTATTGTCCCTCACTCTTAGGTCCCTATATTCTTTTGCTCCGGCCAACCTATAGAAAATACTTCCTAATCATGCATCACATCATATCACTCACTCTTCTGATTCAGATTGTTTTAGCTGTACACTCAACCAAACTCAAATCTTTTAGGGACCTTGCTATCAGTTCGTATGTTTCCAAAGCACACACCTCACTGCCACTGACTTCACGAGATCCCCTCACCTGAAGATATTTCAAAAGCTCAAAACTCACCTGTTACTCAGCATTTGCACAGTTATGTGAATCGCTGAATCGTGTGAAGTCTTTATGTGCTTATGTGTGCTGAAAAGGGACTTTGTCTTTCTAAAAAATTGATATTTGATGTACCTCCTTTTCCGCATATGTGAAATGTCTCGAAAGAGGTGTTTTATTTCTAAGTTTGCCTACAACATTGCAAAAATTTGGGCTTTCTTAGTCTGGTATACCGATACCAACCTGTTGTAGGAGTTCAGGACATCATGATTGCATTTTTCTAACTCACTATTTGCAGGTCCTCGAGCCTGTGCAATAAGATGCTTACAGCTGGTGCAAAACTCGGCAGCTAGGTTTTCTGTCGTGAACTGCACGACAGTACATCACTTCTCACAAATTTGCACTGGCTCCCCATCAAACAGCCTATCGACATCAAGATATTGTCACTCTCCTTCAGGTTCTTTCCATTCTTTGGCTTCAGCCTGCCTATACGAATTAATTCCTAACCATGCCTCTGACACACTACCTGCTCTCCTGACTGGTCCCTTGGATTCGTCAAAATTCACCCAAATTAAACCCTTTTGACATATTGCCTTCAGTTACTATGCTCCCAAAGCCTGAAACTTGCCGTCGACTGACATCACACATCTCCTGATTTGACGAGATTCAAAATGAAACTAAGAACTATTTGGTTTCCCACAGTTGTTGCTCCATGCGGATGGACTGACCATTACCGGTGGTTGTTGTAGTGTGAAATGATAATAGTAATAGTACATTTGTATATCGCCCTCAGAGAATTGAATCTGTTTCTATGCACTTTACAAATGCTGCTGTATAGAAAGCATTGCCGAATGATTGGCGGTAACATCCCCAAGCAGCAGGCATAGTGTAAGCTAGAACATGCGCACGAAGAACGAATCACAAAGACCCACCAAATTCGGTAATAAACAGGTGCATTACAATTAGGGGGTTGCACTCTACTGTCAGCTGGTGCTAGTGGCAACCGAGCATGCAGCTCTGTGCTGCAGCCGTGGCATTGCAGACCGTATCGCACAGTATTTGCCGGTGCGACTGGCTCAACTCAGCCTCGAACGGTGACTCTCTGCAGTGCAGTGCCATACCCCAGTTGTCGAAGCAAGCTCACTTAATGGTGAGTGTTTGCTGAAGTGTCAAGTGGTTGAGTGCACACAAAGACAGCTGACGTGCCGTGGGCGGCCTGGGTGTACCGGCTTATTCATTCGTTGCCAGCATATCATCGAATTTAATTTGGCCAGCCATGAGGAACAGGCAAACAGCTATCATGTGAAAGGGTCAACCTTGTCCTTCGACAACCATGCGAGTGGTATCAAGATCACCACTTAGGTCAAGGTCTCTTGTTTTCTCCTTTTAACGATCCTTGGTAAAGGTTGCAAAACTGGGATGCTGCGTTCTCCGAATGACACTCAAGTTATATGAAGCAGCACAGTGTAGTGAGTGTTTGAGGAAAAGTAGAGACGCTATATTGAAGAGTGGGATGTTTCTGTAAATCTGAAGCCCGATCAACCAGCTTATTGCAAGAATGTTAAGGGCAAGGGGGCCACCCGATACTTGTCCTTCTGATGTTCGCACACCTTGGCTTACATATTTCCATGCAGTAGATCAAGATCTAATTTTCTCATGTCGCCGGTTTGACCGATCTGAAAATGTTCTCGCTGGATGAAATATCCTACTTGGTGTATTTGCCTCTGATATGGGGTTTGAGGATTAATCGTGCAAATCAAAAAACGCAAGTCGAACATATCATTAAGCATGCCCTCCGTCAGATGATTTTCTGTGCTTATAGGAAGGTGAACATGGTATGGCACAATAGGTGAGGCGGTTGCTCTTCACGACTTCGGTCCCGAGGTTGTGGGTTCGAATCCTGTGGTAGGCAATCCTTTATTGCCACTGCAAGCGGTGGTGATAACCTTTAAGGCTCTTCTGCGACTATAAAAAAGAGGCTGACAAATCGGCTGGTATTTTTTTAAGTAAATCTTAGTGGGGTAGGCATGCCACCCACCATGGTTTGGGTAGTCACATGTTATGGTCGGAGCCAGATTTAAGATGATCATCTTAAACCTGGATCCGACCATGGCATGCGACTACCCAAACCATGGTGGGTGGACCATTCTTGTAGCTATTTTCACATAAAATTGTGTTATGGAGGGATGCCAATGAAATTACTAGAGGTTTCACTAAAAAAATGTGTAGCTATTTTACCGGTCAGTCGCTTGTATGCCAAATGATATAGCAAGCTCATAAAGTCCCCACCAATCAGGCTTATTTTTATAGCATCAAGACCCATATGACTGAGTTATGTATGGCCCAGTAATTGTATCGACTAAATTAGGCAGAGCACTCCACAGCAACAATGTTCAGTCTCCTGAAGTGGGAAGTAAAACGCCAAAAGCTGCTTTTTTAAACTTTGGCTTTTGAGCAGCCTACATCTAGGAGATTTGTCGAAGTACTGTGAGTCCAAAAGGTACTCAACGAAACTGTTCAAGATCGGCAATATGTTAATGAGGTTCAGTGCTGCATGTATGGCATTTGTGTGCTGCCGGTTTTAGAAGCGGGAGCTCCTGCATTTAAGCCGAACATGCCCTGCAGTAAGTAAGGACTGCAGGTTAATAGCTGAGGCTAGATGACGAATGTAAGTTGCCAGAGGTAGCAGAGGAGAAGGAAACCCGTGAGCTGAAGGCTATTAGCCTTCTGTGGCAGCATGATCCAGTCGTTAGATTCAACAGTCTCATTTATATAGCAGCATAAAAGCATTAACGGTCGTCGCCAGCACTTTTAGTGGATGTGGAATTGCAGTGACAATTAAGAATTGCCTACTGCTCAACTCGGACCCGCGACCTGGGCCGTAAAGAGCAAGCACACCAGGGTCACACTCCTTTCCGTGATGTTCTTGGAACTGTATGAAAGAGCAAAGAAAAATCTGGCAAAAATTAATTACTAAGCTTGCGAATAAATTATGCTAATTATTTTTTCTTTGGTGAGATTCGATTTTTTGTCATATGAGAAACTTGGAGAATCTTGCCAAGGTTTACACACACACACACACACACACACACACACACACACACACACACACACACACACACACACACACACACACACACACACACACACACACACACATATATATATATATATAAACCTTAATCTTAACTTAGCTAAACTATACTTGCTTACCATACTTGCTAAAACTAGTGGCCTTAAGTTTTGCCACACTCGGCCTCCTGTGAAGTGTGGTCGATCTAGTTAAGCCACCAGCTATTGGAACTACCGTCAAGCGATTGTAAAAATTAACAAGTAAGTTTTCCATCATTTGCTATTAGGAAACAGTATTTTGGTCCGTAACTCATCTCTTGTGTACATCAAGTGTACTTACGAATACTGAACCCAGAGAAACCCGGAAGTAAGCCAATTTGTTGATGCCCCCTTAGCAACCGGATAACTATGCTAGGGATTGCCGATTGTGGTTTCGGATTTTGGTGGCTGAGCTGGAGGTATTACTCTGCGAACCCTTTTAATGCTACATGGTAATGATACAAGAAAATCTAATACAATTTGTGGCATATTCTTGACGCGCCAGTACACTAGGGTTATTATGCAGACACCGATTGGCCGTAGGTAGCCAGCAGATCATATTGATGTATGTGTTCAGCTCTTGCACTTATTGCAAAGGGAGGCCACCTTATGGATTTTTGGAGGGCCATTAGTCTTAATCGAGAGATTGCTCTGAAGCTAGTAATAAGTTAGAACGCTGTCCGATATTACATTGGAAAAATGTCCAAGCTAGGGACGATAAATAAGTGGCCTGCTTCTGAACACCCTTGGGCTTCTACTAGTGGGGATGATCTGCTCCTAAAAAGGGAGTACCTGAAGGCCTGGTTTGCACCCATAGAGTCCATGCCAAAACTCTTGAGCTTTGCTTCGGCACTATCCTCAATGAACAGATCGTGAGGGGAAAGCTCAACGAACGTGGGCTCATAGCAAAGAAAGCTCAGATACTGGTGAAACCCCACAAAGAATTAGGCATTGAGATGCTATGGCAGTACAGACACCGGCTGTCTGAACATTGCAGGCCGAGTATTCTTTACCGAGTAGAGCAAGTTAGCCGTTTATGGTCACTGCAAATGTTGATCCTACGTGCGACCAAGGAGTGACAAAGCATATGCTGATGCCTGCTTGCAGCCTACTATGAAGTTTGGGTCCAGATCAGTAATGTAAGTAATGTAATGTATCTTCATTTGTAACTCCGCACAGACCATGTGGGTGTTACGAAGGATAGTTTTGTATAGTGCACTCGCAGCCTAAACGGCTGTTGGTATGCATTTGGTAGCCAACAGACTTCATCTCATGCTACAAAGAGAGAGTGGGAAGCATAGAAAAGTCAGGAGAGTAGTTGAAGTAGTGAGTAACATGGAAGTAGTGGCTCAGGACGGCTGGAAAGGATGTGCCATAGTCGGCAGCATGAGAGTAGTTTTCATTGTGTACGAATCGTGGAAGTGAGTTTAACAGTCAAGGACCTGCTGACCAATAGCTTCTGTCACCAACGGTCCTTAAGCCGAGTAATAGAACCAATTTATTGTCCATACAGGACCTGAGGGCATGAGAAGGCTGAAACTGGTTCAGCTAGGTATGGAGGGGCCAAGCCAAGTAATAGTATATAAAGGCTTGACAGGAGGCAGTTTAGGAGTGGATACATCACCACATTGAGGGTATTATGAATAAAGATCCTGGACTATGTTGCTATGCCAAGTGGATTGCGACTACCAGGCACTATTTTATTCGTCAACAGGACAATCGTCCGAACCTGCAGCCGAAGTTTGTAGTAGTTTCTCGACAGGCCTCCCCATTTCATTCAATTGAAGCCCGAGTTAGAGGCCCGACCATTACCTGGTTTGTACATCTTTGGGACACTGTTCAGCATCGGCGGAGAGCTCTAGACAGTAACATAAGATCACCGGCCAAATTAAGGGACTAATGACAAGTTATTTGGCATGCTATGCCATCTGATGTAACTCTAAAATTTGTCTACTCCATGTCAGCCCAAATAGCAGAAGTGATCAGGGTCTAGGCCTCATTAGACAAGCATTAGTGCATCTACTACCCTTGCCATGAAGTCATGCTAAATAAGTCGTATGCTGGGCTATTGTGTTTATTGTGGCATCGATTCCACTTGTTTAGACCCCCTGGTAGATTTTAGAACTGCCTACATCAGTAGTCGACCAGATGGCCATAATTCGGTGGGTTTTGCAAAATGTATGGCCGCTAGTGTGTGTGTGTGTGTGTGTGTGTGTGTGTGTGTGTGTGTGTGTGTGTGTGTGTGTGTGTGTGTGTGTGTGTGTGTGTGTGTGTCTGTGTGTGTGTGTGTGTGTGTGTGTGTGTGTGTGTGTGTGTGTGTGTGTGTGTGTGTGTGTGTGTGTGTGTGTGTGTGTGTGTGTGTGTCTGTGTGTGTGTGTGTCTGTGTGTGTGCGCTCGAGCGCATGCGCGTGTGCATGTTTGCATAAGGTAATGAAATTTATGCTTGCATGTGTTAAAGGAGTTTATCCATAAAGCCCAGCAATAGCCGGTTGGTTTGACAAGTTTTTGTGTACATAGAAAGGTTATGCATACAATGAGGATGCAATAAGTGAAGTTTGACTGAATACGTAAATACGTAAACAAGAAAATGGGTCTGAAAGTCGTGAAAGCATTGCTAACGTTGGCCATCAAAGTTCGACTCATTTCACCACGATGTTACTGAGCATTGTTTTTATGCATTCCTTAGCTACGTTTTGATTTTCATGCATGCTTGCAATTGTTTTGAACCCATGCTGTTGGGGCTTTATCTGTGGGCATGTTAACTGTATTCATGGTGATTTACAGTTTGCTGTCAAAGCATGTCGGCATGTGCAGCTGTTACTAACTCTTTGAAGGCTGTCCTTGCAGCCGGCCAAGCTGTAACAATTTTTTGACAGGGTGGTTCTACTTTCAGTCGAGTATGTGGAGGGGAAGGAGGCACTTCCTCGGGGTGAGGTGTAGGACCGCCATCTACTCTGTGGCGTTTTGTCTCCTGTCTGTTGTCTTTAGGAAAACTTAGCTTCCGAGGGGGTCACCACAACCTGCGCACTCTTTTCTGGTTTTGGCTTCCATCATGTTTTTAGGGTGAACAACCTTCATTCATATGGTAGCCTCAGGAAATATCGGCCTGCTGTAGCCGAAATGCTAACTTTCTAAGAACTCCGCACCCTATTCGTGTGCATCATAAATGCATCATGTCTGCCATGTAGCCCACAGGGGTAATTAGTTTGCTGGTGCTTAACACGAAGATAGATGTCGATTTATATCGAACTGATATTCTTTGTGAGTGCACTGATCAGGCTGCCACTAGAGGCAGCCTGCCTTTTTTGAGTTACCCGGTTGCCGAGGCTGCATTGCTAGGTATCACCATGGTCCTTCTCAAACCACGAGCAGAGCAATAATCCACAATCCTGCCGACTCCTAAATCTCCTGTAGTCATCTATCTGATCGATTGCCTCTGTAGCTGTCTGACCTGACCTCGGACGGATGACTCACTGCTGCCCATCGGTATGCCCTGTTGCCTTTCCAAAGGCTTGCTGCACTGGTACAGCCTTGGAGCTGGGGCCCACCAGATCGACCTCGGGCAGTCCGAAGCGCTTTCAAACGTCAGCTCCAATTTTCAATGCTAAACTTGTCTTGAAGCGTCGTAATGTAATGTAATGCATCTCCTGTAACCCCACAAAGTCATAAAGACTATGTGTGTGTTACGATGGAGAGTTTTGTATAGCGCACTCACAACCTAAGCTGCTTTCGGTACGCATTCGGTAGCCAACAGACTTCGTCTCACGCAACAAAGAGAAAGTGGCAAGCGAAGCAGAGTCAGGAGAGCAGTTGAGGTAGTGAGTAGCATGGAAGTAGCAGCTAATGAACGCTGAAAAGGATGAGCCATAGTCGGCAGCAGGAGAGTAGTTGTCGTTGCATAAGAATTTTGGAAGCAAGTTCCGCAGTCTAGGACCTGCAGAGCTAAAGTTTCTGTTGCCAACGGTCTTTAAGCAGAGGAATGGAACAGCTAATTTATTGTCCACACAAGACCTGAGGGCACGAAGAGGCTGAACGTGGTGCAGCAGTTCAGCTAGGTACGAAGGAGCCAAGCCATGGCATGCCTTATGGGTCAGCATAAGAACTTAGCTGTTTATCCGTTGCTCAACCAGCATCCATCCTAGCTCTTTTAGCAAAGGAGACACGTGATCAAACCTCTGGGACTTGAAGACTAACTTTGCAACCATATTCATTGTCAGCTGCAGTGGCCTAGTTGCTTTCTTTGGTAGCCCAGCCAAAAGGGAATTACAATAATCAAGCCAAGACAAAACTAAGGAGCTAGTTAAATTGAGAGGCATATGAATGGTATGCAGTCTTTAAAAGTGATAGTGGCGTATGAGTGGTATGCAAATGATCTGTTTGCTTCGAAACATTTATTTCATTAAGCCTTCCTTCTCACCCAAATAGCACTGGCTCGTATTTTTTTAAATGCAAAGCTGGCTGCTACTTACTTAAGCTGTGCCTCTAACAGGTTGCCCACATTAAACCCAAACCGATCGGCTCTTAGTGTCTTTGTGGTGCTAGAGTCATGACGGCAGCCCCAAGATAAATAAATAAATAAATAAATCCTAGCTGATTAAACAGCCTCTTTTTGTATAGCGACAGAAGAGCCTTTACGGCTATCACCACCGCTTGCAGCGGCGATAAAGGATCGCCCACCGCAGGAATCGAACCCACGACCTCGGGACCGAGGCCGTGAAAGCAACCGCCTTACCTAAGATGCCTTAAGCCTGGGCTCCAAGTGGCCTGTCACCACCTACATGTCAGCAAAATACACCTGCACTGTGAATATTTATAAGTAATATTAATAAATAAGTCATTTTATAATAACAGTATGTCGTTTTTATTAGGCCTTGAGAAAATCATTTCCATCCTGGCGCTTAACAATGCACTGCAAGAGTTTTTTCCATCAATACCCAAGGGTTCGTGACATGCATGGAAAAACAAATAAGTATCCTAATTAGGCCAGCATGCAAAAGTAACACACGAAGATGCTTGTGGCCACCGTAAGACCTCTGGCTAGTACCATGCACCGAAATCATGCACAGGGAACAAAAAAAGACAATAGACTGGGGCAAAAAGGGAAAACTGACCGGAACAGATACGTCGTTAGCTAAGACTTTAAAGATGTGAGGTCAGTGCAGGCTGTGACCATTGCCGGAAGCAAGTTCCAGACTGCCGGCACATTCAAGCTAATGAGCTCCATCGCATTTTAGCTGGATAACCCTGCCGACAGCAATGATACCGAGTCGCCAGAGCCGGATGCTGGACCCAAAGCAAAAGCCGGAGGTAGCTCCAACGATCACCACCGAGGCAACTGGAGTGGAAACCTTGATTTCATGTTCTCCTGCCTCAGCTACGCCGTGGGGCTTGGCAACGTGTGGCGGTTTCCATATTTATGCTATAAGAATGGAGGAGGTCAGTGGCCAAGCTGCTTCTGGCATCATCTTGCTCTCCCTAATCGGAAGCTGCTAGACTCATGAGCTGCAAGCTGCTTGCAATTTTGCTTTCTTGCACCTCGCTCAGCATCCTTAAGTGGATCTGCTCGGCTGGCTAGCCCCTTAGGGAACCCTACATTCCCGGTAATCGTTGCTGTATTACTCTGCTATGATTCGTGGTTTTCCTTTGTAGGTGCATTTCTTATACCATTCTTCATCATGCTTGTGTTTGCTGGCATGCCCCTATTCTACTTGGAACTGGCTCTTGGTCAGTATGCTGGCCGGGGACTGATTGGAAGCTGGAAATTTAGCCCGCTGTTCACGGGTGAGCTATACACGATGCCTTCATAGCACCTTCTAAGCAGCTGCAGCTCGTCATTGAGCTGCCCTTGTTTGCTAGTCATTATCTGTCTCTCTCTGTCTCTCCCCCTCTCTCTGTCTCTCCCCCCCCCTCTCTCTCTCTCTCTCTCTCTCTCTCTCTCTCTCTCTCTCTCTCTCTCTCTCTCTCTCTCTCTCTCTCTCTCTCTAAGTCTGCCTTCACTCGTGCTGTCTCCTTTTTTGCCCCCTCTCTCTTTCCTTACTCACTGTTCTCTCCTTGTCTTGGGCTGCATTTCTGCATCTCCGGAGGCGTATCCAGGATTTCCATGGAGGAGAACATTGATCTCGTTAAAATGAGCCACCACGTATGTTCAATGGTGATGGCACTTTCTTAGCATTGTAAACCAGGAGTATTGCTGGTTGCATTACAATATTCTATTTAACTAAATAATGTAGCTTATTTGAAACAGAAATTTATCAAGCAATGGTGTCTGAGATTAGTATTTGCTACCTCTTTTACATAAAGATTTGAGCAAAGTCGTGCTAGTTGAGCTAAATGCTAATGTGTCAGCTGGTATTGTGTGGCATCCTATGCTGGATACAGCATCGGCACGTAACTAAATATAAATGCAATCTAAAATCGTATCAATGCTGAAGCAATCCATTTGCAGTGTTCTTGAAACTGGTTCTCCTGTGACTTACCGGTGTGATTAGCCTGACCATTTTTATATGTGCATTAAGCCAGTGCTGGTCGAAATTTTGCTAGGTGTTTCAGCTATTCCTTTCGTCTTTCGGGAAGCATTCTGGAAGGAACCATTCAAAGAATGCTTAAAATTAAATCCCTGGAAATAGACATTGACTACTTGAGCTGTCCTAGGAAGGCTTGTAAGCATGTGATATTTCTATCTAGAAGTACAGCCTTTCTGATCAAATGCATGCCGGCATTCTGCAGCTTACCTGTCTTCGGCAAGCACTAGGATTCTTGCCTTGTTTCTAGCTTCATGCAGATATGAGAAGTCTCGATACCGGCGTTTGATCGGCTCTTTGCCGATACAGATCGACGTTTTAAGTCTTAATTTTAGTAAAACTCTTTTAAGGGCTTGCCAACTATGAAGGCCAAGTGAAGAACGATTTGGCAAGATTAGCATAACCGGAATTTTGCCAGACGTTGACCCTGACGTCGGCCGACCAGCGTGGCTGAAGGGGTGCGATAGGCAACCGCGGCTACCCTAGAACTCCGAACTCCAGGTGTGCCAAAGGCTCTGTCGCAGTGCACGAATGCACACCCCCAAGCTTTATGGTTCATAGAACATGCTCCAGTGGTAGTAAGCTTGTCAGATCATCTACTTAGTTACTTCCAGTATACGCATACGCACTTCTCTTGAATCATTTGAAATCGAAACTGCATAAATTGTGAGGTTAATTGATTTGTCATCCAAAATGCCAATTTTGGACCAGCAAAGTGGATGACGGGGGTGGGGCACTCTCATGCAGTGGTATTAAAGGCCGCCTAGCAGTCGCTGCGGCTTCCCGATTGGGGGCAACTAATACGGCATTGTTTTGCATACAGCTAGCTTACTTTCATCCATGAGCACTGTGTCCATAGTAGGCAGTTCAACACGGCCCATGTCTGTTTATATTCACATCAAATCTGCATGCTTTAGTCATATTTTTTTAGGGTTTAGAATTTTGGCTGTAGTGTTTGGAGGTTGCACGTGTTTGTGTTATTGGTGTAGGGTTTAGTGGTTACATTTTGAATTTTTCTGTTTGGTATTTAGGTTTTTGATAGGAATTGTAAGCAGGAAAGATTTCTCAAAATTTGTTTATTTAACGTAACTATAATATTAATATTGATACATTTGTACAGTGCCCTCAGAGAACTTAATCTCTTTCTGGGCACTTTACATTTGCTGCAAAGCAAGTACGATCGAATGGTTAGTGGTAGCATGCTCAATGAATACAAACAGCTGCTGGTGACCATGTTGAACATCCTGCTATGGACATAGTGCCCATGGCAGAAAGTGTACTGTCTGTTTGCATTAACGACACATACGACAATATTGACACTGTTTATTATTACTATTTATTATTTGAACGGGGCAGCTGCACCCCTGCTTCTCACCCAGTCTCCGCCACTTTTTTGTAGCCATGCAGCAGTCTCATCTATTTGATGGGAAAAGCTTCTTGTTGGGCGGTTGTCATGCTTCAGCTGACATTGCCTCTGCACACTCAATTACTGTGCTGTTGGTTTATGTTTAGCTGGTCATAGTACTGCCATATGTTATCCATTTTCCTGTTTATGGTGCTCTATTTTACATTTCTTGCCCTTTTGCCAGTTCGCATTGTGTCGTATTGCTTTTGAAGGTCTCGGCTATGCAATGTTCATGGTATCTGCCTTTGTGGGACTATACTACAATGTCGTCATTGCTTGGGCGTTTTATTACCTCTTTGCTTCATTTGCATCAGACGTTCCGTGGAAGCATTGTGATAACACTTGGAATACCGAATGTAAGCTATTACCACTTCTCAACCGTGACCCTGTCCTCCTTTCTTATCGTGCTGCTCGCCAGTAGAATTGCAGTCGTAATGATGCTCTGTCTAGTAGCGAAACCTTCGTAGATCTTAGTGATGTGCATGCATTGAAGTGCTTCCATCTAACAGGATGTTGAAAACTAGCCGTGGAAACTCACTAGGCTCAAGATTTAATACCATAAAAAACCGTCAAATATAACCAGATTCTTAAATGGTACTTCTCAAGCAAAAATTAGCCACTTGTGTTAGTTTTTTGTTACCCCCTTTGTTGCCATTGGCAACAAGGAGTAATTCAAACTAACGCAAGCTACTATCAGAAAGTTGTATCTAGTCAACAACTAGCCAACAAGCAACAAGTGCAGCTGCTCAACTGACCCAGCATTTTGCAGTCACTCACTACTGTAGCTGATTTGCCATAAAAGGCCACTCTACAAGGGATTTTACCATAATATCTGCACCTAAAAAACAAGACTGCCAGTATTGATGGGCACGATAGAGATCGCACCTGATTATTGCTAGAGCTTCAGCTTAATGACTTTTATTGAACTTGCACAAGTGATTACAGAACTCGCATACGACCGCTTTCTCAGGAAAAAGAATGCAATGCAGTCTATTTCACCGTCAACAAGCAGCGTCAGAAAAATTGCTTTCTAGAACGCTTAATTTCTTTGCTTTTATGTTGCTTTAGTGATAAAATTATCAAAATGTTTTACTTGCAGTCTAACGTCTTATGGGCACACGTTGAATATCATCAGAATCATTGGTGTTTCACTAACTTCATTACCTGATCGGCATGTTAGATTGTTGCTGTCTTTGTCATAAGTGAGGTGTTCGCCGAGCTTTTACATCGTGGTGCTCCTATATGTTTCTTCTCCAGTCTCCTCTTCCTGTTCTAAAGTTGTCGTTTGCGGCTTTTTCGTTTATTGCTGGCAGTGCATTGATGATTGGCTTTCTCAATTGATAATTTTACTCGTTGTGTGCGATATTCTGCTTGCTTTTCTGTCCTCTGTTCCAGATCCATAGCTATGAAAAACTCGCCTGTCTAGGATGGCGGGTGTTATCAGCAGGTGATAAATGAAACTAGGTTTTCCTTTGAAGTCTTTGGCGAATTGAAATATGTAATCCTTTTAATCTCACCAAGCTACCTGTTGCCTTTAGCTCAGGTATTTTTAAAAGACTATACAGATGGCCGAGCTGTTTTGGCCCAGTGGTTGAGGTGATTGCCGACCAAGGTCAAGGTGAATGCTTATATAGGTTGCTGTTAAAGTTAACACAATGTTTCTTGTCAATGGGGTAACTCCATAGTGAAGTGAGGCAGCGATCAAAGGGACCTGCGCTGCTGCTGTAGGGCCAGCTGTATATGCATGGTTACGCTCCCAGGTGTATGCATGTGTGCTTTCGAAAGTGTACGTGAGATCTCGCAATTGTCTGCGGAACCTGTACCCTCTGCCGAACATTATAAAAGCTGGGGCATACCTGAGTGTATTTGGGCTGTTGCAGCATTCCAATCTTGGTCGATCGGCTGTTTCTTACATGTTCCCTAGCTTGCGGTTGAGTGAGTGGCTGCCCTGCAGCTAGGAAGCAACTTGTGCGAATGATCCGTTCTATAGATTGCAGTGATACTGAAAACTTCCGCAACTGTTCCTCACAGAACGGCACCTGGTTCAATAAGACCTGCTGGTCCCAGGACAGCCCATTGTATAACAACTACAGCAACATCGTCAACACTACTGGTCGCCGGTCAGCTAGCTTCGAATATTTTCAGTGAGCTGATTTTTCTCTGCTCCATATTTAGTAGCCCGGTTTTATCCTATCTTCTGCCATGCTGGTATCTGTGTACCCTGTATCCTTTAATCATGACGGCATGGTCGTCGCCCAATTTGTATTGACTTCATCACGGACTATTTACTTTCTTAGCTTCAAGGTCCTTGCAATCTCAAACGGCATCGACGAGCTCGGTGAAGTAAAATGGGAAATTGCTCTGTGTTTGCTGTTGGCTTGGACGATCGTCGGATTGTGCATGTTCAAAGGCATCCAAACGACAGGGAAGGTAATTCATAGTTTGAAGCACGAACCCGTGCTGGTTTTGGACTATTGTCTACAGTTCGACATGATCAATTAATATTTGCCACCATATGCTAAGCTATCATGTTGCATTCATTAGCAATTTGCGGGAATCACCTTCACGTTCATGTGCAGAATGTTGCTTACTTGGAGCCATATAAACCCATCTCGTATGAATTATGAAGGGCATGGATAGGCTCACCTGGGAAAACAAAATCTTTTCTAGGTCAGATGCTAATGGCAGACTAGATCACATACTTATACTTACACAGTTTCAGTCTATGCTGTCCATATATGATGTATGCACCTGTCCACCTGTATGGGATAAATCTCTTGCCAAGTCCTTGATGCTTTTATTTAAAGGTAATTAGGAATGCTCAAAGTCAGTTTGTGTGGGTACCATCATCGTGGGATTCTTTATCTGATCTTAATAAATTCTTCATTTCAGATCAATGTGAAGCTAAACTTTTTTTTATCTGCCCTTCCTCAATATAAGTTGTGGCTGAATAGTTTTCAGTTTGAATCGGTCCCTGTCTGATTATCAAGAACGTATTTGGTTTATCGGTACTCCTCTAAAATGTACGACTAACTGGCAACGTGTAGTTTGTATTTCATTCCGAACATGTTTGTTGCTATGTTCTAGTGATTCAATGCAGCGTACATCACAATGTCAGGCTACTAAGAGCCGAAAGTGAGTGTTATGCTGGCCGTCTGTAGAACACCAAGCTACACTATAATAATATATAATACACTATAATAATATATATCATAACATTCAAGCCAGGCACAGCAAAAACCCCTAATCAGACTTGCCAACTTACGTTCAGTTTGTTGGCATCACATCAGGAATCGCAAGTTTTTAATTTAAGTCACATTTGTAGTCACTGCAGGTAACCTGTATTGATAAACTTAAAGGTGGTTTGTTCTTGTTGAAAGTCTTAAATGTCCCCCTTATACCTACATGTCTCGGATTTTGTTGACACTGCTTGGACGTATTTCTTTTCTGGGATCTTGCCTCCGATGCAATCTCCGCAAGAAGTAGTGGTTACGTGCTTCCTATTTGCTATTGGCCGTGCCTTTGTAGTCATTGGGTCTTAGCACACTATTTGAGTCCATCCTGCTTGACATCATGGCACATCACTAATATTGCTAGCAGGCAAACTTTGAGTGTTAATACACCGCTAGTTTATACAGAGTACGATATGAGACAAGCCTCATGAAATAGGTAAATTGTTCTTGTCGGATTATGACATTACCATTGAATATCCATTTTCTGTGTATGCACTTTTTAAAAGCAACTCCTCTCTACCTTACTATTGTAGAATAATACGTTTGCTGGCATCCGAGTCCACTGTCGGGGTGAGAGAGACTGTGCTTGTCTGTCTTTCTCCCATCCACCCACCCACTCCCCCATCAGAAATATCTGGGGGTGTGCCACTGTGTAGTCTCAGCTCAGCTGCTGTTACCAAGATGTTGCCAAACCCACTAACGCACGTGTGTCTTGTAGGCAGTGTATTTCACTGCTCTGTTTCCATATGTGGTGCTCATTATACTGCTGGTTCGAGCTGTTACGCTGAATGGTGCTCTGGAAGGCATCATCTACTACATCAAGCCCGACTTCTCTTTGCTAGCCAAAGCTGGGGTAAGAGCCTGCGATAAGACCGCCGGTGTGCACGTGGCTAGGTATCAAATGCTTGATTTCCGGCTTGATCGTATTTCATCTACGATAGACGGCCGTGCAGATTTAAAAGCAGTGCTAATTAGAACATTTGCGTACTGATCTTTTGCCCTGATTGCTATTAGGCTCGTGAACTAGGCTATAAATAACGTAAGACCGGATTGCGATTGCTGGCACTACTGGTTAGTAACTGACGGCTCACCGTTTGTATGCACTAATTTTCTTAACCATCTCTGTGTGTCGTGACAGCTTTGCTTTCTGAGCTTCGTTACAGACGTGGCTGTGTGTCATGCTTCCTGGCCTCGCGCACTGCAATTCTAGATGACCAACATGGTCAGTAAGTGCTAGGAAGCAAAGCGTGGGGGTGTGACACACCGCTTCACTCGTTTGTTGGCCACTGCTGCTACTGCTCTTTTACAGCCATCATTTACTGCTGCAACTGTTCTTTTTTGCAGGTTTGGGGTGATGCAGCAGTCCAGATCTTCTTCTCTCTGTCGCCTGGTTGGGGTGGAATGATAACACTTGCTAGCTACAACAAATTCACCAACAACGTACAGAGGTAGCAGCCAGCTGCTCTCGTATGCATTATGTGATGCTGGCCCCTTTCTCTCCAGCTGATGTAACACCTGTAGCAACCCTAGCTGTGTAGTTTTGCAGTCAGGTGCAAGCAAGCACAATCGTTTGCATTGCAGGGATGCTATATTCGTGTCGCTAGCCAATGTTGCCACGAGCATATTCGCTGGATTCGTCATTTTCTCCATAATCGGCTTCATGGCTGCTGAGCTGAATATGCCCATCAAGGACGTGGTCGGCAAAGGTATGTACCATACCATTAAATAGTTCACATTTCTTGGCAGACGGATGTCTGCCTACCATTCAAAGCCTGGCCATATGCCACGAAGCACCAAGCTGCTACCTCCTCTGGCAGCATCGCTTCCTCAGTGCCATTCTGCCAACGTGCCATCTGTTGTAGGTGCCGGCCTGGCATTCGTTGCTTATCCGGAAGTGGTCGCACGCTTGCCCATCTCACCACTGTGGTCGGTGCTGTTCTTCCTCATGCTGCTCACTCTTGGCTTGGGTACCCAGGTGAGCAGCACACTCCCCTCCCCCTCAACTGTGTATGCACCGGCAGCAGGCCTTGGATAGAATAACAGGCTTGTTCGTGTACACAGATCCATTGGTGAGATGTCTCGGATGTTCATGTCTGCAGGCCTAGTAGTGTAGGAGCTTTGGTCTAGAAAACAATTGAATTCTACAAACGATGAGTACAGGTGGGAGAATTATGAGCTGTATTATAATCCTATCTTTACTTGCTCTACTGACGGGTTTTAATGTTCATTGAGAGTAAAGTTAACCATTCATCCTTTAGAGTTCCCTAGAGACGGTAAAAGATAGAAGCAGCTTGTGAACTGAAGGAACAATGACAGATGCGTGTCCTTGGCTCACTCATTTGCTGCTTCGAGCCCTTAATGACCTCGGTTATTTTGTGACCCTCGCCAAGGGTGTCTGTATCTCTCGTGACTGCCCGATTTTTAGTCTGGTCACCATACCATATGGTCACCATCAGGTCATTCACCTGTGAGGGATTCTGGAAGTCTGTTGATTTTCAGCTCCACAAGAGCCGATCACAAAATTGCTTTTGACCATCCCAACACCTGCACTCGCCGCATAGCATGGTTCGACATAGCTACTAGCACTATAAGGGACATCCTTCTTTGTATGGGGCTTCCCGAGAGCCAAATCTCCATCCGGGTGTTTTACACCACCTGTAACAGAAGCAATAGCCAAGAGTTAATGGCAAGCAAGGTGCTATGCTTAGGCAAGCATGCAAAACCTCACAAGAAGATACTCACAGTCTTTGCTTGTTAAGAAACCTAGTGAATGGCATAAACCGAATCGTGCACAGGTAGCCACGAAAAGCACTGGGTGGGGCACACCAGACAGCTGAGTAGAACCAATGCTTCTTCATGTAGCCACTGAACGGATATACATAAATGTACATTGGTTTTATTTTCAGTCATTGTATAGTGGAAGCATGTCTTTCCATTCATTAATTTAGTAGACTGAGTCCGGTGTGCAATTTTCCAGATACACAAGAAGCAACCTTTGCTGCGCCCGGTAAAGGGCTAGCAAGTTAAGGAAGAGTTGAGCTTTGAGACAACAAGTATCAATGCCCCCAGACACTTTCTGCACTCTGGACACTTACGGGTATTATAGTGTTTGATGAATCTTGAAACATGGTATGGACATGATCAGCAGAGCTGTACACAAGCTAATACTGACCAAGCCCCCCCCCCCCCCCGTTATTGCTTATATATAGTAGTAACTGCGTGCTCTCATACAGCCTATACAGTTGAAGCGGCCAGAGACCCATGTGGGAGCTAGAGTATACGTTCATGCCTTGGCGTTTGCATGTACAAACATCTTATCTCGAGAGCCAGGGTACCTGTAGCCAAGAAGTGGCTAGACTGGGAGGCTGACAGAAGCAAAGATTGCAGTACCAGGGACCGCTGTATTGCAAAAACAGTATACGCCCACCTAGCCAGTGCCAGTGCTCGTTACTGTCTGCTGACAAGGGTGCTGTCGTTTCTTACAAGTAGACATATACTTTGATTATTGGCATGCTGCACAGGCTGAGCTCGATCATTACGTTTTGGTTCTAGATTGTATTTGAAAATAAGCAGTAAACCCCTGTTTTCTCCTCGTGCAAGTGATTAGAGCGATTATACTCGTCGTCTCTCAGTATGCTTAAACGATATGAAGAGAATTCGTCACGAGTGCAGGACTGACTAAATCCTTGTAAAGTCGTGTGCTGCTGTTTAATTGGTGGTCATGAAGTCCCCTACAGGACCGTGAGAATGTCCTCTAGGCATGCACCCCGAGATATTGGACAAAACCTCATGAGCAACAATGAGCCTTCCAAGAAAACTTAGGCTTATTTAAGTCGTCGAGCTCAGTGGAATGCCTTTTATGGAACATAGCAATGACGCGTGGGTACTGCACAGCTAAGACATTTTCGAGCCCCTTGTCCTTGGAGCATTGAGGATGGTAAAGTTAATTGGACTCAATCAATACCAGGCCATAATTGCTGTAAGGTTGCTGCAACGGCCCCAAGCCAAGCTGTCTCCCAATTAAGCGCAAAGCCCTATCGATTTTTTCCATGCGTCAGTCAAAAATGCAGAATTCTAAGGACCAGAAAAAAGTGTGGCTGAGTAAACAAAATCCTTTGTCTAGCAGCTATGTTGTCCATTCGTGTCACGGAGTTGGCTCTTTTTTTTATTTGAAAATCCTTTTCATCCCTCTCTGAGTCTTTGAAGCACTTCGGCAGGCTTCCAAGGCTTGACATTTTGATTGCATTGAAGCCTCTTGGTCACAATATGCCTGTGGTATTTTGACAATCTGATTGCTGTTAATGTGGTTCAGCCCGACGACTCTGAAACTCTTGGGGAATGTGCATGAAAGGTTGTATTCCAGGGCAGCTTAACTCTCAGCCTCTGGATGAAGTATGACATGCATACTTTACCACCAGTGTAAGACATTCAAGAAGAGGGGGGGCAGGCAATGCAAGGAGAGCCAGAGCCGAGCTTGCGTATTTCGAATTACGTTTATATAGTTAAAAGGGCATCAGAGGAACTAGCTATCGGTACTAAAGGCTGGTCTGCTTTGTGAAATGCTGCATTTGGCCCTACTTTGCTCGGTTTGCAGTGATGCAACCACGAGGAGGCTGGCGTTCGAGAGATTCTCTGCCTTTTAATTGTATCAGCTGAGGGCGCTTGTGGTGTAAGTTTTGTTACAAGTCTGCACTTCAAATGTATGTGTGCTCATGAGATTACGAGCTCCTGAGGTTAGTTTGTCACCCGATGTTCCACAGTTAGTTAGACTTTGGTATGGTTTCATTCGTCAACTGAGTAGAGAGAATGACTTCCAGGCAAGCATTCAAGACCTTCAAGATCACGATCGAAGCCGCTTTCTAATGCATACTTGGTGCTTCGAAGACAGACCTTACTTAGAAGCACGCTTGGTTGGCATTGATTGGTTGGTCGTATTACTATGCAATGACGGCAGAAGCGACTTGGTACTTTCAGGTCAAGCCAAAGAAGAGGATATTGTTGGCATTGATAGGTGTGCCGTGTTTCTATATAATAAAGCCAGCAGTGACGATGTAAACTTGGACAGACAGCATCGGCTCACAAAAAAGCTTGGCCAATTGAAAGCATTCTGTCGACTATTGCTGCTGTTCTGCATCAATCACATCGTGTAGGCCGTGTACGGTGGACACCTCGGGGTGGCAGGCTTCTCCTCCATCACTTAAGCTTCACGATTCCTGTGATTGGGGCTGGGCAAGTTGTTAGATTGGGCTGCTCGTATCGCCCTTGTGGGTGGCCTCCCTGAGAAGATGGTTGAATCGCTAGGCAGATATGCAAGTGAGTGAAGCGACCCATGGGCCAGATAGAGGATCTTGCAGTCGATCTTACGCTTGAAAGAGTGCCAGCGGAGCCCAGGACAAAATTGATGTGCGGTGGCTGCTATGCCGTGGACGACAGACTAGACGAGCTGCTGAATTTTCTACCAGTTGCAGACGATTGAGAGTACAGGCCGGGGGTCCAGAATTAACAGAATTGCCTTAATTTAGATGCAATGTCAAAATGCATGAACTAATTTGGTGGGCGTACTTTTGTCTAAGCAAGCTTTGATTTTGGCCATGTTCATCATCTGAGAGTAGGCTGGCCTGACCGTGGAGACCGTGTAAGGACAAGTCTTTTTGGAAAAGCACTTTTGTAGTCCGACATGCGAGTTATACATTCGATCAGCATTCGTATCACTGCATGTCTCTTTACTGCAGTGTCGAGCTGGGCAGCTAGACACAGGCCATTGGCGTGAGCCACGGTTGTTTTTTTGTTGGTTATTGGCTGCACCCTGAATTTATGGTTTAGGTTTTTAAAAGCATTTGCCGCTGTGTCCTTACGGGTCTCCATGAATTAGACATCACAAGTTGATACACCATTTGCGTGAGAGCATTAGTAAAATTGGGTAGGTGTTTTACAAACTGGACTACAAATTTTGGTTGTTTCCTTTGTTCCCTGACTTAACATTTCAGGAGAAGCAAAAAAACCTTCCTGTTCGTCAAAGCATTAATATCGTTAATTAGCTATCAATATCAATTGCCATGCTTTCCCACATACAAAATGCTTTGAGATTTAGTTCTATAAAGCGCGTTTTATTATTATTAGTTCCTAAAGCATCATTAGGCCCCCAGACCATTGTGTGATTCCATTACAAATATCGAGACGCTACAAGATTGTCTTATGGGAATTAAGACCGCTCACCGGTTTCTTTTCTTGGCATGTTTTGTCATATTATTTATTAGTTTTTCACATGCCAGAGTTGCTGATGCCCCGGCACCCATAGGTGCTACCACTTTTAGTGTCTCGCTCACTGTTACCATAATTAACTGCCAACATCAGTTGGAAGTCAACCAATGTGGTAAGATACAGCTCTTACTATAAAGACAATGTATCTTTGCTTTTAGGGTGAAATGGTGCATCTAGCTTGGTTTTTTGTAACTTTGTTGCATTTATTGACTTTGCTACTTTTCTGATGTATGTTTGTCTTGGCCGGCCCGAGTTTCCAGCAGCAAATAGTTGCTAAAATAGTACGGTGTTAGATGAGCATCAGTGCATTGGTCTGCTTGTATACTGTCTTGCATATATCGGTAGCTCCGTGTGTTTATTTGTAGTTTTCTACAGTCACTACAGTGCACTCATTCCTGTTGGATCTATACCCACAGTACTTGCGTATTGGTTGGCGCTCTACGGCCGTGGTGGCTGGCATCTGCGTTGTCTCGTTCCTCCTTGGACTTCCCATGTGCACCCAGGTCAGCAGCAGCACTTCATTGCTCATGAGGCCAGTGTATTGCTTTTCATTTGCTTAATCAGCGTGAACTCTTACAGTTAAGCACTCTCAGCGTATTCGGACGACATGGCTTATTATAGCAATTTAAAAGAATCATCGCATTACAATGTTGCTTTTTAACCCTGTCTGATCCTGCTGCAGGGAGGCATGTACATTCTACAAATGATGGATAACTATGCCGCATCATATTCTACACTGATGATTGGTTTGATCGAGTGCCTTGTCATTTCTTGGGTGTACGGTAAGGTGGCTTGTCAGATGACTGCGTTCTTTCAGTATTCCCTTGCCTTTTTTGTGCTGTCGCTATTAGCAAGCCGTCATTGCATGTCGTACAGTTTAACATGTAGACCGATAGATCTCCTTGTGTCGCAGGGTAGGTGTTTCTTATAAGGTACAAATAGTAAGAGATAGTCAAGATTTTCTTGCGGTTCGTGCATTTTTCCGTGATCACGAGACAGTCTGGTGTGCAAAGTCGCTGGATTCGTACAGAAAAGCTCCATGGATACTCTCCGTCTCAAAAGTCTTGCTCTGCCACCAAAAATGCACAACATTTTCAAACAGGTGGGATCTAAGCGTAGCCACCGTATCCTGCGAGCCGTGACTGCTGTTGTCTAAATGGAGTTGCTGTTGCTCGTACTTGGATAATAGTTTGTGTCAAAACGGCAAAAAACCACGTGGTTGCTTTTGAGTCCGGTTGTTTGTAAACATGGCTTTTCTAAGACTTGAAAGGTTGTAGTTTTTCACATTTTGATCCTTTACGAGCTCTCTTATATCCGTCCAGTCGATCAGGTCATATGGGGAGTGCTCCCCTACCTGCCACCAGAGCACGGGCTTGTTCCGACCGTTTGGCATTAAGTTCAACATGTCTAGGATGACACGGCTCGACAGCACCACGAGCGGGCCACTGCAGATCTTGCATGAACTGGTACCAAAGCTACCGATTAGTGGCACGGACATTTTAGATCAGTCATGGAATGGAGAACTACCATCTTAGAAAGCTTAATATGGATGGCAGCATGGCTAGCTAGTAGGGTTTAGGATTTACTTATGGCTAGTAGGCCATGGTCAGGTTGGGCAAGGAAGACGAACCGGTGGGATGACTTTCACCTGAAGGTGCTGGCTTTTCAGCATGCCACAATGTCCCCTGACATGACATTTAAAAAAAAGCTTAAAACACACCTGGTCAGGACAGCATTTAGTGGGTCTTTGTTATTCGTCCTTTGTGTACATGTGCTTGCTCATACTGTGCGTGCTGCTTGTGGGTGTTACCACCGATCATTTGGTCATGTTTTGTATACAGCATCTGTAAAGTGCCTCGAAAGAGGTTCAGTTTGCTGAGGGTGCTATACAAATGTGTCATTATTATTTAGCGATGGAAGGCATCACTCCGAAAGCTGTCTCGGTCACCGGCTCGTAAGCATAGAGACAGTGCACCGGGGGCTTGTCTGGCATTGCATATTGAGAAGGGTCACCAAATGCATTTGCTAACCGAGCGACACTGAAGAGATCGTCTCGGGTAGACCCATAGCCACCACCACTGCAAGCAGACAACATTAGTCGAGTTTTTTGGACTGACCAGTCGAAATTCGGATTTTTGCTAATTGAAAACAAAGAACAATCGTTAGTCGACGAAAAAAATTAGATGTACCACCCTGGCTGTCTTCAGGCAGCAGTGAAATTTGGTGGCGGAAGTATCTTAGTTTGGGGGTCCTCCGGTGTCGTAGTTCTTAACTGTATCAACGAACTTATTGACCGGCACGTTTAAACTGTGTTGGAAAAATGCTGTGAGTCCAAGTGCTAGATCTCTTCTTGGGAACGATTACACTTGGCAACAGATAATGTCCCGAGACCCACAGCCCAAACTTCCAAAATATTTTTCTCTGAAGCAGATGTCCGAGTTATGAGTTGGCCTAATCAGTCCCCTGGCCTAAATTCCCTAGAGCATCTTTGGGCTAGGCTGGAGCGCTTTCTCCTGTTCACTGCTGTCCGTGCTACGACTCCGGAAGAGTTGTTTAGCCGGCTGCAGTACTACTGAGGTATATTACCTCAGACATTTAAGAGGTTGACAAACTCAAAACCTCAGTATGTAAGAGAGCTAATCCATCATCGAGAGTCGAAGTCCTATTAAATGATTTGCATCATAAATAGATTTTTTACTAATACAAGACATTAGTTATGTATGTGGTGGGCAGATATCGATGATGTAATCTTCTTTGTGATAAGTCGAACACCGTGTAGTTGGGGGCCACCATACCGGGTGGAACAAGACTTTTACGAATGAGCATACGTGCCTCTAAAGCCACCCATCTGAGCGGTACTCTAGTAATTTTTTTCAAGTGTTTTCATACTGCACTGTCTCTTCTGAGAGAGAGCTCGAGTACAGCTTAATGTTGTCATTGGTCCTCGGACCACCGAGCTTGTAGTTCTCTACTCCATTTGTTGACAATCAGAAGTGTTGCCAGCTGAGATTGTGGTCGTGCAAGCAAGATCACCTGGCGGCATCCGTACACTGTTTGACAACTTGCCAGTTTGTATTTACCGTGCAAGTCAGCGGCCTGCAGATGGCTGGTGCATCATAAGAAGCTGAGGCAGTTGGTCTATTGGGTCGAAAGGAATGCATTCGGTATTGCATTCATCTCGGCTCATTTTATTTACCTACAATTTTGACAGCTGGCGTCGTAGCTAGTTTGACAAGAGGAATCGCCTGCACGAGCCACACTTCACATTAAGGGTTATCAATGCATTCGTCGGCAGCTGTTGTGTCGGTTGGCTCTGTCTGATTCTGGAAGTGCTGTCAGTGAATATGGCATGCTCAGCAAACTATGCCTAAAGCAAAGTATGGAAGAGTGACCTGGTGCTTAGGATAGTTTCGTGCAGTCGTTCACCATCACTAATTCGAGCTAGAAGGAAGGAAATGCTTCACTTCTCAGTGTAGCTGCAGTGCATCCCACACGTGCTTCACACTAATGCTAGGTGGAATCTGGTATACACCGTGCAAGCTAGGGCTGCCTATGTCATGGCCAGATAGTGGCTTAGGTACAGGATCGTTTGTAAGTTCGGGGTCATCTTGTATTCATTAGAGTGTTGTGCTTTTTGTTGGATGTTCCTTTGACTTACATGTGACAGCTCTAACCTGATCATTCTCAGTCGATCCACTGACCTAGTGTGCAATCGATGGCAATCCACTCTTCTACCACATCTAGGCATTCCTCGGTGGTCCAAAAATATTGAAGACATGCTCCAAAGCAAGCCATCAATGTGGTGGACGATATGTTGGAGATTCATTACTCCAGCCGTAGTCTTGGTGGGTGACGTTTTACAGCTGATCTTTGAATTTTATCTAGCAGATTATGTCTGCATTAAAGAAGTTTGGCACCAACGTACTGATAATGTAATTTGTATTTTTTATAGTTCATTCTTATCTTCACATTTATCGAGTTCGAGCCACTCTCGTACAACAAGGTCAATATGCCGTGGTGGACTGACATGTTGGGCTGGATGATGTCATTTTCCTGCCTAATGCCAGTGCCAATCTATGCCATTTACGTCATTGTAAAACACAGAAAGGGAACCATCTTGGAGGTAGGCTAATGCTGGATGGTCCATTTTGATGTTGCTATTTGCTAACATATTTTGGTGCATAACCTATCGTTTCCATTCACTTAATGTATCTTTTACTGACCATGGCCTGCTCACCGTACAGCTGTAGTTATGGCATCGTGATTTGCATGCCTTCTATTGTTGCCTTAGACGATTAAGCTGCTTTCGAAACCTACTAGAGACTGGGGTCCTGCAACCGAGCTAATACGCCAGCATCACGGCCATCCGGTCGCTGCTCCAGGGGAACTCGATGAAGAGGTTCCCAACGTTGTACTTACTGAGTCTGAGATGCCTCTACGCCTGGATGAGCAGGAGCTGTGAGCATTGCTGCAGCTACTACTGTCGTTATATGGACTGGCAAGCAGGATCCGTAGAGCCACCATGCGACAGTTATGTGCGTTTTGATGCCAGGTTGCATGCAGTATTGATGACATCGGTTACCAGTGCGGTTTCTTGCGGTATGCGGTGACTACTGTGCTGGAGAAAGTTTGCTTAGGACTGGGGCACTCATGGCGACCAATCGCCACTGCTGCCATCCTGTTGCAAAAATACTCCGGATAGTAGCAGCAGCCATCTGCACTATCTCGGTGCATTTCGGTAAAATGAATGGCCAGCTGTCACATTTCGGAGTGCTAGCCATTGGTGAATAAGGCCTTTGGGGTGGTATCTCTGCTCTTACAAGGTGGTGGAGCAACGATTTTTTGGATGTGTATCAGTGGTGTAGGCACAACATGAATGTCCTCTCTGCCTGCTGACCACACCAGTGCACATCCAAGATTCTTCTGTGGGGTCTCAGTTCCGGCTGCTTCATCGATCTAAGCAATGCAATGATGAGCCGGCCTCCTGCTGCCTGCGACAGTAGGCGGTATATGCAGCAACAGCACACAGACCCCAACAGTCAGTTCCAGGTACCACGCTCGGAGTTGCTGCTGATGCAGTTGTTCTAGTCCTGTCGACCACCGGACTCACCCTTATGTATTTTAGCTGTGAGTTTGCCACAATGCTAATAAGAAAGGAAGCAACTGGTGACTTGGAGCACTGCTGAAGAAATGCTGGTGTCGGGATTGAAGCGCCGGTTGCTTAATATGGCGATTTGTTAACACCTATGCAAGGGCTTCTCTCTTGCTTTATTGTGAATGGCAGTTATTTATCACGGAGCTCCTCTCTGCTCTTCCAGCAGCAGAACCCACTGAATTTTGTATTTCTGCCGGATCGCCGGGCTGTTTTTGTACTACTTGATCTTGGCTGCCAGACTGGTGGCATTGAATTGCACGATATACACATTTGCCAAATGATGCATTTCGCTAGATTACCCTTAGCAGCTGTAGCAGTGCGAATCTCAGCCCCCTGATCTTCCCGTAATTGAAGCTGACACTTCAGAGTGATCACTTATATCAGCAATAAAACTTATGAAGCGACCTAGTGGCATTTTTGCTTCGAAGTGATGTTCGGCACCGTGTGCACAGCTGCATAAGCCATGTGGTAGGCTGCCGCGTAAGCAGTATCCATGACTTGAACGGTAAAATAATGATTGTTCATTTATAGGTTCCGGTTAAGTTTTCTGCTTGAGGTGATGCACCTCTTCCAGCTCCTCGTGTCTGCCTCGGAACAGCTAGCTTCGGTATAGAGAGATTAGGCAGGGCTAAGTAAGCTTTATGTTGGCTTTAGTAAGGCAGGGCTTGTAGCCTCGCCCAAAAGCCAATTATTGTACCAGTGAGATCGAACCCATTATTGTATACCACATTGTAGGACTGTTAGCATAATCACTTGTAATTTTCTAGCTAGCCGAATTATTTAGACCAGAGAAGCAATTGTTGGTTCCGATTGCAGGGAAGCTCGGAAAAGTAATACTATGTACACTCGCCCAATGATTTTTAAGATTTGTTCATTTTGTGACTGAGCTTTGCAGATATGACCGCTGATTCGCGCCTCAGCTTTTCCGGCACAGCTACTAAAGTTTGTGCTATAGGGGAGAAACTCTAGTGGACGGATCGCCCTGTGAGTCTACAAGCTAATGCAGTGAGATTGCATCGCATACTATTAAATACCATAGACCCTACCTTAATAAGTTGAGATTTCATAACTGACCCACAACCAGATAAGTTAGAATGGGGTCTTTTTTTATAAGTACAACGTTGCTGGCTTGAATTTTGCCGGCTTTGACATCCTTGCGATGGAATGTCTGTTAGAATTGCAGCATTTCGTTTCAACATTTGAGTGTATGTAGACGTAACCAGAATGTACCTGAAGTGACATCACACGTCCTATATACGCGCCTCCTAGAGCAGAATGAGCCAAGGGCCGACAGGCTTTAACCTCAGTGAGTAGCCTGTAAAACAGCGGTTTGGTGTCCGGTTTTATACAAAGGACTTTACTTATTTTAGCCCTGCTAGAGATGTGAAAATAATAAAACCACAGTACGAAGCAAAATCTACTAAGAAACATTCAAAGTGACTTTTATTAGATAACACATCAGCTCCACAGTCAAGTCTGCCTTCTTTCAGCTGCATAACTTTGCTAAAATTCGGGCTTGCTTAGACAGGAAAACTACATTGAAAATGGTCCATGCATTTGTGCCGCCCGTCTCGACTACTATAACTCACTGCTTGCTGGTCAACCGGCTTGGGCAATCAGGTGTTTACAGTTGGTGCAAAACTCTGTAGCGAGGCTTGTCTGTCGTGAGCGTCGCAGCTACCATATCACGCCACTTCTCGCCGACCTGCACTGGCTCCCAATCAAGCAGTGCATCGACTTCAAGGTTCTGTCACGTTTTTTAGGTCCTTTTCTGTCACTTTTTTTTCTTCTCTGGCTCCAGCCTACCTATTAGAACTACTCCGCCACCAGGCCAAGAATTGTACAACCCTCTAAACTTGTTTAGACTGTGTCTGTGTCTTTAATTCATATGCTCTAAAGCCAAGAACTCACTACCGACGTATGCGAGAACGTCCCCTGACATGACTACGTTTAAAAAGAAGCTTAAAGACACCTGTTTGTTACAGCACTTAATGAGTCTTTGTGATTCGTCCTTCATGTGCAAATGCCTGCTTACTGGGCCTGCTGCTTGCGAATGCTACCGCCAAACATTTGGTAATGCTTTCTATAGAGCATCTGTAAAGTGCCTAGAAAGAGATTCATTTCACTGAGGGTGCTATGCAAAATTAAAACAAGTAAACTCGTCGCATATATACTCGCTATCCGAGTCGTGTTTGGTGTGAAAGACCTCGTTTTGGAGCCGCTGCACGCGTTTGTAAGTTACTTTTCACGAAACAAATTGCAACGACGAGCGTCAATATGCTTGAAGGGCTCGTATTTCGGGTATTGCCGCGATCGAATCAGCGAGCCTGGCCCGAACTGTAGTTAATTGGCACCGAGCTTAGTTTATGTCCAACTGGCGCGTGAGGGCAGTACAGAATGTCCGCCCGGACGACGCCTGGAGGTCGCAGTTTGACAGCCACTGGCTGGCTATTAGCCTAGCGAGAACGCTCACGCCCTTAGTCGAACGTTTGTCATTGGTTTGATTGCTGCAGTATTTGCAGGTATTTCTTGATTGCACGCTGCAAGCGGGACTGAGAGACGTCTCTGCTTTCTCTGCCGCTTGATAAACGGGGCCCTAATTAAACCAGCCGATCGTTGCGTTAGGGTAAGGTATACGGGCTTGCGGAGGCCAAGAGAAGGACTAGACGAAGTAGGACGCTCTTGGTCGTTAGCTACGTCTGCCGTTTCGTCGTAAGGTCGATTGCTACCTTTCAACGTCAACGCAGCGCTAGACAAACTCGTGCAGACAGACAGTACAGTGTTCCGTTGAGTAGCGAGACGCTTTCCGAGAAAGAAAGAGACCGGACATACAGGTCGCTTGGAGAAGCTGCACGCATAAGAAATAATTCAAGGCGCTCACGGCTCCCGGGATTTGATGTTTCCGGGAAAGCTGATTTCATGGCAGACCAGCAGAACTTACTTGTACTGCACTGCGGGACGCCTTTCAGGAGAGACGGAACGCGAGCATGCACTCTTGTTTAGTAGGACCGACATTTGGAATTTGTAAATCCTTTGAATATCTGTTTACCTCAGGAATGGGGCGGTCCATTATTTTCCAATATCTTCAAAAACTCTTGGGAGTTTTTCATCAAAGCAGCCGCTGCAGCTACGGCCACTGTCAGTGTCTGCTCTACATAGTGGGTCATAGCCCAGGGGGGTAAGGTGCACGCTGCTCATGGGTCTGGTGAATAACTGCGATACATTGCCATGCGGTAGCCATTTCCACGCAGAGCTTCGCGAAACTGCGGTTTTGAATGCAAATTATGTCAAACAGCGCTCCGGATTTGTCCACCAAATGTCTCGCTTGCGCTTGTGCACTTTCATCCTGTGGCCTCCGATGGCGCTACGGCTGCCATTTTCACACTAAAAGCGTGCGTTTCACTTTGCACAACGGCGGCTTTGATTCCTCATTACAGAAAACAGTGTTCCAGGTGTAGCCACCGAATTTCGTGCCATTGCGTTTTACCGTTCTCATGCTAAGGCCTCCAGTTGCCTGGGCCATCCAGCTTCCTTGAGTGTTCATATTGCCATACAGCTGCTGTTGTAACGATAGACGTCACGCTATTGCGGGTTTGATACAACGTTATAGAAAACCGCGTTTCAGGTTTACCCACTAAATCTCATGCGATTGCTCATGCGCGTTCTCATGCTAATACCTCTAACGGTCCGGGTCAGCCAGCCTCCCGACATATTTGAACTGCGATACTACTACCATTTCCACAAAATGCTTCTCGCTACACGAGATTCTAAAAAACCGCTGTCCCACTCTAGCATGGCGGTTGAAAGAGGTTTGGGTTTGCTTATTTAAAGAACAGTAAGTTTACGTCGTACAGGCATAAGAGCAGACTGCTGCTTGACTCGACAGATCGTTGCCTGGTAGCAGCCCAAAAGAGGTAGCAACCTTGTTCGGCACAGGAAGGGGATGTGGAACAGAAGAACCCTCCGAAAGCCGTGAAAGCAGCGATCCAGCAGTGACGGCAGCATAAGCAACAGTCGGTGCACTGTGCAGCCTGTTAGCTAGCACAGTGTGTGCGCGCGCGCGCGTGTGTGTGTGTGTGTGTGTGTGTGTTTGTGTGTGCTTAGAGAGTTGAGCGATATGACTGCCAAGAAACATCGCATAGCACCAGCATCAATGAGGAACTCGAAATCAGGAAAGGAACTAGCACAGCCGTTGGTCTCAGTAGCCCTTCCTTTCGGACGAACAGGCTGCATAGACAGCAGCTCTGCTGTACGTTATCGTAAGGTAGTCGAAATTTGAAACCTAATTGGCTTCGCACGCGCGTTGCCGGTCGCGCAGCACGGCCGGCGTATGCTACGGCAGTAGGTGTCCTAAGTGGCCCACATCTCAGACACACAGTAGTTTCTAAAAACTGCGATACGTAAGAAATGTATGCCTACTGTCGCGAGCGCTCGACTGAAGATGGGGGATTGGAACGGGAATATTTAACGGTCACTATCGGCCCAGAGTTTTGCTTCTTCAGAGTTCTGCAAGGGAAATTTCCTCGCTGTCCGCACGCTTCGAATCCTGTGCCGAATCCCTATTTTAGAGCGCCGATTTTTTTCACGCTTCAAGCCGACGCAGCGGTCTGAGAGTGTCCCGCTTCCGAGTTTCGCCGTCCGGGGCATATCGGCGCATACCGGCTCATCGCACTTACTCCACATGAGTACACGTATGTCCAGCGGTTAAGGTGCTCGCCCCGGGGACCAAGGTCTTGCTGAGGTCGTGGGCTCGAGCCCCGAGGCATATGTGAAGCGCCTGAATAGAGATTAAGTTGCCGAGCTGGTTTGGTCTAGCGGTTACGGTGCTCGCCCCGACCTAGGTCTGACTGAGGCCGTGGGCTCGAGCCCCGAGGCACATGTGAAGCGCCTAAATAGAGATTAAGTTCTCTTGGGGCGCTATATAAATGAATTATATTTTAATTATATATTCTCTTGGAGCGCTATACAAATGAATTATAATTATGTATTGTAAATTAGCTGCTTTTCATAGGTATCAATTATCGTCTGCGTATGTATTCTCGTTCGCTGCTACAGCGAGTCACTTGCACGCTTCTTACCGCCAGGCGATCGCCGGCGGTGCTCGCACTTCACAACCCAGATTTTGAGTCGACCGTGCTGGGTGCAATTCTTTATTGCATCCGCAATCCGAAGGTGGAAGCTGCGGAGAGCCGCGACGGCGCACTAGGTAAGAAAGACGGTTGCTTTTTTAATCCTGCGGCGGGCGATCCTTTATTGCCACTGCAAGCGGCGGGGATAGTCGTAAAAGGCTCTTCAAAAGAGGCTGTTAAATCAGCTTGTGTTTTTATTTTTTGCTAAGGCTATCCGATGGAGGTGTAGATTGTGTGGTCCGACGCTCCAACAGCAAGCGAGCGACGGTACGAAAACACAGAACGTCCAAGAACAGCTGTGTATTCTGGCTAGCAGCGAGACGGCTCACGTGACCGTTTACTTCTGTGCCCCGCGTTCCCACTGCCCCTTCTCTCCTGGCCGCGAATCAACCTCGATCAAAACATAAACTCATGAAACCTGATTTGGTCCAGCAGTTAAGGCGCTCGTCCTGACCAAGGTCAACTTAGGTCGTGGGCTCGAGCCCTGAGGCATATGTGAAGCACCTGAATAGAGATTAAGGTCTCTTGGGGTGCTATACAAATGAATTATATATAAATCCGCGGCAGCGCCATAACTCCAAAGATTGAACTATGTTCCACTTTTTCCTGGGCGAGCTATTACGCACGCGCTGATCTGTTGGCTCAAGCACGTTTCCAGCAGGCGCCGGTTGCAGGGAGCTCATTTTAAGCTCCATATTCCCCCGCCACGACCCCCGTTCGCATCAGATCCAAAGCTCTCTGTCTCTGTCTCTGTCTCTCTCTGTCTCTCTCTGTCTCTCGCTCTCTCTCGCTCTCTCTCTCTCTCTCGCTCTCTCTCTCTCTCTCTCTCTCTCTCTCTCTCTCTCTCTCTCTCTCTCTCTCTCTCTCTCTCTCTCTCTCTCTCTCTCTCTGTGTCTCTCTCTCTCTGTGTCTCTCTCTCTCACAGCAAGCGCCTGAGAGGGGGACTGGATGTATCTCTGGTGCTCTCACTGTAACCCACTCCCTCCGGCGGCGAGCGCAACAGCCGCGTTTCACTCAGCTACATCCATACATCCAGGTTTTTTCCGGTCGCCGGAAAAATCCCGACGGGATCTGGTCGCGCTGAAGAATCCCGACGGGACGGCGAGAAGACGTCCGCAGTTGCTGGACGACTAGACTCGCCAAGCGGAAGACACCTCGGCGACCCACCGACTGATCTCGATCCTGCATAAGGGTCTGTAGACCTCAGCTGAGCGGTCTGACTTCGACGGCCCACGGCATAACTGTCGCCGCAAGCCATCAACGGCGCCACGCCCACAGCCGACCCCTTCCCCCACCCGCCCACCCGCCCGCTGCAGCCTGACTAGCGCTGCCAGTACCATTGCTCGAAGCCGCTCAACCGGCTTGAGTGTCGTTTCGCCAGTGCCAGCGACGCGAGCCGGCGTGAGCCGTTCGGCTAGGCGGAGGTGCGCGGTGACAATATCGTCCTCAGTATATCGTGCGGTGCGATGAAATGATTCGCACCCAAGAATACCTAGCGGCGAGCCGAGGCGTACGTACTGAGCGTCTGCTTCCTTCCAACTTGCCGCTTTCGCTCGCTGCCTCCGCCTCCACTGCCTCCAACGCGGCGGCGGAGGCAGCGGAGGCAGCGGAGGCGCCGGTTCGGTTGCATGCGGCAGACGGCGCCAGACGGCGGGCAACAGACGACGCCCGCGCTGGCTGCTCTTGCGCAGCGACTAATCCTATCTGCTGGCCCTCGAAAGCAGTAAGCACCCGGCCAGGAGCAAACACTTTCGCTTACACGTCTCCTGGTTCTAATGTGTGGATTTGCAGCGCGTGCAGCTGACATTCGCGCTTGGATGGCAGCAGACTACATCAAAGTGAACGTCGACGAAACCAGCGTACGAATTACGGTCGAGGCTAGTGCGACCGTAAGAGCGGTTCTGCGTAGCTGGCTTCCATCAGTAGGCACGCCGCGAGAGTTGCTCGCGAACGGCTACTGTGTGTGGGCCTTTCAACGAGTACACAACGCAAGAGCGAGGCGAAACTGAGCTATACCTAATGTGAATTCCATACCACTCATTCAGCCATGCGCTTGCATTCAAAGGGCGAACAGCAGCCAGCCAGGGGTTGAGGGGTGCGAGGTATTTATAGCGAACGCAACACGCAGCCTTGGATGTAGGATCTGGCTAATAATTAAAACAAGTAGACATTGTTATTGTTCAGTATCGCCAGGGTCTGGCTGCCCCACGAAACGAATCGTAGGCAGCAGTGGCCGCGCGTTCGGGCCACTGCTGCCTCAACTAGTGCGGCGGTTTTGCAATTTCGACTGATAGACAGAGGACTCCGTCCCTAAATCCCCGAGGTTTGGAATGCGTTTGTTGCAAATAATTAAACCAGTTTCTCCAACTTTGCTGGGCTCCAACTCTGGTGCCAAGTGAATGTGGTGAATGGACTTTTAGTTTCTGCTGTAGTCAAAATATTTCAGGGCTTCTCTTACCGTGAAATGTAGGCGGCTTCTTAAGTGTATAGGCGATGAATGAGCAGTTCTCAGCACTTAATTTCACGCCGCTCTAGACCAGCTAATATGTCTCTCAAAATGGGATGGGATCAAATAGATTTTAATCCAGTCTCTGGGCAATTTTTGTGATCGCACGGTCATTATTTATTTGTATTGGAAGCGTCAAGTAATAGCACTATGCGGAACATTCTAGTTTCTGTTCTTGGTAAGAAAGTATGCTTGTAAATCCCCCGTGCCTAAAATAAATAGAAGATTCCTATTGCTGCAGAAAAACTTTGCCTCTGCGTTCAGGGCTATGATATTTGGAAATTCTTCGATTTCTTTTAGGCACCGCTAGGCGGCCGGCGGATTTGCACAGGTTGGTACGCGTCTTATCGCGTCGTGTCGTATGGTCGTATCTGTACCTGAATTTGTAAGGTTTAGGCAGACATTACACTACGGAAGAGCATCCATACAATTGTAACAGCGCTGATGTCTTAAACAAAAATTTTAGATTATGTTATTGCAGAGTAAGAGAATAGCGAATAAACATGGCATCAAGAGTTTAATAATGGGTTTGATATAGCACCCTCAGAGGACTCAATCTCTTTATAGGCACTATATATTTGCTGCAAAGGAAGAAAGATCGAATGGTTATTAGTAGCATGCTCAATAAGCAACAAGAATAACATGGTTAGTGGCAACATGCACAGGGTCAGCACGCATAAGCATATAAAGGACCAATCACAGGGATCCACTAAATGGTGTGAAAAATAGATGCGTTTTTAGTTTCGTTTTAAATGTGGACAAGTCAGGAGATGTCGTTACGTAAGTCGGAATTGAATTTCAGGCTTTCGGAGCATACAAACTAAAGTTACGGCCTCCAAAGGACAAAGATTTGACATCTGTGGGAGGTATGGGTAAACAGTTAGATTCCGAAAAGCGGGTGGTCCTATGCTTAGCCTGGTAGGAGAATAGATCTGATAGGTAGGCTGGAGCCAAAGAATGAAGGGACCTAAAAGTGAGTGACAAAACCTTGAAGTCAATGCGTTGCTTGACTGGGAGCCAGTGCAGGTCGCAGTGATGTTCCTCGAACGTAATCCTGTCCTTTTTGTCAACGAAACAGCCGGAATACTAATGCTTACTAAAACAAAAGGGACTTGCCATATAGGATTTAGTTCTGTTTTGGGAAGAGCAAGACTAAGTGGGAGCCCCCGGAAGCGGCTGATGCCACCGCTGCACATCAAGTTTCGCCTCATCAAGCAATCCGTCAGAGCTCACTACACAACAGCTTCCATGTACCTGTAGCATGTGAGACGCAGTGGTGCCGTGAAGCCATTCGCCAGTCAACGGTCGAGAAAATTACGGTAGTTTATTAATGCAGCTGACAAACAGAACCTGGACCGTATCAAAATACGAACAAACAACTGGCAGTCAACAGGTCCGATATGTAATGGTCCTAAATGATTACTATTGGCTGAGCAAGCCATAATAAAAATAATAATGCACTTGATAGCCATCATGCCTACTAATTGACAGCCATCATGCCTACTGATCTCAATACTACTGGCTTCTCTTCCTGATCGCGGTCTGATCAGCCCTGATCAGCCATAGCTGGTGTGGCCTTGGCAGGGGTCTATTGGCCTAGGTGAGCCTTAATGGCTCACTAGGTAAGGCGGTTGCTTTTCACGACCTTGGCCCCGAGGTCGTGGGTTCGAATCCTGTGGTGGGCGATCCTTTATTGCCACTGCCAGCGGTGGTGATAGCCGTAAAGGCTCTTCTGTCGCATTACAAAAAGAGGTTGTTAAATCAGCTAGTTTATTTTATTATATTATTATAGGCGCAGCCAATCAGCCGCGGTCTGCAGCTCCGAAAATAGCCAGGTGTCTTGAGTCATTCAGTGATGCACTGCCTGGCAAGGTGGAATCGTCCGGCGAAATGGCTGTGAAGTGGATTTAGCTAACACCTCCCCTCGCTGAGCAGCCAGTGCCGATCGTGTGGGTGGGCGGTGTCCAACTCTAAGGAGAGGCAGACAAGGTCTAATGAGAGACAGACAAGGTCTAAGGAGAGACAGACAAGGTCTAAGGAGGCACTCGATTGGAATGAAGGAAAGGAAAATGACGCGATAACTTACTAGTCGTGGGCAAACCAAGTGTGATTCAGAAATTGGAAAGGACAACAGCACTCTCCTGTTGAATCTGCGCGAAATATAAGTGTCCTATTCCAATGTAACCTTTCCTTGGACGACCACATTGGCTCCACAGTCGTCTGTCTTCTTTCAGCTACTTAACGTTGCTACCAAAATTCAAGCTTGTTTAGACAGGGGTACCACATCTAAATTGATCCATGCATTTGTGACATCCCGTCTCGACTTCTGTAACTAGTTTTTGCTGGTCTACCGGCCTGTACAATCACGCGTTCACAGCTGGTGCAAAACTCTGCAGCAAGGCTTGTCTGTCGTGAGCGTCGCAGTTGTCACATCACACAGTGTCGGGGCTACTGCATGAATAAAACTTGTCAGGCAAAGGTTGGAGCTCGTATTTTTTTAACCACGCTTGTTTTTGCCTGCTTGATATCGTTCATGACACTAACCACTTGGTACTGATTTATTTACGATGATTTGTAAAGCACCTGAATAGAGATTAAGTTGTCTTAGAGTGTTAGACATTAAACCTGTTATTCTTATTATTATTGCTATCTTTTGAAGCAGCGGTGCACATAGTTTTTATGTTGGTGCAGCAAACCTTTTCTTCGGAATGTAATATTAAGTACTACAGTGTGTGACATGCCTTAACTGAATAGCTTAAGGATCTTAGCATGTGACATACAAGTAAGACAAAAGTATTTTTAGTATGCTGAGAAATATGGCTAAAGTGTCGCTTAAAATGCGTGGTGTCGAGCTCAGAAGGCATGGAAATACGCCGTGGTGGCTAATCATACGTAAGATACAAGAATATTACATTTATCTAAGAAGCCCGGCCTTACGGAGCTGGTGCGACTCCATGGCAGCGAGACCACGAGCTAATAATTGGTAAGTGGTACTTTTATGGAGCTGCTTACACGCCTACACAAGCACGCACGCATGCTCACACACGCACACACACACTCACCTCTACCCATTTGAACGCACATGAACCAACGCACAACACGAAAACAAGCACCTCGGCAACTAAAAAGGACAGCCGTCGCCGATCGCTATTGCATTTAAACCGGTGCCGTCAACTAGTCTGCCACTGTCGATAGAAGCATTTTCTAAGATCAGGTCCGTCTGTCGTTCACGTGGCCAAACAGTAAGCGTGGTTCCTGTACCATAGCACCTAAAACATTGTTTGCTGGCGTTGTAATTACTACCTAGATCTAGTCGGGATATTTCAAATGCTTGCAGCTATTTTCTAACCTTCACGTTCTCCCGATGTTCGCTTAGTTTTACAAGAAAAATGTTGACCTCTTAATTAAAATACTGATTAGTTAGTGAAAACAGTATACGTAAAAAATAATTGTCCTCGTGTCCTAATCTGGTTTCCCCAGACCAAAGTAGTCATTGCCTGAGCTCCAAAAGGACAACGAGAGAGAGAGAGAGAGAGAGAGAGAGAGAGAGAGAGAGAGAGAAGAGAGAGAGAGAGAGAGAGAGAGAGAGAGAGAGAGAGAGAGAGAGAGAGAGAGAGAGAGAGAGAGAGATCAAGGGATTCTCATGTTTCATGTTTATCTGTCTTACGATATCAAGTCTGAGTTTTCTCCATGTGTGGAGTTCTAAAAAATTTTCAAACATTTCAGCGGCCTTAGGCGCTGGATCAAGATTCAGAATGACTACCGTAGCACAAAGACCAGGCAGTAACTCACCACCCGTGCATTAAAATGCACTGAATTCTCATACATTAACTTTTAGTCAGGCGTTTGAGTCTATACTTGATGTCACAACTTTTTCGCAGGAAGTCCTCGTCGATCAGATTAGCCAAACTACAAAGTCTCATTAATAAACTGTGCAATTACATGGCCAGAAAAGGCGCATGTCTTATTTTTAGCTGAATAAATTGATGGTTATAAAAACTCATTTAAATATTTTCAAGAAGATATGAAATGCCATCACTGAGTATTTTCCTCGCTTCCTAGCGCATCCTAACGAACACAAAAAGTATGCTTTCCGCTAAAGCAAGAACCGCCGGAAGTAAGGATTAAAATATTGTTGAGGTTTATTAACACGGCTACGGACTGGCTTCAAGTGACGAAACCTTCTGAGAGCTGCTGTCTATTCATAGAGGTCAGTGAGTCTTATTGATACAGCTTAACGGAGTATGAAATAATGAATACTATTTGGACTGGCAGGGTTCAGTGTACTCCCAGTGCATTTCATCAGAAAAATCTCTCGTCAACAGTTCTTATGGGTTGTGAGCTCTTAAATTGGAACTCGTGCAGCTTATTGAAACGATGCGATACGCTTAGTTAGCAGCCTCTAACGTTGGCGTCGAAGTTCAGTACTATAGCAATCTCGTATCCGGTTTGGTTCGTATAGACGGTAATCTCCCCAAAAATTAGACCGACAAGCAAATTTCGACCCGGAGGTAGAGCTCTAAGCCATTATTTAAGCAGTTGCATAGCCCATGCGTCTGCAAAGCATTTAGCCTTATACACACCTCCAAGAGTTCTCTGGATACCAACCTTGAACTTGATTTCTATTGGACAAAGCTCTTTTCGTGCTCTCTTCCAAGATACCGGTGGCCCTCCTCCCGAGATGTGCCGTCAAGTTGAGCAGGCACAGACACAACCAAAGGTCAAAGGTCAGTCATTGTGCATTCGAGGCTCGCTGCCCCTTGCAGCCGCTGGTTAGTGTCGCGACTTCTGGGTTCAAATAGAGGGGGAGGGGTATTTTATGCATAGGTCGACATTAAAACAGAGCCGCACGCTCCACAGGTGTTGTGGTACCGAGGAGACGATGGCAACGTGGAAGGTTCATACAAGGCTGCACGCATGCTGCATGCATCGCACCTGTGAACAAATCCACCGATTAACTAGACCAATTAACCATTTTAGCCGTTCAGCAGCGAAGTTGATTCGCCAGAGCCGGAGGCTGGGCATGAATTCAAGGACAGAGGCGACGGCTCCAAGCAGCAGCAGCACCGCGGCAACTGGAGTGGCAATTTGGATTTTATGTTCTCCTGCCTTAGCTATGCCGTGGGAATTGGCAACGTATGGCGGTTCCCATATTTGTGCTACAAGAATGGAGGAGGTTTGCGGCATTGCAAACGCTGGAAGCTCGCGCTTGCTCCAGCTCGCATAGCTCATTCAATGTCAAGGCTGCCGTGCTGGCCTGTCACGAGCCTCCTCTTCTTTGGAATCCTTGGAGCCGAGGACGTCAAATCGAAGGCAGCGAATATCCTGGCACTCGCCGCCTTCATTTGTAGGTGCTTTTTTGATACCATTCTTCATCATGCTTGTGCTTGCCGGCATGCCGCTATTCTACTTAGAACTAATTCTTGGGCAATACGCCGGCCGAGGATTGGTCGGAAGCTGGAAATTCAGTCCACTGTTTACAGGTAAGCGGCTAAAGAAACGCTCGACAGGAGTGACGCTATAGGCGAGCACAGATTTATAATATATATATATATATATATATATATATATATATGTATATATCCGGTGGTACACTCGAAGGAACGGGAGTTGAGCTGCCGGTCTGTTTCGTTCTTTTCCTATCTATCACTTTCTCGCCTCCCTCGCTCCCCCTCCCTCTCCTGCCCTCCGATTGACTACAATCGAAACTGCCACAGCATTTCTTTGGTTTGAATGCGATGCCTTTCACAATGCCAGCTGAGCACTCTCTGGGAGCAAAGACATTTCTAATTAATACAAATACAGTCGGTTCAGCGTGTAGACATCGGATATAGGAATACTCCGCATAAGCGTATAGCTGTTCCACGTCCCAGATTTACCCTAGCTATAGTCTCACTCCGCATATGGGAATACTCCGCCTATAAGAATGGCCATTTGCCAGCCCGAGCGTATTCTCATAAGCGGAGTCGACTGTAATGTTTATTATTAACACTATTAAAAGAGTTCTTAGCGAAACACGGATGCACAGTTGCCGCGATAAATTTGATGAACGGCTCGTTGTCGTATTCTTGTCAGTCGCAGTTGTAGATCTAACAGGCTCATAAAGGAACTGTCAAACCATGCGCTAGAATAGGACGGATTTTCAGATGAATGCTGAAAATCAGGTGTATGTCAGGTGGAGGTCAACAAGGTGAATATCCTTCTGGGAACTGAGCACTAGGGGTGACAGTGGACCTCTTTACTTGCTACTCGTACCGGCTTGTCTGGGGGGAAGGGGTAACAGAGTCCAAAGTCGAGTAACGGTAGCTTACAGGTGGCTTCCGGTGGAGGCTCTATGGGTGGAACTTTCGTTTCTTTCCCTATTTAACGGAAAATCGCACCCGTGCAGGCAAACATACACAAAGACAGTATGCTTACATTCAAAGCTTAACGAGGGTAAATTTTATTATCGTAAAATAAGAGACTTTCGGGTAACTGTTTGCGGTGCAAGGGTAAATTTGCCGGTTTTAGTGTCACGTTACCGCCTCGTCATTTCGTACTGTTTGTTTTTCACCGTCTCTTGTTGTGGTCCGAATTCATAATTTGCTTAGCGTGTGTCTTCCTTGTTCTAATTTATCTACATGGCACGCTCGTGTGTTTAATTGTGTAGGCCTTGGATATGCGATGTTTCTGGTGTCTGCCTTCGTGTCACTATACTACAACGTCCTCATTGCCTGGGTGTTCTACTACCTTTTCGCTTCGTTTGCGGCGGACGTTCCCTGGAGACACTGCAATAATGCTTGGAATACCGCATGTAAGTTACAACTATCAGTGAGCCGTGATGATTTCCTGGCTATATAACCAAAAGACAAGCTTCCTCTTCAGAGTAGATGAAATACGAATACCAATATTTTGATCTCACACGGCACAATGCAAATGGCATTAATACTATTTTTGAGCTACACTCTAGGTTCCTTTGCAGCTGCTTCCAGATTTATTACCAGCAGCAAATTTGTGAAAATCTCCAGCTCCAAGGAGTACCAGAGTTTGCCAAGCCATTGTGCGTTAAGGTGCTTTTATCTGGAAGAAGAGAGAAATTCACTCCTCACAAGCGTAAAGTTGGGCAGCTTCGTATTGTAGGCAAGTTTCCTGAGCATTTTGAATCCTGAAAAGTGCTAAGATATTCTAAATAGGCAAATCGTTTTAAAGTTTACCATCGTTTCAGAAAGTTCATTTACGAGCGCTACAATGAGTGTGAAAATGACCGCGACGCTCTATCTTTCAATCAAGAACTACCATGACCGGCGGTTCGAAAGCCTAACTCACCCAGTGTATCACACCGTAGCACTATTGCAGTTGATTCTCAGCCTTATTTCTGCGCCAGAATATTAGCAGAATATCAGTATTGAAGCTGGACATAAAAGATCTGCCTGGTGATGCTGTGATGTAGCTCGATTCGCTTTGGTTCGTTCTGGTTCAGTCCATGTCGTGTGGCCGCCAGGTCACGTCCACCAGGTCCGTCACCTATCAACCTTCGCAAAGATCTCTTCTCCGTTCATTGTCGTTATGCATTTATAAACTCTGCAACTCTGCAGAGGGTAATTCAGGCCCTCGGTATAGGATGTTGACAGAAGCATTTGCTCTGTGGATCCCAGACTATCGAACTCACAAGATTCTTGAGCAGCTACAACATTTCTACTTCAACCGACTGTACTGTTTTTCTTCTGTCGATTCGGGCACATTATTTACATTTACTCCCCGCTGACACTTCCACTCTGCATAGCTCATCGACTGTTGTCCTATTCAGCTGTGATTCTCACTCTTTCTCTCTCTCTCTCTCTCTCTCTCTCTCTCTCTCTCTCAGATGTGTGTGATAAGGTCTGTTTTCTACCCATACGCATTGAAAACCAATTAGGCTTTGAGGCTATCGAAAACTCACAAGCATAGCAACCCCTTAGTCAGTGGCAGAGCTAGAATATTTTCATTTAGAGGGAAAAGACCTTTAAAATTGTATGTAGGGGATATGACCTGCAATATTTTCAAGTAGGTGGGTTTAAACCCGAAATTAATGAAAAAGTATAGTGCAAAATCTTAGTGTTTATTCGACGCGAACTCTTCGGTTGCTCATCGAGTGGAACTAAGATATAATTTTGTCCTTGGTGACGGTCGGGGGGAGGAAGGTTGGCGTAGGAATAGGGAGCAGCCAGGTCGCTGCTCCGCAGAAGGATAGGTGGCAAATGCCCCCTAAACCCTGGTTCTTCACTGCCCTTAGTCTCTACGACCCTGTTGACTTAAGTAGCGGAATAACTTACGCAAATATAGATTCAATTCTGAAGACGCCCAGCTGTACTTTCCATTCGAGCCCTCAGAAATACGTGCACTGTGTAGCTGGTTGGCCGACCGTCACTCGGCCGGTGCACTCTGTGCGATCTTGAGATCAAGAGGGAAAATATGGCTGATTTATGGCTTTGTTATGTGTATTGTATGGACCGGTAGCCTTTATGGTCTTGGTTATTCATGTTGTGGCCTGTGGCCTAGTTATTACGGCTGCGCCTAGTTTATGACCCAGTAAAGTTTATGACGTTGCGGCCAGTTTACTGGTCTTTCCATTTGATGATGGCGATTTATGTGGGAGAGTTGGGGCCTGCAGAGGCCTAGCAGAGCTGCTGAGTACGCCGGGCAGAGCGGTTGCGTGGTTGCGCTTTTGCCCACCGCGATGTCCGTTAAAATATACGTATTGATGAAGCCTGACAAGGTGCTCGTGTGCCATCGCGTGCGAACCCGTCACACTCAACTTTGCCCTGATTGATAAACTGGATGCCTGCTTTGCATCCGGTCCGGGCAACCAGCCAATTTGCGTCAAATAAACAATGATAAAACCAATTCTTGGCATAGGACACTCTGAGCGTACGCTGGAGTAATTGCCCTCGTTGAAAGTGCCGTAGTTTGGCAATGGTCAAGCGTAATTGTAATTAAGTGCTTTTTTTTACGACTGCTCCATCTTCAAAAGGTAATTCAGAAGGCCGGTTCTCTCTGGAGACTACACTGTTGTTTTCTTAAGCAGTGGCCTAACAACAGCCTTTATGAAAGGTGTAGGGACAAGACCTGAAGCAGAGGACATATTTATTATGTCACTTATGGATATTAGATTGAGGCATCGCACAAGTAGGACAGTTTGAATAAGGTCAAGAAGACTAGTAGTCTTCTTTGACAAGAAAACGAATTTCGGGATGAGATCGCTCGTGGCACCCCTTGAATTTAGACATTGATGAAGTGCATGGAATTGAGGACAGAAGTCCAGAGGAGATGCTGCTACCTTAGGGAAGAAATTTAATCTTACCTGCTACCTTAGGGGCGGACTCTCTGATCTTGCCGATCTGGCTGAAAAAAGCTAGAGAAACGATAAGCTATATGACCGCAAGGATCACTAGGTAAAGAGCTAACCTGCAAGCGATTAAGGCAATGGTTGATGCTAGATATTAGCATTTTTGGATTGTGTTCCTGTGATTCAATCAAATATTTTCTAGAAGATAGACTAGGTCTTTGCAAGGATCGATCAGTATGATCTACAATAGTCATCATATGCCTACCGATCGAATCTCAGTTCTGATCTTATGTAAGCTTAATCAAGCTCCCGCTTAGCAGAATTAGCTAATTTAATGTGCGGTAAGCCATGGGCCACCTGGGAGAGGGCGAGTGACAGTGAGCTTTAGCTCTAGTTGAACTCTTACGTCCCAAGTTCAGCCTCGTCGTGCCCTCAGGTCCTCTTGGGATAATAAGTTAGCTGCTTCATTCGTTCACTTAAAGCTACTGGCGACAAAAGCTTTCAATCTATACTTTTTTCTCTCTAGGATATATGGTTTTTGATCACGCTGGAGGTGCACGGTCTAACGAGAGCTACTTTTGCCGGTTCCTTGATGGCTTATTATGATAGATTTTCTGCTATCTGTGAGAAATTATGACCTATACTATGCCGTGGGAGTGAGTCGTGCGTATCGTTAAGGACCATTACCCGAGTGAACGTTACCTGCGTTGTTCTCAGCGGATCTCGCCTCCACGTCCGTTCGGTGCGTATTCGGTTCAAGGTCGTCAGCCAAACTTCATCAGTTGGCGGTCACTCGATAGCGCTGCCTAGCACGGTTTATCTACGAGCTTGTGGTACAGCAGTATCGTCCTCCATGGGCATCTTGCTAGTCGTGATTTGTGACTGTTCGGAGATGATTAGCTAGCCGCCATTGGCGGATCTTTAATCAGCTGTAGACCCATAGATTTACAAACTTTTCAGCTTTTTCTCAATCTTATTACGGTGCCCTGAATGTGGCCAACATGCCGAAGACGTCAATATGGAAAAAAGGTTCTGATCAGCTCAGCGTTTGCTGTTTACTACAGATTTCCAGCAGTACATTATAGGAAATATTTGGCTTATCCTTTCCTTAAGTGCACGCCCTCTGCTAAACATGACTTACTTTTTGACATTAATATCTGTTTTTGGCCTGTGCGCCTTTTTGGCATGTTTTTGCATGTTTTTGCATGTTTTGGCATGATTTGGCCTTTTTGGCATGTGTGTACCTCTGTGAGTCAAAAAATTAAATTTAAGTTCATTCAGAAAATCTATTACGGGTACCTTACTAAATGCTGGCTAGGGTTTCAGGTTTGCAGCGAGTGAGTTTTCGATTTATAGCATTTAGCATTGCACATCTTCATATGTGGTTATGTTATCAATATCAATGCCAATGTCAAGTTTTAATTGCATCTGTCAACTAAAAATTACCTTGCACTCTGATTAAGGACTGGCCAAAGGAGCCAATCGTAGCTGGCTGGCTTTCTACGAACATAACCAATGTCGAAGCCGAGTAACGGTGACAACGTTAACAAACGGAGCTTCGGCGATGCAGCCCCCCCCCCAGGCCCCCTACTGAAGGGGTGGCGTGCCCTCAGAAGGGCGCGCCACCCCATTCGGCCTCACCAGAAACGTCAAGCTGTGCTCGGTATTTGTAAAATGAATCGATATTTTTAGCTAGGACGCCTTTCTGGATCCTGGTGAGAACCGGCAGCTTCCCTGGCGATTTCTTGCAGATGTAAATTTGCATTATGCGGATACGACCGTGCGCTGACTACGCGACGCTACGCTCAGAAAAACTGCACTGTCTCAAAGCCGCTGCTACTGAGCAGGCTCTGAAAATGAAGGTGATATTTTCTCAGCGGTACTCCTGCCAGAGAGATATCCCCCGACACAGGGAACACTCAGAGCACGACTTGACTTCATTTTCCGAGTCGGCATCACTTGAGATCAAAATAAGCAGTGACTTATGAACTCAGTGCCGCATACCGATTGCATGCTCGGTCGGACATGCGGCAAGGTTTACACTCAGAGGAAGTCATTTTGCAAAGTTGATCCAGCATCCGGTTATTGTTACAGCATGGTCGATTCGTAGCTTTTTCTTAGCGTAAAATGGTGGGTTCGGGTACGACCATAATTGTATGATTACAGTACTATCTATGTCAATTTGTCGCGTCTTGATGCCGTTGATGCCAGGTAGCATCTGAAGAGTGATTAGTGCTCGAGGTGTTTCTCTAGAAAGATTTTTCCCTGCAGACCTTTCCATTGGACGGGGATTTTTCCCGAGCACACATATGCCTTTATGTGTGCCTGCGTGTGTGTTCGCGTGTATTCGAGGCAGGATCTGAAATCGTCCGCTATAGACAGCGAGATTCGGTTCAGAACCTCCAGGAATCAAAATGAAAACTTCTCCGTGACATTTGAATGCAAATTGACCCTACGTCAGCACTTGGACAGCGTCCCCTTCGATACAGCCTTCCCAGATTACAAGCGATTTGTGCTTTAAGTGCCTGTCTTTTTCTTCATGTGCGTAGCGTAAAATTTAATGGGGAAAAGGCGTGGGAATAAAAGGAAATTAAAGCAGACCACTGCCGCTGGGCCTGTCTCTTTTCGCGGGCACGATCGCGCATGCGCTGCACGCGTGTTTTCAGCATCGGCTCCTCATTACCACGCCCCTTTGCCAAGTACGACGAATGGTGGGAGGGGGGCCATAGAAGAGGGCGTGTTTTGTTTGAACTCCTACGCCCGGGTTTGCCAAGAGTGGTCGCTTAGCCGCAGCCGCTGTCGAAGTGCCCTCCACGGCAGCTAGCTTGTAATGATTGGGCAGATTGCAATTGTACGGATTGTGACTTCAGCTTGTTATTGGGCGGATGGCCGAACTGACTCACGCTGCTGTCCGACTGATGAGATCGGTCGACCCTGCCTTAGTTTGCAGTGATACTGAAAGCTTCCGGAACTGCACCTCCGTGAATGGCACCTGGTTCAACAAGACGTGCTGGTCAGCGGACCACTATTTGTTTGAGAACTACACCAGCACAGCGAGCTCTGATGGTCGCCAGTCGGCTAGCTATGAATACTTTCAGTGAGCTCTTGCGTTGTGGTTCTGCCGTCAAAACTCCGAAGGGAGATCACACGGTCTCGCATGTTGCAGCCACGCCGGTGTCTAGCAGCGTGATCGCGGTCGTAGTGGCGGCGGCGGCTCCTATGTTCTGTAGTTATGAGGACAATCTAATTTCTCCCATTTCGTCGACTCATTCATGGATTCTTGTCTTTATTAGTTATAAGGTGCTTGAAATCTCAAGCAACATCACTGAGCTCGGCGAAGTGAAGTGGGAGATTGCTCTGTGCTTACTGCTGGCTTGGACCGTCGTCGGACTGTGCTTGTTCAAAGGCATCCACTCGACGGGAAAGGTGACGCTGCCGTTTTGTTGCACAGCCACGTGTAGCTTTGGACTGTTGAGACTCGGTTGAGGTGGCTATTAATCATTTTTGAATTGCACCCGCCTAATATGTTTCGGTGTTATGACTATCAGCGAGCCGAACCAAGTACTGAGCAGCTACAGCGAACTATAAGCGAACATTGAGCCGGTAAAATACCTAGCAAGCCAAAGGGGGTTCGACGGTGCCTGGCTCGGAGAAAAAAGACATTGCTGTTACCTGTACGTGAGAGATGCTGGTAGCGCTTGCCTTGACTAGTACTCAGCAACAAGCTTAATCACATTGGATCAAAACGGCTGGCAACCAAGTTATTGCTCCCGAGGTAACGGTATTGTGGAATCTCTGATAATCTAGTGATCCTGACGACGAATGTTTCATTCCTGGCACAGTACGCGGTTGGCACTCAAACATGTTCGCTCGACCTTGCATTAAAATCACTAGCTTTAGCTGGCAACTGTTGAGAATTTCTAATCTCTTCGCACACCTTAATGTAACTGAGATATAGGTCCCGGAAGCTGTAAGACGTTCGGTGCTTGTCCGGCAGCCACTCATCAAATGAAGCCGAAAGCTGGAAGTACCCAGCCACCAGCATCTTCTCGGGGAAAGCAAGGGATACCCTTCAAGGCGACTTTTGATTGTGTCACCTGTCGCATCGAAACTCACTACTGCGTGGCTTCCCTCGGGTTACAATACAAAGTGACTGATTCTGCCCGCTGCACTAGTATATGCGCCTATTCATATGCGAACTCAGCAAAATTGTCTCGCAAATCTATAGCAGTCTCGCTCCCTTATTGCCGGAAAGTCATTCGATGCTACACAATAACTTGCTCCCGGTCCATTGCTCCTCGCTTATTACTGAATTACCAAAAGAATATGTAACTTTTCCCGTGCCGACCGGTTACTGCTATGCCGGTGGAACACTTTGCAGTACCAACTACATTAGCAGACTACAACAGATATGACGCGTGAACCTCGAAGTCAGTAGGTTCAAACCTTTGCTTAGGAACCAGTTGTCTCTTGAACAAAAATAATATATATATATATATATATACTTCATTTGCACAGTGCCCCAAGAGAATCTCTACCAAGGTGCTTCACATATACTGCAGGGCTCGAGCCCACTACCTTGGTCGTCAAAGGCGAGCACCTTAACCCCAGGGCCAAACCAGGGCTATATCCGATGTAGTGAGACTATCACGTGAACAGATGAAGGTACGCAGAGCAAGGTCCTCATATAATTTTCAAAGTTCGTAAGAGAAAAGTCTGCTGAGTAGTTTTAGAGCGACTTCGGGCTGTAGCAATCGTTACACCTGCGGCTCCGCTCCACGGTAGGCGATTGCATCCGTGCCACCTGACTTCCTATGCTTAATTCAGGCGCCTCCAGCTCCACCAATTTCCGGAAGCGCAGCTGCCAATACGTACCTGAGTATTTTGACTCGGTTTATTTTTTTTTAAACTCGTATTCTCCGTGCAAGAGGAAGAATATTGGGTAGCGCCTGCACAGTAAGAAGACTAACACCGAAGAAAGTTGGTTGGTGAAACCTATACTGATAGGTTTGCAGAGACAGCTCGTGGAGCCATTGTTCAATCCTTCTCCGATTGTTGCTTATTTCTTAATTAACTCATTCAGACCAACAGCAACTGCACAGGTGAACTTACTTTAAGTTCTTTTTGATTCCTTGGAGTTCCATGAGCATTTGTGAGGAGGAGAGTCGCGAGAGCCAATTTAGTGGGCATATTGCTTGCCGCCTGCTTGCCAAGGGATGCCGGACGTTTTGAGCTGACTTCTGGGGGTGCTATTACGACGACTATGTCGTGATCGTACCATCGTGTACTTAATCATTAAAAATTACTCAAATATTGGCTTAAAATTCATCTTTGATTGATGTGAAGTGCCTTAAGGCGTATACGGAGTATATGCTCATATATATATATATATATATATATATGAACATTATAATCCGTATACGTATACACAGGTATATATCTTGTGTACCAAAAAACAACCCACCCTGAGAATCAGCTCACATCTCAGACAATACAAAATTAAGGTCCACACATGGTTCCAAGTGGTAGCATTAATATGAGGAAGCAACGAATGTTAGAATTGTGCATGCATGCCGCCGGCTAGCCTACCATATTTTCGAACGATATTTTTGGTCGCACCTTCAGAATACAGTGAAGTAAGAATTATGCAATTGCCAAGTATCCCCCACTTGAGAAATGCATCTAAACGCTTGTGTCGGACACTTAAGGAATGGTAAAGCTTTTAGATATCCAGTTTTTGGCATGCACAGATATAGGCCAGAACTGGTTCGAGACTAAGCAAACAATAAATACTCCAGGTAGGAGCAAGAAGCTTCCACTGAGTTTCCAGATAGAAAAATAGCCGTGGAACCGCCGCATATACTATTTCAGAAGTCTTGGGAAATATTGGAGAAGCAAAAACCATGTTGATCTTTATTTATATAAATTATTTCATTAAGACTAAGTGAATGAGGTAAATAAAGTGTGTACATTTGGCCAACAAAGAGAGTTAAGATATAGGAAATAATTTAAAAGAATTCTTAAATCCTTGGGTGGATGAGAAAACTCAGCTTTTCTATCGCTTCATCAATTTCTTATGCCTTTTCGAAGTACATCCGGTCTATGGCTGGACGTTCTCAAATAGCATGATTTGAGCCCTTGATGTTTTTTTTGAGATAATACAAGACATGGTTGTTAAGATATATTTTTAGAGAGGTGGATTCTCGGTGTACTTAATAAATCTTACTTCGCAGCGGTCAGAAAGTGCAACAAAATAGCTTCCTTACAAAATGGTGACTATTTCGGAAGCCAAAAGTGTTTTCTCGCGATGCAAAAATCAGATCATTATTACACCTGGTAAGTAAACCGGTTATTATCATGCACTATTCGCTAAAAATACAGTTAGCTTATGCTAATCCTATGTTCTGGTGAAATTCTATGGCCAGAAGTCCACAAAACGCTAAAATATTTGAAGTTAAGTTTTTATTTCTAAGGTGCGTGTATTTTTCGGGCTACCGCTGTATGTTCGCACGCGCGCGAACGCACGCGCGCACACACACACACACACACACACACACACACACACACACATATATATATTTCTTGCAATAAGTTGCAAAGCACTTAAGGTTCTCGTAGGGAGCAGTATGAACAATCTATTATTATTACTATTATCTACCACTATATATATATATATATATATATATATATATATATATATATATATATATATATATATATATATATATATATATATATATTATATTTGTTTATATTTATTTAGTACCAAAGTACCAGGTACCAAATCCTCCTTTATCTCAGATTTCTCCAATCTCATTTCGATTCTGTGTGCAAAATCAGCAAATGTAAAGCGCCTAGAAAGAAATTGAGTTCTCTGAGGGCGCTTTATTAGGTGCACTATTATTATTATTATCATAATGATAAGAAATCGATCCTTCCTTGTTATGGGTGATCTCAACGTTCACTTTGATAACTTATCTGACGCCTTCAGCACTGAATTTCGTGCATTGACTGACTCATTGTCTCTTGTGGCTCATGTGCATGGCCCTACTCACATCAAGGATCACACACTCAACCAGATGTTCTCATACAACTGCACTTTGTCATCACCAATTATTACCAAATCCTGCTTATCTGACCACATACAGATCTCATTCAATCTACAGTGTGTGCCTACATCCTCCTCTAAAATAACATGTGAATCGCGAAACCTCAAGACCATTGACATCAATGCTGTCCGTGCGAGAATATCTGCTTCGCCACTGCTGCTCAGTCCTCCCTCCGATCTGTCACCATTGGTAGATAGCTACAACACGACACTAGCTGACACGCTCGACGAGTTTGCACCTCTGACTAAGCGCACTGTTCGCCCTCGCGCAGACGGCCTATGGTTTACCGCAGACATTAAACTAGCTAGGTCTACTGAGCGAAAGCTTGAAAAAGCATACAAGAGATCATGACTGACTGTCCATCGACAGGCGTACGAGGACTACTGTAGGTCATGCCAATCGATCCTAGCAAAGGCCAAGTCTAGCTTCTATACAAACATTCCTGAATCCCAGACGCACAATCCAAAGCTGCTGATGTCGACGATCTACCATCTCCTTAACCATTCCCAGATTAGCTCCTTACCTGACGATCCTTACCTGACGATTAGCTCCTTACCTGACGATTAGCTCCTTACCTGACGATTAGCTCCTTACCTGACGATCATTACCTTGATTCTCCTGAGGATCTGGCCGATCGCTTCTCTCGACTCTTCTCTCTCCTGAAGATAGACAAGATCGGGGAGTCTCTCCTTGCGATGACAACATCCCCCTTAGAATGATGTCCCTCGATTCCTGGCTGCACCTCAATGTCTACATTTAAGCTGGTCACTAATGATCTCGTCTTGAAGTTCATATCCCAATAAAAGAAGGCAACAAGTCCTTCGGATCCTATTCCTACTGTCCTGCTCCTACGTTGCGTTGATCTGCTGCTGTCATGCATAACTAACATCATTAATATGTCATTAGCCTCAGGTCATGTCCCAGCAACTTTCAAAAAAGCTGTGGTCAGGCCACTTGTCAAGAACGCGACACTAGATTAAGAGAACGTGAGCAACTACCGCCCAGTTTCCTTTCTACCATTCCTATCAAAGACACTCGAACGGGTCGTGGCAGACCAGCTGAACTCATATAATGAAACTTCAAACCTTGCTAGTAAGTTCCGGTCTGGCTTTAGAGCTAATCACTCCACAGAATCAGCATTGCCTAGGGTGTACAATGACCTACTTAGGAATGCAGACATAGAAAGAGTATCTCTGCTTGTTTTGCTTGATCTTTCGGCAGCTTTTGATACTATCGATCCCCAAATTCTTCTAGAGCGCCTCTCATCTAGACTGGACATCACCGCACTGCTCTGCAATGGTTTAGATCCTATCTCAGTGGGAGATTCCAGAGTATTGAAGTGAATGGAGAAAGATCATCCGAGGTACCTCTGAAGTATGGGGTACCTCAGGGCTCCGTGCTAGGTCCGGTTCTTTTCACGGTCTACACTCTCCCTCTTGCTGATGTGATTGCCAAGCACAATCTAGGCTTTCACTTCTATGCGGATGACACTCAGTTGTACCTTTGCTTTGATCGCTCTCAGCCTTCGAGCACCTCGAATTCTCTCAACTCACTTGCTGCATGTATTGATGACATCCCCACATGAATGGCAGCAAATTTTCTTAAACTAAACGATGATAAAACTAACATATCAGTTATGGGCAAACGAAGTGCGATTCAGAAATTGGAAAGGCTGACGCTCAAAATTGGCTCTGCCAGCATATCTCCTGTTGAATCAGCTCAAAATCTAGGTGTCATGTTCCAAAGTGACCTCTCGTTAGACGACCACATCAGCTCCACAATCAAGTCTGCCTACTTTCAGATACATAACATTGCTAAAATTCGGGCCTGTTTAGATAAGGATACCACGTCCAAGTTGGTCCATGCATTTGTGACATCTCATCTTGACTTCTGTAGCTCACTGCTTGCTGGCCTACCGGCATGTGAAATCAGGCGATTAAAGCTGGTGCAAATCTTTGCAGCTAGGCTTGTCTGTCATGAGCATTGCTGTTGCCACATCACACCACTTCTCGCCGACCTGCAGTGGCTCCCAGTCAAGAAACGGATCGACTATAAGGTTTTGTCGCTCACTTTTAGGTCACTTCATTCTTGGGCTCCAGCCTATCTCTCAGATCTACTCCCCCACCAGGCCAAGCATCATACCACCCGCTTTTTGGAATCCAACAGTTTACCAATACCTTGTACAAACCTCAAATCCTTTGGAGACCGTGCATTTATTTCGTATGCTCCCAAAGCCTGGGACTCACTCCCGACTTGCGTCACAACATCCCCTGACTTGACCACATTTAAAAAGAACTTAAAAATACCCCTATTTAGGACAGCATTTAGTGGGTCCCTGTGATTCGTCCTTCATGTGCTTATTAGTGCTGACACTGCGCATGCTGCCACTAACCACACTTGCGTGCTGACCCTGTGCATGTCACCCCTAACCATGTTATTCATGATGTTTATCGAGCATGATATTACTCACCATTCAATCGCGGTTCCCTTTGCAGAAAATGTAAAGCGCCTAGAAAGAGATTGAGTTCTCTGAGGGCACTTTATCAAGTGCATTATAATAATAATTATTATTATTATTATAAGTTTCATGCCTAGACAAGATCACGAAAGCACAAACTCAAGGCCCTCCCCCCCCCCCCCCCCGTGCACGGGCAAGCACTCAGGGCACAGAAAAAAGACGTTCACTGGGGCTCTATACCAAAGGTTACTGCTCTCGCAGAGGGGTCACAACCTGCACAGTTTCTTAAAGCATAAGCACATGTTGTCTGAATGTGCTGTATACCTGTAGATCACGTGCTTCTGCTGCAGCGATCGCACAGCGCACCAGCGAGCTAAGTTTACTGACAATTCAGTTGCATGTCTCTCTTATAGGCAGCAGTGCCATAGCCAGAAGGTGAGGATGGGGCATTCCCCCTCCCAGAGGGGGGATGCAGCCCAGGCTGCCTCCTATACCTTTGCTTCCCCACCCCCTGACCGTCACCTGCCACGAAATTACATGCATTGTATTGTACCCTATGTCCTGCTTCCTTGGGCAGCCGCCGAGTGCGTTTCGAATGAACTATGCTATGTACTCTTTAATTTTTCATTACTTGCGGATCTTGCCCCTACATGAAAAATCCTGGCTTTGCTATTGATAGGCAGGGTATTTCACACTCTTTTGGTATGTAGAGCTCAATATTAATTTTTTATGTTGTCAGAGACATCTAATAATATTTTATATTTATTTATACAGTCGAAAGCATACAAGTAGCAGATCTCTGCGCCACTAACATGGAATAATTTTTTTCTAGCACCCAGTGAAGCTTACGGTCAGGATGGAAGGGACTTCATCTGTCCTTCCCCCAACCCCCAGTGTGCGTGAATGCAGTGTGCCGCTACATTGTCTCAGCTCTGCTGCTGTTACAAAATTGTTCCCAAACTCACTAACGTTTGCGTGTCTTGTAGGCAGTGTATTTCACGGCTCTCTTTCCGTACGTGGTACTCATTATACTGCTAGTTCGTGCGGTCATGCTGAATGGTGCACTAGAAGGTATCGTCTATTACATCAAGCCAGACTTCTCTTTACTGGCCAAGGCTGGGGTAAGAGCATGCAATAGGCCGCCGGCATACATGTGGCTGCTTCGTATTAAGTGCTCGCTTTTCGTCAGGGCAATGTTACTTGCCTGCTTCATTGTATTTCATCCATTAGGAATGAAGACAATGCTGATGTAAAAAGAAAGCTAAATGCGAAAGCGAGTAGTGTCATTGACCTCTTGTGTGTCGTGACAGCTTTGCTTCCTGAGCTTCTTCGTGACAGACGTGGCTGTGTGTCATGCTTCCCGGCTTCATGCACTGCCATTCTAGATGACCGACATGGTCAGTAATTGCTAGGAAGCAAAGCGTGGGGGTGTGACACACCGCTTCACTCGTTTGTCGGCCACTGCTGCTACTGCTCTTTTACAGCCATCATTTACTGCTGCAACTGTTCTTTTTTGCAGGTTTGGGGTGATGCAGCAGTCCAGATCTTCTTCTCTCTGTCGCCTGGTTGGGGTGGAATGATAACACTTGCTAGCTACAACAAATTCACCAACAACGTACAGAGGTAACAGCCAGCTGCTCTCGTATGCATTATGTGATGCTGGCCCCTTTCTCTCCAGCTGATGTAACACCTGTAGCAACCCTAGCTGTGTAGTTTTGCAGTCAGGTGCAAGCAAGCACAATCGTTTGCATTGCAGGGATGCTATATTCGTGTCGCTAGCCAATGTTGCCACGAGCATATTCGCTGGATTCGTCATTTTCTCCATAATCGGCTTCATGGCTGCTGAGCTGAACATGCCCATCAAGGACGTGGTCGGCAAAGGTATGTACCATACCATTAAATAGTTCACATTTCTTGGCAGACGGATGTCTGCCTACCATTCAAAGCGTGGCCATATGCCACGAAGCACCAAGCTTCTGCTCCTCTGGCAGCATCGCTTCCTCAGTGCCATTCTGCCAACGTGCCATCTGTTGTAGGTGCCGGCCTGGCATTCGTTGCTTATCCGGAAGTGGTCGCACGCTTGCCCATCTCTCCACTGTGGTCGGTGCTGTTCTTCCTCATGCTGCTCACTCTTGGCTTGGGTACCCAGGTGAGCAGCACACTCCCCTCCCCCTCAACTGTGTATGCACCGGCAGCAGGCCTTGGATAGTAGGTACCTGATATGCATTAACCAGGCTGGCTGCTGGCGAACCCATTCAGGTTCGCCGATTATTGTAAGACAATCATACTAATAGTACATTTGTAGAGCGCCCTCAGGGAACTGAATCTCTCTCTCTCTCTCTCTCTCTCTCTCTCTCTCTCTCTCTCTCTCTCTCTCTCTCTCTCTCTCTAGACACTTTACAGATGCTGCATATAAAGCATTACCAAACGCTTGGTGGGAACATCCGCAAGCAGCAGCCACAGCTTAAGCAGGCACATGCACTCGGAGGTCGAATCAATGGTCCTGTCTCTCCCTAGGACAGAGCTGATAGGGAGCCATCAGGTGGAAAAGCTGACCGGCATTCACACGTTAGCTACCACCATACATATTGGCCTCATAAATTCTGCCGTATTCATATGTACATGCTACATCTGTCAAAGTCAAGATTTGGCCACCTCCGGCGCTTAATTCTGGCCAAGCTCTTTAATTATCACTGCTCTTGAAGGGTTTAATCCCTGTCAGCACTAGTTCGTTGTAGCTTTGTTTGCATTAGCTATTGTTGTCTGATTTCCATGATTAATCCAGGTTCAAGCCGGCCAAACTATTAATAGTTAGTAAAATAGTGTGGAGAACCTCAGCACGAGAGGCAGCCGGTTGTTGCACTTCAAGCTGACCGTCTGGTATAAAGCGATGGCTGCTCCCATTTATTTGCAGTTCACCACAGTTACCACGGTTCACTCATTCCTGCTCGACCTGTACCCGAAGTACCTGCGTGTTGGTTGGCGCTCCTCAGCCCTGGTTGCTGTCATCTGCACTGTATCGTTCCTGTTGGGACTTCCCATGTGCACTCAGGTCGGTGGTGGCATTTCACTGCACATGGCAAGACTGCGTGCCAATTGACCACACTGTTTGCTTGGTAGCACCAACTCTTATATCTGCGAAGCTGCTCCGTAGGCAGGCTTCCGAGACCGGCACTGTGGTGTTTCGGACGATAGGGCTGATTGAAATAGTCCAAAGAAAAAAATAAAAACTGCTGCTGTGATCTTGGTGGTCAGCACTGCTCGCATCCGTCGCAGGGTGGCATGTACGTGCTGCAAATGATGGACAGCTATGCAGCTTCTTACAACACACTGATGATCGGTCTGATCGAATGCCTCGTCATTGCTTGGGTATACGGTCAGTGCACAACAGAATTTGGCTGTCTTGCAGCAGTGCTGCAGACCTTTAGATTGCTCATTATGCTATCATATTCAGCAAGGCTTTGTCGTCAGATCTCTCTCCCTCTCTTTTATTTCCGCGAGTACTGCGTATCTCTCGCGGGCAGGTGCTTGAGGAAAATAGACAGCTCCAGATCTTGATTGCTTTCTTGTAATAAGAATAATAATAACAATAATACACTTTATAAAGTGCCCTCAGAGAACTCAATCACTTTCTCGGCGATTTACATTTGCTGTATAAAGAAATGCCTGCAAATACTCACATCCGATGATTCAGCAAGGAGCATTATTAACAAATTAATCATGTGTATAGCGCGATAAGAGAACTTAATCTCTATTCAGGGGCTTCGCCTACGTCATGGGGCTCCAGCGCACGACTTAGGTCATCAAATACATTCACGCTGACTTTGGTTCGAGGCAAGCACCTTAACCAGTGGACCGAACCCGGGCGGCATTATGAGGCTCACTTGCTCACTTTTTACAACTCATATTTAATGTAAGCATCGTAGTCAGTGGCCTTCTGATTACCAGAAAATCCTGAAAAGTAGAAACAAATTGATCTTCCGTTGGCCACATGGAAACACGCGATACACCCAAGTTGCTGGCCAACAAGTTTTCTTAGTCGGAATAGCAGTATCTTTGCAGAGAGATCTCTCTTGCTACTTTCTCACTTGTGCAGTCACTATTGTATGCACGATCCTACCTTTCTCAGTGAGAATTAGGCGCAGCAGCACCTATTATGTTGACTGGTGCCTGTATCAAAATTGAAGAACTACCGGTAAGGAAATTTCCATAATCAAGTGCTTCTAAACAAGAATGGGAAGCTGTGATCTTGTGTCTAGTCCAGTCGATTTAAGACGGATTAAAGCATTTTTAGAAAGGAATTGCCTTCAATCACACTGCTACCATAGTACCTAACACATGCTTTGCACTTGACTTCTTTCTACAGGCATTCCGAAATTTTCTGAAAATATAGAGGCAATGTTGGGCAGTAAACCGTCAATTTGGTGGACAATTTGCTGGAGATTCATTTCTCCGGCTGTAATCGCGGTAAGTGATTTCGATTGAAAGAACCTTGTACTGTGTGCAAACGAATTGGGCTGATGCTCGGGTATGTCAAAATCGGGAGAATGGAGGTAGTACAATTTGTATTTTTTCTAGTTTATACTCATCTTTACATTTATCGAGTTCAACCCACTCACGTACAACAAGGTCAAGATGCCGTGGTGGACTGACATGTTGGGCTGGATGATGTCATTTGTGTGCATCCTGCCGGTGCCGATCTATGCCGTTTACCTCATCAAAAAGCATAGAAAAGGAACCGTATTGGAGGTGAACTCATGTAGTGAAGTTGATTTTGATGCTGCTGCTGCTGCTCTATTTCCTACTATGTTTCATAGCATGTAGCTATCATTGCCTCTGCTTTAGTATGTCTCGCGTGCTGATTATTGCAAGCTGAATACCGTGCAGACGTGTGACCACGTTCGTGAGACTTGGATTCCCTTTCTAACTGCTTTAGACCGTAAAGCTTCTTTCCAAGCCGACCAAAGACTGGGGTCCTGCAACCAAGCTGCTACGCCAGCACCACGGCCATCCGGTCGCTGCTCCAGAGGACCTCGACGAACGAGAGATCCTCAATGTTGTGCTCACGGAGTCTTAGATGCCTCTCCACCTCGATGAGCAGCAGCTTTGAGCCGCACGGCAGCATCACTGACGTCAGGTCACGTGCTGGCAAGCAGGAGCCGTTCAATCATTATTGCTGTGTAGCAGTTGAACATTTTTTAGACGATGCTTCGAAGGGTGTCGATGACATCGTCGTCCGGCGCCAGGAACGATAACGAGCTTGCTCTATTCTGGCTGTGGAAAGCTGTGGAAAGCTTGCGAGCGCCGGCCACGAAACAGTGAGCCGACGATTCGAGCTACTCACGTGGACAGCTCCACGCCGCCTGACCGGCTGCTCAATGGGGTCGCATAATAACAGCTTTCTGCGTCGTCGTCTTGGAGCAGTGTACTGGTACAAGAGCGAGCTACTCATTTTTAGTCGGTCGGAAAATTATTAGCAGACACCGCCTTCAGGGTTATTGGATATCTGCACTTTTAAGTAGACTCGGATCGTCAAATTTATCAAGTACTATTAAAATAGAGTGTACGACAATTCAGGCTAATCTGCTAAACCTCGGAGGCATCTATACTATAACAACGGTAAGGTCAGTTAATGAATGAGCACCACCGACTCCGCAGATCGTATAGCACTGCAACTATGAGCTGGCTGCACAGCTTCGGTGCACCGATGGCTTTGCAGCCCTCGTCCAGCATCCAAATGCAAGCATGCGTATAGGCAGGGCTAGCTAGATCCATGCCAAACACGATGAATTGCTAAACAGCCCTGTCGGCCGCTGACTACTGACCAATCCCGTATAGCTTTAAGTCTGTTCGCCGAGCGAATGAGTACGAAATCGCGCTGAGAAGCGGTTCTTCTTGGACCACTCGCAGAAAATTCCGATCTTGAAGAGATTCCGGTTACTTCGTATGTCGCTTCTACGAGACCTGTATAAGGCGTGTGTATACAAAAGGCTGGGAGAATGTACTAACACGTCTAGAAACTGTAAGGTAAATCTGCATGTAAAGAGTTTTCTCTTGTTGTGTGTGAGTATTAGAGATCTATTGTGAGGCTGTTCACTTCCCTACCGAGGCAGTACCACCTTGTGCGTTTGGGCCTAATATATAATTCATTTCATTTCTTCGACTTCTTCATTTCATTCCTTCGACTTCCAATCGGCGACTTTACTGTACTAGTTTATTTGTCCGGCTGCGAGAGTGCTGGCATTGGATTGTGAAGTATTTTCTGGATGCGGAGTTTCTCTGTATTACCCAAACCAGCGTCAGGGCGAATCTCGTCGCCTATAAGCTTCACTTTATTATAGCCGGCACCGGCAGGTTATTGACAAGAAATATTGCATTTCATTAAAACGCCACTGACAAACATTGCTTCGAGATCTTAAGTCCAGTTAGGAACTACTGCTGCTGTGTAAATATAATGTAAATGAAAACGTGGCTGCAGCGTTAGAAAGGGCTGTTTAGCGCTAAGATGAGATTGAGCAGACGTCCCGGCTTGCATGCATGAATGCACTCCTTAAGTCTTTCATTACGCTTTCAATTAACAAAGAAATTCATACGCGAGCTTGGTTTTGGAGAACTCTAGTTTAATACGAAAGGTCTCACTAATTGCCCATTGTGACAGATAAATACAAGTGCGTTGGGCCATCCATCGGATTGAAACCCACGACTAGAGGTGAAAGCCACAACAATTCCCACTTTGAGAGTCATAATCAAATCTTGGGTCGAGCCTTGCTAGCAAGCCACAGATAGGCTGCTTTTTGCTGCTCCATATTGAACAGAGTCTGTAGTCGACTAGATTTAGAAACTGGTCGAGCCGGTTTTCTCTGCTGCTATTGCTGACATCCGCACATGGATGGCAGCAAATTTTCTTAAACTAAACGATGATAATAAAACTAACTTACTATTTATGGCAAACCCAGTGTGATTCAAAAATTGGAAAGGCTGACGCTCAACATTAACTCTGCCAGCATATCTCCTGTTGAATCAGCTCGAAATCTAGGTGTCATATTCCAAAGCGACCTCTCGTTAGACGACCTTATCAGCTCCACAGTCAAATCTGCCCATTTCAGCTTCACAACATTGCTAAAATTCGGGCCTGTTTAGATAAGGATACCGCGTCCAAGTTGGTCCATGCATTCGTGACATCCCGTCTCGACTTCTGCAACTCACTGCTTACTGGCCTACCAGCATGTGCGATCAGGCGATTGCAGCTGGTGCAAAACTCTGCAGCTAGGCTTGTCTGTCGTGAGCGTTGCAGTTGCCACATTACTCCACTTCTCGCCGACCTGCACTGGCTACCAGTCAAGCAACGGATTGACTTCAAGGTTTTGTCGCTCACTTTTAGGTCCCTTCATTCTATGGCTCCAGCCTATCTTTTCGATATACTCCCCCATCAGGCCAAGCATCGTACCACCCGCTTTTCGGAATCCAACAGTCTACAAATACCCCGTACAAACCTCAAATCCTTTAAAGACCTTGCATTTAGTTCGTATGCTCCCAAAGCCTGGAACTCCCTCCCGACCTGCGTCAGAACATCCCCTGACCTGACCACATTTAAAAGGAACTTAAAAACACACCTATTTAGGACAGCATTTAGTGGGTCCCTGTGATTCGTCCTTCACGTGCTTATGCGTGCTGACACTGTGCATGCTGCCACCAACCACATTTGCATGCTGACCCTGTGCATGTCACCCCTAACCATGTTACTCATTTTTTTTGTTTATCAAGCATGATATTACTCACCATTCAATTGCATTTCCCTTTGCAGTAAATGTAATGCGCCTAGAGAGAGATTGAGTTCACTGAGGGCGCTTTATCAAGTGCATAATAATTATTATTATTCTCTTACGGATTCGCAATATCCATTGTAGACTTGAACACAAATTTTTTTCGCGGATCTCTAGTAATAAACACTAATAATTAAAATAATAGTATTAAGATAAACATAAATATTAATATTACATATTAATTATGTAACTCATTTTGTGAGTGCAGCTACTTCAAGCGCTTTTTGGAGGTAATGATAGCAAAAGAGTCCATATCCAAAGGATTAGTAATACGCACAGTATTACACTTGGACAAGCATGAAAAAACTCTCACGTATCATGTTTAGGCCAGCATGTAAAAAGCAAACAAGAACACCCACAGAGACACCTATCACTAGGACCTCTGGCGAATAAAGTGCACTGAGTCACGCTCGGGCATGCATTACAAGTAGGCAGCAACAAAAAAGACAAAGTCTCTAGGGTGGAGGAAACTGCCCGGAAAAGATGCGTCTTTAACTGAGACTTAAGAAGATGCAACCTAATTTTAGGTAATGACCGTAGCAGGAAGCGACTCGAAGACTTTCAGTGCATACGAGCTGAAGGCTCGATCACCGAAAAAATTTGTTAACTCATTCACTGAGAGCCGATGGGATCACATGACACTGCTGAGCGAGTGATGCGAGAGCACGTGACTGGAGGAGAAATGAGATCGGATTAGCTGCAAGCGAGTTGAGTGCCTTGTAAGCCAGACTGAGGATCTTGAAGTCGACTCGATGCTTGACAGGAAGTCAGTGACGCTCAGACTGAAGCGGCATTATGTGCCAGCCACACCTATCGCTGACTGACAGGATAGCTATTTTACTTATTAGCATGTTTAATAGCTATTCCTTAAGTCTGAAGAGAATTGATGACGAAAACTCGCTTGTTAAAGCAAAGTACAGCACAAAAAAGAGGCTAGCTGATTTAGCAGCCTCTTATATGTAGCGGCAGAAGAGATTTAAGGATAACTACCACCGCTTGAAGTGGGCAAAGCAGGACTACCAGTTGCAGAACTCAAACCCGCGACTTGGGTCGCGAAGTGTGCGAGTGCCTTATCCCCTGAGCTAAGACTGCCCCCTACCAAAGCCTTCGTCGGCGGCGGCAGATAACGACAGAGCAGGCTCTGAGTAGGTCTGTTTCATCGGCCGACTGGTGACGTCACGAGCTGCGCTTGGCTGGCAATGTGCTACTCCGACGCCCTGGCGGTCGTCGACCGACGGTTCCGCCCGAGCCTGCTGGAGAAAATTGTCTGCAGTTACGCCGCCTGCTGCGCTCTTTAATGCCACGACGAAGCTCCTTCCGAGTCCGGCGAGCGTCACCCCTTGCAGCCAGCCTGTGCCCGGCCTGTCTCGCCAGAACCGCTAGCTGTCGATAGGCGAGCGAGAAGCCGGCGTGCGAAGTGTACGCTAATATCGGCGGGACCGTCAGCCGGACCGGACTTATCGAGTACAATATGACCTCGAAAGGCTGCTGTTGAGCTAGACAGAAAGGCGGAAGTCTAATGAAAAGAAACAGTTCGCGGGGTCGTTATCGACGAGCCCATTCGTCGACGGCGACAGGTGGCAGGCGACTTGATGCTATTGCCGCCGGCAGGTCGCACTCTGTAACTCGACCTAGAGCTGGCTCTGAAACGAATGCGCTCGTTTAATTTCGTAGCCAGAGAAGGAAAGTGCTCAAAGAGTACCTCCCGGAATGCATGCATCTAGCTTCCTCGAGCTCGGTGGCCCCACCGTGAAAATATGGCGGCCTCTGTTAAAAAAAATTGGGGGCACTCTCGCGCTTTCTCTAAAGCGGACCCTGAATCTGCACTCAGGCGGCGAGCAGCACGAAAGGGCCCTTCGGCCTCCGTCTAACAATATTGGTCTACTCATTTTTTGACGAGCTCTAAGCTTCGGACCGAAGCCACCGCCCCAGTCTCTTCAGATCCCTTCTCACTAAAACCGATGCTGTTGGGCTTGTGTATGTAGTACCAGCAACAAAAAATAAGTTGGCATGTTTCCCTCTGGGGAATGTTCAGCTAGTGAACCCGGGCTTTAGCCTTGAGGCAAGGTGCGCGCACTTCACGGCGCAGTTCGTGGATTCAAGACCTGCAGCTGGCAATCCTTTATTGCCCACTGCAAGCGGTGATCATAGCCGCTAAGGCTCTTCTGTCGATGTATAAAAGAGGCTACTTGATCAGCTAACCTTTACTTTTAATTTACCCTGGGTGTCGAAGGTGCGCTGATACAAACGTGTTTTACGGCTTTCACGTCCGGACACAACTAGGACGCAAACACAACGTTCATAACTGTGCTGATCTCAGCCAACGCGCGAGCGACAAATACTGGCGACGCCTGAACCTTATATCGCGGCTAGTGACTTGTAGGTGCAGTACTATTGCATGCAAGTATGCCGAACGTGGCAGCATCAAAAAGCGCCAATACCTCAACATAAAAAGTCCACATCCATTGCGAAGTCTATTTGACAGCGGCGGAGGACGGCAGCCTAGATGTTTACCATTGGGCCATGATAGCCCAGAACGTAACATGCTCGCTATTCACAAGATCGTGGGTTCGAATCCTGCAGTGAGTGATCCTGTGTTGCCAACTGCAAGTGGTGGTGACAGCTGTTAAGTCTCTTCTGCCGCTATAAAAATGAGGTTGTCAAATTAGCTAACATTTTTTTAATGGTTTAACGGCTCAGTTGCCTAGAGTGCAAATCGGCTTAAATCCTATGGCTCGGAGTAATAATAATAATAATAATAATAGTCAAACATTTATATAACGCCTGAAGAGAGCTAAATCTTTTTCTGGGCCGGCACTTGAAACACGTTGGAAAGGAAGCCAATTGGGGTTTTTGATACTATTCGCAGTGCCAGTGTACACCTTAAAGCATACAGCGATACCACTCACAGTATCAGTCCGCCGCGTAAGCTCGTTAACATGGACGATGCTAATGCAGAGGCCCAGAGTGAGACCTTTCGGCGTCCGGGGACAAAGATGCAAAAAATGACGCCCCTCCGCTTGTCAAAAATTGCTTCAAAATAGCTCCACCACAGAAGAAATGCAAAAAAACACACGCTGCCAGGCATGTTGAGTCGAAATAGTTTAACTGTAGTATAGGTACCCGGCAGCTACCACAGCTTTAACTGGGTGAATTTTTCAACCCTTGATCGTGGCAAACTGGTCTATTACAGTTTGAAAGTCAATATTCTCCCGTGTTTCTTTCTCTATATTTAACGAGGCCTCGTTCTTACCCAATTGATGCTCTCAGACAAGACAGTATTATCTTCAGCTTGCTAAAGTAACGTCCACAATTGGCAACTAATTCAGCTATGGTGAAGAGGGCTTGCAAGGCAACTCTCAAATTAGAGAACGCAAATTCTCCATAACTGACAATGAAAGAAATGAGTTCCAGTGGTGTCTTTATGTCCGAGTGCTGACGTGTGGCAGGAAGCATTTTACAGTCGCATACTTCGTTGTGTAGCTCTTTTTCATCAACGTCTGAACAATAGAAGCCTCCAAGATCTAGACGTTGCTGGTGGAGCTTGGCCTGGTCAATTGTCTGTAAAAGCTTGTCGACTTCCGACAAGAAACCAAATTTGGCATCAAGATCTGTGAACCGGTAAACCTAGTTGTAATTTCTTGTGGAAATAGTCTATGAAGGTTTGTTCGCACCGCGCACAGAACGCTGGCACATGACCAACACCAACAATTTATTATACTACTCACAGAGCAGAGGGGAGCACGACTTCCTTCGCCTCTCTCTCTCTCCCACTCGAGTGCCCTCTCCTCAACCATGGCTGTTCATTGGCCGACCCCGATGGTAAATCCACCATCTGTTCACCTGCGGGTTATCGGCCTGGGTCCACGCCTCATTAGATGCTGACCACAGCTGTGTACAGGCACCTCTCGATGATGCTCCCAACAGCTGTTTAGGAAAGGAGCGGTACCGGCTTTCATATAATCAAACCACAGTCTATGCTGTCCTTCACGATTCTTGAAATATCTCCCTATGCCGCGAGACCAACATCCTGAGAAAGTTCTCCGGGCATTTGTGTCCTTAGGCGGGCTCTTTGTTCAACTGCAACTCCACACAACTCACATCTCCTTTTAGCACCTAGTAGTTATTCTTGGCACATGTCTCCTTGGAGTCTTGAAAACTCCATCTCGAGAGAGAGTGGAGGTCACAAGAGGCGTCTTTGAAGTTCATCTTTGGAACCAGCAGTATTTTCTGAACGCGGTCAATCATTCTTAAGATGCAGTACCAACATGGTAATAAAGCCAAAAATTAAAAGTTCAAAATACTATGTAGGAGACTGCCGGCCTCACTTCTTGTTTCAAGAGCTCCACTGGCATCCTCGAACAGTTGCTCTAAAAGACCTACAATGCTGTTCAGTCCGTCATTGATAGCTTGCACAGCCTCCACTCTTGCACTCTACCTTGTTGCAGAGTCACATTCGAAAATGACGGCTAAGACTTTCTTCAGTTCTTCTCAACGCTGAGTTGATCTTGAAAATAATATGTAGGTGCTCTCTATTGTTCCATAAAAGGTAATGACAGTGGAATCTGACTTGCAGCATGAACTCCTTCAAGCTGGGGTTATCACAGTTTACAAAAATTGCCTTCTCATTTTTAGACAGTATTCTCTTTTGGATACCTGACAATTGGCCTGAAATTACTACTGCGTTGTCGTGGCACAGGCAGTGAAGTAAGCCGAGCTTGTGTGGTCTAATAATTTGTCGGTGCTCAGCCGCGGCACGCTGGCTCGCCCTCAATGACGAGACGCAGCCCGCCTTTGGCTGGCAGGATGGTGCGAGCGGACGGGAAGTGTATTTGGACGCGGGTCGGAGGGGTGAACGGCCATGCGCTTGTTGCACTTCGAGCGCCAGCCGAATACGCGGTGATTGAAACCGCCACTCGGCGTCTCTGCGTTGTCGCGTCTGCGCCGCCAGAGCGTCCAGCTACGACTTGGTCAACTTTGTAAGAATTTTTCACTAGCTCAGCCAGCAATAGTCAAGTCCATTGAAGCGAAAACGTACTTGAAATCAAGATTGCTACTCTCACATGAAATTTTTTTAAATATGCACAAGCCATTCTACGTTTGGCATCCCATTGGCGTTGGCGCCCGGGCCATCTGTTCCCCCATGACCACCCCTTGCTACGTACGTCACTGCCTAGGGCCATCTCCGGATATGCAACTGAGTGCCTGCTGCTTGGCGTCCGGCTTTTATGCGGCGTCAGCCATAGATTGTCGCATAATCGTTTCCTAGCCATTACAATTCAGGAACCGCGAAGAATGGCTGTCAATCGTAACCTGGCTGGTTTAGTTCGGCGCCGTTCAGCGCCGACTTGCTGGGCTCTTTTATGCGTAAAAATTTGAATAGCTAATTCTAGACTGAACCTGAAGCTGCGCACAGAATACGCTGCAGTGCCCGGCAGAAATTTACGCTTCTTTGAGAAGAACTCGATACGTTCATTGGAGAAACCGGAGCTATCGATGCTAGCCGCGCGCTCGGCCGGTATTAGACCGGTAGGAAAGCAGTGCAACCTCTTTTGTCGCTCTTAAAGTATGGCCGATTGCCTCGTACAAAAAGTCAATATCCCTCCTGACTACTTGCACGCCTCTAAAGGATCTTCCCTGATCTTTGGGAGAGCCTGTCGCTGGAATGCAAAGGAAAGCCTACCAGAAGGCTATTTACATCCGCTCGAGTAAGCATAACATTTCTTTTTACAGCGCACTCGAAGAGCCTCACAGCTGGGCACCATTCAGAATTACTTATTCAGAGTTACAGATTAAGAATTACTCGTAGAGAGTACCTAAAAGTAGGATCTCACTTTCAAGAAAAGTGCAGCCCTTTCCAATAGCGGATCGGGAACTAGGAGCGCTTGCGGCAGGCTACCAGTCTAGCCTCTGACCTCTGTAGAGGTCGGTGGACTCGCTGCAATCCGAGCCACTGCCATGCGAGTTGACGTCGCGGCCCGCGGCCAGCAGCGTAGGCCGGCAGCAAGCTGAGCTGCATGGTAGGTGTTAGCGTAATTGGCGGCGGCGGCAGCGCCCCGGTGGCGTGAGCCGGCGAGCATCTGCGCTTGTTTGGCGTAGAGGCGCTACATTCCTTTCCTCGGCTTTTCGCGACGCGACGAAATGACTCGATCCGAAGGGTGCCAAGCTGAAGAATGCGACGTACGTAAGCATGATCCTCTCTTTTAAACCCGCTCGCCACACTCGCGGAGCGCCGCTTCAATGTATCGGCGCTCCGTCGCGCGCCGTAGTCCGCGGAAGGCACGCGCATGGGGTACGCGCGCACGTCGACCGGGCGGCCCGGAGCGCCCTTCGCGGTGGCGCCACCTTCCGGTTGAGCGGATCCTATGGGGGCGCAGCCTGGGGCGAGGACTGCTGTTCAGGCGCCTCTCGCTTGACGCTTCTTTCGAATTTCTGTCGAGGCTTCCGCCTAGCTACATCGAGGCCTCTTCGCTGTGGCCGGAGGCCCAGTTTACGGCGTTCGCCGCCGATTACCAAAGCCGCTAGACTAGATCCTAATTAGTGTATTTGTTATGCCATCGATGCTACAGAAAATGCGTATTTCGTGTAGCTAAAAACTATTTTGGACTGATTTGCATTTCAGCCGTACTCAAGTCTTTTCCCGTGTCTTTGGCTCAGTGGTAAGGTGCTCGCACTCAACAACCTGGGTCCTGGTCGGTACCACTCCTGCTGCAGCAGGCAGTTCTTCATTGGCGGCTGCATGCATGTTGACACTTGCTAATGCTCCTTTGCAGCTACACACACGAAGCTGCTAAATAAGTCGCCTTTCACTGTATCATAGTGAGCCGAGGCCGACTGTGGAACTCCATCCTGGCTTATGCGGAACTAAAAAATTTCACTAACGAGCGACTAAGCAGTGATGCTAAATCCAGTGGCAATAGGGATCCAGCGCCTTCGCTTCCTTTACTAGAGTGTTTTGGATAGCTTGCCTTCTTGGCAATACCTAGTGAAATTCCGAAAGTGCCCGTCAGTTTGCAGCATCAGAAAGGCCTGCAAACCTTCCAAACCTTGACCTTGCGCTTGCCATTTCAAAAAGAAGATTGAGGTCGCAGGTCAGGTCGAAGGTAGCTGCACTTGCGATCTATTAAAGTTTGCCCAGCTTGACGCTGAGCTAATTCCTTCAAATGGCACACGGCTAATACGAAAACCATCCTCTTTGAATTAGGTTCTGAAGTATAATAGAGAAGGCGAAAAAACAGCCATTTCATAAATAATTGCAATATTTCTTTTTCAGATTAATGCGATACGTTGCACCGTAGTCAAATTTTCACTTATGTTCCTATAGTGGCAACACTATCAAGTGCAATATTATTATTATTATAACACTAACACAGCGTTCTTAGATGTATTCTAGCTTTGATTACTAAGTAATAAGTATAAGTTCTTGAAAATTCTTTTGAAATAAATGTTTACACCTTTTCATATTAACACGTTCGTTCGTTACAATCTTAACTACCCGTGGTAATATAACGCCTTTTGCTGAGGAGCCAGCGATTATTTGAGCGAGACCATCCTATCACAATCGCTAGGCGGATCGATGGCTTCAGAAGACCAGCCTTGCTTACCGACTTCAAGGCATATCTCTGTTTTTAATATAAGTCGGCGATCATCTGTGTACCGGTGTTACTTGATTTTGCCTTAACGACGAGTCATTAATCATTTTTTCGAAGTACCAACTTTCCAAAAAAATAGTATGTCAATTACGCGGCAGCTGCTCCACACTTTGAAACAGAGAGGAAATCGCTGGCTTGCTTTTTTTCAGTGCAGCTCCTTTTCTTAGCCTCGCTTGCCACCTCGGAAGCCAAATGTCTGGTGCGACGAAACATGTGGACTAAATCCTAATAGTCATGAAATTCTTTTCTAGTCTCTCTGATGATAGCCATAGCCAGCGGCTTGCTGTCCTGTTGGCACTCTGACCATGACTCACTGGGCCGTGGTAGCCCAGGGTGTAAGGTGCTCGCTCTTCACGGCCAAGGTCGTGGGTTCAAATCCTGCAGTTGGGTGATTCTGTATTACCAACTCCAAGCGGCGGCGGTAGCCGTCAATGCTCGTCTGTCGCTATATAAGTGAGGCTGTTAAATCAGCAAAGGCCTTACCGGTGCGGCCAGGTGTCGTTTTGTGGCCAGTAGAGTTTCGTGTAGAGTTTCTTGCTGTAGCAAGCGACATGCGCGAGTCAATTCATTGTTCTAGTGACCAAACCAAGCGAATAAATTGACCGGAACTATTTTAGCCGGCCAACCCTGCCACCAGCAACAGCGCCGAGTCGCCAAAGCCTCGGGCTGAGCCGACAGCCAAGAATAGAAGTGGCAACTCCAGCGGTCCGCATCACCGCGGCAACTGGAGTGGCAACCTGGACTTCATGTTCTCCTGCCTCAGTTTCGCAGTAGGACTCGGCAACGTCTGGCGCTTTCCGTACTTATGCTACAAGAATGGCGGAGGTCTGCGGTCCGGCAAACGCTGGCTTCGCTGTGCACTCGCCACTCCGCCGGGCCGCTTAGTCCGCGAAGCGCAAGATTGCGGCGATTTGTCGTGGCATCTCTGTGCAGACTTTGCCTGTACATTCAACTTACGCTATTTTTGTAGGTGCATTTCTCATACCATTCTTCATCATGCTCGTGCTTGCCGGCATGCCACTATTGTACTTAGAACTGGCCCTTGGCCAGTATGCCGGCCGCGGACTTGTGGGAAGCTGGAAGTTCTGCCCGATGTTTACTGGTAAGCGATTATCGTAACATCCAGTAATAGTGATGCTGCAAGTGAGCAGCCGCTTTCATGATTCCCTTTCAGTAGCCAGATGCAGTCTAAACCTACTGCACCTATCTTTCTCTGTCTCTGTTTAACGTCTCTTTTGTACCTGGTATATAAATAAATAAATAAATAAATATATATATATATATCATTGTACCTTGTTGTATATTTATATATACAAATATAAATCTGTGGGCGCGAATTTGTGCGCTCGTGTGTGTGTGTGTGTGTGTGTGTGTGTGTGTGTGTGTGTGTGTGTGTGCGTGTGTGCGCGCGTGTGTTAGCATGAATATGAACCTGTGTATACTGTGTGACACTATGTTTAACAATATGTAAGCGTACCTGTGAATTTTCATATTTCTGGATCTACGAACTAAAGCGATAACCAATATATATATATATATATATATATATATATATATATATTTCATTGTACCTGGATACTATTTTATAAGGTGGAATGTGAATATGCACATCTGTACATATCTTTCACCGCTTGTTCACGTGTCTCAGTTTGCTTAATCGAGCCAGTGCTGAATTTAAAAACCATATAGTCTTTACATATTTGGGGAAAAGACCTCTGGGCAGTTTCGTTCGGTTCACGCTGTGCAGCGAAGTAAATTTGCTCCTACATCGTGCTAAATTGTGGTCATGTGCAGTAGCGTTGTATGTGCTTAATTTTTTGCAGTCTTGCTTTGTGCTCCCTGTTATTTCTTTTTTCGTTATACTTGTCTTGTTCTTCTTCGCTAGCCCATTGCTGCTCGCTTAAATGTAAATTTTAAGGTCTTGGATACTCAATGTTCCTGGTGTCTTCCTTCGTGGCTTTCTACTACAACGTCCTCATTGCTTGGGTTTTCTACTATCTCGTCGCTTCGCTGGCTGCTGATGTGCCCTGGAAACATTGCAATAATCCTTGGAATACAGAGAGTAAGTGACAACGGCTCACCCCATGCCTCTCGTGAGTGCTGCCTCTCAGATACGCAGTAACTTCAACCGATGTTCTAGCCGGTTGCAGTTACAGTTATTCATAGAAAGCGTTGGCTTCATGCAGAATTAGGTCTCATCGAGCATTTGAGCATTAAGGTGCTTTCTGACTCGCAGGATCTTAAAAATTCATTCTTGTTGCCCGTTTTGTTTGGCAATCTGAACTCAGCAAACAAGTATAGAGATTGACCAAGGTTGAAATAGTGCCATACATTTTTAGATCAGAGAATTTGCAACTGGTGGCTGCTGGAAAAATTGCCATCGTTCCTGTGGGAGCTTGAATCTCTTGCATTGTAACTCAGTGATTTATAGAAAAAAGCTCACCGCTCTGGGTGAGCAGTGACACAGATACTTCCAAATATTTGGTAATGCTTTATATGCAGCATCTGTAAAGTGCCTAGAGAGAGAGAGAGAGATTCGGTTCTCTAAGGGCGCTACAAAAACGTATTATTATTTCGTTGGGTACTCCTTAGTAAATGCAACAGCGCATTTAGACAGGTCATTTACTATCTCTGAGCTGTCGAGAAAACTTGCCTATTAGATTGCTTTGTCTGGTCAAGAACGGCTACGGCATTTTTTTCACCAGCTCAACAAGTCCTGTGCGGCCTACCTCCCACTATTACAGCCGATAAGTCCCCTCTGCCCAAAAAGGCCACCGAACTGCTTTCATCGAAGCAAACGCAATCCTAATCTAGTCGAACTTTAATATGGAGGGTATAGCAGTATTTTCAAAGTCCATAACAGTGTTTATAAATTCCTATTCCTGAGCGAGCTATGTACGGTAACACTTTCTTTTGCTTTTCCAAGCTTCCTTGGTCTATCTTATTCTAATTTTGCTTACACAGCTCTAAAGGCCGGCTCGCCATAAAGGCACGCTGAAATAAGTTGCAGCAGCCCCGTATAAATACGTTTTTTGCTTCCTATTTACTGTTTTTTGTTTGGCAACTGGTTTTATGTCTTTTGTTTTTCCACGTTCAAGAACTTAGTTTGTTGTGTGCATGTTTTTATGTCGTCACTGTTGGGTGTGGGCAAGATTTAGACTCATGAGTTACCATGAAAGGCGTGTCTTTAAGCTAGTTAGGAATACTTGCCAAAGCTCGATATTATTAGGAATATTTATCTTTCTGTATCGTAAAACGGCATTGAGACCAACATGCCAGGTAAATCGACACCAGACATCTGGGTTGGGATAGCAGTCTTCAAATCGCTGTCATTTCTAGGTTATTAATAAAGACTAACAATTATCATTATTTATTAAATTATCTTTAAAAAAATTGCTTGAGGACAAAAAGTTTCGCAAAAAAAATTCTGTTCACTATTCTTCAACAGATGTCTTAGGTTCCTTATGAGTTCTTCACAAAGACTTTGACAGGTTCACTGTTTCTTTCTCGGGCCTTGGCAGCAAAAGTCGAAAAAGTTCAAACAACTGGGTTGGGAATATAAACACCTTCTTTTGATGATTGTCCTTACAGTTTAAGCAGTCTCATCATTATTTCCAAAATGACCGAAAACTGACGCGATCCTGTGAAGAATGGCAGAACTATATCAGTTGGCTCTGTGTGAGTCTCGTTGACTGAAAGCTCCTTCTTCCTCGTTACTTACATTGATACTATTCGCGTCCAGGAAATACTCACGAAGACCTGGCACCACACCAAGATTCTCATTCCCTTTTAGAGTGCCGTTTTTTGTGACATTTCTTAACAGCGTGATGCCAACCTAAATAAAAACACATCGAACAGCGACCGAAGAAGTAAGTCTTGTTCTTGGCATTTTATATGTGCTTTACTGAAAGCATACCAAAATATCAATGGTAATAAGATGCAAAATTTTAATACGCAAAAGTACACCAATGACTGACAACTCGCACGAACCGAGCTGACACCGTGAGGAATCTAGCATCTTTTTAAATGCCTCAAAGTCGGAGGATGCGGCTACCTCATCCAGTCATAGTTTCCGGGCTTTTATGAGCATACGAACTGAAGGCGCGGTCTCAAATTGATTTTAAGTCGTTCGACGAACGGCTTACCAATTCAGAGCGAGAGCCGTGATAAAGCCTCACGGATAAGTACTACATCTCGGCAAGCCGGAGCAAGAGAATGAAGGAACTTGGAAGTCAGTGCCAGGACCGTGTGCAGTCGGTGCGCTGCCAGCACCGAGTGCCGGTACAGGCCGCAGAGAAGTGGCGTAATGTGGCACTTAAGTACTTTCACGACAGAGAAACCTAGCAGCAGAATTGTGCAGAAATTGTAAGCGCTCTATAAAAAGGCAGAAAGTGCAGTAACCATTGTCGCATTCCCAATGAGAAAATCGCATTCGGAATTTCGACGGAAATCAGTTTAGTTATTGATTTCCTCAGTCACAATAGGAAAGGAATATTTTTAAAACAATGCTAATTGTGACGCAAATTAATTATAAGCACTATAATTTAGTTAATTTTCACGATTTTTTTACAGCCTGGTGTTATAATGAACTTTGTGAGGCTCCAAGTTTACGATCACTCTTCACCTGAAATGCAAACGAGTACCAGGTCAGCTAGCTATTCGATTTGAAAAAGATTTAGCGCAGTTAGTTCCACATTTTTCCAAGTCGAAAGACGCAAATTTCGAAAGCATTTCGCTCAGTGCCACTCACATAAGTGATCAGGTTTTTTCTTCTAAAGCGGTTCACTTCAGATCAGACCGTCAAAATGTCTGCTACAGAATCATGAGGAGTAAGCGAACCCGTACTGAACCCTTCATTTCGGACGAACGGCTTTTCATGCCAGCCATTATCGGCTACAGGGACCCACACCATTGCTACAGACGCGGTGTGCGGCTTCCACATCCGGTCATAACTAGGCCGCAAACACAGCGCTCGTAGCGGCGCTAGTCCGAGCCGACTCGCGACGAATACCGGCGACGCCTGAATCTTGTAGTTAACGTATTTTACTGCGTAGGAGCCCCTTTTTTCGAAATTATGAGGTCAGATAGTCGAGAGGAGGTTTACTTTATATTGCGCTAAACAACGTACCTACTTGGAATGCATTTTCGGTATTTCAATGGATTTTGAATGCACTTGTGGCATTTCAAATGCAACGGGTGGAACGGAAGATGGCGCAGTCAATGAAGATAGTGACGACGACAATGACGATAACGGAGTTTCCACCAAATTTCAAGCCTGTGAAACGAACCGAGGAAGATGGAGAGGGTGTCATCCCCATTCCTGATGCCAAGGAGAGTGATAGTGACACGAGTGGTTATTTTGAGTCTTGATAGTGTTTAGTTCATTCAGTTATTGAACAAAAATATCTTTTTACAAAAAATTAGTTGAAAAATTGGGGCTTATACATCGCGGAGGGGCTTAGAGACGGTACTTTTCAGTACGCCGGCAGTAGCAGGAACGCCACAGCGACGACGAGCGGCTCACACCTCGGCATACGAAGTCCGCACCCATTATTTAGACAAGTTTATTTAACAGCAGCGGTCGGTTACAGGCGTTCCACAGCCACCGCGACGTACACCAGCTGCTCTGTCGCTATTCCAATGCCCCGAGTCTCGAATCCTGACTGACCCTAGTAGCTCGGGGCACCGGCCTTTTTATACGGCATCGGCAATGAACTATCATATAGTCCAGCGGCTCTCAATCTGTGTGTCGCGACCCCTCCGGGGGTCGAACGACCCTGTTACAGGGGTCGCCTCAGACCATCGGAAAACACGCATTTCCACATTTCGCACACAATCATTTTATATTCGGTGGTCGCCACAACATGAGGAACTGCATTGAAGGGTCGCTGCAATAGGAAGGTTGAGAACCACTGGTATGGCGGCATAATCGCGAATAATAGTTATCCTGCGTAAACCGGCTGGTTTAGCTGGCACCGCCCCTTTCACTGGGACACGACGCACGAGTTGCTGAGGCACTTCAAGGCCAATCGCGCGTAGACAGAAAGCAGTGGGTAAGAACGCAACGGAGCCAGTGGCCGTGTGGCCGGGCAGAGACGAGGCAGCGAGCGAGCTGCCGGTACTGCAGCCAGAACGTCGGCTGTCCACTGCTGGCTCACTGGGTGGCCGAGCACAGCAGCCCCACCCACCCACCCAGCCACCCCCTTCCCACGAAACCAAAGCTGCTAGCGTGCACCCGCCGACACATGTTCATTCATACTCGTGAGCTCGTACTCGCGTGCATCTGTGTGTGGAGTGTTCTCGCGAAAGTCGTGGGACCATTACTTCTCGGCACGCCTGGACGCGGCATGCCTGGGGCAGCGTGCACAGCCCTTGCAGCCGCCGCAGTGGCAATTGTTTGCATTATTTGGCTATCCTATTTGCTAGAGAGTGCACAGGAGCGAGAGCAGCTTTTGTTTCGTGGGGGAGGGGCTACCACCGCTGCTGCTGCTGCTGCTGCTGCTGCTGCTGCTGCTGCTGCTGCTGCTGCTGCTGCTGCTGCTGCTGCTGCTGCTGCTGCTGCTGCTGCTGCTGCTGCTATGTACTCGGCGAACCCAGTTCCGTGGGGTGGACAGCCAATGTATCAACGGACGCCGAGCCTAAATTCTCGAGCAGGTAGCAAGCAAGCTACTGCAGTTCTCACCAATGCGATCCAGTGAAGAACCACCGTCGATAAAAAAAATCGAAATACTTGCAAGCCATATATCTTAGCAAATTAGCATAAGTTAATGGGCTTTGCCTGTGGCATGCCCTCATTGAAGCCAGGTAGGTAGTGGTAGCACTCGGCTTTAGAAGGTGTGCTGTGGGGGGATATATGGAGATCTATAAAGAAGTAAGAGTATACGAAAGCACCTTAGAAAGAGATTGAGTTCTCTGAGGGGGCTTTATCAAATGTATTATTATCACTGCCATTTTGCCGAATGACGTTAATGTGTGCATGTGCGAATGCACTTGCGCACAGTTTCCCTTGTTTCCCGTATCGCTTTTCGGTCACGGCGATTCTCCTCTGCCAATTCTCCTCTCTGCCGATTCTCCTCTGCTGGCCAAGACGAGAGTCGAGGCACGGTTTTGTGGTGAAGGTTTTTGTTAGCCGAGCATGGCTACGCTAATAAACTAATACCAATAACCAAAACCTAATAACCAATACCAACTGTGCCACGTTGTTGAAGCGTGCCTCGTGTGGTCGGTGACAGATTTCCTGAATACGCTGTCGTACTTAACTGATGCGGTTAAGCAAGTGGCCGATCTGACTACAGCTGCCGGCAGACAGCTGCTAGGTGCATTTATTCGTTCTTTAGTTTGCAGCGATACAGAAAGCTTCCGCGACTGCACTTCCACGAACGGCACCTGGTTCAACCAGACCTGCTGGCGCCAGGATCACCATTTGTATGAGAACTACACCAGCATCCTGAAAGAAACCGGTCGCCAGTCTGCTAGCTTTGAATATTTTCAGTGAGCTGGTTTGATATGCTCTACTCGCCGGAGGGGAGGTCCTGAAGACACCAGGCGTTACAGCCACACTGGTGTCTAGCATGCAGCCTACTGTCGTGGCGACGGTGTCTACGTCCTGTAATCATGGAGACATTTAGACCGTCTTACCTCTACTTGCTGCCTCGTCTCCATTAAGGAATATTTTTGTGTTTTTTTGAAGTTACAAGGTGCTTGCGATTTCAAGCAACATCACTGAGCTCGGCGAAGTGAAGTGGGAAATTGCTCTGTGTCTACTTGTGGCTTGGACAGTCGTCGGTTTGTGCTTGTTCAGAGGCATTCAGACGACAGGGAAGGTAAGCCGTAGTCGTGAAGCACATTAGGAGCAGGCTTGTGCTGTTAATAGGTGTTTTCAGACTATAATTCATTTATTTATTTTATACTGTTTACCTTGATACAAAGTGATAATTTTTTTGTGATTATTAGCAAGGTGGGAACTTATCTATGCAGTGCATTATAGCCGGCCAGCTTATCTTGAGCTATGTAAAAAGAGCGAGAGAAACTAGTCAGGATGGTAACTAGCACAGAAAAACAAATCATTGTGCACCTTCCAGATGTTAGTGAATTCCTATCGCCAACTTAGTTTCTATGTATCTAAATGCAGTGAGTGAATCACACACTAGCATTAACATTGGGTGAGCAACCCATTCAATGAAGTTGGATAAAACTATAATACAACTAAGTACAATTGTAATGTGACTTGGTGATCATTCTAACTCGCAATTCTCTCTCGATTACCAATTGGCTGCAAAGACTCGGAAAAGAACGGTTTCAGCTATGGCATTAAGTCCTCTTTCACTGAGCTCTACTGGTTGTCAGAGCAGCGAGTCGACCGGATCCGGATCCAAGTAGTTTAAGCTTGACCTGACGACGAATAGCTGATTTACATCATGACGTTTTGAGCGATACGATTCCTTCAGAGTAGGATAGGCAAGAAAGCGAATGTCAAGGGTTAATTCCCTCGTGCGAAATGCAAACGTGCTACACTTGAATAGCTGAGCCATTGTCGGTGGAGCAGGATCTGCGAGCTTGTAATTGTCTGCGGCCTTTCAATGTTCTTGTGGAGTCTCCTCTGATACAGTATACCGTTGGCGACAGAAGCTTTAGCTCTGCAGGTCCTAGACTGTGGAACTCGCTTTCACGAGTCTTTTAAACGACAACTACACTCCTGCTGCCGAGTATGGCTCATCCTTTCCAACGGTCCTGAGCTGCTACCTCCATGCTACTCAGTACCTCAACTGCTCTCCTGACTCTGCTATGCTTCCTATTTTCTCTTTTTTAAGTTGTGAGTGCGCTATACAAAACTCTCCTTTGTAATACCCACATAGTCTTTGTGGCTTTGTGGAGTTACAGACGGAGATACATTACATTGCATATGTACCACACGGTTTCTTTGGAATGAAGCAGTCATCGAGACGCATGACTTTGGCTCTGAGCGCTCGGGCTCAGCTCCTCAGAACAGCGAAGGTACCAGCGCAGGTATATCCTGCCTTTGTCGAAAGAAATAGAGGTTCATGCTAGAAATACCAGTAGGTGATCCAGCTCTATTCCTACTTGTTTAGTAGCTTTCCGGCATGCGTGCACAGATTGTGATTAATTTTACTGTCCAGAGGCTGTATCCTTCGAATTATGAATAAAGTTCGCTGGTGCCGCTTGCGTGTCGTGGTGCTGTGCAAGTTGAGACGTGAGGCTTCGTCTGGATTTAAGTAGAAGGGGCCTAAAACCAGCCTCTTTATGCCGAATGCGATAATGCCCTAACGATAGTCAATTGCACGTGGAATCAGATATTGCCATTGTGTAGTTACTGCCTAACTCGGTTAGCCCATAGCCTATAAAATGAGCACCTCAATAGGCTGTCATCATTGGAGTTCTTTGCAAGTGCTATAAGCCAAACCCTAGCAGAGAGGAGCTAAAGAAAGTGTCAAAACTCTTGGGACGAAAGAGAATGTGATCGCTGCGTCCCCAAAGGGTGTGTGAATGCTGCGTATGTGCCGGCAGGTCACTCGGATGTGCCGGAAGATCACTAGCTGTTGCTGACATGATGCCACTACGACAGAGAGCATCCGATCAGATGCTCCCTGCCCAATACTACCGTGACGCCGACCCTGCGCTCTCCCTCTTCAGGTACTGTATTTCACTGCTCTCTTTCCGTACGTGGTGCTCGTCATACTGCTGGTTCGTGCGGCCACGCTGAATGGCGCTTTGGAAGGCATCATCTACTACATTAAGCCCGACTTCTCTTCGCTGGCCAAGCCCGGGGTAAGAGCCTGACGCCAGGTGGAGCTGCCTGATGTTCACGCTTTGAGCTTCTGCCCTGCTTTAATCGCCGAATTGGCCACTGCTATTTGGCATTTCTATCGCACGGGCGATTGCTTGCTCATACTGTTTGCACTCTCAACCTCGTGAGAGAATTCCGCTTCCTGTAAGATTCTGTGTGACATTTTCAAGAATGTGGGGTAGGCATAATTGTCGTCGGCTTTCTAGACAGCACTTTCAAAAGGCCGAGATGGCGAATTATATGTACTTGCCAGTGGCCGAGCATGGCCCCGTGTTGTGTATGTATGGGCCCTCAATCGCTGCTGCTGCTCGCTTTGTAGGTGTGGGGCGATGCAGCGGTCCAGATCTTCTACTCCCTGTCACCTGGCTGGGGTGCAATGATAAACCTTGCTAGCTACAACAAATTCAGCAATAATATACAGAGGTAGCAGCTAGCTGCTGTCTTGTGCCCATCAGTACCTTGAGCTATGGGGACACACCTTCGTGAAGTGGCATCTCTGGCACTGTGAATCATCATGTTTAAATTGTAGGGATGCTATCTTCGTGTCGCTAGCCAACGTTGCCACGAGTGTATTCGCCGGATTCGTCATTTTCTCCATAATCGGTTTTATGGCTGCTGAGTTGAACATGCCAATTAAAGATGTAGCTGGAAAAGGTATTTGACGTTGGGATAGTTGCACAGCACAGCAGACAGCACTCTGCCGATGGATGGCCGGTGGCATGTCTCTGCTGCCAGTGCTGTTGCTGCCGAGTCCACTGACCCTGCTGTCACTATGTCATGTCGCGAGCACTTTATCCTTGTTCGGCGACGTTACTGAGACAAAAACTTGTAGGTGCCGGCTTGGCATTTGTTGCTTATCCAGAAGTCGTGGCAAGGTTGCCCATCTCTCCACTGTGGTCGGTACTGTTCTTCCTCATGCTGCTCACCCTAGGTTTGGGTAGTCAGGTGAGTAAATCTCTTTCCCTCATTCACTTGGGTAATATCTCTGCAGCTTCCAACCGCTGGTAGCCCACCTAACGTGGCTAATTTTAAACCGGTGAGTGCTTTTGCTGCTATGGATCGTATAACTTTTTCAATATAGTTGCATTAGAGTAACCATAGTAATGGAATAAAGTCGACTGGGCTGCAAGAGTAGAGTTCTTCAGAGCTTGCTTTGTTCCCAGGCCAGTTCCATATTGGTAAACACTTAGCAGCTGCAGACGATGGCGATGGCATTATGGCTAGCATCACTGGTAGTGGTTATATTTCCTTCAGAATGGTCTGTTCATGCTTGACCTTTGCAACCACACTTGCATTGAATGTGTTCTCAGGATGAAATAACTGATTTGCCTTTTGTCACACTAGCTCCTCTGTGCTTTTTCAATATGATTTGTGTAGCCCCAGCAACATAGCACAGTCATTAAAATTGTGGAGATGCTATCGGAGTTTCGCTAGCCTAATGCTGCCACGTTGGATTTTTGATATTTTCTTAACAATCGGCAACGTGGCGCTAAGCAGAATGTGCCTTTCACTATATCAACCTGTGTTTTATTAGAAAACAATCTGTGACTTTAGTTGATACCATCATCAGCCCTTTGGAATGAAGCCTCGTTATTAGGAATGCCTGGATGCAAAGAGCCAACCAGAAGCTTTGCTGATATCGATGCCCCTGACCTTGTTGTGCCTACGGTAAATGTGCTGACATCTAGCACATTAATGGAATCCAACTTGCTCTTGGCAGAATTGTGGCTGTAATTATTTGTTGTGCCCACTACCTATAGTGGTTAGACACCAAAGTGACTAAGTATCCGCTTGCTTTTTTTCTTTTTACTTCACTTGTCGCAGCCAGAACAGAGGAACTGCCTGTGCGCACCTACATGCAGTCCAACCGTTGCTACCCAGTGTACGCACAGATTTAATTTCAACTTGAGTAACATTCGGGAACTTCTAAAACAATTTACAAGAAAATGGTGGAATTTCCCAAAATGGCACCATACTCAAGCTAAGGCATAAAGCAGGGAACAAATGAAGCTCAGTCGAAAGTCACACACCACAGTCTATTTCCTCGCCACTCAAGACTGGGCACTGGGCTCGAAGGCTCTTCAAGCAACAACCTCCGGCCTCGGCGGCTTCCGACTCAGAGCTGAACTTTGCATGCCTCGTGTGCATTTATTGCGCCCAAGCTCTGACTTATCCACTCATCCATCCCTAATCCCGCCGTAAGCGTCAATGGGCCATAAACTGGCCGCAGCAACGAGGCCACACATGGCAACGGACCACAAATCAGCCACAAGGCAGGCTGTGGGACTAGCATAGGACAACATCTTTTCTCTCTGAGCTGATTCTTCCAGTTTTAAGTTCAAGTTCAACCACAAACAAGCTCTCTTGTTCCACTTGAACCCTATAGTAAAAGGTCACCGACTTAGACTAAGCATTCGATTGTTGTGCTAAAAGACGAAATACTGGGTATCTTACAAGAATACCCCATGATTTGTGCTTTCTCGCACAATCCAGGCGGATCCAGTTACGTGTTCGTGTCCAGTGGCCTAGTTAATTTAACGGTGCATACTGCCTCTTGGACAGGAAGGCAAGGTAAAGGATGACCCCCAAAATGCAGATGCCTGGCCACTGGGTCGAGCACCTAAACTCGCATGTGTGAAAAAGATCAAGAAAACTCCTTTTGACTTCGGCTAATTACATCGACGCTTGCGCAATGTGATCTTCGTGTCGTTTTTATTAGAGTCGTGGATGTGGTGTCAATAAGGATGCTCTAAAAAGTATTATGTATTTTCTAGAATATACGTCATCACTGCAAGTGCTAGTAAGAGGCTAGATGGGCATTGTTTAAGAGTACAACTGTATGCTGTCTTTTGTCGGTGTTGCAATGACCAGAAACTCTTATGAGTGTGCTGACGTAGACTGTGGACTATGCAAGAGTTTGAGACACTTATAAAATTTAAGTCATTTTCTCTCTGCAGTTGTATGTCATTTAAGAAAGACACTAGTCGTGTCTGAGAGATACTTGCTCTACAGCCAGAATGGGCGAGATTGCCACTGATGTAAGGCTCACTAGGACATGAACGAGCTGCCAATATTGCTATTAAAGGCGATTCTTATTGTCCACTGGTTGAGCACCGTGAAAACTTCCGAGGCCCTCCTGCAGCTATATAAATGAGCCAACTAAATGCTTTATCTTTATTTTATTTAACTTGTATTGTGTTGCTGTTTTTAGCTCGCACTTCACAGTCCAGCTCATTGGTTTGAGCTCTGGTGCACATAATACTGTATTGCCTGCTGCGAGTAGGTGAAATCCATTAAGTATGCCCTTTAATTAGGTGATCTTGACCAATTTTCATTGTATTAAGCTATTTTCATAACTCTACAAAGCCACGAAGTCGAAAAGTAGGTGTGCACTGGAGACTTTTTGCAATCAATTTAAATTCACAGTGTAAGCGCTTTCAAAGTGAATTGCATGGCGGCAGCTGAGCAGGACGGTGCTAAAAGATGGGACAGAATCAGGAGCAGAAGAGAGTAGATCTCTGCATTAGAATTGTGGGATTTAGTTCTGAAACTAGAGTGGCTCATCTGACTTTGGCTACTTGTAACTTGCCTTGCATCGGTTGGTTGGCTCACTTTTATTAAAGTTGCGAGTATCCGACGGCTTTGATTCCTGGCTGTCAAAGGTGAACTAAGAAACCGCGAATTGCAATATGAGTTTCAGCATCTTGCTCTGGAGTATTTTGACTGCCCGAAATATGACAATGACCTTCATATATGCTTTTCAGTTCAGCATTGTGACCACAATGCACTCGTTCCTGCTGGATCTGTACCCAAAGCACCTGCGTGTTGGCTGGCGATCCAGCAGCATCGTTGCAGTCATTTGTGTCGCAATGTTCCTGCTGGCACTTCCGATGTGCACCCAGGTCAGCATTGGTGCTTCATTCCAAGTGGTGCGATTGAATGGCCATGCTGTTTGCTTGATCAGCACTGATCCTTGATGGCTGTGAAGCCATCCGGTTTCTGGACTTTTGAGTGAGGCACTGGCTGTTCGATCTGACAGTGCAGGTGACTGAAATAATTGGAAATAAAATATTTAGTGCGATGTTACTTCTTAACCCCGTCTCAAACTCATTTCAGGGTGGCATGTATGTGCTGCAAATGGTAGACAACTATGCAGCCTCTTACAATACAATGATCATCTGTCTAATCGAGTGCCTCGTCATCGCTTGGGTATATGGTAAGCAGGAATGCTGATGGTAGCTTATCTTGCAACTTGCCTTATTTTCTTATTTCTTTTGCTCCATTTATCGTGACGCCACAATGGCTTTGTACGGTAGAACGTGATAGTCCAAGAGGTAAGGTGCTTCCTCCTCAAAACCAAGGTCGTGGGTTCGAATCCTGCAGTGGGCAATCCAATATTGCCAACTGGAAGCAGTGGTGATAGCCATTAAGATTCTTCTGCCGAAAATGAGGCTGTTAAATCAGCTAATATTTATTTATTTAGATCGGTTCACCCATCAACCGAGAGCATGTTTTTGTCTCGTGACTGATGCTTAGTCAAACGGGTAAAATGACTATCCCAAGCGGTTTGATGATATTTTTCGGTCGATTCTTCTACGTAGCCCGTCATGTTGAGGCATTCTCCTCGTGCACGAACTCGGTGAATCTAAGCAAAGGCTATCTGTAAGGCTATTTGTAAGGTCTTTGCCGTGTGTCTCTATTCGTGCTACCCCGGCGCCGTGGGTCTTGATACTCTGTTGCTTGATCGTGTGGGAAGTTCGAGCCTGGTGCTGGTTTTTTGCTCCGAAGCTGCCTGCTAAGCTTCTTACTCTCCATCCCATTTGCTGATGATAAATATGCTACAGCTACTTTAATGACCGTCTGTAAAATTGCTGCTTCCACTGCTGCTGCTGCCGGTGCTGCTGGTGCTGGTGCTGCTGAATGCCAGGATCAACATGTTGCACTTTTTTTTACTACTAGCACATCAATAGCAGCATGTTGCCTTGCTACCTGTTCATGCAGGGCACTTCAAATAGCCAAAGGTTGTCCCCTATCCGGCATCAGCCACGGTAGCATTGGAGCAAAGGTAGCGTGCATGAATTGCAGTTTACTGGGCCTACTAAAGAGAATCTACAGGCAGGCAGCAGTGCCTTTAGGTGGCGCTGTAGTAAATGCATAAATCTGCTGCCTGTGAGACACATAGAGGTCACCTCCTCCAGCCAATGCCGATAGCTCAGGAGCCAACCCGAAGCCTTCGAGTACTACGGCAAGCTTCACTTCATTTTGCAAATTGCAAGAAAGTGCATGTGACCTTGTCTTGTCCACCGAGTCCTCTGCGAGCTCACACGATAATTAAGTAAAACTAACATTCACTGCTTTCGTCAAAATTAGACCTGCAAATTGCAATGATTTAGCCGAACCATTAGCTGGATCTATTTGGTGCTATGCAAGCTGCCTCTAAATCTGGATTGTAATCAATGGCCACCGAAAGTAGAGACCAGAATAAGTTTAACCTGCTCATTTCTATGATTCCGGAAATGGTGACTCATTTCCCGCACGCTCTCTCTCTCTCTTTTTCTGTACTAATATGGATTTTCACACACAGTACCCAGTATAGATCGAACCCCAGTGCAGTCAGTATGGAAGAATCATGATGTAGTACTGTCTGCACTTAGTTACATAAAATGCGAATGACGTGGGGTTCATATGAACGGTAAATCTATAGAAATCAGAGATAGGTCTTATGCTGAGTTCAATAAACCAGTGGTCTTGAAAGATCAATCGGTTCAGCAATACCTTCACAAACCAGGTGTTGAGAGATCGTTTCATGCTAAAGTAAAAACTGTCAGCATTAAGTACCACGGAAGGCGATATTTTTGTCGTTTTTAATTGTGAGACTATTGGTCAGTTATTTCGGTTAGTCTTCAATACCGGATGCAGGCCCAGCTGTGTCAGCTTACCTGGAATTTTCTTACTCATTCTCGTATCAGCTTTGCAGAGATTAAATTTGTTATTTCTTGGTTTTTGTCATGTTTTGCCTCCACTTGGAATGACGTATATTTGAAGAGCCAGAATTGTTTGCAGTAACTGTTAAGCTGAGGCTGGCTGTGCACCTTTAAAGGAGTGGCAGGGCATAGGGGCCTACATTCATCACATGCAGCTGTATTAGGGCATTTGAAGGAATGAAATGCCTTCGATGGCAATCTTTACAGTAATAAAAATAATAATAATAATGTACTTGATAAAGCGCCCTCAGAGAACTTTCTAGGCGCTCTACATTTGCTGCAAAGGGAATTAGTAGTACTAAGTGCATCTCATAGTCCTCGGCACTATAGCCATGAGGCAGATGGCTTACTTTTTGGTGCAGGCTGCATCTTTGCCAGACGGTGTCTAAATGCAGGAGTATTGAAAGTAGGATCACAAGGTATTCATCAGTCTTCTCCGGCTGTATGTTGGCTTCCAGGTGACTTTCCTGAGGTAGGTTTGAGATTACCTGTTAGTCCACTAATCTTAAATTCAATCGGTATCGAAGTAATTTTTATTAATTTCGCTAGGCATTCCACAGTTTTCACAAAATATAGAAGCAATGCTCGGAAGCAAGCCGTCAGTTTGGTGGATAATATGTTGGCGATTCATTTCTCCGGCTGTCATCATGGTAAGTGATTTTGATTGGCTGCTCTTTATAATTAGCTCAGAATCACCTATGTTTTCAGAAAGTTGGCATCACGAGTTCATATAATGGAGGAGACATGGTTTCTACTTTCTAGTTTATACTTATCTTCACTTTTATCGAGTTCCAGCGACTTTCATACAACAAGGTCAAGATGCCATGGTGGACAGACATGTTGGGTTGGATGATGACATCTGTCTGCATCCTGCCAGTGCCAATCTATGCCATTCACCTCATCATGAAATCTAGAAATGGAACCATCTTAGAGGTTAGTACATACAGGAAGGTTGATTCTTTAGATGGTATTTGTAATTATACTTCTCTCTTTCTATACTATTCGATTCAAGACACTCTACTGGCTGTGAATAAATTTAATATACATGTACAGGCACAATATACTGTAGTTTCATTCGTGTATACAGGATATAAATATCTCAACATGTTAGTCTTCATATTCTCATTCGCAAATTTGCATTGGTAATTACCTCAAGGCATTTATTAAGTTCGTTCTTCACCTCTCTTCCCAGACAGTTTCAAACTAGAAAAACTCAATGAACAGGATAGCAATTACAAAGCTCACAAACGAGGAATGTCTTAATGAACCCTATCTTAAGATTCACCCACTTCTTGCTTAACGGCATGACAAAAAGTCTTAAACAAAATATTCACGTATGTTACTTATCCTAGATCTCTTTTTAGCATTTGACACCATAGACTAAATGATCTTTTTGAAGCGCCTCTTGGCATGTCTAGTTATCCCTGGTACAGTGAGTGATAAACTGGGTTAATTCCTACCTTACGGGAGATATCATAATTTAGATGTGAATGGCTGGTGGTCATTCAGGCAGTATTTAAAGTACGAGGGTCCCTCGGGGTTCATTCTTTGGCCACCTGCTTTCGCTATTTTCTTTCTCTTTTGTTGGCCGATGTCATCGCCTATCTCACTATTGGCTTTCATTTCTATGCTTACGACACTCAACTCTACCCATCATTTGATCCTTCTCAGCCTTACTCTGCATCCGACTCACTTAATTCACATGCAGCTTGCATTGATAACATCGGCGCTTGCATGGTAACTAGCTTCCTGACGACAGGATCAATCTCTTAGGTATGTAAAGCCTATCGTCATCCTTAAGTTGAAATACCCTATGTTCTAGATTGGCTCACTTAGTATCCCTACCATGCCATCTGCCCACAATCTGGGCGTGCTGTTCCAAAGTGACTTGTCCTTGGATGAGCACCTTGCCTCCAATATAAAGTATGCCTACTTTCAGCTGAAGAACTTTGCCAAAACGAGGGCCTGCTTAGACAGGAGTATATAAGCCAAACTAGTTCATCCATTTGTAAAACATTGCATCTAGACTACTGCACTTCTCTTTATTCAAGACTCACGGCATGTACCTTTAATCATCTGCAAGAGTGCATTTTACTAACCAGCGGTCCTGCTAGCCGATGCCCATAAGTGTCATCTTGTGTGCTTTTTAATGTTTGTCTAAGCATGATGCTTGTGTGCTTCAGCATGTTGTCTAAAAAATTATTATTATTACACCTTGCTTGCAATTAACTCTTGCTTATTGCCTCTCTTGCAACGATTTGTGAAGCGCCTGGATAGAGGTTTCTTCCTCAAAGGGTGATATTATAAATACCTACTCGTAGGCTTTGGTGCCTCACACCGAACGACTGACTGCTCTGTGCATGGCATGGGCTCGGGCAGCTTCTAGGAAGCATAGCGAGGAGTAATGCTTTTCGACGAGTTTTTTCCAGCAAACTAATTCTTCGATAGAAATAGACAAGCCGTCATCTCATAATAATAATAGTAATAATAATAATACATTTGATATAGCGCCCTCAGAGAACTCAATCTCTTTCTAGGCACTTTACATTTGCTGCAAAGGAAGCATGATCGAATGGTTAGTGGTAGCATGCATCAAAAACAGTACTGCAAACGACAACTGCAATGGACAACCGCAAACGACAACCTCTAAGCGTTTTGGGCTTCGATTTCTATACCGGGCCCAGGCATCGGAAAAGCATAGGGCCGAAGACAGGACACCACGTTTCTCATTCGAGGCCTGATTTTATCTAAGCAGACGACATTCTGTTTCAGCCTCCACTTGCCTTCTTCGGGTCCCCTCCCTCTCCCTCTTTCCCTCCCTCCCTCTCTCCCCTCCCTCCTCTGTCTCTGTCTCTCTTTCTGTTTCTTTCTCTCCCTCTCCCTGAGGGGAAGAAGTTAGCTCTCCCGTTCTTTCGAGTACAGATTGTTGCCAAACCTTGCAATACAGTACCTAGACAATTAAAACCACTTTCATACTTCTACCAAAACCTTTTCTCTAACACCCCCGGCTATAGCATAACCTTTTAAGCCGGTCTATATTATTGCTACATTACTTATGTTCCATCACTCTCATCTTTTTTCTAGGGCTTCTGCCTGTAACAGCACCTTTAATTCTGAAGGTTTAGCTATGCCTATAATCTCTATCAGATCGATCTTCGTGAAATTCATTGCAAAACTAAAACAGCCTAACTACTTATCACGGTCACATTTCGACATTAAAAAGGAGCTAAACCCCACCTGTTTCGCGAAGCATTTGCTCCGCCCAAGTTAATTGTCCGGTATGACCTTATGTGTGCTACAAATGTACATCTTTATGACCAATCGATTGATACGTTCAAGCATATGCAAAGTGCCTTAAAAGATCTTTAGTTTTTAAAGAATATCTATAAATGAAAACATTTCGTTATGTGACGGCGATTTAAAATGTCACAATTATCGTAATAATATTATTATTATTATATTTACTCTATCGACTACACTGTGGACTCGAAGGATATTTTTCCAATCACTAAAGCATGAGCTTGATTATTTCTTTGCTCATGAGATCAAAAAAAGTCTTTAGCTAACTAATCTATACTATAAATAATAATAATAATACGTTTGATAAAGCTCCCTCAGAGAAAAAACACTTTAAAAACAACTTGGGTTCTGCGACAGCCCCCCCGTAACAACTGCTTTGTCGGCATATCTTTGTGGAGTTACAGAGGATACAGATCAACCTCTCTATTGATCACTAAGCCAGACCGGCTAGCTAACAGGACAGGGCAACCAAAGGCAAACTGAGCGGTGCGCTACCAACACACTGACGAGCAGGCAAGCTTCCCTCCCCTGAGCAGACGCACAGCTGAACGACGGCTGATCTAGATGCTGCTGTAGCGCTTGGCAAGAACACGGGCCAGGTCGTCACGCTCTAATGTCCTTCTTGTCAAGTGTACATGCCTGCGGCAAGTAGCGATTCGAGAGTGGGTGGCACATGGACATGGCCAGGTGCCCACTTCCTCAGCTGCTGCGCCGCAATGCTATTTGGGGCATGCCTACGAGCCACATCTACGCTATAGTGCCATGTGGCAGCCATTGCAGCAGCCTTCAACTGAATCTTAGCCAGAATCTTATCTATCATCTGTCGTCCAGTGTCTGACGCCAGCAGGGAGCAAAATTGGTGAAGAATTTTGCTCTTTTAGGGACACTTCAGCTTCTTAAGTAAAATATAATTTATTCGTATGGCACTTTAAGATAATCTAATCTCTATCCGTGCGCTTTATATACGCACGCAAGACTCGAGCCCACAGTCTTGGTCGTAGGAGGCGAGTACCTTACCCTTGTGCCTAATCAGGGCGGCATATTGGGCCCTGATACCTGACATCTCAAAATCTTTTAAGGTTAATAATGCCTTTATAGATACCGTGAAGAACGTCAGAACTCTTAGCGTAACAGTTCTCTTAGTGAAAAAGTATACTGAAAAATAGGCACCGACTGAAGGCGTATGGCTAAGCTAATAATAAATTATTTGCAGAAATTTGCGTGCAGGTGTTGAGCTGGCCCAGTCAGCCAGTTTTGAACTCAATTGAACGCTCACGGTAGGCTAGCGAAAGTTTGAATGATTGCCAGTGAAAACACAACTCTTCTGCTTTCCTTCTTGTGATTTCCACGAGCTGCCAAGTCCAATACACCCCATTCCGATCAAGAATGAATCAAAATCGTACTAATCGAGTGTCACATTGTTACAATGCCAAAATATTGTATCAGTGAATTATAAAAAAGAATACGGTTTTGTGCAGCCGTCCAGTATGCATCTTATTTAGAAAGTAGGTATCGGCACGCGGTGGGTAGCTTCTGTGGGGGATGGGAGGAAAGAGTGTGGGTGCATACAGGCGTTCCTCAATGAGTGTCTGTCTCGAAGAAACGTGATTCACACGTACCGTACAGAAGAGATGTCATCTGCTTTGAAGTTAAAGCATTTCGTAATTGCCGCATGAAGTGGTGTCCTTAACTCTGCTCATTTATGGCAGCTTAAAACTCATCTGTACACCAGCCGGTTTCAAATGTTTGCGTATCCACACCCAAATACCAAAGTCTCATATGTCTAGCTGACAAGAAATGATTTTTTTGCCCAGTGTCATTTTTGGTAGCCATTTGAACTTTAACGGGGTGGGTTATGTCCGTAACTTAAACGTTTGCATCGGTGTCACGCGTCTTACCTGCTGAATAAGAGTGGGCAGCCATGCTGTGACTTGCATGCATATTCCTGTTGCTGCAGACCATAAAGCAGCTTTGCAGGCCTAGTAAAGACTGGGGTCCGGCAACCGAGCTCATACGTCAGCATCACGGTCACCCGATCAAGTCTCCAGCTGACATCGACGAAGAGGAGCTCCCTAATGTCGTAATTACTGGGTCGGAGATGCCTCTACACCTTGATGAAGAAGAACTATGAGGTCCGCCGGCCTACCAGCAATGTCGTGGAGTGGATTGGCAAGCAGAGTCCGACGATTCATCTGGAGATCCTTTATGTCCGTTATGAGCATGCATGGCAGCACTGAAATTATCAATCTCCCAGAGCTTGTTCTTCTAATAGGGAGCTGGCTCCATGGCGAGGATTGTTCTTAGTGCTAGCGTATACCCTTACCGAAACAAAAAGAGGTCGCCGAGGGTTTCGGTCACCCGTGCTGACTTCTCGCTGACCAACGGGTCCTTAGAATAGCTGACGGCTTCAGTAATGTCTTGGTGCATTTCGTTCCAACCAATATCTAGCTTTTCTAAGAAGATCATTGATAATAGTATTAATACATTTATATAAGGGCTATCAGAGAATTGAATCTCTTCTTAAGCACTTTACAGATGTCATTGACTAATCTGCCTCGGGATTAAATCATTACACCACTACGGTTAAGCTTACTATGGGTAAGCACCAAATGAGTAGATGCATAACTTTAAATGGTGCACTCGTCTCGGTTGACAGGTACACTTGAGCATGGTTGATTAGAATCATCGCCGTCGGCGACGACTTCACTAGTGGGGTAGAGATGAGCTAACTTTAACAGGTGAACTGCCTTGATAGCCTTGGGAATAACCCGCACCGGGCTTGCAGACCCGACCACTCAAGTCTGTGCAGCATGCTCAGGATTGCTGCAGTTGTTAGACAGAGCCCATAGCGATTCACCGATCCGATCGCGTCCTTGAAAATTCGGTGAGCCTGCAATCCTTGGGTCGCGCTCCGGATCCGATCTAGGACCCTGCCAGACGCCCCCACCATAGTGACGAGACTCGACACGCATTGCTTTTTAGGAGTCGGCATGGCTTGTCATAATACACTTGGGTCTGAAACACTTAAAATAATTTCGCGAAGCCGGCGGAAGTGTGACGATCGAAAAGCAGGCGAAACCGCTCGATCAAAGTGGAATGAATTCGACTCTATTTTGGCGACACATTTTCACGCCGAGGACGGGGCAATGTAGTAGAGCCGTCTCTAGCCGACCTAGGGTGAAACAGGAATATAGAAAAATACAATCTAAGAGTAAGGAAAGCTTGGCGTAGCCGGCAACTACGCCACCAGCCATGCAAGCCAGGCTTGTTCCGAGATTTTTTGGTGAGTTGTTACATCGCCCACCGCTGCTGGTCAAAAGCAGAGCTTGGAAGCCGCGGATTTCCGGATAAGCCAGATTTTGCCTGGATCGAGTCGCCGCTGATCACAATAATGCAGCCTCTCCGGATATTAAAATTCACACGTTTTTTTCTTAAGTCAAGCCGAGCGCTGCAAGTGCAATGCACGGCGAGTTTTAATTAGAATCGTACCTGAGCTAGCCGAGGCTAATCGGATTTGATGACACACATCCCAACCACCCTCACTATCGGCGGTGATTGTTTGGTTTGAGCATAGCCATTTGAAATTCGACTCGTGGTGGGCATATCGACTTTACTTTCGTAATGAGCTGAACGGACAATGGACGATAACCACAGGTACGCTTCCAGAGCTGCGGACAAAATTAACAGTGGAACATGTTGCTGGCTTTCTGCGGGTGATGGCTGGACAAATGTAATTGCTCTGTTCAGAAACAAAACCTGAGTCAAGAATTTAGTAGCGTGCTGGTTTGGTATTATATACGAGTACTTTGAACTTGCCCTCAGACTGCAGCTTTCCTGCGAACTTGCTTTTAGCACATGTCTCGCGAGATGTCTAGAGATTTAAAGAGGATTAGAGAAATGAGCTCGTCTCTTACTGCTTCCGATAGGGTTTATCAAACCGAAAATTAACGCTATTGTCTACTGATTATGGCTGTATCTGATCTGAGAAGCTTAGCCCAAGTGGAAGCCTCGAATTACTGAATCGCTGTGCATTTACTGGGCGAAATATTTTCTACTACTAACTACAACTTATTAACTATGCCAAGGCAGAATCTAATACGTTCAACGGATGAAACAGTTGCATGACTGCATCGAAGCCATTTCATTTATGGTGAACACGAAGTCGTGACCGAGAGTCAGGTCGGAGCCAGGGGATGGCGATACCAGCAACAGTAAGTGCATAGCGAGCTAAGAGGATAAAAAATATCTATCCGAGCGCTTTAAGACTTTCTTAATATTGCATGTTCACATCGTTAAGCTAGAACAGTCTACTTTAAAGTTACTGGGCGACGCGAGTAGGCAGCACTGGCCATAGCGTACTACTTCTACCTTCTGGCTCCAAGCGCCGACTACAAATGACCCTTGCGTGCGAAGCCCAAAGCACAGCTGACATGCTCGACGGGCGAGCCATACTTGACGGCCAGTTTTTAAATTCTATGTTAGGATGAGCAAATGACCTGTCATAAAAATTAGGAGCCATGCATAATTGGATATTAATTACTATGTGATAGTAACGTAATATAGCACTCCGCCTGTCAAGCGTGACGGGAGGTAATCGTCCAGAACGAGCCGTCTCCACCTCTGACCTCCTGACCTCTGCTCCATATCCCTCCTCTCAGCCGACCCGGCATGCTCTTCTCCTTCCTCTTCCTGACACACATCAGCGCCTCCTCGCCAATAGCAGCCGGCCCAGTTGATTACGCTCTTACATAACTTCTGAAGATCGTAACCCTAATCGTTGTTTGAGTGGACTCTAGCAAAAACCTTTCGGCCGTTAATCGATTACTTAGCGTCCAGGGTTAATACATTTTTTGAGGAGTGCTCCTGTTTTATTTTAATTAAAATCTTCTAATGTGAATCCAGATTTTAGGATAGCTGAATTGACAGCGCTTCTCTTTCTCTTCAATACGCTATTATCAGCACGAGTATATTGTATATAGTATATAGTATATTATCAACACGAGTATATAGCAACACGAGATGCTGGCATCTTTGCCCCCTTCTCCTGCAAGTCGCATGCTTATCGCTCTAGTAATCTACCTGTAAGCTCTGTTCATGTAAATTGCCCTGCTTACTCGTGCTGATTCTATAGCTACCAGGGCTTCTCTTTCTCTACGATACGGATGCGCGCGGGCTTTATAATGCTTTTGATTAAAGAGCGTACGTAATATAACACTCGTATCGAACGACGCGAAATGAAATGACCAAAGCTGGAGAATCTGAAGGAAAAAAGCAACTTACATCGGGAGAGAGAGAGAGAGAGAGAGAAGTAGAACTTCAATGTGCTAATGCTTAGTCTCGATGCTCCGAACTAGCTTTAACGATAAAACAAAATAACAGATTTAACGCCGGCCCTTAGGATTACAGCTGAGCCTTAGATTGGGATGTTTGTCTTTGCAGAATTGGAACGTAGCGTTCCGCTATCGAAGATTGCTGTCTAAAGCGTAAAGCGTCTTTTGTAATCTAAAAATTAGTATACCAACGAGTAGAACAATCGTCTGACTTCTTAGGAATTCTGAAAGAACATTTGTAAATGGCGCGATTCGCCTGAAGAACGGAACGCGCGTTTGACGACAGCATCACCAACGGCAAAGCGACTACTGCTTGCGCGTGCGTACAGCCTGACCCCGCTGACCTAGCTTTTTGGAATGAGTAACCGCTGATAAGTAGCAGCCCGAGCTGGGCGGCGACTCGACTCGATAACGGTTCGGTGTCGGGGCGTGCGCTCAAACGGCTAAGAGATGGTCCTCTGCGGAAGCGGTCCGGCAGGCCGCTCGACCTGGCGACCGAGGCACCGCCAGAAAGAAGTGCTGCAGAAATTGTGACCGCGGCCTCGTTGCAAAGCGGCTACTCTAGGACTAGTAGCAAATCTTCGCAGCTGAGGGCGCTACTGGCAGCAACTTCCTTCTAGCTCAGAAGCCTTTATAAAGAGTCACGTGCAAGCTAGACTTTTCAATAGTATATCCGGTTGACGCGTCGCTAAAAACTCGCCAGTTTTCCATCTGTCTATAGCCCGCTTACATCTATCTCACTGCAGCAGTAGCAGTGGCCAAAGGGCGCGCTGTGCAATCCTTTTCCAAGCGAATGGCCGCGTTCACTTCGCGCCAGCAAAACGAGGGCACTCAATCCGCCCGACACCAACCAATGACGAGCCGACAAAGGCTCGCGCGAAATCAGCGCGGCTTCTGTTTTTGCTTGAGAACCGTCGGTTAGGCTTTTCAAGTCCCGACAAATCCGACGAAGACCGGCCTGTACTTCGCGCGCCGCCGGGCCGCCTGCGCGCGCTTCGGAAGACCAACGAGATTGCATCGGTCGTCAATCATTCGCCCGTCCGTCCGCCCGCCTGAGAGATGGAAACGCCACTAGCCCAAAGTGCGAGGCCTGCTTTGCTGCGGGGGAGAACTGACAGCTCCAACCGAGAGCCTCGCCGCTCCGCTCGTGCGCGCCCGCGCGTGCCGGAATTGCGGCCAGGAATAGCGTTGAGGAAATGTCGTATTGCGAAACCCGCCGCCGCAGCCGGGCCTTAATGAAAATCTGGCTCGCCGCTCTACGGCCGCCTCGAAATCGCGTCACGACGCGACTTACCAGCAGCAGCAGCAGCCTTCGCTGTTTTTTCAAAAAGAAAGAGGCGTCGCACAGGCGCACGCTAGCGTTGCATCGCCTACCGCTGGCAATGTGGCAACTCGAGCGAAACCGCCTCGAGCCGCTCGTTGGGCTCTAGCGCCATCTTGCTTTCCCTACGGGCTCGCACGCATGCGCTCTCGGACGCCAGCTCTGCGGCAGCGAAGAGAGCCGAGCGGAGAGTTGAGAGGGCTGGCTCTAGGCGCCTCTCAGACGACGACCGGCGTCTAAAAGTAACCGACTCGGTTTTTGCGATCGTTGAAGCAGACGATGCCGATCCGTTGCACTCTTTCAAGCGTAAGGCTACCACGCTCCGCGACTTGGCGCGCCGTACCGAAAAGTGAAGTCCGCGCGCGTGCAAGGCGCGGGCTGGCCTTATTCATCAGCTGCTTTACAGCTTCTGATTAATCGATCCAATTAGCCTTATTAGCAATCGGCGTGCGCCAATTCCGAATTCCTCTCCGGCTCTCCTTCGGGGGCCGTCTTGACTTTTGTTTCGACAGAGCTGCGCCGCTGGCGTCGCTCTGTCGGAAGCCCGTTCGCGCATCGGCGAAGAGCTCTGCTGCGCAGGATGAAAGCCAAAAGTTGCGGCGGGCGAATGGCGCCCCGCTCGTGGTCTTCGACGAACAGCGAAGAGCGGGCCAGCGTATGCTCGCTCTTGAGTCCGACAAAGGAGAGTCGGGCTGTCTACGTTGTCCGCTCTCGGGCGCACAGCGAATCCGTGCAGCCTTTCAACCGTCGGCGACAACCCCGGCAGGGCGAGCGACGAGTCGGAGGAAGGGCGTAGGACAGGAAAGGAAAGCGGTGCCGTGAGTTTGAACAACAGATCTGGAGCCACCGTAAGGGGTCGGACTAAGAAGGATAGGGCCAAAGTCACGTGAGGGAGTACTAGGCATTCCCGAGGCCGAAGCAGCTCCTGTTCTAAATATGGCAAAGGAGCGCGCCGCGTAATGCGATACCGCGCCGACGCGCTTACGGGCCGCCGTAAGAAGCGGTGACTTCAGGGTTGCCCTTGCCTTATTCATCAGTAATCTTTTTTCGTTTGACGAGAGCTGGCGTTGCGTGCTGCGGAACTGCCAACAGGTAAGTCTCGCGCGATCGCTGCCGCCGCCGCCGCCACCGCCAGCGCCACCGCCACCGCCACCGCCGCCGTGCGTGCCGGTCCCCGCAGGATTGCCCGGCACGCTAGAACTCGCTCGCGCTTAATTTCTTATCTGCCGCAGCGGTGCGCCCATCCAATCGAAACCATGCTTCCGTTCCAGCATGCTCGAAAACGACTCGACCTACGGAGCGCAGGAGCCGCTGGACAGGATGCTCTTCTCGCTGAGGGTGAGAGCGCGCGTCCACAATCGTCCGCCGTCAGAGCGGCGGCGGCCGCCGCACCGACGGACGCTCCGCCGCTCTTCCGGCAGGCTGGCAGGCCGGCAGGGACGGGAGGGGCGCGCCGCCGCGCTCGCTCGCCAGTTCGTTCGTTTGTTCGGTCGTTCTGTCGGTCGTTCTGTCGGTCGCAGCGTCGGCCGCTCACCTCGGCCGACGCGCTCGCTGTCGGACGCGCGCGCGTGCGCGCGCGCGCGTCCGCGGGCTCGGTTCGCCGCGAAGCGCGTCGCTGAGCGCCTCGCACCGGAAGCCGCCCGCTGCGCCCGCCAGCCATCGCTCCGGTTAGCAGCCGAGCGGCGGCGGCCTCTCGTCCTCAGATGGCGCCTGCCCGATATGACCCTGGGGCGGAGGCTGACGTAATTGGATGGATAGCAGAGCTGACTGGCATCCAGCTGCCGAGCGGTCCCGAGAACCTGCAGAGGGCACTAAAAGACGGCACCGCTCTCGTCCGGTAAGCCGAATCACTCGCGGCCGACGCGGCCGCGAGCGATGGGTGGCGCTAGCGAAGAGGCGCGAGACGGAGAGCGAGCCGGCGGTGGCGGCCGGCGGCGCCACAGCTGACGCGCGAGCGCGTACGCGGGGCGGCTCTGGGCGCCGTCTGTTGCCGGCGGCCTCGACCCGGCGGCGGGGCGGGGTGTGCCGAGGATAACGCCGCTCTTCTCGCTCCGGCTCTGCCTGGCGCCTGTGGGCGCCCGATCCCTCGCACCTGCGCGGCGCGGGGACGTAGATGGGCGCTTTCGCCGTCGGCCGGCGCGCCCGGATGGCGCTCGCAGCCTGGCGGTCCGGGCGAGCAGCCCTCTCAGGCCGCGAACACACCGACCGACCGACCCTACGGACGCGCGCCGCTCGCCTGCGTCGAACGCGGCCAGGCAGCGACGCCTGGCCCGCCAGGCTTGCGCTCGCTCAGCACTCGCCGCTTCCGTTTCCGCTGGGGCTCCCTCGTGCGTTCGCCAGCGGCGAGCGTCGCTCGCCCGTCGAGAGCGCGGTCGGCATGATTGCCGACTCGATTGGCGACGACGAGAGAAGTTGGCGACGACGCGACGCGCGTGCCGCCGAAGGCAGCGGCTTGCGAATTGATATAAATAAATATAATTTATTTGTACATCGCCCTGAGAGAACTCGATCTCTTCGATCGGGCGATTCGCATGCGCCACGGGCCTCTCGAGCCTATCGAGGACCTCTCGGTCAGACCCCTGTCGGGGCGAGCACCTTGGCCACTGGGCCGAAACCAGCTCGGCGCAGCATTCTCCTTCTCAAAGGCGAAGCGCACACCCGGTGGCGTCCGATGGCCTTGCGCGTGACCGAGCGGGCCGTCACTCATCGTCGCATCCGCTCGCAGGTGTCTGGAACGCCGCGAAGGCGGAGCGTCCCGCTCGGCGGCCTCGGCTTCGCGCTCGGTCGGTCGGCCGCTCTGCCCTCGGCGGTGCGTCGGCCTTTTTTTAAGATCCAGCTCTCTGCTGGCGCAGAGAGCCGAATGAATCGCGCGAGCCGGCGCTCGATTGCCGTCTGCTCGCTGCGATCGTCGCTTGCGATCCGTATCGCGCTGGCTGCGATCGCCGCGGCGCGGGACGCCGAGTGAGAGATTGAACGACGTCGGCTGGCTTGCGCAATCGTAGGTGGCCGTCCTCTGGTTTTTTAACGGCTTTGCAGCATCGAATTGTATGCCCTGAGCAGGATACGCCGTCGGGCGCTGCGGAAACGCAGACTCGGCTTCTTGGAGGTAGCATTTTCTTTCATTCTAGTCGCAGCGGCCGCTCGTGCAGCGCTCGAGCGGCCGCAGCTTTCGCCAGCGCGTGCGCGCCCCCTCCCACCCCCCCCCCCGCAAGAGCCACTTCATCTCGGTTGAGCTCGCCACGCCCCACGAAAGAAACCAATCGCTTTCCTTTATCTTGCTACGTACGCAGCGGCTGGCGCGCGATGAGGTCATCTCGGCCGCGAGTAAGCGAGTCGAAGTGGTGAATCTTTCTCGTCTACATCTGGGAAGCGAAACTAATAGAGCGACCATTACTTCGCTCGCCTCGCCTTTCCATTTCTTCCCTTACCTTGCATTGCCTCCAAGTTTCCTTCCCCGCGTCCATCACGTCGTCTGCGCCTCCTCGGGATTCTTCTCGGCCGCTCAGCCGCTACTCTCCGAGTCCTCATCTATGCCCATCCTTCTCCTGATGTAGCTCCTAACTCTTGCTGAAGTCGCTCGGAGCCAGACACTTGTTCCTTTTCTTTTGTTCTCGCGTCTGTCTGCGTTTGCACAGCAACTGTTGCGCTAGCGGCCTGAAGCTCGCGCCTGCGCCCTGGCAGCGTGCGCCTAACGATGGCGCAGCCGCCGGTCACGGCCGGCTTCTAACTGTTGACTTTAAAAGTAAACGAGCACAAATCCAATCTGCAACGTCTTTGTTCTTTGCGTCGGCGATACCAGGAACGGACGACCTTTTGATCGCGATTCGCTCGCCCGAGCGCGGTAGCTCCTTCATTCGAGCTTACAGTCGTTTGAACGCCCCGGGCTTGTGCTTCCGTAGATTTTGCGTCTACTGTCTGTATTACCCGTCGGCTCGTATCTCGTGCGTTGCAGGCTCGCCGAAGTCGTTTACGACGCCACGCCCAACTTACCGGCGGCAGCGCGAGTCTTCAGACCGAAGATAAAGGTGAAACAGTCGACCGTGAACTTTCATCAGGTACGACGGGCGCAAAGTGGCAAAGCACTGTAGCAGTGCGGCAAAGCGGCCCGCTAGCGCGCGGCTCCGTCTCCAGCTCCTCTCCTCCGGGCCGCCGCCGCTGCCGCCTTCTCTATCCGCTGCGCCCGCGCCGCCTCGTGCACGCGGAGGCCCGAACCAGGGCGCGTCTGCGGCGTCCTGCAGCTCTCGCTTGCCGGGTGCGGTCGCGGCGCGAGGCGCAGTGACGGCGAGCCTCGGACAGCTCGCCGTATTCGCAGAGGACCATAGCGAGGGGCAGCGACGGTGGCGGCAGCGGCTGAGGCGGAGGGGCGGCGACTTCTATCGCAGAATGACTTCGGAGCATCCCCATTTCGCTATCCGAGCCCGCATACTTAGAAGACGGTTTCCAAAATAGATCTACCTCGCTCGCGGCGATATGGCGAACCGGCCTCGCTTAATGCCGCTCCACGACTCCACAGCTTTGCTGCTGCTGCTGCTGCTGCTCGCTGCTCGCTGCTGCTCGCTGCTGCTGCTGCTCGCTGCTGCTGGGGGAGTAGCAGCCGAGGCGCTTGCAAAGATCAGCTGGTTCGATACAGCATCATCTGGCGGTCATCATCGGCGATGTCATCATGCAGTTTCATCATCTCGCGCACTATCTCTCTCTCTCTCTCTTTCTTTCTCTCTCTCTCTCTCTCTCTCTCTCTCTCTCTCTCTCTCTCTCTCTCTCTCTCTCTCTCTCTCTCTCTCTCTCTCTCTCTCTCTCTCTCTCTCTGAACGAGGGGAGGGCAGCGGCTGTCGAGTGAGAGGCCGATCTGCGGCCAGCTTGAGTAAATGCTGTGGAGTCGGCGCGACTGAGCTAGCAACGCACCAGTCGTTCATTCATTTTTCGCCTTCTACGAGCGGCTAGTTGCTGAGCGGCACGAACGCGCGGTCTCGGCTCATCCGACATCGCCCCGTCATCCGAAGTCACTATTTCCAATTGATTCTGCGAATTATTTCTCTGTTATCACTTATTCTATCTGCCTCAACTCAGCGTCTATTGGGTTTGATGAGTCATTAAACCCTTCGAGAGAATGTCGATAGACGTGAGATTTTCTACTGAGATCAACTCAAATGTTATTATTAACAATAGTAATAATAATAATGCACTTGATAAAGCGCCCTCAGAGAACTTAATCTCTCTCTAGGCGCTTTACATTTTCTGCAAAGGGAAATGCAATTGAATGGTGAGTAAATTCATGCTTGATGAGCAAACAAAATGAATAACATGGTTAGGGGTGACATGCACAGAGTCAGCATGCAAATGTGGTTAGTGGCAGCATGCACAGTGTCAGCACGCATAAGCACACGAAGGACGAATCACAGGGACCCACTAAATGCTGTCCTAAATAGGTGTGTTTTTAAGTTCTTTTTAAATGTGGTCAAGTCAGGGGATGTTCTGACGCAGATTGGGAGGGAGTTCCAGGCTTTGGGAGCATACGAACTAAATGCACGGTCTCCAAAGGATTTGAGGCTTGTACGAGGTATTGGTAGACTGTTGGATTCCGAAAAGCAGGTGGTATGATGCTTGGCCTGATGGGGGAGTAGATCTGAGAGATATGCTGGAGCCAAAGAATGAAGTGACCTAAAAGTGAGCGACAAAACCTTGAAGTCAATCCGTTGCTTGACTGATGTTCTTTTATTTCTCATTCTGTTGTTGAAGAGAAGGTCTCCGCAGGGACAAAGTTTCTTAATATGCGACCTTGACTTCTAGATATACCAGCTCATCCGTATGGCCCAAGCTACGGTTACTTAACAAGTTCTGATTTCAAACAGATCTCAACTTACGCTGGGCATAGCGCTGGTGACTATGAAAAATATAACTCATTTTTATAGCGCTCAAAGAGCACTTAATCTCTATTCAGGCGCTTCACATATGCCTCAGGGCTCGAGCCCACGACCTCAGCCAGACCTTGGTCGGGCGAGCACCTTAACCACTATGATGCAATCATGGTGAATGAGGCTGCTTAGGTTGACTTGTGGGCCTGTATAGGACGGAGAGCTGTCATGCCGTACGGCTGAAGTTGAACTTTAGCTTAATCTTCTTTCTTGTTGGTTATTGCTACCATTCCTCTCTCAAGACTCCTTGAGGCTATAATGCCAGTATCATTCCCACGTCAGAGATGGCCACCACCCTCTGGGGACATCCCTACTAATAATTGTCTCGGTTCACACCCGGTACATCCGGATCCACTACAAGCGAATTGTGGGATAGACAACATTCTGCCAGGCAGAAAAATTTACCACATCTCTACTCGAAACATATTCAAACTTCAATTGGGCATTTGCATTCTCTTAAAGTTAGGAGAATGAGATGGCAATAACAGACAGAAAACAACAGATAATGTAGCGGCTATACTGTGTTTAAGATACAGCAATACGAGAATTGCCAATCGTGGCTAAACATGCTAAGAGGGAAACTCCGTTATGCACGAGTTACTAATAATAATAATAATAATAATTCACTTGATAAAGCGCCCTCAGAGAACTCAATCTCTCTCTAGGCGCTTTATATTTGCTGCAAAGGGAAATGCAATTGAATGGTGAGTAATATCATGCTTGATAAACAAACAAAATAAATAATATGGTTAGGGGTGACATGCACAGGGTCAGCATGCAAATGTGGTTAGTGGCAGCATGCACAGTGTCAGCACGCATAAGCACATCAAAGACGAATCACAGGGACCCACTAAATGCTGTCCTAAATAGGTGTGTTTTTAGGTTCCTTTTAAATGTGGTCAGGTCAGGGGATGTTTTGACGCAGGTCGGGAGGGAGTTCCAGGCTTTGGGAGCATATGAACTAAATGCACGGTCTCCAAAGGATTTAAGGTTTGTATGAGGTATTTCTAGACTATTGGATTCCGAGAAGCGGGTGGTACGATGCTTGGCCTGATGGGGTAGTATATCTGACAGATAGGCTGGAGCCATAGAATGAAGGGACCTAAAAGTGAGCGACAAAACCTTGAAGTCAATCCGTTGCTTGACTGGTAGCCAGTGCAGGTCGGCGAGAAGTGGAGTAATGTGGCAACTGTGACGCTCACGACAGACAAGCCTAGCTGCAGAGTTTTGCACAAGCTGCAATCGCCTGATCGCACATGCTGGTAGGCCAGTAAGCAGTGAGTTGCAGAAGTCGAGACGGGATGTCACGAATGCATGAACCAACTTGGACGTGGTATCTTTATCTAAACAAGCCCAAATTTTAGCAATGTTATGAAGCTGAAAATAGGCGGATTTGACTGTGGAGCTGATATGGTCGTCTAACGAGAGGTCGCTTTGGAATATGACACCTAGATTCCGAGCTGATTCGACAGGAGATATGCTGGCAGAGCCAATTTTGAGAGTCAGCCTTTCCAATCTCTGGATCACACTGGGTTTGCCCATAACTAGTAAGTTAGTACTACGAAGGATTATAATGCGTCTGTCGAATGATTGGTAGTAATAGCGTGCATAGTTTCGGTGCACAACCCCAATGGACTGAGCAAATGCTGCGATGGACAGATTTACTCCATCCACGTCCCAAATGCCGCCAATTCTAGGAGCGTCACGATATCAGTCGGCGGTGAACACCTGCCCCCGGACGCTCGGTGTAGCGGTGGAGAGGACGCGGTGGCCACCGCAGCGCTTGCGACGCTAGCCGCCGCCCAGCTGCAGAGCCCCTCCCCTCTGCCGGCGGCGGCTAGCGTCGCACTGGCGCACCGGCAGTAGGACGGGCACAGAGAAAGCCGCAGCGGCCCGATTAGGAGACGGAAGGTATGTAGCCAGTGCTGTTCGGTCGCCAACTGAAGTCAGAAAGTAGTGTCTAGAATCATAAGCTCGGCACCGATGGAACTTGGGTTCAACCTAATGTAATGTAATGTGTCTCCGCCTGTAACTTCACAGAGCCACAAAGACCGTGTGAGTGTTACGCAGGAGAGTCTTTTATAGCACATTCAGAGGCCTAAGCGGCTTTTGGTACACATTCGGTAGCCAACAGACGTCAATCTTACGAAGCAAAGAGAAAGTGGAATGTAAAGTGCCTAGAAAGAGATTGGGTTATTTGAGGGCGCTATATCAAATGTATTATCATTATTAAAGTGAGAAGCATAGTGGAGTGAGGAGAGCAGTTGAGGTAGTGAGTGGCATGGAAGTAGCAGCTCAAGATGGCTGGAAAGGATGCGCCAGTGCCATAGTCGGCAGCATGAGAACAGATTTCGCTGCGTAAGAATTGTGTGAGGGATTTCCGCACTCTAGGACCTGCAGAGCAAAAGCTCCTGTCGCCGACAATATTTAAGCAAAGGAACGGAACAGCTTATGTATTTTTCATTGAGGACATGAAGGTACGAAGAAGCTGAAACTGATGAAGCAGTTCACCCAGGTACGAATGAGCCAAGCCGTGGCGGGCCTTGTGGGTCAGAGTGAGAGCTTCTCTCTGTAACCTAATTTGAGTTCGCAGTGTAGAAACGGTCCTGCTCTAAACGCTACAGCGCTGGCCACGGACACTGTCCCGAGCTCGATAAGTGCGTGTATCTACCACGACAGACTTCATTTAGCTTCTTCCATTCTTTCTCGCTTCCATTTTCTACAAACAGGGTCACGGGGAGGATCCCTCGCCCGTGGGAGTCACCGGGGCAACATTAACTTCGCGAATCAGACAGGCTTTATTGGCCCGCATGTATTCACATACAATGTATGTACAGGTTAATGTAGCTGCTTACAGCATATCTAAAGTGCGTATAAAGGGATGTAGTTTAAAGACGGCACTATATAAATGTTTCATTGACATTATTATTATGCTCGTACGAAATTCATGTACAGGCTAATATGTCTGCATGTGCGTGCATGTTGAAAACGTGGCGTGCGGCTTCCACGTCCGGACATGACTAGGCCGCAAGCACAGCGATCGCAGCAGCAGTGCCGCTAGTCTCGGACGACGCGCTTTGACAAATACTGTTGGCACCTGAACCTTGTGCTGCGTATAGCCACTTTTAGGTGCGGCACCAATGCATGCAGCTGGTATGCCGACTTTAGTGGAACACGGCAGCAACGAAGAGCCCTCGGGTGACCTTAACATTACATGTCCACATCCGTAGCGTAGACAGGGCGATTTGACAGCAACGGAGGGTTACAGGCGTTTAACAGCCGCCATGGCATACGTCGACAAACTCCGTGACCTAGAGCTTCAACAGCTAGAATGCGTAGGCCAACTGCCGTAACACAACTCACTGCCTATCGTATGGCGTCGGCTTGTACTCGAACTCGGCCATAGGTTTTTGCATTGTCAACTCCTAGCCGTTACAATTCAGGAATCCACGAAAGCTGAATATCGGTCATAATTATGCTTGTTTAGCTCGCCGCTGTTTCAAATTGCATGTACAGTTTGTGCAGCGTATGCAAGTATATATACACTATTAGATTATGTTAGAACCTCGCTGCACGCATCCTGCCTGCATGTTTAAGCCCTCTATATGTAAATATGCCAAGAGTTTTTTCTTCCGGCTGCACTGCATACTTGTCTACGCATTTGACAGCTCCTGCTTAGCTTTTCAACCGTTACGCTTACAAGGATCGCGATCCGTCGCTCAGTCAAAGAGGTTTAAGTTGCCGCTCCTGTATTTTATGGTTATAGTGAAAAACTTGTAGTAAAATTTCACAGGTTTGTGTTGTAATGAAAATAGCTCGAGCACTTAAGCGGTTGGCCAGGCGGCTGTAAGAAAAACCGGGCTCCTTTGCGGTTACGACACGATCGGCGATCTGTTGCAGTTGCAGGCCGGTAGCTTAAATCGGTTCTCTTGCTTTCGGTCTTCGGTCTCCTTACCCACATTAAGGGCTTCAAATCCATTTTTATACCAAGTTGCAAGGTGAAGTAGTAGCACGACGCTGACATGCAAAACGCAAAACAAAAGCTCAAAAGTATTCTCTTTGCAGGCTAGTGAATTGTTAGTGCTGGTAACACAAAACGGATTACCGAGTCCATCCAATCACTGCCATCCCTGTCGGATTCTAGGCCCTCATAGATAGTAGCTAGTCCGGCCCTTCTCTCTCCTCTTTCGTGCTTCCTGTCCCAATTGAAGTCGTCCTTAAATTCGTTTCCCCAACTAAAAAGAAGTCTCGCTCTCAGGACCCGGTCGTCCCAACAGTTCTCCTTGTGAGGTACTTAGACCTGTTGCTGCCCACCAAGAACAACATAGTAGATCTGCCGCTGGCTACGTGGACAGTTCTCTCCCCTCTGAGAGCAGCGGCTGTCAGGCCGCTCGGTAAATATCCAGCCATGGACAATGGGCATGGACAATGGGAATTTAATATCCAGCCATGGGCAATGGGAATTTAAGTAATTTTCGTCCTTTCTGCCTTCTGCTATGATTATACAAGACACTTTAACGATTAGTTGTCCAGATGCTATACGATTACATCTGTTCATTAGATCGTGCTATCAAGTTACAAATGGGATTTATAGTTAGCTATTCCATAGAAACTGCTCTGCCTTGCATTGGTTGTCTGAACAACTCCGATTAATGTAGGACCCTCTCAACCGATTCTTGTCTACTTCTCAGAAGAATTTGACACAATTGACCACCATGTCTTTCTAACGCGCCTCTCGACAAGCCTAGCAATCAATTGCATAGTGAAAAACTTGGTTATTTCCTAACTCAGTGAGAGATATAAAATTGTGGATGTATATGCATTCAGGATTCAACTCACTTGCCTACCTTTCAGCCTGTATCAAAGACATTCGTACGTATGTAATGTAATGTATTACATCTCCGTCTACAACTCCACAAAGCCGAGACTATGCGGGTGCTTCGCTGGCGAGTTTTGTATAGCGCATTCACAGCCTCGGCGGTTTTGCTACTCATGCTGTAGCCATAGACTTCATTTAACGCAACAATTTAGATAGCTACTTGCTTCCTGGTGCTTACAAATTATAAGAGCAACATAATAGTTATGTGCAAGCTTAGTGTAACGCTCAGGCAGCAAGACCTCGCCCTCGAGATTGGTTCATCCAGCATCACTCTTAGTGACATCAGCCCGAAATCCAGGGGTCTATTCTAAAAAGACTTGTCGCTGGATCAGTAAATTGCCTCCACTGCCAAGTTGACCTAATTTCAGCTGGGCAATATCGCCAAAATCAGGGATTGCTTAAGTGACAGTACGACTGCTAAACTACTTTCATCATTTAGGACATTGCAATACAATTAATTTTATTCAGGACACCTAACCTATGCCCTAAATCGTATGCAAATTTGTGCTACGCCCAACGCCTCATACGGTCTGTCAACAACGGTACAGCAGCCACATCACTCAACTTCTCTCCGAGCTTCACTCGGTCCTTATCAAGCATCGAATTGACTTCAAGATCCTCTCGCTGGCTTACGAGTCGCTTGACTCATTTCTACCCGCCTACCTATCCGCCAGGCCTAAAGATGCTATGAATAAATCTGTCCGACGCAGCCGCGAGGTCTTCGTTGGTGCGCTCGAGCATTTTCAGAGCTCACGTGAGCAAGTGCAAGTACATCTGCAGCGATCGCAAGACCTCGTAAGCTATCCCTACCTGCTCCGACCAAGCTGATGGCGAATCAAGCAGTCTGTCGGTGCTAAACGTACTGAGTGCAAGTAGCATGCTCGTTCGCAATTTCAGGTAAAGAGCTCATTGCACGCTCAACTACCAAAAACGTGTATGTATTGTCTGTGCTTTAGATGGAAAATATTGAAATTTTCCTCCGAGCATGCGAGGCTTATGGCGTTCCAGAGAACGGTCTTTTTCCTACAATTGACCTGTTCGAGAACAAGAACATGGCGACTGTTGTTAACGGAATCTTGTTACTTGGAACAGAGGTGAGCTCATTGTGTGCTTAGCTTTTTTTTTAGAAAGAGTTGACGATTGATTCTCTGGGACGGTCTACTGGATTGAGACTGCTCCACGATGATAGGCATTTCGCTTTTATTAGCATTGCAGCGCTGAAATCCGGTTTACATTTTGATCGTTGCCTGCAATCTGCTTGCCCAGCTAAGTCCCGTCTGTGTAGAAAATAATCGCATGCAGTCGTTCTATCTTCTATCCTGTCAAGTATTTATTCGATATAACGCTTTATTATGGTGTCAGCGGGTTAATTCAGGCTTAAGTGAGCCCAACAAAGTAGCGACTGTCTTAGTATATTGATTTTGAGCTTTACAGACACGTGGCATCTTTAGATTTTTCATCAAATACCGGTGATAATGTCATCTTTTATAGTCGTGCATGGCATTCCAACCACTCAAAAATGGCAGGCGCGGCCTGCTTAGCCAAGATCGTGATTTCGAATAAATGATTGCTAAGATACGGCTTGATTCCACTTTCACTTTAATCAGGGGCCACTTAGTTGGTCACGTTAACTGAACTTCGGAGGGTAGCCTCGGACTACGCATGCAAGCGAAACAATCACTGATTGCCTCTCCTTTGAGGTTCGATCTCAGTCAAACTCAACTTATAGATAGGCGCCTGATACTTGCCGAAGCAGCTGACAATTCATTACACCCTCACTGCAGCAAGCAATCCTCGACTTTCGTATGCAATCGGCAGTGATAGCTGCTAGGGCTCTGCTAGGCCTCTAAAGAAATGAGGCTGTTGAATAAGTGCGACCTTTCCTTTTTTAGTTATATCTACCACACTCATCTCAGAGCCAGAGCTGGCTACTTGGCTCCCTAGCATTAACCGCCATGCCCGGTTAACTTTCTGTCCTGGTTGAGCGAGGCGAGCTTTTTTTTTCTTGCAATACGTCACACGTCCGCGAGTCGTCAATGTGGCTAACGCAGACTAAGCTAACACCCGCCACTTCAAATAGACACGACCCCAACGGTCGAGCTTGCCTTCGAACGAAGTCACGCAGAGGAGCTCGGCGGCGCCTTCGGTGGGCTTTCCTGCTCTGGATCACCAGGATCTTAGCCCGTGCTTTATCTATGTAAGCGCAGAGAGTGACACGCACGAGTGCACATTGACCAGGGGCTGGTGTCAGCTTTAGGGGCGATCTAGTAGCGTTTTATCACCCGTCTTCCCACGGGAAACCGCACGGGAACCAAGTCATTTCCATTGCAAGGCAGCGGGGCAACTGCCCGCCACTCCATCCTTGCCTCAGAGCGCTACTGCCACTGGCCAACAAAGTCGCCCTAGTGACCGCCGTACAGGCTACGTAGGGGTGTCTGCTAATTACATTTCCCTTGCTCTGTCGACAACACACACTCAATCCCAGAAGTGAGTAGACAGCTCATTCCGGTTATCTATTTGTGTGGGATAGAAAACACGCCGTTGTTCCTAGGCTGAATTAAAGGGACCGATTGGCCAGTACTTGACCACAAGGCGTACTTTTCGGCTTGGGCGGAACTCCCATTTAGAGATCGTACAAATTTTAGCATAACTCACTTTAGTTCGAGCAGTTCTTCAGCATTGGCCAGGGCTGCTTTCCCTTCTCAAAAAAGAAGGGGGGTCACAGGCAAGCGCTATCAAGTAACATCTCGTACCTGGTCATCACATAGGAACACTCATCCACTGGTGACCCTGATCATGCATCGGTCATGTCAAGCTAGCGCTTCGTCACATCATGAATGGCACACAGAACGGAGCTCTAAACATCCACTCATTTTTTCGCTGCAGGCCGCCCTGTTGCTAGTAAGCAATGTTTTTGCATGAGGCCGACGAACGGAAATATATAACCTTTCAGTTAAGGTTATGAAATAATTATTTTGCCTTTGAAGCAGTCTCAGACAGGTCGGATATGGTCATTCATAGTTGCACAGGTTGATCTCTCACCTAGAGCGTAGCGAATCATGTGCTGCAGTTTTTTACTGGAGAGGTGCAGCACGAATCCCCAGCTGTGTTGCTTGGACTCATAATTGAAGATTGCATCAAATTTGTTATGAGCCCAAGTAATGAGGCATATTCAACTGGTACGCCTGGGCAAAATTGGGCTGTCACTATTTCAGGCTCAACGAAATGGATGCCGGGTCAGAAGTATCGGCCCAAAGCCAGTCGAGCGTTCGGCAAGGGACTTCACCATAGAGCAGCTTCGAGCGGGAGAAGGCTGTATCGGGCTGCAAGCAGGTATGCACCGAGTCATCGCCGAATCGTGAGTGACTCAGCACCCTCTAAACCTGGTGCTCCAGCGATACCCGAAACTAACGTGAAGCTAACACAAGATCGCACTTTTCTAAACATGCTTGCGAATGAATTTCCAGTTTAGAAATGCTCTTCATTTTTCGGCTCCTTGATTTGCAACGACGATGCTGTTTGCAGAGCAGGCACATTTAGAAAAATAGATGCTGACGATCTACTGGTTCAGCGACTCTCTCAGTCTGCATGAGACAATGAAATGTTATGTACATGCTTGTTCCATGGCCAAATCAAGTCACATCTCTTGCAGGCACTAATCAGTTTGCCTCTCAGAAAGGAATGAGAATCGGAGCATCGCGCCATATCGCCGACATTAAGTGCGACGGAATGTCCCAAGAGGGCCACGGCATCATAGGCTTGCAGGCAGGAACTAACCAATTTGCATCTCAAAAGGGTATGCGGATAGGTGCGAGCCGTCACATTGCTGACATCAAATGCGATGACATCACCCAAGACAGCCATGGCGTCATCGGCCTACAGGCAGGAACAAACCAGTTTGCATCACAAAAGGGCATGCGCATTGGTGGCGTTAGACACATTGCCGATATTAAATGTGATGACCTGTCGCAGGAAGGCCAAGGAGTCATCGGCCTCCAGGCAGGCACTAACCAATTCGCATCGCAGAAGGGCATGCGTATCGGTAGTGTGCGACACATTGCCGATATCCCATCGGACAGGCAGAGCCAGGAAAGCCAGGGCATCATCAGTCTGCAGGCTGGAACCAATCAGTTCGCAACGCAGAAGGGAATGCGTATAGGCGCTCCCCGTCATATAGCCGACATTGCCGTGGAGAGTTCCACGCAGGAAAGCCAAGGCATAATAGGCCTCCAGGCAGGCACCAATCAGTTCTCCTCACAGAAGGGAATGCGAATCGGTGCTCCACGGCACGTTGCCGACATCCAAGTGGAGAGCCCCTCTATGGAGAGCCAAGGTATCATTGGCCTTCAGGCCGGTACCAACCAGTTTGCCTCACAAAAGGGTATGAGGCTCGGTGCACCACGACACATAGCAGACATACAAGTTGAGGAGTCGTCGCAGGCCAGCCAAGGCATAATTGGACTGCAGGCTGGCACCAACCAGTTTGCTAGTCAAAAAGGCATGCGCATGGGTACGTCAAGACATATTGCTGACATCCGGTGTGAGGATATGTCGCAAGAAGCACAAGGAGTCATTGGCCTCCAGGCAGGAACAAACCAATATGCCAATCAGAGCGGCATGAGTTTCGGCAAAGGTAGAGGAGTCGCTGACATCAGGTCGGTGGGGCCCTTGCAAGAGAGTCCCTACTACCCATCTCCCTATAACGGAGACGAGCAAGGGGGCACCGATTTCTAACGGCTAACCGCATAACATGTAACTCGAATCGTCAGCCAACAGACAGGCTTGGCATCGACGTCCACTACCGACCTGGAATCGGTGTCATCAGTGCAGAGTCAGTCTTAGGTTAGGTTTCTAGAAATAAAAGCTTGCAACGCTACTGTCAAGATGGGAATTAATAATAAGCTGCTTTGCATTTTTCGTAATTTATTTCTATGTCAGCAGCTCATCATGACTACCATAACTTGCTATAAATGGAGGACAAGCCAGCAACTGGTGAACAGCTTTATCAGCGTGTACCGAGCCAACCATCAGCAATGTTCTGGCGTACTCACGAATAAAGGTTAAAGCTACAACAGTTCTTAGTAATGGTGTTGTCATTTGCTGCACCAACTGCTATCACAGCAGCGCTCACTCTTCCTGAACTGCCTTTGCTGAGATGGGTTTGAGCAAGTCACCTTGCACCGGAGTTGACATTAATGATGTGACATCTACAACCAGCGTTTGCAATAGGCATATGAAACCAGGCTAGCAGCAGATTCCAACGATGCACATCTACAAGTGCACAGACCTGCATCAAAGGATACGCAAAGCGACCAGGGGTGCCCCAGGACTTAATACGATACCCTAGCAAGCCTTTGCCACTCCACTCTTGAGGTGTCAATGTCAAATGCTCAACACGTCCTTCTCTTATAACGGCAATCCTAAGCGGGTGCTATAACGAAAGGGCAGCAACGGCAGACATAACATGCGAACAAAGCCGTCTGGACAAATTGTTGACGAGGCGTGCACCGCAGACATTTGCAAACTTATAGAAAGTAGCAGCTCATCGAGCTCATGCTCGCCCTCTGTGAGCTCTGAGCTTGTAGCACTATATCATTCGTTTGCTATGTATAGCCTTAATTGCCTTTTAAATTCTCCTGAGCCTTTTGCATCTCGTAACCACGAAATGCTGCTTGCATGCCAGTCTGAACACAATAAAGCTCTCGTGCTAGACGGTAGATGTTCCTTAATAATAGCAGCAACAGTTTCAAACAGTTCTATGGGCCACTTACATCTTTGCTGTGAAGGACAGCTTGGCCAATGTCGGTCAAAGTCTTGTAGTTGGTCTTCGTAATTGATCCAAACTCAACTATGGCATCTCCTTGCTGAAGACCCTATAGATAAACCAAGTGCCACATTCAGGCGATAGCTTCGTTGCCCATACAGTCAGCATATGAGACTGTAGTTGTCATGCGGACATAACTGAAAGAAAACGTAGCCACACTAATCGGCACTAACCGCTCACTTAAGTCATATCGGCTTATTTCCATTATGCAACCTTTTGCACCATGCAACCAACCCCTGAGGTCAGTGAACCAAACTTTCAAATCTGGGGTCAGAGAAAAGTTTTGGACATTACCCAAACTCTACACATCGCCATGGTGGCAATTGCAATAAGGTCATGTTAATTAATTAATTTGAGAAAAGTTGGAATGCAAGAAAAATCAATTAAATTTAGTGCAAAAATTAAAAGTTATCTATGGCAAGAAACTGCACTGCCCTTTGGCGCTCCTTGTTTATGAAAGTTTCTGAAGATCGCATGCCCCCATCCTCAACCTAAACCCAGCTTCTGCTGCTAAGTAGCTAAAAATCTAGAAATCTTTCAGGGTTCACTGACATCAGTAACAGCTGAATAAACAATGAGGATAAACCATGTGGTGTACGAACAATGCTAACTGTGTTAACCGAATAGTGTTTTTGTCATACTTAAGAATAAATTAGATGCCATAACGGCATTGCCAAACAAACCCAAGAATCAAGATAGGTCACTTTATAATTGGAATAAATAATTTATGTGCAGTATCTGCATAATGATATCCATGGACAGTTTGGAAACTTCAGAGTTTTCGGGCAAATAGAGTAATTCATTCAGTCGGTAATAAAGAGATACCTAACCCATGCCTACTTCCGGCTAATGGAGTTCTTTCAAATTACGTCCACAAGCAGACCTTGGCTCTTTATTTTCAATAAAAACCGATGCAAAAACAAAACCTCAATTTTTTCGAACTTAGGAGCATGTAAGCAGGCAAGCCCACGGCAAAACTACAAATGAGAAAACGACATTAAGGTGTAGCCACATTGCAAATCAATGTAGATCTGAATGTTTTCTCATGGGTGCAAAAACCGAGTGCACAAGAAGAAAATTTAGCCTAATCAGACAGCAACATATTCCTTAAATTTTGAGAAAATGTTGGTTAATAACCCTATAGTGAGAAAATGTTGCTCAGCAACCTGATTCGAAAAAAGGGTAAGACTTGTGACATATAATCGTCATGACCACTAACGTTTGGTAATTAGTTCGGTAATTAGTTTTGGTAATTACACGTTCTTGGAAGCATTACAGAGTAAACTGATTAGAACATGGTAGCAGCTTGCCATTTTTCGGGAAAAGTGTGCTGCCTAAGTAAAAACTGATTTAATTTGTACAGCAAGGGAATACCTTGAGAGTGGGCCAAGTGGGACTAGGCAAGGCATATTTAGATCCTAATTTCAACTGATTGCACAAAGCAAGCAACATGCCTGCGATACTAACATATTAACTGCAATGAGACATAGTGATATGCACAAGCTGAGTTCTCTTCTAGCAAGACTCGGCTGGGGTATCAATCGTGATAAATCAGGGCTTAAAGTGTGCACGTTTTACACAAGCAAACCTTGTAGTATTCCTATGTCTAACCCGAATATTAGCAGCCACAACCACGATACGGTGCAGCTACGAGGCTTATATAATGCACGTATCATTATCATGCCTAGTTGTGTGGCAGATCGCATGAAGAGGATGTGTCGGTAGATGATGGATCGTACAACTGTCACTAATTTTTTGGGACCCGAGTTCCCTCACTATTCAGTGTCGACCTCACTCACTCTCGTGCTTGCAAGCATATGACGTGCACTGACTAACTTTTGGGAGACTTTGGATGGACAGTACTAGCAGTGTTGATCGATTTGCTGCAAACGACAGCCATCTGAAGTGCCAGGGCTGAAATTCGACACATTTTAAACACAGAAGAGGTAAGATGAGAAAAAGATGTCAAGCAAAAGAATAGGATATCACTTCTAGTTCACAGCATGCATGAAGTTTGATGGTTGGTGGCTCACGGCACAGGCTGCTGTGGACAAAGTGGACCGTCCATATAGCATGTCATGGCCCAGTAGATGAAACTGAAAATGAAGCAATAACAGCAAGCAAATACCAAGCGAACGGCCAAGTCCAGCTTCAGGCGTCGACGTATCAGGGGAAGCAATTAGCACAAAGGATAACAAGCTTATTAGGATAATGCATGTCAGGCTCCTCGATAAGTCAACATCAACTGCCCAGAACAGCCTAGAAAGCCTAGCAATCCCACAGCCATTACAACAGCTACGTGAATAGACCAAGTAAAGAAGCGCAAACAGTCCTTTTTGCACACGCTCAGTTTCTGAATAGCATGTTTCATGTAGTCACCACTTGCATCACTTGGGTGTGTTCGTATTAACCTATCCTATACCAGAGGCAAACACAAGCACATGCACACTAACTCTCTCTCTCTCTCTCTCTCTCTCTCTCTCTCTCTCTCTCTCTCTCTCTCTCTCTCTCTCTCTCTCTCTCTCTCTCTCTCTCTCTCTCTCTCTCACCAGCTCCATGATAACTAATCTCGAACCCAGAACTTGCATTACCCTCTTGGAATTTGTATGCAAACTTCTGAAACAACTTCTCTCCCATCCCAATCGAATGTTCCGGCAAACTGTCACGTCTTCCTGTGCATGCGAGCTCGCATGCCCAGGAAATGCTGGAAACCCAAGCCCACCCCCCTGCTGGCTTTCGGCTTGGCCAGCTGGCTCATTGTTCCATCGGACACTTTATAAGAAGTGTTATGCCAGTGGCTGGTGGTTTGGAGTAATAGGTGCCGTTGAGCTGACCCGACCCTATTGAATGAATGTGTTGCACCCGACAAGAAAATCGAGACCGGTGGGCTGCACGGAACAGCTTCACAGCCTCGATCTGTCTATGCATGGCCGACTAAAATTTCAAGTGACAGACGACAGCAGCTGAACAGTGATATAAAAAAGCTGAAGAATGGCTAAAAGGGGGAAATTACCGCAGTATGGGCAGGAGAGCCGTGAGCAACGCTGTCTACTGTCACAAAAGCAGCCGTCGAGCTGTCGATGCCAGCAGCCTTTGAAGCAGCCACGCCCTCAGTGCCTCCATTGTTTCGGCCTTGAGCAGTTCCTTTCTGTCTAGCAAGTGCATGAATCTCGTAGAGCTTCTCCTCCAGCTGCTTCATTACAGCAACATGATCATTCTGAAGACCTGCAACGATGCAATGATCAACGTGGCAAATAGTAGTTAGACGAACCATCAGCTGTCGATCTCTACTGACTGCTCACGTTGACCAGCCAGCAGCAACTCTGACACGCTGCCACTATGTGGTATGAGCGACAACCGTGGCAGACCGGCAGGTGAGTACAAAAGCACTGCACACAGCACCACTGAAATTCTAGCTGTTAAAGCATGACTCCCTTGTTAAGCGATTTCCATAACTAGGTGCAGATGATCTAGAATATGCATGATGACAAGGTCAAGCAGTAACGAGCAAAGCTCTAAGGCGAATGCTTAGCTCCCTGAGTCTGCAAACTATATTGGTAATACATCAGCTGCTGACACCAAGGGAATATACCCGTATCTTTACAGTGCAAAGAGAGGCCAGCAGGTGCATGTGTGTAGCACATCTTTGGGCAGTACATATGATTCAATTTATGTAAGTTCACTGATACTAGAGGACCATCGAAGAAGCCATTTGAGAGCATCTATACATGCCTAGCTCATCCACATACTCAGGTATGAAGAGAAGGTAGGCAGCTATGATCCTGTCTCTCTCTCCCTCCCTCTCTCTCTCTCTCTCTCTCTCTCTCTCTCTCTCTCTCTCTCCCTCTCTCTCTCTCTCTCTTTCTCATTGTCTCTCTGTGTCTGTTTCTCTCTCCGTGATGTAAGCATTATGCAGGACAGCCTTCGATAGCATACTAGCAACACAAGCGGCTTTCGGTTTGAATGTGGTCGCAAGCAGACTTCATCTCGTGGAGCCATTCGGACTGCCTTGGTCTTGCCCTCGTGTTCCATTTCACATGCCTCCGCCGTCGGATTCTTCAGGACCGCCAGCATTCAATTGGGCCAGCATCCGATTGGACCAGCATCCGATTGGGCCAGCATCTGATTGAGCCAGCATCCGATTGGACCAGCATCCGATTGGACCAGCATTCGACTGGATCAGCATCCGATTGGACCACCATCCGATTGCATCTCTGCACATACATGCCTGGCAAATCCCCGTAGCTAAGGACAGGGGAGAGGCCTGCTCGTGGGTCGGTCTCCTGATCGCCTGGGCCCACCTTAGCCGTGCTGTGCTTAGTTCACGTGTGAGCTCTCCGGTCGTCGACAAACACAGCAAGTTACTAGCTGCAGCTCGACAGCCAAGTTGCAATTGAAAAACATACACACGAATAAACAGTACAACGGGATTCGACTCGAGGGAGTAGGTGGAAATTTCAAGGTGAGGCTTTGTGAGTGCAGCGTTGAGTGCCGTGCTAATGACAAGCCTCGATAACTCAATCGGTAGAGCGCTGGACCGGTAACCCCGAGGTTTCTGGGATCGGCGCAACCTGTCGCAAGGGGAAATTCCTTTTTGCCATCATGTCGCACGGCAGATGGTCTGCAGTCAGTCTTCATTTTACATTAAAAAATAAATGATAGGTCATTCCTGAGACGATCTAGGGGCACCAGGAGTCTGAAACATGTGCAGCTGCTCAGCTAAGTAAGCCATAACGTTAGTTGCTTAAGTCGTGGCCACCAGGCACAGTCATGCCATCGATAACAGTTATGCAAACAGTAGAGTCACAGAGCGAGGGCAGAACAACGTTTCAGAACTAGCATGATGGCCCCAATGATAAAGCAGCACTGGTATCTCAGCTTCTCAAGGATGACTGTATTACTTACATATTATGTTGTGTCTAGCCTGCCGGGCAGAATAAATGTCGACGTCTGCACGAGGGAAATCGCTACTGTCCACCAATGATTCGTGCATTCCGACACCATGCTGAAACAAGGATAAATTTGACTTTCATTATTAAACTTGGCTAACAGAAAACCCGATTTTACAAGGCTGAAGTGCTACAGCGATTCGATAGAAAACTGGGCATAAGTTGCACTTGATCTCTGTTTTGGGCCAGTTTAACGTCAACGTTATCAGCTCTGTTACGAGACAAGTGATAGAAGTCTTGACGTTGCCTATACGATAGCAGAATGCTGTATGCTGTTCTCATGAAAGCAGCAGAACCTGAAAATCCAGTCAACCACCCAGGCAGAAACTTGGCAAGCTGCTGCGAGAATAAGCGGAACTATGGCAATGCCGGCGGTCAGCTCACACAAATACCTGCTCTACAACTGCCACGTTAGCCACGCTTCTACAGACAAGCACTCTGAATGCAAGGCCCCGACAAAATACGTCACAACTTCTATTAAGTGAATAGTGATCAAGTTCTCTTATGGCGTTACACAAATGAATTATATTTTAGCTTTTTAAAGCAGCATCAGAAAACAGTCACTACAGTAGTGAATCAGCCAATGTGCATGTTTCAAAACTGCTGTGATTCAAGTCTGAGAGGCAGTTAAACATGCTAAGATTGTCAGGCCGAACATCAATCAATAAAAGATACATATATCAAAAGGGAGGTGACAGCAGTCCGGCTAAAATAATTTCAGTAATTACAGCTACCACAGGGGAAGCAGATAGTGGTCGGTCATCTGCAAAGGATGGTTTTACATACAGCTGGTAGACATGTAACTGATTTACGAATCACTTAACTCTGACCATCCACCTCGATCGCAGCTGCTTAGCACCAACCAGTCCAGAGTTCACCACACATACCATTTCCGTCTAAAAAAATGTGTTTCCCCTTGACTTTTGTCATTCCAAATACCTTTACGATCTCTCTGCTGCCTTTTCAGCCCGTGACCTGGTCACTCCCATTTACAGCATGCACGTGCAAAAAATATACGAGCCCATTGTTTACAGTGCACAACGTTCACGCTCTTCCGACTTAATTGGTGCTCGTGAGTGGCTACGGCAACTGCCGTCAGCAATCAAATCCCAAAGTTGAGCACAAAGACCAACCAGACATGCGTGTCATTGTCGACAGACAGAGTGCCTCGAGCGCCCCATAAGGTCAAAAAAGGAAACAGCAGCTGACTTAGAAGCCTCATTTTAGCAGTGACAGAATAGCCTTAGCTGCAGCTTTTTGCAGCGCGGGCAGTATAGAATTGCCTTCGCTGCAGGAATCGACTCCAGGACGGTGCAGGGTCGCCGCGAAGCGCGAGCACTTTAATATAATTTATTTGTACAGCACCCTAAGAGAACTCAATCTCTATTCAGGCACTTTACATATGCCACGGGGCTAGAGCCCACGACCTCGGCCAGACCCTGATCGGAGCGAGCACCACCTTAACCACTGGGCCAAACCAGCTCGGCACTTTGCCGCTGGGCTAAGAAACATGCGTGCTACACACGCTGAGCTTTTCTATCGTCGGTTTTCTTCTTACTTTCACTTTGACCACTATTGCACTGTCCGATTGTCACGCCGACGCAACACGGCGGCGCATAGCCTTTCGAGCAGCCCACACGGCCAAAAACGTGTCTTGCACTGAGGGTTGCTGATTCACACTGTTTAACGACCGAGGCACGGAACAGCAACAATTTGAAATTGAAATGTACATATGGAGATTCTCCTACCTGCTCCAAGATTTCCATTAGTGATTTAATACTGCTCTCTATTTCTTCCTTTTTGGCCGAAAGCTTGCGGTACTCCTCCATTAAATCAGGATCCATTGTCAAAAACACGAAATGCGTCAGCAGAAAATACAAATTCGGGCGCCCACGCCAGGTCCTGTGACGAATGGGTCTTCGCGACCGCCAAAGTTACTGGCGCGAGCCCGTTCACCCTCGCCGTTTAGTTCGCAGCAGAGATGCGACCAGAAAGCGGATGTGTACGGTATGGTGGGGGTGTTGGCTTTTATAACCTCCATCATCAAAGACGGGTCAGGTCAAGGCGATCTCGTGCCAGCATGGGGCGAGTGAAAAAGCAAAAGAACAGGCTGACGAAGCGCGTCCTCGTGTTTGATGAAGAAGCTAGGAAGTGAGATGCTTGCGTTACACTGGTCTTACTTTCTAGGGCGTCGTATTCGTGTAGCCTTCGCCCCTGCAGCGTTCAGCCCGTCGCCGATTCAGCCCTCTTCGAGATGACGGGAACGTCATTCGGCGCCGCTGCGTGTCATTGCTCGAGAATTTTTCGCCAGCCGCGTTCGTCCACATTTTTCGAGCAGCCAGCGCTCATTTTTGGTCCGGCGCCCGCAGCTTTCGGTAACTTGGGCGAGTTTTGCCTCGATACTTCCAGCGATTTACTGGGCGCCAGATGGGGTTGGGCGCCGGACGTTGTCGTTTCTTGCGCCGCGAATGCTAGAATCTGGTTTCTGGACCAGGCGTACCGCTTTCGCCGGCTGAAGAGAGCGTGCGGGCGTGCGCCCTAAAGTCGTGCGCGATACGATTTATGCGCGGTTGTGGGTGAGCCGTGTGTCTCCTTCTTGCAGAGATTGGCTCACGGGTTTCCGAAAACGGAAGAATGAACGCCGAAAGAAAGCGGCTGACGACCTGCAGAAGCAGCTGAAGGAAGAGTTGAAGCGAAAAAAGCAAGAGGTGCGAGCTGGTTTGCACACGAGCCCGTAGAATTTCTGTACCTCTGCGACAGGTCATTAAGAGGCTTGCTTAGATGGCACGTTACGTGGCGTTCCGACGGATGCCCCGCCAGTGTGCTCCTGCTGAGTGAATTTGGACACGGTCGGTGGGTGTACGGGTCAAGGACCATTGGTGCTGCAAAAAACAAGGAATAGCAAGTAGTTCGTTGAGCTAGACGGCGAGATGTCGTCGTAGCTGACTGAAAACATTATTAAGACATTGATTGCAAATTACATAAGCTACCATTCACGATTAGCTTGAGAGGGTTTTGTTGAACCGATCCCAAGTGGCAGAGTGTGGCACTAGCCCCGCCCAGCTCTCATTAAACGATCTTCCTTTGTTCATGCTTCGGTAGACGTCAGCAAATTGTGCTAAAATAAAAAACTAATCCTGTCCCTACTGTCAGCCCGAAGGTTGAGCATTCGTACGGTGTCACGGCTTTTAATCTGCTTCAGTGAATGTGACATGTTCGCACGTGCTTGCCTTTTGATTTGAGTTCATGCATGCATGACGTAGAAAGCATCCCCTGACCAGTGCCCTCCGATTTTTCTGCACATGTATGTACTCTCTTCCTAGGCAGCTGAGTTTGATTCTAGGAACCAAGTAAATGACTTTTTGCTGTGTACCGGTCGATCGTCGATTGAGCTTTACCAGCAACTGCATTTGAATCGCCGGGGTGGCACAGTCGGCGCAGTCCTCGTATGTCTGCTGACCGTTGACAGCTTTGTGCTGTCGCCGGTTTGTGTTGGGGGAGTAGCTAGAGCCGCTCGCTGTGGTCAGTCCACTGGTTGATGTGCTGCCTTGGTCGATCGGGTTCTAGTAGACGTACATAGCTCGGCGTAATTTTACTGGTTTCGCTATGCCTGCGATATGCAATTTTAGCACAAGGACATGGTAAAGAAATCCCAGCAGAAGTATATGGATCGGCTGGCTGAAGTTGAGCGCATCCTCGAAGCGAAAACTTATAGCCTAGACACCTGCGGAACGGCAGAGGTTACCGTGACCGAATTGGACAACTTGCAAGACGAAACTCGCCTTGGCCTTAACCTGGCCGTCGATGCCAACGACGAAAGTAATTTGGCCGAAGCTGCCGAGGTATGAATTGTGTCTGATCCGATGCTTTTGATCGAACTGATGACTCAGCCCCTTTGTTGGACATTGTGCAGTAAACCTCAGTGGGCTCTTCATTCACTCTCTATGTAACAGGACTGCTTAGGCTGTTCTGTGGTCCTGCACGTGCAACATGGAGCTGCAACCAGTGACTTGCACACCGTGAGCGCAATGTATGTGCTCACGCGTTGCTACACGCCCGTGGCACGAACCAGACCTGCGAGGGGGTGGCTATGAATGCACCTTAGGAATCTGCCTGAAGCGTATAAGGCTTTCAATTCTGGGCGACCATGCAAGCTACAGCAAGCTCAGCAGTTGATACAACACACGACTCTTGAGCAAACTGTCGGTAGCTCACGTGATTTAATCTCTAGCCATACTTCACTTACGATGTCTGCTTGTAGTGCTGTGCTGTGTCAATGGCAATGCTTGGTTGTTTTGTAAACACTCTGGATCGTGAACAGCTCTCTGTCGAGACATCTTATAGAGTTAAAATCATTTTGCTCATCAGTGCTTTGTTATAATGTTTTGTGACCGCTGTCAAACAGCAGATCGAGATAGCCCCGACTTCTGGGATCACCAAGACTCGGGATTCTGATGAGGCTAGCCTTTCCACTCACCGTTCGATCGCGTGTTTCCTTTGCAGCAAATGTAAAGCGCCTAGAAAGAGATTGAGTTCTCTGAGGGCGCCCTATCAAATATATATATAATTCATTTATATAGCGCCCCAAGAGAACTTGATCTCTATTCAGGCGCTTCACATATGCCTCAGGGCTCGAGCCCACGACCTCAGTCAGACCTTGGTCGGGGCGAGCACCTTAACCGCTAGACCAAACCAGTATTATTGTTATTTGTAGTGCATAGTCGACTGCACCGTGGTGGATTGAAGAACTGTGGTTTAGATGCTTGCAATGTGTTAATGCACTTCGAGCTTCGTGATGCTGACCCTGAATAGCTGAAGAAGTTATGATAAACGTTTTAGATCGAAGTCTTGTTCTTCAGGGTATCAAGGATGTTTGCTGTTGCTGTCTGTTGACATGCACGGCACTGCAATGTCATTTCTTTATGACTTGTCTGTTGTTGTTCTTTGTCGTTTTGCATACTGCAGTATAGCCACGCTTACTGAATGTGGTGCATTTTCAAAGGTTATCAGCAATCATTCGTGTGAAGAAGGTGATGGAGCAAGCAAGAAGAAGCAACCTGCAAAGGGTCACAAACTAAGGTGCGGTGATTTTTCTACCGCAGTGCATGCGTAGTTAGTGAGCTCACTATACCAAATGCTGTGTGGCCTCCGTGCAGACTGTGCAAAATGTCTCATCATGTATGTGCCCTAGGCTAAGCAAGAAGGCAGCAGCACTGCAAGCGAAGTTGCTGAAGCTTCACAAACCCCGTCAGCATGGTCGATCGCGCCATCATCACAAAGGCTCTCGCCATGACGACAGGTAGCCTGTAGAGAGGTGTGGAACGTGGACTCGATCTGCAGGACCTGATTGGTGGTGGCCGTCTACTGCTGCGGCAATACTTCACCGCCCCCTTATTACCGTTGACCGGTCACTACTGACCGTGAAACGTCGACGGCATTTCTTTCACCTGTGTCTATGCTTAACTTCGGCAGTAGTTGTTTGTGAAAGAGCTTTCAGTCACCTTAACACCTTAAGTGGCCTGGCCATGCTGGGACACTCATTATAATGTTTTAGCAATCTGACGGACCAAAATGTCTCCCTAGTGCCAGTGGCTTAAGCTTTTGACGATTAACCTTAATGTCACGAGCATTTTTAGCCAGCATACATGCATAGCTGTCACAGTTGTCATTGCAGTGTGCTCCCACTTTATGGGCTTTTAGGGTTGAAGCTGTCAAGTCTGCTGCCTTTGCATGCAAGTTTGCTGTGAACGTCAGACTCTATAAGTGCAGCAGGCAATGCTGACGGATTAACTGCTAATATTGTACTTTTATATGCTGATCAGTTAAAAAGCAATCAGGTACAGCTGTGCTCACGTGCGTGTACCTATTTACATATGCTACCGTAACTTGGTGCTACTGGGGATAGTTCACTTCGAGTATTGCCCATAACTTGTAAAAAAATGTGTCAAGATCAGGATTTTTATCTGGTATGGGACTACTCGGAGCAACTTTCTAGCATCACCGATAGCAAACACTGCCAGCATTTTTTGTAAGTTTCTCAGTTATATATATATATATATATATATATATATATATATATATATATATATATATATATATACATATATATATAACTAGAAGTGGTCACCCCTTGTGAGGCCTCTCCAGAGCCATATACCCGAGCTTAGTCAGAAATAACCAAGTGGTTGCAACCTCTCTCTCTCTCTCTCTCTCTCTCTCTCTCTCTCTCTCTCTCTCTCTCTCTCTCTCTCTCACTCGTGCTTTAAATTTGGACTTGCTATATCACGAACTGTTAGTCTGGGTGACCGGTCCGACAGTCGTGCTTTATTGAAGTCTTTTGACATTTGCTGCAAGGCCAGTAGGGCTGCCTTACATACACACCCAGGGTATTATTTTACTGAGCCCATGAGGTGAGGTGCTCGGTCTTCACCCACAGTTGGGCGATACTGTATTGCCAACTGCCAGTGGTGATAATAGCCGTAATGACTCTTCTGCCACCATATGCATGAGGCTGGTAAATTAGCAAGCTTTATTTAAGCGGCTACGGATGAGTTACACACGAATTTGTGTCAGCTCGTGCACAGGTCTGTCTTTGCATTAGGTGGCATTTTTCGAATGACTCGGGCTTTCAAGCAAAATCGACGTTACCGTGAATGCACGATTGCATGTTGCTGTCGATGCAGCCTACGACGAAACTTGGGGCATATACGAGTCGTACTAGTGCCCCAAGCCAACCTTCGCCTCAGAAAGCCGACCTATACAAGCAGCGTCAGCACCTTATTGTTATCGAACACCGAAGTGATCTTGCATGGGTAATCGTGGCAGCCGCCGTTTTCTAATAATTCCAGGGGAATAAGCAGCCCCAAAGCGGTATTTAGTTCTACTCGGCACCGTATAATTTTAAGAAGACAGCGAAGTCGCGGTATAGACAATAACGCCGACGCGTAGAACTACCCATAGCCAACGAAACCACAGAACGTCAGGCTGGAGAGCTAACCCTAAGGTGCTTGCTAAGGTGCTGCTGCACTCCTCACTCAGGGTAAATCTAATGGCGGCTTGCCACAGCCGGACGCAAGTACTCTTCAGTTTCGCGTCTTCTGGGTGCATAATAGTACGCACAGAGCCGCGTCCAAGAGGCTTGGAAATAGGAGGTCGGTTGGGGTGCGAAGCGCCTCTCAAAGAAGCGCGGCACTAACGTCAACTAACGGGTAACTGCTTGTGGGGGGCTACGGTTCCGAAAACAAGCGAGTTGTGCAAATGATTATTACAGGCAATTGAATCGTGAGGTTTGCTCTACAGTTATAAACTATTTTACTAACTTTTTAGGTGTAAGAGACATCGAAAGTTGGCTACCACAAGCGAAATTAATGGACGGAGCGATAGCGGCAGATTGCATTTGACATTCAATGCTTCCAGTAGGCTCTCTGCGTAGTCACAGGCCGAGCTCAAACGACCGAGTCTGCCCGAAGTTCTGGCTGAGTCGAAGGCCGAGTTTTTCGCAGTTTTGTGGCCGAGTTTCGGTCGGCTCTGCCAGATTCGGGCGTCAGCTAGGAACGGCCCTAAGGCGCGTCCGCTAGGATTTTATTCAGGAACTACTACGAACACAGCCGCCAAAAAGTTGCTGCAAAGCTCCCCCTGAAGAATGGTTGAGATTCCGACTAATCATATTGAGGTAGTATTGCTGCACTATTGAGCTCAGATCAATTGTCTAGGCCAGAGGTCGTTTGGCGACTCCGGCCTTTATACCAGATACAGCCTAGCTAGTACTCCCAGTCCGGCCCAACCCCCCTAGTTATTTATGGTTCGTTCCGGCCTCATTGAATGGTCGCGGTTTCGTTACGCTTCATTACTGCCGGTTGAAACTCAAGATGCAGCCCGTGTTTATAATTAGAACTGATTTCAGGCACTTGTATGAAACAGAAGCGCCAGACCGGGTAAGAGGATAAACGTCTAATATATAAAATATAATTCATTCGTATAGCGCCCCAAGAGAACTTAATCTCTATTCAGGCGCTTCACAGATGCCGCGGGGCTCGAATCCACGACCTCGGTTATCAAATACATTTATCTGCACCTCGGTGGTTAAAAGCGAGCACCTTAACCGTTGGACTAAACCAACGAGGCACTGTGATTGACGTGCGTCTGCTGTGACTGTTTATCTGTCTGGCCACGCCCACTTCGCATAGTGGGAGTGATTTCTTCTAGTCTAGTGTGCCTTCTTTACCTCTTGAAATAACCAAGTACGAAGTAGTAATTTTGGCCGACCCCTGGTGTACACTATTCGTCATTGTCTGTGTTTTAGTCTTGTATGTTCCCTTTGTTCTTGATCTGCAAGACTGTTGCAGTGAATCAGGCTTGAAGAATATGTGAAGAGTTTACTCACATATCTAAGCTATCCAACTACCTGCAGCAGAGTACTAATGGTGTAGGGGTTCCCTCATACCATAACTTCAGAAGCATAAGAAAAAATAAATTATATTCCAGTGATGGCGATTAAGGCTTTACGCCTAGTTCAAAGTGTTAGCGACATGGGAGACTTTATGAGCAAACCGGTCGGTATTACGGAAGTCAGACAAGTATTTCTGAACCACTTTAAAAGCATAAATACTACGAATAGCAATCATAATAACTTTATATAGCACCTCTAGAGAACCAAATCTCTTTCTAGGCACTTCACCTGTGTTGGAGAGGAAGCATTCCAGTTGCTCATTGATAAAATGCTCAGTGTCAGCTCGCCTAAGCACACCAAGGACAATGCACACAGACCCAGCGAATACTATGAGGAACAGGTGCGTGCTTAGATTCGGCTTAAATGCACTTGAGTCAAGGAATGTCGTGCAGTCAGTCGAAAGTGAGTTCCAAGTTTTAAGAGCATACGAACTGAATGCATGGCCTCCAAAAGATTTGAGATTGGTTACGACTTAAGTTAAGAAGAGCAGGGGATACGTTGCGTAGCCTGTCTGGATAGTAGTTTTGATGAGTAAGTCGGAGAAAAAGAATGAAGGGACCCATAATTTAGGGGCAAATCCTTGAAGTAGTTACGCTAGTGATGGGAAGCCAGTGTAGGTCAGTGAGAGGACGATCTCCGAGCATGAGAACATGGTTGAAATTTGCTAATTAGCTTATTACCCCGTTTATAAAAGCGAGTCGCTTCAGTAGGATCAAATAGCACAACTTTCTTTGCAGCTCTGTAAAATGCCTAGTGAGAGAGAACGATTCAGTTCGCTGGGGGTGCTAAACAAATGTGTTATTATTATCATTGTTAACTGTCGCTTTATTGCCTATGCAAAATGCTATGTGGTTGGGTGACTTAGTCGCTTGATGTCGACAGCAGGCTCCTTCGTAAGAAAGAGATACGCTAGTGCTTACCACTGCGTGGCATAAGATGCAAAAGAACATCTGAAAGTCAGCATCGTATTCAAGCGCACAGTAACTGCTGCTAATGACCAGATCGATAAGCGAAGATGAGCATTTTGCCTGCTTTGATTGAGTGGGATCAAACCATTTATAATGGGGGATCATCTATCAGCAAGTACCATCAGCTCAAACATGCTTCGTCTCTGCACGTGACACCGAGGCCACTTCGTCAGACTAGGCTCAGGTAACCAAGCACATCGCTTCATTATTTCAAGTTTCTGTAGAATTACTTTTCTCCAAGATGCTCACATGAATGAGGGCTTAGGTTGCTCAGAAGAGACAGCATCGAAGCCAAAACATCAGAGAAACATTTTGGAAGGTAAATTTGAAAAAACAACATACAAATATTCGAAGATATGCAAATTCACATACAAACAAGAGCAAATGATCACTCGTCAGTACCTTGCTAGAGTATTACTGTAATGTTTCATTTACGATTAAAGCTCTATCGTTACGGTTAAACTTTTGTATAGCCGACTTCGTTTGAAGATGAGTGTTGTATTCTTAGGGTGCGAGACCGATAAGCAAAGCACATTTGTCAGTGCTAACTGTATTACAATGAGCAGAATAAGAGAGCGCCAAGCAGAAGCTCCAGAGAGGCCTGTGTCGTAAGGCGCCGGCCTGATATACCACATCTTTGGTTATGAGGACGTTTCAGTGGATCGGGAGAGTTTACTGCTGATTGGTAGCAGTATCGGACCAATGGATGGACCGCATCCCGGTTGGTCGTTCGGGTAACGCCTGGAGACTTCAAGAGCCATTACACGTCGTTTGGCGGCCTGCTCCACCGCAGTAAATATGCTATTGAATGCTCGTGGGGTATTCGATGACGATCTGCTTGTTTGAGAAGTTGTCGTGCAAAAGCTGGCACGCATAAATGCATCCTGGCACTATCTCTTTATTTCCCTTTACGCAAACGATTCGTACGATCGATCGCCTTGGCTTGGCTCTGATAAAGTACATTTTGGCTCTAAATATATCCATTATCAATATTCTGTGCAGGATTAAGTAGGATATGCTGCGATGCCATGCCTCCTAAGAACATTTCTCTCCGAAAATCCACGCACATCGATGGCGAGAAACCGAGGATATGCGAATACGGAGGATACAGAGGCCCTCTTTGACTTGGAGACCGACGAAAACCCGGCCATTATTTCCGTCAGTTATCGAAAAAGTGCCCTGAGGCTAACGGCATATATTTCCACAATAGTGCAAATAAGCTGTTTCTTCGGGTCATTGACACTTGCACGTGTCTGAAACAATGATAAATTACTAAGACTTTTTTATAGAGCTCTGAGAGAACCGATTCTCTTTGACGAACGTATACTGCAATCCTTGTCGATGCTCGCCGAGAGCAAATAGGAGGAAGAAACCACAACGAACCATGCGCTCAAAATTAAATAAGAAACGGAGGTCTAAACTTCGGCTCGTCGCACGCCATGCCTCTTTAAACTCTTTTTAATTATGAAGACAGTCCGCGTGAATGCGCAGATGTGATCAACAACGTTACCGGACTGCGCGGCGCCAGTCACCGGGCAAAGTCCAGGTGGGCCGGTATTCAGGCGACCAATGAGAAGTTGTCACGTGATTAGCGCCGCAGCGTTGCAGGCCGGGGTCGCCGGACGCCGCTATGGTGGTGTGGTGTGTGCCGTGCTTGCGCGCCCCAAGCCCACCGTCTTGTAATGCATTCGGACGAGCCCGGCGTCAGTGCTGCTGTCCAGCCATCGAAGTTAAAGGTGTCAGCTATCAAGTTCTGCTTGTCAGCCGCTGCTGCCACGGTTGCCGAAACAGGTACGAAGGCCCACGCCTTCTTTCCATGCTAGCCTTCCGGGCGAACGCCGCCGTCGTACCGCCGTACACTGTAAACAACCGTCGCGGTGGGCGCTGTCGCGCAGCCAGTAGCCCTGTTGGCAGATGGAGACGCGTCGTGGCTCTCTCGCGCAACGCTTCGGCGAGCGAGGCGGGTTGGCTGCAGTACCAAGAGGCCTGACAAGCTGCTTTCGCTTATCGCGTTCGAGGCTCGGCGGCGTTCTGCTGCCGAGCCTCGAACGCACGCACGCAGCGTCCTCGTGCTGGGGCGACGACGCTGCGTGCGCGCACGCGCGGCAGTGTCGTCGCGCTGGGTGCGCCGGAGATGCGCGCCCCGCGGTGGGTTCGCGCTGGTGGCTAGTTTCCAGCCGCCAGCGCCCAGTGCCAGGCCTCTCGGGTCCGGCTTGCAAAGCGCCTCGGGCGCCAGCTAGGCGGGTCAGGCAGCGGTCAGTCGGATGGCATGGGCTATACTTCGCTAGGTAGCTAGTCGGTCAGCCCACGTGGGTCGTGCCCAACGCCTCGCGCGAGCAATCGTTCACATTTAATGAAGTACGAGATGGGAGCGACGGAACGTTGTGTGAAACCGAATGACTTGGACGAAGCGTGCTTTTTCTAGAGCCGGAAAGCGGCACACAATTTGTGGCCGAAGCTGTCGCTTTGCCGACAGCCGGCGTCAGCGGCTGCAGTGGCCGAGCGCGTGGTCGCACGTCGCGCCGGCCCCGAGTATGGAGCGTTGACCGGCAGGCTGCGGCTGCCCAGCCGAAGTCGGCCTAGCCGGCGTCGTGTGGCCTGCAGGTGGCGCTGCCGCCACCGCCCGCATTCAGGTCGGATGTTGCATTTCGCGCTCGCTCACTCGCATTATGCGCTTCTTCCTTTGAAATAGGGTGGGCACACACGTTTTCTTTGCTGACGTGTTCACGTATGCTTACGATTCACGACGATGCTTACGTGCGATCGCGAGAGTAAGGTGCCGTGTGTATGTGCATGAGCTTGTGTACTCGTGTGTGTGTGTGTGTGTGTGTTCGCGTGCATGCTGGTTCGCACAAGGGGACGCTTGCCTGAATGCACAAGTGAAGGTGCTAGTGTACCTCTGGGTATCTACATGAGCATGGGGAAACTTGCTTTTGCCTGCCGGCTTCTAGTGAAGTGCACACGTCACATCGAGATACACTCTAACGTGTCGATAAGAAATGCACCAGGACTGATAAAGAGGAATGATGCAGATCGCAAGATTTGTGAAGCTGCATGAGAGCAAACTCATGTACACGTCGACCTTTGGCCCTATGCACAGTCAGTTTCTCTCGTTCGTGCATTGGCATGCGGATTTTGACATGGCATGCAGATTTTGACTGTAAAAGCGCAGCTACGTGTCGGTGTGTGTGCTTTTTTTGCGTGGGTGTGCACGCACCCACACAACCGAGTATGTCCTGCCATTACACAACACACTGGCACGACTGCTGCAGATTGCCTCGGCGGAGCCACCGGCACCGAGCCGGCTCTGCTGCTGGTGATGATGATGATGATGCTGCTCGCAGAGTAGACTTGCTGTCTGATGGTGGCAGCGCAGTGTTGCTGAGAGGGTGCATTTGTCGTTCAACTGCAGCAGCAGAGCTATTAGTGGCTGACGTGATTGTGGTTTTTCCAAGGATACCCAGCCGGGTGTGGTATGTCCTGTAAAGGCAGAATGACCGAACCCTCTCCCCCACGGTCGTCTGTTTGCTCAGTTCGAGCCAGCAGATGGCTCGTGGCAGCCTGCATGCATGCATGCTGTTCCACTGGGGCGTTTACTGCCACTGTTCGATCCCCTAAACAAATTCACGACCCCCCAGAAGCCGGGCTCGAAATGATTGGCATCAATTGGCCAGACTGTATGCTTCTGGTGGATTTATTACTTACAACTGCATCTTTTCCTGCTGTCAGTTCTCTGCCTCCCTGCTAGCTGAGGCTCACGAATTACTCGCAGTGTCACGATTCATTAATATAATAATAATTGTATATAAGGAAAAAATCTCATTCTAGGCACTTAACATATTCTGGATGGAGAGCATTCAACTGGTTGGTGATAATATTCACAGTGTCAGCTCGAGGCGAAGCCAGGGGTGGCAGCTTGGTAGGAGCCGAGTCTGACACCCGGTCGGGCAGACAGTGGCCAAGGCCTATCTGACTGGTCATTTCGGCCAATATTCGCTTGCAGCATAGGCTGAGGGGGATGCCCCCAGACCTCTCCTTTACAGAGGGGCTCCTCCCCCAGACCTACGTGCCACCCCTCCATCCTGGCTTTGCCCCTGGTGTCAGCTTTCATAAGCGCACAAGGATAATTCACTCAGATGAAGTAAATGCTGTGCTGAACAGGTGGGTTTTTACCTTTTTTGAATTCCTTATAGTTGGGGCGGTATCGTCACGTCAGTCGGGAGTGAGTTCCGGGCTGGGGTGCATACGAACTGACTTTGTAGGAGACTCGGTTACATCACTCGAGCCAGAAAAGCAAGTGGTTCGGTGCAAAGCTCAATTAGGAAGTAGTTAAGATAGTTAGGCCGAAGCAAGAAAAGGAAGGGACCCAAAAATTAGTAGCAGAACCTTAAACCCGATGCACTGATTGATCGGGTGCCAGTGCAGGTCGGTGAGAAGTAGCATAATTCGACCCTTGAGACGTTCACGACAGAAAAACCTAACTGCAGAATTTTTCACCAACATAAGTGGCTCATTGTACAGGTAGGAAGACCTGCCTGTATTGAGTTACTGAAGTCGAGACAGGGTGTTGCAAATGCATGAACTAGCTTGGCTATGGTGTCTTTGCCTAAGCAGGTCCGAGTTATAGCAATGGTACATAACTGGAAGTAGGCAAACTTGATTGTGAAGTTGGTGTAGTCAGCTAGTGAAGGGTCACTTGGGAGCAGGGCACCTAGATTGCATTCTGAGGCTAGAGTAGATATGGTGGCTGAGCTCATTTTTAAGGTTCGGCTTAGGTTTGTCTCTAACTCGCGAGCTGGTTTTGTCATCATTCAATTTGTGAAAGTTTGCTGCCATTACAGTACGAATATCAGCAATACGTGTTTCGAGTGTGTTGAGTTCGATGTGGTGAAGGCAATCAGAGATTAAAGCGAAAGTGGCATAAAAATGGAAGGCTAGATTTTGCTTTGCGATTAAATCGAAAAAAGAGAGAATATACACTGTCAAAAGAAGTGGACTAAGCATTCTTATGCAACGACAACTACTCTCCTGCGGCTGACTATGGCTCATTCTTTTCAGCGGTCCTGAGCTGCTACTTCCATGCTACTCAGTACCTCAACTGCTCGCCTGACAGCTATGCTTCCCACTTTCTCTTTGTTGTGTGAGACGAAGTCTGTTGGCTACCGAATGCGTACCGAAAGCCGCTTAGGCCGTGAGTGCGCTATACAAAACTCTTCTGCGTACCACCCATATAGTCTGGGTACCCTATGCTCTCTGGTGGCTGTTGTCTGTTGACAAGTAGTGCTCTAGAATTTCCCAGCAGTTGGACCTAAATCATTGCGGTGCATTGCCAGTAATGCCCAGGAGAGGCGATAGGCGTTAAAGAAGGACTTGATAATCATGCACATCAAGCTATGCCGAGAGATTGAGCAGAGCTAGCCTGGGTATTCGCCCGACTGGTAGCCCTGGGGTAAGTGGCTTGCCCTTCCTGCTAGCCTGGCTCCTGGGTTCGAATCCTGCTGGGGGCAATCCCCTATTGCCTACTGCGAGTTGATGCTTTTCTGCTGCAACATAAATGAGGCTGTTAAATCAGCCAACATTTACTTTGCTTAAATCAGCATTCCTAAAAAAAAAGGTTTGTTATAGGCCTGCAACAATAATGACTCTGTGGAGGGATTAGCCCTGGAACCTTACTGTATATACAAGTTTAGCAGGTCTGCCACTTGCACTCGTTTCAGTGTCTTTAATAGGAGCGGCAGTAGGGAGATTGGGTTGAAGTTTCTGCTGAAGTTCCTGGACTAGTTTAGCGACAGCCTTTTTGAAGGATGTATGGATAAGACCTGAGGCTAAGACCATATTTATTACGTTAGTCGTACAGGGCCATAGTAAGCCTTGGGATCTCGGAAGAAGAGCAGTAGGTATGGGGTCTTCATGGTTAGTAGTCTTCTTAGAGCGTGACCTACATGCCAGAAGGTTTGAGCAGATTTTCAGACAACTGTCGACAACAGTGGTTATAGACGCTGTGATGCTCATGACTCGAGATCGTACTCATGACCTGTATTTTTTCTGGCTTAAGAAAAAGAGAGTCTAGTAAACAGATCGAGATTTTTGTCATTAATGTCGTGAGAACCTACTCCCTGATTATAAGAATATAATACTAATAAAACATTTGATATAGTGCCCTCAGAGAACTCAATCTTTTTCTAGGCACTTTGCATTTGCTGATTAGTGGAGGAGACCGAAATGGAACGATTACAATGAAGGGTGGCTGATGTAGTCAGTCACCTAGGTTTAAGCTGTGGTTTTACGATCCAGATTTTGTATGACTCTCTCAAGCTAGTTAGACTTTCAAATAAAGTTTGTCAAGGGTATCAAAGAGCATCCAGATTATGAGAGGCAGCTCGCTGGGCAGGTCATCCACGGTTTTATCACGTAAATTCTGCTCTATGTGAAACAAGTATGGAATATAGGTCAAATAGTTTCACAGTTTCGGAGGAAGGCCAATTCAGTTAAGTGAGGCTCTCAGAAGGGGTTTTGCAATTTTAGGCCAGTTGATATAGTTTCGCGAGTTTGGTTTCGTTGTCTGGTATCAATGAACACCATAGGCTCACATTGCACACGATTGCAAGATCATTATTTTTTATTCAGTGAACTTCAGCCGAGTCCCTACTTACCCCTGGGTCTTAGCCTAGGGACGAGGTGCTCGCAGTCTTCACTCGCCCACTTCGGCATCTTGCAGCAGACAATTCTCTATAGCTGCAAAGGCTCTTCTGTCGCTATATAAATGGAGGCTGTTGAATCAGCTAATCTCAACATTACCTGGCCAGTCTGCACAGATAAAACCACGGAAGTAATTAACTAGACAGAGTGTCATCAAAAGGTGTAGATGGTAGTCGGAAGCACAATAAGATACGCTTCACCTGTGTTTGTGACCTTGGTCTGGTACCTAGATATGGCATATAAGGCTGAGCAAATCTGTTAGCACGAACTTGATCCAGTCTTTAGTCAATCTGCATGACCTTGGTTTCTTGTCAGGCTTCGTCCTACTCTTGGCTAGGTCATTGCCCTACAATATGGGCTGCTTGGCAGGGGAGAGCTGTTGCATTGCTGTCTATGGGATATAAGAGGTATGTTGCCGTTGGCAACTGCCAATCTGAATGCCGATACCTACCACCAGATTAGTGCCTGCTGCTGCTGTTTGTGTTGCTTGAAGACTTTAATAAAAAAAAATTCCCCAATCATCCCTTACTTAGCTCTAGACAAAGAGACGTCAGGGCACTGCAGACCAAGGCACCTAGAGTGGCACTGATCCATTTGAATGACTAATGAAGTTGGTGGCAAAGGGTGTTGCTGGCTCATAACACGGGGCAGGGGACATGCATAATCAGCCTGGTGAAAGACCTATATGCATTAGATATCTGTGGATGACCCTGTTTAGTGCTCGACAGATTGCTGCCGGCAAGTTGTTCGCTGCGATCAGACCCTTGTCTGATCCAATTCGAATTCAGTTTGAAAAAGATCCTGAAGCTTGCAACTGAAAATGTAGCCTGTTTTTGTATTCACTTGTGGCCTAGGATACTCAGGGCACCATGCCCTCGGAATGTAAGTTTTGCCAAAGCATGTGGCAAAGAAATTGCGTGGACAGGTTTTTCAATGAATGACCAATTGAGCACCATTCTTTTGCTTAAGCACATCATGCTACCAAGCAGCGCTTATCTATTTCTGCTCACAAGCCCCCAACAAGGGCAAGCAATTGAAGTTTACAAAAGCCCCTGAAAAGACTGTTTGCAGGGTTTTTTGCACGTGGCTACAGTCTGTAGCTCTAATATGCTCTCTTCGGTGTCCTACTTCAATACTGGTTACCACGGCTGTTCTTAAGCAGGATCATTTTGCTTCTTTATTTTTATTTGTTATGTATGCGTATAGCATGTCACACACGTGACGACAACATGAGTGGAAGCAAGATCATAAAAGGGAGCCATAAGTCTTCAGCCGATGTTAGCCGATGGATGGTCATGCAGAAAGATTACCTTTATGAATCTTTTCTCTGGGGTTTCTTTCATATCCCGATGGGGTAAATTTTTCAAGTTCGTCCGAGTGTCAACACAATGTTATAGCCAAGTCGAAGCCGATCTGCCGAGCTTGGCAGCCCCTCAGCAGCAGCAGAGGAACCTGGCACTTTAGACGTGTTCAGCCTGTCGCCGGGCATCCATTCATGGCATGCATCGATTCCTTTGCTGTTGCTGGGAGGCTCACACCTAAAAGGGCTGCTGGGAGTACTTGGTTAAGCATGGGTTGTCAGCTGCGATGGTCGATGACCATTGATCATGCTAGCATTCCGGTGAGTCAGCTGTTTTTTTCAGAAAGTATCCATGGTGGTTTGCTGGTGTGAGATTAATGGAACCCCGGTGAGACTGTAACATCTCAAAACGAGGGGGTGCTTCACTGACAGGTGATGCACTTTAAGGTATCTTGCAGCCTTGCTTTCATGCTGACCTGGTGCTATTGGCAGGATCACGGGTGCAGCAACAATCTGATTATTGACTGAACAGGGCGTTTTCCTACCTCGTAGAAGTATCTGACAGTATCGGTTAGTATACCAATTATCTTTCTGTTTGAGTGGCTGGCCAAAATTGAGTGCAAGTATCGTGATGGAGTCGCCATCGAAATCATCATGATCATGCTCGGCTTGGATGTAAAGCTGAATTTCAAGGCCGTCAAAACTGCTGTTCTGTCGTTGGGCTGTGAAGTTGTTAGCAGGCAGCAGCCAAAAACCGTCTTATTTTTTAGTAATGAGCTTGGTTTTCCAGCTGAGTTTTCCACCCCTATTGCACCAGTACAATAATCATTTTGCAATAATAATTATTGTCATGTTCTACTGCATCACATTCAGAATCATCGTGCACTGTGTCGCTGAGACGTTCATACCCATAGTTTGCAAGGATATCACTCGTTGCTCTCATGCGTGGCATTAGGCTGGACAAGACGTGTTGATATTGGTTGTTACTGTCAACGATGGACTCTCCACGAGTGAGGAGTAGCTGTTCCCAACCTAGAATGCAAAGGTAGTAAGCTGTTACTAGCCATTTTCAAAAGAACCGGATTGTACAGTACCACTTGAATAATCATGGACCAACCTTTACGATGGTTTTAACTCTCCATTTTTTGCAGATGCATTCGCGCATGTGATGCAGCTTGCTTTGCACTTCCTTTTACAGTCACGTTTCCTCTTGATCTGACCAAGACCCGCCTTCAAGTGCAAGGTGAACTCGTGCACCTCTCAGAGGAAAGGGCGCACGGCAATGCACACCGTCAAGTCAGGCGTCGGGGCATGCTCACCACGGCTGCGGGAATCGGTATGGTACTCGCAGCAATCGATCATAGCTGCACAACAAGAGAGTTACACAGCTAGCTGGCATCCGGAGCCATCTCGGAGTATCGCCAGCTGAATGCTCGGTGCACCCTGGTGCCTTATGGTTTTGCATATCGTATAAATTGCATGTGCCTGTGTGATGCTGGTTCTTTGGCTGTTGCAGTCAGGGAAGAAGGTGCGCTAAAGCTATGGCAGGGTGTGACGCCAGCGATCTATCGGCACGTCGGTAAGCAAAGGCTGTTGTAAGCATATGCCACGGGGCTCGAGAGCACGATCTAGGTCATCAAATGCATTCACCTTGACTTTGGTCGTGGCAAGCGCATTAACCACTTGGCCAACCAGCATTTCATCCTTGGGTGCTTCCTGTGGGAGTTCGGGCCACGAACATCGGTTTTCGACCACATTAGTCGTGTTGATTGATTGCTTACCTCATTTAAGTAATACTTAGGTATCTTTAGAGGGCACTATCCCAGTGGAGCATTTGCATCATAGGCTTCCAGCCCATCCAGCAGGCTTGATATAGATTCTGAATTTTCTGGTCACACCTTGTGTATGTCTTATAAGCTTAAAAAGACAAATCGTTGCTGTTGCCCTCACGTTGCTGCTGTGATTTTGTCTGACTAGAACACCTTTGAGAGCAGTGCCGATCATATAGCACTATTATAAATATTTACGCATAATCTTTTTGTTCAGGCTCCATGATTTACCTTGCTCAATTTTGGCTGCAACTTAGGGACGTGCCCCGGTGTATTGTACAAGTGGCAGGGTCTGCGCACTGCCTCCTCCCCTGCTGGTGTCAGGTGGCCTGGTCAGCTTTGACTGGGTCAGCAAATAGGAATTGCATACCGCTGTGCCTGAAAAGGCAAGACTCGTAAGCCAGAAAGTGGACATTGACTGTTGTCTCACGATGTAGACCATGTTTCAAGCTAGAAAATATTGTTGACCACGATATTCATTCGTCATACTTGTGTCTACTCGGCCATGTGTGGCGCTAGCTATAGCGTTGTTTAGTTCTGAAACTAGCTCTTTGTGGTTTGTCGACCTCACTATTTATTTGACAGGTATTTTATTCTTGTGTGTGTACACACCTCTTCTCCTTTCCCCATCATTAATTCAGTGACTCGTCGTGTCTGTTTTGTCTTGCTGTAAGCAGCCTGCTATGCTGGGATCGAAAATAAAGTACAACAAATAGTGAAGGGGCCGGAAGAATCAAATCAATTCCTGTAAAGAAGCTGAAGCCATGCTATGGTGATTTGTATTAGACTCGTCGCTGTTATTTGATATTCGGAAATGTTATATATTTGATATTCTTGTTATTTGTTATTTGACCCGGCCGTGGTTGAAGCTCCGCCTCATTCGTAGAAGCCAATGCATGCAGACCTTGCTTGGTCAAACCGATTAACGATATTGGCCATTATAAATAAACATGGGAGCATAGGTAGCTATAGGTAGCTAACTGAAAATGGTTAGTAAAGTTGGTGAAAGGTAACCTCGAACCCATCCTGCTGTCAGTGTTATAGTCGCCTGATGGCACTAAGTGATAGTTTGCGGAAGCTTCCCTGGTCTCACTTGCTGCAATGGCCTCTGTGTGACTTATTCTCTCTATATCTGTCTCTTGATGTCTCTGTCCTTTTCTTTAGCTCTTATTGTAAAAATAATAATTAAACATTTTTGTAGCCCTCTCTGAGAATTGAATCTCTTTCTAGGCATGTTACATATGCTTGTGCCACTCCTCTCTCTCTCTCTCTCTCTCTCTCTCTCTCTCTCTCTCTCTCTCTCTCTCTCTCTCTCTCTCCCCTCCCTCTCCCTCTGTCTCTCCATCTATCTCTCTACTTACATCATGTCTCCCATTCTTTTACGTTTTACTAGAGCATTTTTTTTATAGCTATTGGGGCTGCTAGGCATTACACCGACGTTATACTAGTTTGCTGCTTTTGCCTGTAGTTTATACGGGAAGTCGCATGGGAGCATACGAGTTCATCCGAGAGAACGTTCTTGGCAAGAGCAAAGATGGGACTTTTTCGTTGTGGTAAGAGAAGAGTTACGTTTGCCACTGTGCAGGCAAGAGTGAGGCGACAGCTCAGTGATTTGCTATGCACGACTGCCTGCAGGCAGGCTATTCCCTTCTGATTCACAGGAAGGCAGTCGTAGCTGGTGCCAGTGCCGGTGCACTCGGTCAGTTTGCTGCCAGCCCTACAGATCTGGTCAAGGTGCAGATGCAGATGGAAGGGAGGCGTATTCTGGAAGGCAAGCCACCAAGGTCTGTCAAGTGATGTTACTTTTTGCGGCTGCCATGTCCTCTGTACTAATTACGTGCAAAAAACCAAGTGTGTGTGTGTATGTGTGTGTGTATGTGTGTGTGTGTTGCTGTTGTGAAGAGTGTGTGTGTGTGTGTGTGTGTCAATCTCGCCAGTTCGTGCTGTGATAATGGGTTCAGCAAATTGCCGTGAGAGATAGTGGTGACTTTGCCTAGAGCATTAGCTGGTGCTAAATGCACCAACTACTGTGCTTCGCAAGCTGCAAGACTTACGTTGGCATGCACGGTTGCATGTTTTATTTACTTTATTCACTCTTTTCCATGGAGACTTTCATGCTAAAATCCTCCGAGTCGCAAGGCACAAAAGCTGCATATGAGGTACAATAATATATTCCGAAGCTCTCGGAAGAACATAAAATAGTAGTACCGATCGTCTTGCTTGGTTAGAAATAGGCCTACCATGCATGGTTCTTGAGGACAGCTTGCACCTGGCTGAGCATCGATGCCACCAGTTTCTCACCTGCTTCGTACAGTGTCGGCTCCGTAGCAGTTGAAGCCACTCGAAAGGATCGCCTGCCGAGGTAGATAGATTTTGATTGCCTCTCGTGGGTGGTTTATGTCATCCTATCGAGAGTCGATGGGTTTTAGTCATCGAGCAATCGGTCAATTTGACGATAACTGACCTGCTTTGCATTATGCTCACATTTTTATCCTGCTGAAATGTATCTTTCAAAAACTTCAAGCAGACATGATTCCATATTCAGACGTACATCGAGGTGCACAGTCTGGTCAATAATGCCAGAATGTCATGCAATGACCCGGCATGGGAAAGAAAGCCCCAAATCACGATCCTGCCATCACTATTTTGCAGGTAATCTTCGTATTTATTCTCACCCTTTGTTCAGCTGCCATAGAGGCATGATTTCTCTTACTTAAGAGCAGCAATTTGTTTGTGTAAGTTAAATGGCCCAAACGCAGTGTTCAACTATCCAGCGGGCGCGGGGATCAGCCCATTTCGACATGTCGGCTTCATACCATTTACTCAATCTCGGGGCTTTGTTCCCCTGTCGCTGGAAGATGCTAGTGTAGGCAAGTCGACGAGTCACCACGTTTGTCTGCTAATTGCCATATCCAGGTGTGATATGCTGTTTCAAGCTAGCATTACTATTGGAGTATGCAGATCTTGACCGTGAGAGGCCCTCTTGTTGCGACCTCTTGTTTGGCAGCCTCAAGCATAGTTGCTTCGTGGACATGAACCCTCTTAAAAAGCCATGCTTTGCCAGGACAAGTCTCACGTAGCCTTCACTCATCTTAAGACGGCGAGCGTGCTTGCTGCTGCTAAGGCCTTGTTTGTGAGGTCCAAGCAGCATGTCCTCAGCAAACTCGGCATCGGCTCGCTCGGCATCATGCAGCAGAGCTAGCTAGCTAGACTGCTGACAAGGCCGGACCTGGAATTGAATTGGCAAGAGCCTACCGAGTCATGGGAATGCCTCTCTCTCTCTCTCCTCTCTCTCTCTCTCTCTCTCTCCTCTCCCTGTCTCTTTCTGTATCTTGCACATTAACACATTCACAATTATAGGCCATTTTAAAATTCGCCAGGATTAAAAGAAATGCCATTTAAGGTTTGAAGAGGTCGAATGATCCCGGGGTCTTGCCCAGGAGGCCCGGTGAAACTGTTGAATCAGCCTTGACCTTTATTTTATGTATTTCTGCGATTGTGGTGCTTCTTAGAGCCACGCTCATCGTAAGCCCTACCATAAAATGTGGACATAATTTCCATTTCAAGGGCTCACTTCCAAGGCTATTCCGGCATAGGAAATATAATAATGATGACAATAATAATGCACAGTGTACATTACCCCGAGAGAGCTCAATCTCTTTCTAGGCACTTTACATATGCTGCAAAGGAAGCATGATCGAATGGTTATTGGTAGCATGCTCAGTGGCAAATATGGCTATTTTGAGGGGTGTAGTTTTTTTGCTGTTACCATGCCGAAGTTTTTCATTTTGTGGACGTCACGAATAATTGCTGCTTGTCAGTATGGTAGACCATGTATTTCTACCGAGGAGAATTTGAGGAACCTGCTTCCCATACATGGACGGGTTTATATCGACTCGGCTGCCATTTGCGTAGGAGTGACATAGGCAGCCAGAAAGAGACATGGGGACACAAGAGTCCAAGTTCTGTTAACTGTTATCTAAGTACTTGTGTTAGCCGAGCCGGTGTGTGTCAACAAAGCACGGGCCTCTGACGGTACTTGCTTTCTATCTGCAATCACATGTCTGCTGCGTAATTATAGGTCGTCTGAGCGTAAAAGTGATTTACTCGGTATCAGATTCATAACCTATTTTTCTCTTAGATTCGACGTATTTGGGTGGAGCAGCTCTGTCGTTACTTGGCATTCTTAGATCTGATGGTTGAATGATGAATCAGAGCTTGTTCTTCATGGCAATACCAATTGTATTAGTAGAAAGAGCTAGTAAACTGATCATAAGTGTGGTACCGTGTCACGGCTTCACATCTTCCCTTAAAAAATGACAGTTGGCTATCCCCCAGCTGTTACTAGCTGATATAGCAGCTTCTTTTGTATAGCGACAGAAGAGCCCGTACGGCTAACACCCCGTACGGCTAACACCCCGATTGCAGCGGCAATAAAGGATCGCCCACTCATTCCAACCCATGACCTCGGGACCGAGGTCGTGAAAGCAAACGCCTTACCTAGTGTGCTATTATTATTATTATCATCATCACCGTCAGCTCACCGTCGGCAGTGCTACTCGTACAGAGATTAATGTTGATTACACTAGTCCGGCTTCCTTCCTGTCAATGCTTTTTCTTTGCCGTGGGCTCTAAACAGTTGCTGCAGCCGTTACTCGGTGTCATTGGAGTAAGCACTCGAAGGCTTATTCCGAATTGCCTTACTACCTATTGTGTTCTAAAAAGCTCCAAATTTCCTATGCTGCTATAGGTGGGGCTAAGTCTAGTAAAGGGTGAATCGTGCAGACGTCCTAAATCCAATGCAGCTCTTCGTGATAATAGTGATATTTCTTAAGATCTGACCATGTAAACTCAGCTTTAGGGGTGCTACAGCTGTGCTGGGCTGCTATAATAGCCATAATCACGGTATGTGTTAGCCCTGTCTGTCGTATGGTACCCACCATATTTTCAACCACATTTCTGTGTCTCAACTTTGCAGAGTCAAAAGTACGACCCAAGCGTTTGCCAAGATATATGCAGAAGGTGGCCTTCGAGGGCTGTGGAAAGGCTGGGCACCGAATGTGCAGCGGGCCGCCTTAGTCAACATGGGAGGTACTGCTGTGCACTGCTCGAATGCCCGGCTGTAAGCGTCTGCCCGTCACGAGCTCGGTTCGGTTGTGGGGTGCTGCTGCCATGCTGGTTTGGCACAAGGAGATGAGGTGCTCACCTTTAACGACTACGGTCGTGGGTTCGAGCTCTGGGGCATATGCATGTAAATAGAGAAGCTCCAGTGGAAGGTCGATACTCTTTGTTGGGTGGCAAAAGACCTTACCCAAAAGAGGCACTCGAGACACATCGCGGGCATGGGGGATTTTAGTACCAGAGCACAGCCTTCGGAAGCCTGCATACTGTGCCTCTGTCATCTCGGCATGGCAATCACGTGATCATTTCTAGATAGCTGAACTTGTGCACCTCTCGTTCTGTGCACGCTGGTCGCTTTAGGAATCCTTCTTTAAGTTTTGCTGTGGTACTTAGTGGCTTGTCATTCGTGTCGTTCTTGCAGACCTAGCAACTTATGACACCGTCAAGCACTACTTACTGGGGCATACAAGTTTGACTGATAACTATGTCACCCACACATTTTCGAGGTAAAACCAAATTTGGAAAGCACTAACTTGTTTGTGCGTGTGTGTCATTGATCGGCGTGTTACCTGTGCTATCGTTAAGCTATGCATCGTTGCTAGTGCTGCATCTGGCCTTGTGGCTGCCATAGTGAGCACACCAGCAGACGTCGTCAAAACAAGAATCATGAATCAGCCAACAGACAGCTCCGGCAGGTGGGCAGTGCAGTTTCATTTTGGTTTTGAAAGCAGCCAAGTCTGTTTTGCTCTCGTTTGGTAACTTATGTCTTCATATCCGGACTTGTAGGGGACTTGTTTACGAATCCACCTATGACTGCCTCTCCAAGACCGTCAAAGCAGAAGGCTTCCTAGCATTGTACAAGGGTTTCGTGCCAATCTATATTCGCATGGTAAGCGCCTATTGGGGTCGTCACTTGCTCCCACATCTTTTTTCTTTACATTTGACTGTGTGTGTCAGCTAGTGGCACCAAGTTGCTCGGTTCCCAAGCAGAGATCGAATTTCCTATAGGGGTGGTTGGCAGAACAAGAAACATCAACTCCAGCCTCATACATGGTTGTGACGTGTCAGCTCTTGTGTTCTCAGTCAGCATAATGGTTGCATCAAAGTTCGTGAAGTATAGGGCATTTAGAGACTCGATACAGGTATTATAATAAAATTGCAAGTTTAGAATATAAGGTCACCGCAGTGAAGATCATTGCAGTCAATAAGGGGCCCAAACTCCTTTTAGCTGACCAATGAAATGTAGGGTCACACAGGATCTGTGGAAAAATCCCAAATCTGTACAAAAAGGCCAAAATTGGTGCAAAAACTCTTATGATCGGCGCCGATTAGGCACAGGGAAATTCAGGTCTCGATAATAAAACCATGGAGAAATCTGCAGTCTTTCCCTAGTAAAATGCCCGAGAACAATTTCATTCCATATAAAACTAACATCAACTGGTATGCTGACCCATAAGGCCTGTCGTGGCTTGGCTCCTTCATCGCTAGCTAAACTGCTGCACCATATTCTGCCTCATTGTACCATCAGGTTCTCTCTGAAGACATAAATTAGCTGTTCCATTCCTATGCTTAAAGGCTAGATGTCGAGAAAATACAGAAATATTTGTCCGGCATTCGAATTTTGGTTAAAGAAACCTTTCAAAATACAGACACGTTTATAATGGGATCGAAAGTTTCAACGATCTGCACATATAGAAAAGTTATGCAAACCATGTCTAAACAATAATAAACCCTAGCTGATTAAACAGCCTCTTTTTGTATAGCGACAGAAGAGCCTTTATGGCTATCACCACCGCTTGCAGTGGCGATAAAGAATCGCCCACCGCAGGAATCGAACCCACGACCTCGGGACCGAGGTCGTGAAAGCAACCGCCTTACCTAGTCTAGCCCTTAAGTAAACCGGAAGCTTTATATCTACAAAAAGTTCTCGATCTCTGCATCATATACGACTTGTATCTCAACATATTGAACCTTGGTACATCGAGGTACGTGTGTGTGTACAGCTTGAACTGTATATGTACCTAGGAATACAGGGTGCAGTGCTAGACGAAACGAGAGCAAAACTGAACAGACATTAGCATGTGTAAGAGATATTAATTTATTTTCGTCCCTGGGTACAAAGTGTGTTTTTCTAATTCCTTCAGGTTAAAACAAATAGAAAGTAGCTATTGTTCAATCAACAAAAACGTTGCTTCTGTGGTCAGGACAATGATATTTTGCGATTATCAGGTTTTACTGTTAGGTACTTTGCAGACGGCAGGTTTGCACATTGACAGGTGTTGTGTTGCTATGCCTCCCCCCCCCCCGTCCCCACGGCTTCGTAGAGGGATCAGCTATCTTCAAAAGAGAGCAGTAAGTCAGACAGTGAAGAAGATATTGCAGATCCAGATTCCAATCTCACAGATGCATCTGAAGCAAGAAAACCGCGGTTCCCCAAGCAGAAAGGCCTCAACGATCTGATTAGAAACCTCGGTCTAGCCCTGTGCAACGCTGAGCTTCTGACATCTAGTGTCAAGGAGTGGAGCTTGTTGGATGAAAGTGTGAAAGTAATTGATCCGAAAGCATCACTAACGTTTTTTCAACTTCTTCTGTCTGCACATTGGGCTGTGCTTCTGCAGAAATGTGGTCGGCCTATTCGAGGCTATGGGAATCCCCTGTAACCTAAGTGAATGGTGCTTATTTATAGACAGTACATCCAAGAGCTGCAAAGCCTTGTCGATTCATAACGGAAACAGGTGCTCATCTCTTCCTATGGCTCAATCTCTGCACCTCAGAACTGCAGCTGTCTCGTGATGTTGTTGAGTGCCTTAAAGTTGGAAGATTATGGCTGGGAGGTCATTGGAGACTGTAAAATAGTGTCAGGCTGTTCCCCAAAAGTTGCTTTGCTTCTTTTTGCCTATGAAGCAGCCGAGACAAAAAAAATTAACTCATACTATCAGTAAAGGGACTGGCCACCACGTACCGTGTTCTCTGTAGGAAAGAACATAATGTGAAAGCTTCGGGCAGACTCTCGGAGGGTGCTGATACCACCGCTACACATCAAGTTAGGCCTCATCAATCAATATGTCATGGCTCTAGACCTTCAGTCTGCAGTTTTCAGGTACCTCCAGCATGTCTTTCCACAGTTATCAGAGGCTAAGGTTAAAGCTAGCATCTTTATTGGACCACAGATATAGGAGATTATTAAGTGTGATGAATTTGCAAAGAAAGCAGGACGTTCATTAAAAGTCTATATCCTTGATGCTCATCTTGACAATTTTAAGGAAAATATGGAGCTTACTTAGAACGATACCTTCACTTTTCGTTACTTTCATCTGGATATACTGGACTTTCAACGTCGTTACCAAGAGCAGTACAACGAACCACTGATGGGGGCCATGTTTGGGGGCTTCTTCGAGGAAGCGATTTGCAGTATAGCCATAAATCAAGTGCATCTAATCATTTCTGAACAGTTTTGAGTGGATTTTTGTATGACTTCAAAGTAAATACATGTTAATTCGGGTTCATTTGCTGGTCTTCTGGCTAAATGTGAGCCGAAAGACGCGACCCTGTCAGTTAGCTCGTGAGAACTGGGTTAATTTCAAGGTAGTCACTGCCCTTGTCACAAAACAAAAGTTTTTAGAAAATAACGGTCATCTTCTGTACTTCTGAGGCATAAGCAATTAAGAAATAACACTTTGTCCAGGGACAAAAATTATGTAACAGGATGTTTTGACGATGGATGCTGTAAAGATATTAGTCGATCATCTTCTCCTTTAGCACCTTTTCTTTAGCAGTGCTCCTTAGAAGCCATATGCGCCAGAGCAGTTCGTAACCATGTGTATTTGGTCAACAGAACGATCGCATAATTTGCAAAACATTATCCTTCTTACTTTGCGAACACATTGACAGGAACTCGGCGCATCTATTAGCTGCTTGTATGACTGAAGACGAGTCAATCTGCTCTCACAGAAAGTGTAACTGTGTACGTCACAAAGGTCAATTCAGAAAAGGGGACCGGACAGATAAGCAAAGCGATACATAAAAGAAGCTTTTGCTCTGCAGGTCCTAGACTGTGGAACTCACTTCCACGATTCTTACGCAACGACAACTACTCTCCTCCTGCCGACTATGGCACATCTTTTCCAGCCGTCCTAAACTGCTACTTCCATCCTATTCACTACCTCAATTGCTCACCTGTCTCAGCTACGCTTCTCACTTTCTCAAATGTTGCGTGAGATGAAGTCTGTTGGCTACCGAATTCGTACCGAAAGCCGCTTAGGCTTTAAGTGTGCTATACAAAACTCTCCCTCGGAACACCCATATAGTCATTGTGGAGGTACAGGCAAATATGCAAACAAAAAGAAACGTGCTTTCTTATCGGGGAGTTTTGGGCTCGTGGCATTTCAGCCAAGGCAAGATGTTCAAAAAGGCCTTGCTGTGCTACAGTGTATCTGGTAGCTCTTATGTCGGATGTTGCTTAAACATGATCAAGCGGCACATATACAGGCTCTAAATTCAACCGTTACTATATAAAACTCCGGGCCAGGACGGCAAACCGCTGCCTAAAAATTGAATGTCAAGCTTCTCAGGTCATCCTAAAAAAGGCAAAAACTAACGAGGTCTTTTCGAGAGCGCACATTCAGTCTGGCTCTAGTTATCTGCCAGTGTTAGCAATCTGAAGTGGGGTGCTACAGTAGATATTGATATTAGCTGCAGCAAGTATGTGCGGAGTGATCAGATTACGGCCATCTGGGGCTATTGTTTGGGGTCTTTGTAGATTGCACATCGATTGAAGGAAGTGACTGTCTTCATGCACTTTGATGAGTTGAAGCAAGTCCGTGCTTAGAATACCCTGCAAATGCAACTGAACCAGTTCTTGTCTTAACTCAGCTTACCATGCCATCAGCATACCATAGCTAATCTTAATGTGCAAAATGAAAAGGATTTTGTGTTGCTCACTACATTTTTATCTGCCGCAGGCTCCATGGTCACTGGTTTTCTGGCTCTCCTACGAAGAAATTCGTCGTATCACTGGGGTCGGTGGATTCTGAGACGTGGATTACTCATTGCAGCTATCTTCGAACGTGCAGCTAGTGGGCATAGCATCCGAGCTGTGTTGCAAAATCTTGTGTGCAACGCCATCTCGGCAACTGGCGCCTTCCAAAGATGCTGCAAAAGTGAACTAGTATCCTCGAGCATGTCGAATGCAGCCTATGCACCGCACGGACCAATCAGGCTGCTTCCATTGCTCACTCACCTCGATCCCTTTTCACTAATACAAGTACTGGCATTATTCTTTTGCTACGTACATTTTCTAGCTGCTATGTTTTTTTCCGGATCCACTGCTGTCAAAGAAGTTTGTTCATGCCTGCTCCCGGTCGTGAGTCATACAAGAGATGCACATCACTGTAACAAAGAAAGGAAATGAAGCACCAGACTAGACTGATGTCAGCAGATCGCTGAGTGCAACGACGTAAAGGCTTCAATGACGTCGCGTTGTGAGCTGAATTTGCTAACAGCCTGCACGAGTGCCGAGAACCAGCATGCGGTATCACAGGAACTGATAAGCATCGTGTACCTTGTCACGAGAGCCTTGCTCTGATCTGTGGAAGGCACCGGTGACGATGCAGAAATCCAGTCAGTTATGCTTGCTGCCTTCCACAATTGATGCCTATGCAAGCATTTTATCCAGCATATTGCTGGAAGCTCCCCTTGCATTCTTTGTAAGCTTTCGTCTGCGGACACCAATAAAGCGGTCTTTTATTTACTTTTAGGGAAGCGCAACTCAATATATGATCTCTATTAGCCATTATGACCTTATTAGGGGGTCGAATGCCACCGAAAAGTTTGCTCTCCCGCTTGCACCTGCCTATTGTAGCAAATGTAAAGTGCCAAGAAAGAGAATGAATTATGTGAGGGCACTTTAAAAATGTATAATGCTTATTATTATTATTATAGTGTACGTGCCTCGGCATCACTGATTGGACATGCAGACTCGTAGGAGTTCAGCTGTGTGCTCTTAGGGCTCGATGTTAGTGGACCACCGCCTTCGAAGTGAATTTAGGGCTGATAGCGTCCGACCTGAAGCTATGGCTCCCACCATCTGACAGTGGATGTGAGGAAAGAAACCGGATAAGCATAGTCATTAGAAATTGTTCTGCGTGTGACAGACCTTGATCTTATCCGGAGTCACAAAAACTGGACAGCGTTGCTGTCAGCTAGGGGCAATTAATCCTGGTCGTCTGCCGCACCGTGTCTTCCAAGCAGGTGCCTTTCTGTACACCGACCAAAGCTCAAGAGATTAATCTCACTTTGACTAAGCAATGAGTTGTTCGCTTAGTCAGGATTGGCATCAGTTTCAGTAGCCGTAAGGCATACATAATACTGCCTGTGTGCATCACCTATGAGATTAGGCATAGGTGCTTAGGGATAGGTCTGTTTTCGTGCATATTACATAATATGTTCACCCGGTCAAGTAAAAGTGAGACTCATAAGTTACACATTTCGTTCGAATGTGTAATTATTTGAATGTCCTCATGAGTGTGTCGTAAATTTCCAGAATGTCCTCGTGAGGCACACCTTGTAAATGTGACCGAGAGCTTGGACAAAGTCACAGTCCACCATGAACTGAACCCGATCGATTTTCCTAGGCTCCACCGGTTGAACACCGCTTCGATCTTGCTTTGGCCGGTCCTTGGGTAATCCATTGCAGGGCACAACCAACACTTTTGGTATGCCTGGGGGGGGGGGCACAATATAGGGTTGAATAGCATGGCACACAGTTGGTGATTTCGGTTCGTGCCGAAAGCCATCACGACTTCTTAGTCCCTGAGCTCTAGCTGCAGTGTTTGCACTACACAGTCCTTATACCTGTGGATTCGGCTGAGAAGTAAATCTACTTACCAGGACCGGATGAAGTCTTAGCTTTGCAGGAAGTGCTTATACAGAAGTGGCACCATGACCAGGTTTGACTTTATTTGACTTTAGTTATCATTGAGCTACAGCATTTGAGCTTCTGTACGACCATTTGTGCAATGAAAGCTGCTTGTAAGCTTTTGACTGCGCTAATAACAAACTTTTCAGCATAACAACCTCTTAGCCGTGATGGCTTCGTGGAGCTGTACATAGGGAAACATACATAACAAATAGGAACACGAATTTATGCTGTATGTAAACAGTATTTGGACGGCCTTTTCAGACCACCAAATTGGACACTTGATGCACACTGCCCAGACAATGCCCTGGAAACTCGCTTTCGTAAAAGAATCACACTGGTAACACGTTTTGTGCACGCATTTCAGTGCTTGACGATACCCCAAAATCTGGAAAAGCAGCAGCCTGTGAAACATTGCATAACTTGTTATACAATTGCTTGTTACAATAAACTCGATGGCAAACACGTCATACAAGGTAGAACATGAGAAATTTTCATAACAACAGGCTCTTTGTTTACTTAGGTTATAATTGCATTGTCAGCACATGATCATTACATAATAATGCTTGGAAGTAGAATCATCACAGATTTTTGGAGGTAATGAAGAACAGATTCACCCAAGAACAATTCACTAATTGATCTGAAAAAACCAGCCAACAAAAAACAAATCTAAAAAGGGCTAAAATCAACTAACCGCACATGTGTAAATGACAAAAAATATGCAAAAAAGGAGTAACTGGTTTGTGAGGCCAAAGTCAGTACTTTGGCCTAAAAAACAGCAGTTTTGTTAGCTGGCTGACTATAGATGGCATCTGCTTACAGCCATCTGACCACGGCTGGCCTGTGTCAGATTCGTACTCGTAAGCAATGATACGGTTCACATATGTGAGCATGTGAAGGATCTCCATGCTGGGCGCATGTTCTTCAAACACTCTGCATAGCGCCTGTACGAACCATGATCCATCTTCCGAATTCCTCCATGAACTATAACCTAAAAAGAGAATTTGCCGAACTTGGCAGAAAGAACGGTATGAGTATTTTCGACAGCCCAAGAGTTGTTATAGCTGTGGCTGCTTAACCACTCTAGACCACCTCAACCGTACGCTGCAATTACTATTACCAGGTCCGACAGCATAGGCTAGAAGAAAGTCGGCTTCACAGGGAATTTTATTTTCAGTATCAGACTTTGAAGAGTCAGTCTCGTCAAAGTCACCGGCCATCGGCAAAGCCACACCACGATCAAGCTTCGTGCCACGACAAGCCTGAAAAGAGAGAGAAACCCAATCAGTCAGAACGCTAGTGTAACATTATCGATGTTCCCAAATGTTGAATGCATAAAGCCGAAGAATAGCCTACCGAAACAAACAGATAGTTCCGTCAGATAAAACTTGTGTTGGATGAGGAGCAGATTGCGATCGCGAATCGTGCACACACCTAGCTGTCATCTACCCCTACTTTAGTGCTGCTAAGCCATGATAGTGGTCCATATTGGCTGGTAGCATACAGCACCGTTGGAGCACGCATCGTGCAAGGTAAATTATACACTGTCAGTAGGACCATAACACCTAACCATTACCACTTGGAACCATACTGCTCTGCTCGTTCTCTTCAAATTTGAACAAGACTGTTACCTCAAACTATCCATCCACAGACGCCATCTCTTTCAGCTCTGCTTTTCTCAGTTTTTGCGTTAGGTAAGAGAATTCATCCGAGATTTCAGGAGGCAATCTTGAGCCATGGAGCAGGAAGCATCATAGGACTTATCAGGATTTGTATCAGAACAGAAAACTGTCATTAAGCTAAGAGACTAAACATGATAAAGAAACGTAGAATGACCCTGATCTAGCCAGGCGTGGATGTGCTGAGACCTTGTATCTGGAAACTAACCTGAAAAATGGCAATGTTACGAGTATACACCTTGCCAGCCAGCACGGGGCCAGCCTCAGCACCGGTGCAATGCTAGGCAATGCCTGCGTTTTGCAGCTGGTACGAGAGGACATTGCATGTTATGCAAAATGGAAGACGATAGACACATCATACTGAAAAAGGTGCACTTAAACTTTTAGTAGTGCGACCAGGAGTACCATACCAACGGCTATATTTGCAAGCTGAAACCAAACCAGTATAGCCAGTCTCACACACGCTGAGTTCGGTGTGTGAGTAGACGTTACAAAATGCCGGCGCTGATTGACCTGCAAGAAGAAGAGCTTCGGCTTGCCAATAAGGCTGGGGCACCGGTCACCCTTGAAGGGAGCTACGATGGTGTCCACGCTCACTGTTCCATCGACACCAAAGATACGACCCTCTAATCCATGGCTTAACACAGCACAGGCAAAGCAATCAGCATCCTTGTGGTCTCTTCCGGCAACTACAACAAATGCAAGCAGAGAAAGAAAACATTACACAAGTATTTCACATGAGACACTCACTATGAGTGGCACTCGCCTACTACAGAGCTAAACGAGTTACTACTAGACGTGCGGACAAAATGGGCTTCATGCCATACTTTAAATGTCAACACAATGAGCATTCACAACATACATAGGCATAATAAATACACTCAAAATAAGTTAAAGTGGAATTTGAGTCCAAGTACACATACCATCATTGAGCACCCTAAGCATCTCTCTCGTCCGTAGATCATCATATCGCTCAACGTCGAAGTTGAGCTGCATAAACATTTTCTCTAGGGAAGCTGCATCGACGTCTGTTCCTACAATGAACGCAAGCAATGTTCATAGCAGATGGATAACCTAGGTCCATCATCGGAAAGATTAGAATCCAAGCCTCACGACTTGTAACGATTCTGTAACCTAAAATAGCCTAATGACAACTAATACGGCGTCGTCTATTTATAGATTGAGCACACCTTCGGCTACGAGCACAGTGCCCATAGCAGCTAATTCGGTGCCGTTACGTCGTCGTTTGGCACAGAGCCAGCTCACTACCCTCTCATCATGCTATGGGCACTATGCACATAGAAGAAAGTATGCTGGCTCTATGAACAAACTAGCTGTAAATGATGGCTCGCGTGATTCAGAATAAGTATCTAATAATTTTTCTGCAAATGAACATTCAAGCAGACCTTTTGCCTCTCATAGCTACAAATTCTGATTTACCCTTCAAGACAATAAACATAATAGGAGCATAGATCCATTCTTTTCCAAAGATCAAAAAGCAGTTAAGGTAAATTTGCCTTAGCGGACATTCATGGGATAGGTGGCGATGGACACAGTTCAAGGCACATTCAAACAATGGCTGCCCGCAGCATCAGTGTAATTCAATGGCCGAATATTGATAAGCAACTCGCCGATAAAGTACGATGTATTAAAACACTACTCTAGCCGGCTGAAAAACAAATACAACTGTGATACTAACAGGTCTCAAAATTCTTCTAGTCACATTTCCTCTGCTGCTATTGAGAAATGAGAAAAAACTGCTTCGAGAGGGAACGATCCTGCAACCTCTGGGTTACAGATCCACTTGCATGCTGACCCAGTGCATGTAACCCCTAACCATGTTATTCATTTTGTTTGTTTTTCAAGCATGATTTTACTTACTATTCTATTGCGTATCACTTTGCAGCAAATGTAAAGCGCCTAGAAAGAGATTAAGTTCTCTGAGGGCGCTTTATCAAGTGCAATATTATTATTATTATTATTATTACTGATCCACCGATAGCTATCAAGGCTGCTTGTCCTTCGATGCTCTCTGCACACAGGGCTTTAGATTTCCACTTGTGTGCTCAAGCCAAATCCCGGTGTACGATGTACAATTTATAAACAATTGGCACTAAAAGCCTGTAAAAAAACCTGTTGGACTCTCGTACTTTGGCTGTACAAACGTAATTCTGTACGCATAGTGAGTGGTCGCCAAGTAACCACCGATCGGATTCAATAAACTCTAGCTCCCACAAGTCCTGCAACTTGAGAAGGACAAGCTAGCTAGTCCACAGTTCCTTTAAGAGCAAGGTTATCCGACTGCATCCAACTTATCCAGACGGCAGGTAATATAACCACCATGTATTCTCTCTCCACAGTGGAGCCACAGCATTATTTCGTTGTGCTTCCGGAAGTCTGGTCAGTGGCAGCTGCTAATTAGGCAGTAACTACACAGACAATTAATGCCACTTCTACGCCGGCAAGAAGCTGTTATCATATCAGAAGCAGCATCGATCATAAAGAGACGTTAACTAGTAAGACGCTGCTGAGTATGCAAGGCATGTAATGTCTCAGATCGTCGACAGAGGTAAATGGACTTCTTAATGGTAGTAACCCGAACCGCCGATAACAGGGGGAGGCCATGACGGGACAAATGAAACATGGCAACTACTAAGAGCGCAAACGCGCTGAAACATTTATATGGCAAAGGGGTGCTTAGAATTAGAACACGACAGTTGACCAGTTAATGGGTGCATCCGATAATGTCAACTTGCACTTTTGCTTAGCCTACTTGTACTTTTGTACTTGCTGCTATGCCGGTCAGTGCTGAATAAGTTGGAAATCGGCATAAACAAAACATGAGAAAAACAACGTCTATCAAAACAAAACTGATGACGGTGAATACGGCGAATAGCCACAAAGCGAATGTCCGAAAATGACACACACGGTAAGATCGTGGGTGCAGCAGCCAAAGCCACGTGGAAATCAAAGGTAGAGATGCGACATTGCCCGAAGGTCCATGCGAAGCCCACAAATTATTCCGGTGCCTGTGGAAAACACAAAAGGATCGTGCTTTCAGTGCAAGCCCCGGCTTTGGGCTGTTGCACCTGCAGTGCTGTTGCACCAGCTTTGGGCTGTTGCACCGCAGGTGCCACAGGACCTGCTCAGAGCCCCCCCCCCCCCCCGCACAGCGACACGAGTGTTTCCAGATACAGATGGTGGAAGCTTGTCCGCGAATCACGATAGTCACAGCAGAGAGCACAGCACAACTGCACGAGAACGTCCGACTAAGCAGGGAAGCAGGAATGACATGAACACAAGGCCGGAATGAAATAACGCATGACACCTTACTGAAGGGATTGACAGAAGACTTGAGATGGCAGCTGTTCGGCTAGTGTAGCCAAATAGAAGTCTATTGTGGCAAAGGCTGTAGTAGCAATGACAGTCGGTAGAGATGAAATGGGTTAGTGGCACAATGGTCACGATGGGTAAGAAAGTTGTCCACGGACTCCTTTAATGTGGTGGCCAGAACCATCGGTCGTGCGAAAAGGAGATCGTGATGGACAAATTCAGAATAATAATGCTATGCCATTTGCACAACGCCCTAAGATGAAATAATTAAATCTCTTTCTAAGCACTTAACATATCCTAGAAAGAAAGCAGCAGATTAGATCATTATAATTGTAGGTCCAACTAGCTGCACATGTGGAGGACCATACAGACGGCGGGGCACTTAGAACAACCTATTAAAATGTGACATCCTCTGATTGGTGCTTCCAGTAATTGCAACTTGCACTTCTGCTTGGTCAGCACTTGCAGCTATACGGATACCATGTATAAAAAGCTTTCCCCAACAACCTAGATCAAACCAACAAAATGCAGACTGCGGAGTGCACACTGTCCTGGCTTTCACACTTTCACACTATACTGTCATACCACTGCAAGCAAAACTTAAAAAAAGAACAGCGCGGGATTAGCACTCGCAGCAAGCTTCGGTGAGACAGGCTCAGCACACCGGGTTCAGCCGCTGTGCGAGCGCCTCACGGCCTCACCGTCTCTCTGAGACTGCTGCGTTTGAGGCTCAAAATTGAAGTTGTTAATAATGACTGCAAGTCCCCGCCGAGCATGCTTGAAACTGTATTCCAATAATGGGACATGCTGACTTCCCAGTCTAGTGAGAGAACAAGAATGAGTAAAACCCGACTTTCAATGGCAGACGGCACATTTATATTAACGATAGCCATGTGACCAACCTTGGAGGACTATTGTGTATTATGCCCGTCCCTCGCAGTACAGCCTCGTCAAGCTGTCCGTCTAAAAAGATAAATAATAATAACGCACTTGATAAAGCACCCTCAGATAACTCAATATCTTTCTAGGTGCTTTACATTTTCTGCAAAGGAAGCATGATTGAATGGTTAGTAGTAGCATGTTTAATAAAAAGACACGGTGGTTGCAAGTCTGCACAGCATGGCAGCAGCCTAGCCGACAGCACTCGGTCCATTTAGCTCCAAAGATCCTGAATAGTGTTACAAACGAATTGTAGCAGCATCCACGTTCGGACAGAACTAGGCCGCAAACACTGCACTAAGAGTGTGCAAGTCTCAGGGGCTAGTCTCAGCCGACATGCGACCAACATCGATGATGCACTGATCCTTGCAATCGCGGCTTACGACTTCTAGGTGCAGCACAAACGCACGGAGGTAAACGCCGACCGAAGCAGAACATGGCAGCAACAAAGAGCACCTACCCTCACACCTCAACATAACAAGTCCGCATCCTCAGTCCCATCCGATGAGTCTAATCGACAGCGATGGGCGGTTAGCGGGCGGTTACAGAACCAGCCATGGTGTACAGCTCTTCTACTATGGCTCAGCTCCACTGTTAATAATAATAATAATAATAATATTGCACTTGATAAAGCGCCCTCAGAGAACTTAATCTCTTTCTAGGCGCTTTACATTTGCTGCAAAGTGATACGCAATAGAATAGTAAGTAAAATCATGCTTGAAAAACAAACAAAATGAATAACATGGTTAGGGGTTACATGCACTGGGTCAGCAAGGCACCAAAGCCCTGCCTATTACATGGCCTCGGTTGATGTGCTGCCGTGGCCAACGATTATCGCACAAACGGTTCCATGACTATATAATTCAGGAAACGAAAAGAATGAATATCAGTCATAATACCGAGCTGGATTGGTCCAGCTGTCAAGGTGCTCACCCCGACCAAGGTCTGGCTGAGGTCGTGGGCTCGAGTGTGGAGCGCCTGGATTGAGTGAGATTAAGTTCTCTTGGGGGGCTATACAAATGCATTATATTTATTTTATTTATATTTGCAATCTGGCTGATTTAGCATGCCACCACGATCAATATCGACAATATCCACCTATGGGTGGCAGTTTGCTCCCAGAGCATATAGTTGGATGACAGTTTACATGCAGGCATTGTTACAAAAGGCAAGGAATTGGTATAGCAATGAATCGACTAGTTGAGTTTGCACTGAACTGTGCCCTCTTGCTCTCAACGTCACTAAGACCAGCCCGACAAGAAATGCGGAATGCAGCCACCAGCAGGCCAGCTAGCTAGTGTAATTGATGGCAGAGACTGATTCAGAACGAGAAAGAGACCAGCTAGTCAACAGACCTGATGCTAAGCCTGGTAGCCTCGATTATTAATCACAAATTCTTCCCTGTTCACAGCACATTCGGTCACCCACAGGGTGGTCTGCCCCGCCTCAGTAATGGTTCAAGAAAAATCACTTCGGCAGACACCCGAGTCGGAGTCGAGTGAAATAGTTAGCCAATGCCCGGCCACGACTGCAGGCCAGTATGACATGGAGGAGCATTCGCAAAAGTTACTGATAAATCCAGGAATATAGCAGTTTTTGTAAACATTGCTAGAGTAACCGATAACCTGAAAAAAAGGGTGCTTACACCTAGCCACAGTTTTCAATCCAACAGCAAAGCACAAGTGTCAATGAATGTCCATATGCCGAGAATACTGTCTGACTTCAATTCAGGATCTGAGCCCTTTTCACTGAAATTGGAAAATCTTGGAGTTGCATCTTGGACCACTAGCACATAGCCTTTGCATGCATCACAAAAACCACTTCGCTACATTACTACGTCATTCTGGGTCACAAGCTAGCCGGTGGTCTGATCTATTATGACTACTCATTCGTATCCAACTAGATCCCTCTCAGTAAATTAGTTGAGAATCCAGTTCTGTCGCTAGTGGCAGATTCAGGCATGCACCAATCGTTCTTACCCAACCAGAGAGTCTACCTGGCCGTCATCATGTGTTCATGTAAGCTTACCCGTATCACATTTACCTAGCACAATTTTTGTACCTGGCCCACTCATTTGCTTAGTTTAACTAGAACATGCGAGCCTTGGCCATATAATCTCCATATTTATGGCCAATATTTGCTCGGAAAGAGGATTAACCTACCAAAAACTCGGTAAATGCAATATTATAGAACAGCAGAAAGGGTACTTTGTGATTAATCGACCTGGACAGCTGCAATTGCATACCAATAGATTACCCCTCCTTCAGCGACCAACTCTTTGAGTCAATCGATGCATCTGAGCAAGTGCTTCTAACCATATGCCAATCGAAATCTTGATTAACTACTTTCCAAGGGGTCTTTGCTCCCATGCGGAGGTGGCTGCCACTATAGCTTAGCCAACTCTTAGCGACTGTACTATTCGGTACGATCGTGCATGCCACTTATCATTTTTCTATTGCCGCTCAAGTGCATTCCTGAATGCTGCTGCTTCTGTCAGCGCTCGCGAATTGGGCATCTGCCGTGGGAAGCACAGACGAAGCAAGAGATTAGTTATTGGTGCCAGTATTTACACAAGTTTCAAGTTTACACGCATCAAGTTGCCCAATGCTCCCTCAGAAGATCACTAACGTGAATCGCTCTAACTTACTGGTCATCAGGCCAACTATAATCCGGCGACTTTTTAAAAATGCTTATGAAATAATAATACAACATGATATACAACCCTAAGAGAACCAAACCTCTATATGAGTACTTAACATATGCATGCTGGAAAGGAAGTGCAAGTTAAATTGTAAAAAACCCCATAGTAATACACGACATGATTCTTGACGATGCCCTTAATCTGTTTGATGTGACCCAGACCTCACTGAAATTTACTTCCTTTGCAGCAAATTTAAAGTGCCTAGAAAGAGATTGAGTTCTCTGACGGAGCTTCATCAAGTTTTTTATTATTATTATCATTATTATAACTTCCTGACCATAACCCAACACTAACTAGAGACTTTTCTTTCTTTCATACCCCAAGGTCAACAAAAGTTGCATTCAGAAGACTGCTTCTACAGCTAGCCATCACGTCCGATCACTATCTAAAATAAGGAGCTGTCTTCCACAGTGGCTTGCAAACAATTTAACTAGCTCCTTAGTTTTGTCTCGGCTTGATTATTGTTATTCCCTTTTGACTGGGCTACCAAAAAAGGCAACTAGGCCCCTACAATTGGCTATGAATATGGCTGCAAGACTAGTTTTCAAGTGCCAGAGGTTTGACCACGTGTCTCCTTTGCTAAAAGAGCTAGGATGGCTGCCGGTTGGTCAACTGATACAGAGCAAAGTTCTTACGCTGACCACGACTTGGCTTCTCCATATCTAGCTGAACTGCTGCACCAGGTTCAGCCTTCTCGTGCACTCAGGTCATGTACGGACAATAAACTAGCAGTTCCATTTCTCCGCTTACAGACCATTGGTGACAGAAGCTTTAGCTCTGCAGGTCCTAGACTGTGGAACTCACTTCCACTATTCTTACACAACGACAACTACTCTCCTACTGCCGACTATGGCTCATCCTTTTCAGCGGTCCTGAGCTGCTACTTCCACGCTACTCACTACCTCAACTGCTCTCCTGACTCTGCTATGCTTGCCACTTTCTCTTTGTTGCGTGAGACGAAGTCTGTTGGCTACCGAATGCGTACCAAAAGCCGCTTAGGCTGTGAGTGCGCTATACAAAACTCTCCTGTGTAACACCCGCATAGTCTTTGTGAATTGGTGGAGTTACAGATGGAGATACATTACATTAAATAACACTAACTGGTTGGCAGAGTATTCATTGTTGCTTATTCCTTCCTTAATTTCAAACCGTTTGCAGTCATTCGAAGCAATCTTTCGAATCTCTTGTTCTGTGTCCTTTCAACAGCAAGCTGCCAATAGTGGTAATAGTCTATCACTTCCCCCAAAGTAACAAAAATTACTTTATTTCCGTTTTTTCTAATCTCACTTCAACTCCGTGCTCCAGAAATCGGCCCTTCCTTGCTTCATTTTGATGAGCCAACTAACCCCATGCCAAATTTCATTCATCCCCTGGTCCCTTTTCTTTTAAGGCCCGTGAGCTTGGCACATATACAACAAAAGTCACACTAGATCGAATACTCTCTCACTATCATATGCTGTCAACTCTTATTATTACAAAATTCTGCAGATCTGACTGAACGTAGATCTCTTTAGGTCTGCTGTTGTGTCCCCTTCACTATCCCAAATCATCTGTGAATCACGAAACCTTTAGACCCTTGAAATTAATGCTGTCCGCAAAAAATACCTTCACTGCCCTTTCTGTACAATCCTCTGTCCGACCTTCTACTACGACACGATACCAGTCTTGTTCTAGTTAGTTTGTTCCTCTGATTAAACACATTGCTTGTCCTCACCCATATGGCCGGTGATTTAGTGCAGATATTAAACTAGCTATGATTACTAATCACAAGCTTGAACAAGCATATAAAAGTAAGGGCTGACTGTTCATCGACTGGCATACCATGACTATCATAGGTCGTACCAATCGATCCTAGCTAAGGCCAAGTCTAGCTTCTTTGTGGTGGAATCATAAATGTACAATCCAAAACTGGATCTCTACCGTCAACCATCTCCTTGACCCCTCTCGGGTCAGCTCCTTATCTAGTGATCCTTGCAGCAATCTAGCAGATCATTTCTCTAGCTACTTTGTCAGTAAGATATACAATATCACAGAGTTCATCCTTAAGGTAACATCCTCATTGGATTCCTTACTCTCAATTCATTGCCTTACCCAATGTCTACCTTCAAGCCTACAACTAGTGATCTCATCTCGAAGCTCATCTCCTATTCTATGGAGATAATTAGCCATATCTACTAGACCCAAACCTCCTGTCCGGCTAATTTTCATAGATTTGCTGCTGACCTGAATAACTAACCATGTCCTTAGCCTCGGGGCATTGTCCCTATATCCTTCAAAAAAAGGGCTAATGTTAGGCCACACAGTAAGAAGCCATCACTAGACCAGGAGAACTTTAGCAACTTCTACCCAGTCTCCCTATGGCTGTTCCTGTAAAAGACACTGGAACAAACGCAAGTGGCCGACCAGCTAAACTGTTATAAATCAAGGTGTTGAACCTAGCTGTCAAGCTCCGGTCAGGTTTCAGAGCTAACCACTCTGCATATGCAGTACTCTTGCAAGTGTATAACGATCTTCTCAGAAAAGCTGACTCGGGTAAAGTCTAGCTCCTAGTCCTGCTGGATCTCTCGGCAGCCTTTGATACTATTGGTCACCATGTCGTTCTTGAGCACCTATCATATTTCCCATCAATGGCACAACCCTACAGACCCAGGTGGTGGGTTCGAGTCCTTCAGTGGGCAATCCTTTATTGACCCCGGCAATTGGCAGTGATAGCCACTGAGGCTCTTCTGCTGCTACATAAATGAGGCCGTTAAATCAACTAGCCTCTACTCTATCTCAGTGGAAGATTTCAGAGCATACATGTCCACTTGAATCATTCTAGCAAGCCTAGTCTTGTTTAGCAAGTTAAGTACTAATGGCATTAGGCTTCAGACAAAGCGCTCACTCGTGCTACTCCTTGCTGATGCGTGACAGAAATCGATGAAGCACTGAGCCTTGGAGAGCAGCTGGTGACTTCTGGGCGCAGCACCAATGCACGCATGTGTGCCGACAGCAGCCAGACAAGGCAACAATGAGTGTTACTAGGAAATTTGATAGCACAACCCTCAACTGGGCTCGAAAAGTATATCTTCTGTACAGCTTCAATAAAATCTGAGTGTCTCCTTCCAAAATGACTTTTCACAAGATAAGCACAGCAGCTCCATAGGTAAGTCGGCCTACTGTACCAATGCAGCAAAAATGCAAAGACAAGGATACGACAGCCAAGCTAGTCCGTGTATCTGCGACATTCATTCATTTGTGACATTCCATGCAGACTTCTGCTACTTGCAGCTGGCAGGTCTTAGGTTAGTAAACTCACACGCTTATAGTTGGTGCAGAACTCGGAAGCTAGGCTTGACTGTCGTAAACGTTGCAATTGCCACAGTATGTCACTTCTCACCGACCTGCACCAGCTGCCCACTAAGCAGAACATCGACTTCAAGGTTCGGTCACTTATTTGCAGGTCCTTTCATTCTCTTACTCCAGCCTGCCTATCCTAACTACTTCCTAATATGGCTTTGCATCCTACCACCCCCGTCATGCAACTCAAGTCGCTTAGCTATGGCTCTAACCGAGCTTAAATCCTTTTCAGACCGTGCCTTTACTCTGTATGCACCCAAAAGCCTGGAGCTCACTACCGACTTCGTCACGACATCCCCCGCCTTGACCACATTTAAAGAAATTAAAAACTCACCAATTTAGCACAGCATTTAATGGTTCTCTGTGTTTTGATATTTGTGTGCTTATGCGTGCAGACACTCTACATGCTCCCACTAACAACACTTGCACGCTGACCCTGTGCATGTCACCCCTAACCATGTTATTCTTAGTGTTTATTGAACATGCTACCATTAACCATTCAATCGTGTTTCCTTTGCAACAAATGTAAAGCGCCTAGTGAGAGATTGAATTCTCTGAGGGCGCTTCATCAAAAGTGTTATTCTTATTATTACTATTGATACTTTCGAACAGCTCGCATTAGGCTAGTTTGGTCGTGAGCTCCCCACAAGGAATCATTTTTTTATTTTAACGCTGTCTTATTGGTAAATGCCTTTTTTAAGCAGCCATACAAGATAAATACTAATAAACACGAGGCAAAATAAAGCAACCGGCGCAGCGTTTCCACTGGCAAAATTAAGGTCTGTACAAACGAGCAACAAAATCTCACAGCAGCAACACTAGCAGGCGGCTTGCATAATTTTTGGGGCGGTGGAACTTTACTGCTGTGTAGACTTTGAGCAAGGTCAGTGTAAGAGGAGCAAACACTTGCGAGATTGAACAACCCGCCCGCCCCTCTACGTACACCTTAAACAAAATCGACTAAATGAAGTAGCCCGAGTCGCGTGTGCATGCTAAAATAAATAACTACAGAGGGATTGAAGACCCCAACGGAATTTCTGGATGACTCGATATTACAAAATCTTACCAGCTCGCTCCGCGAGTGCAGACATGAGCCCTGTGCAACTTCCAACCGCGGCGACCTATCGAGACGCGACCCAGTTTCCGGGGGTTCCCAGGGTCACCAGCCTTGACCTCAGTACTCGACATAGGTATGTGTCTCACTACAAACGCATTGGCTGGAGTCTTTAGTTGCATAACAACTATTTCCCATAAATCAAGACATAGCCTCTCGCTTAAAACCTCGACTGCGAGTCTTTCCGGAGGTGGCGATTTGGAAGGTGAAGGTGATTTGGTGTATAAGTCGCGTTGTTGTCTCCTGGACGACCGGTAGTGTCTGCCGCCGGTGCACGTCTGTGGAGGAGCTTACCATGTTTTCCGACGAGATCGTCGGCGTTGTTGATTTTCCTTCATCGTGGAGAAAAGAGAGGTAGAAAAGCCCATATTATAAAAATATTCTGAACCCTGCCTGCCTTAGTGGCTTTCGGCTAGCATAATGTATCATAAAGATGATTGCAGCGTTCCCCTGCGATGCTATGCCTGACATTCAAAAGATAGCGCCGTTCAGAAAAGTAACGCCTGGTACTAGAGCAAGACTTTAGTAAGGAAGACATACCTAGCCTGGCTCCTATACTTCTATGGCCATAAACCTTGGACTGCTGGTAGCAGTTTGTAGTACGCGTTCTGAAACTATGAAAAGAAATCTGTTCGGTGACATTAGGGGCTCTGTCATCGAATTAATGCAGTTTTCCTTGTTTTATGATTGCATTTTGGACCTGCGTACGCTGCTTTTTTTACGATCGTCCTGCGTGGCGAACATTTGACGTCAGCTCTTGCTGACAGGCGTGCCGCATAGTTTGTCCCGCATACATCACCGTGTCACCTTTTCTCTTCTCTTGGTTGTTTGTGCTTAAGAAGCTACCTCGGTCCGAAAAAATCGACGACGATGATGCTCTCATCTGTAAACAGTGCTCGGTTGCCTTAGATGCATGATGTCCACGTACTTACTTTGACAGCTTTCACTTGATTTTTATGTGTTTTTTACCTGGGCCAAGTATAATGCTATTCATTTGTATACTACCCTATGATAACTTAATCTCTATTCAGACGCTTCCCATATGCCACATGGCTCAAGGCCACGACCTCGGCCAGACCTTGGTTGGGGCGAGCACCTTAACAACTGTACCAAACCAGTGCGGCTAGCAGCAATCAAATTATGACTCGCCCGACTCTTTGAACTCATCCAAAGACCTATCTTACAGTGGGCAAGTCAACAGAGAGTGTTCGTAGTCTTGTGATATGGTCGAAGCTCGCTGTTAACAGGCGGTGCAAGCTTGATCAGGCACGTCTTTTGTTCAAGGCTTGACTCCGGTGTAGCACACTTTAAAAGAAAATTAAATTCAACTTGAAAAATGCGTACCTAAATCTCGACAAATCAGAAGCGCAGAGCATAGCCGCTGATTTTGCTTCAGGCATGCTTGGCATAGCTGTTGTGGCGACCCCATACTAATACAATGCACCAGAAAATTAATTCACATTTGCTGCTGATTTTAGTCAATTTCCTTAAGAACTGACTGCTGTCTGTGCATCTGAGGGTTTTCGCTGTCGTGCAGAAACCGCTTCGCTATATGGATTTCTTCATTTCTCACGCAGAGCAGTTGCAAATTCAACTTCCCAGACGCGAGAGATCTTCACCGAAGAGCGTGCAGTACAATCGCTGCAGAAGTCACATCGAGACGTGAGTTGACCTTGTGCATCACAGTTAGCTACTTAGTGTTAGTGAAAGCTTTTCCGTGTTTAGTATGATGTTTCTTATTCCTGCCTGGCAGTTTGAGTTCCTTCCAATTTGGTTTCCTGGAAGACATCAAGCACAGACCTGGCCTGAAGTTGCGCTGTAATTAGGTGGAGTAATGAAGTATGTAAATGCACAGCTGTGCACTGGGTCGCCAAGTAGTGCAGGTGTCTTGTCGAGAGTGCTTTCAGCTGTACCTGTCATGAACTTGTCTGTGAGCCTATCGCTTTTGCAATTGCTCATGGCATCATCCACCTATACTTGTCTATATAGGCAATGCATGAAGTTGTTGGTCGGAGTGGGTCACTTGCAAGTTCTCTGTAGCTTCTTTGCATTGAAAGATATTTGGCCTCTCATCATAATAAACATATTTTGAGACCAATTAACAGATTACAGACTTGCGTGAGCCTGACAAGGTCAAGTTGTGACCAGCAAGATGGCATTAAAAGCTGGAATGGTGCAGTTACCTAAAAGAAAGGCTACCGACTAACTGGTGACGTAAGCTTAATTGTATCACAAATTTGAAGAATTTATTGAATTGATTCATTAGGCACCTTAAAAAGCAACCGTCGGTTGTGGGTAAAGTTACTCTGCAATAGCAGCTAATAGGAGCATAGGCCAGCTTTCAAAAGAAGTTGAGAAGTAAAAAGTCAAGATGACTAAAGGTCGCTCGGTGAGTCTGTTTGTCAGAGGCATTACCGCTGCTCCTACAGCACTCGATAGTTTTCCGGTTTTGTGCTGTGCGCTCGCACGTGTGTGTGCGCGCATGTGTGTATGCATTAAAGAGAGCATTGTGCATGCATTCTTGTGAGACTTGTTTTGGCATATTTTAATGCATTACCTTAGCTTCCTAACGGGCTTTTAGACTCTATAAAACGTGTAACTATCTATTTGTGCCTGTAGATGTTCTGCTTAGCTGCTCCTCGGCACCTGACCACTGTGATCCCAGGACTGCTCCATTCAAATAATTATTGTACGTGCATCCATTAGGGGTCAGTTTGTACCGACGAGCTTCTTGCAGTTAACCAATCGAATGTGTAAAGTCCGAGCAAGCACTTGAGCACTTGACTTCGTAGCAGCGAAAGTGAATGTAGATGCACACAGCAAACTGTACTTCGATCTCCCTGTGAAGGGATGCTGCCATTATTTTTCGGGGAAGTAGCATCACTGAGTGATGCATACAAGGTTTACATTTGAGTGTGCTGTGCCTGAGTGCCTGAGCTCTGCATTGGGCAGCTTCCGTTTATATCGGCCAGCGATGTGCAGACCTCTTTGACCAATGTCGTGCTGATCCTGATGCATGCTCATCTGCAGTGCCAGACAGAGGTGGATGAAAAAGACCAAAAGCAGGTGACAGCCGATGACAACAGCCCTGCTTTGTTAAGGTTCCTGCGTCGGGTGGAGCCGGTCATCGTATCAGCACTGGAGAAGAGTGCCAGAAGTGTGGCATTCGACGGTATGCCCTGCTCGACGAGGAGCATCGCTGTGACCCTCGGGCCCTGCCCTGTGACCTCTCGTGGCTCCTTTACCTGGTTAAGGCATGGCGAGTCGCGCTAGCGGCACTCGTCCGGTCTGTCGGACGCCCCTCTGGTTGGCTCTGCCGTGGCAGCTTCACTCTCGAGCTGGCTGGCCAGCTCCGACTGCGAAGGCACGGGTACATGGATGCCTGCTGCAGAGTCCTCCAGGCAAGCTCCGGGCATCCTAGCTGATGCGTCTGTTACGAGCTGCTGGCTTCGGATCTAACTTTTATCCATTCTGCTCCTTCCTTCGTTTCTTCGGATGGATCATAATTGGCCACCACCAGCTGCTGCTGCTGCTGCTGCTGCTGCTATGCTCTGCACTAGAGCACGGCAGCCACGCATCAGCATGCGCTCGGCCCAGGCACCGGCATCCTCCTCTGTCTTTTCAAGCTTCCTCAGCGCTCGCCTACATTGTAGCCAATCGAGAGATCTCGCCGTGCACACGTCTGCAGCTAACAAGTGTGCTTACATTGGGAAGCTGTAATAGTCAACTGGCTGCTCGTGCGATACCGACAGCCCTGGGCCCTCTTGCTGTGCAAGCTGCTGCCTCTTGATTGTCCACTTGCTCTTTCATGCACCGATCAGGCCACCTTCCTGGCATTTGCCAACATCGGCGGCCGGTGCAAAATTGTAGCGCTACAATTTGCACCTCGATGGAACCTCCACTCTTCTCCTAGCAATGGCTACAGTTCGAGTTCCGTGACTCATTCGTAGCAAAGCACCAGCTGAGCCATGTTTTGGTAGGTTCGTGTGCTAGAACAAAAGCACCCTCACTAAGCGTGTCCATGTTGTCATGGTTGCAGCCAGGGTGTATGGAGTGCATGCATGAAGGTTCGTGCGTTTTTTCTGGCTGTACTGCAGCACAGTGTGGTTCTCTTTCAGGCTACGGTGCAGACAGGCAGAGGGAAGCCGCAGCGCTGGCTGAGGTCGTGCACACACTTGCCTACGGCCCGTTCGTTGCGAACAGCCTGGCCGTCACAGCAGTGTCGTGGAATTCGAGTGGTTCGGTTATCGCTGCAAGGTAGAGTCTGCGGCAACGTAGTAAGGCTTTTAGCATGCTCTCGTCCTATTATTCTTCGTCTCCTTCATCCTCTTCATCCTCCTTCTCCTTCTCTTCATCCTTCTCCTGCTTCTCCTGCTCCTCCTGCTTCTCCTACTTCTCCTGCTCTTCCTGCTCCTGCTCCTCTTACTCCTCCTGGTCTTCCTGCTCCTGCTCCTCCTGCTCCTCCTGCTCCTGCTCCTGCTCCTCCTGCTCCTCCTCCCTACCATAGAATGACTACTCGGTGCTGAATGCCTCCACAGCTGCTTTTGCATCGTTTTTTGTGCTCGGCGCTTGCAGCTACGGCAAGCTCGACCACGAGGACTGGTGCACCCACAAGTCCGGACTGTGCATGTGGAATCTGAACCGTCGCAGCATAGACTCTGAAAAGCCCGACACCGTGCTCGATGTGGACTCGTGCGTCATGACCGTGGCCTTTCACCCGAATAATCCTGCCCTCGTCGCTGGTGGCACCTTTAATGGTACGCAGCGCTGGTCGGATTTTTCACCTTTCACTACCAATCTGTGGAGGCGTTGTGGATTGTGTACACCTTGCTGTAGAGGTGTTTGGACTGCAAAAAAAAGTCTTCATCCATCGGACCGTAGTCTCTCATTTTGCTGGAATCCAAAATGTCTGCTCCCTTGCTTGCTATTGTATTTGCAGAGGCTAATAATTTCCAGAACTAGATCTGTCGTTTGAAAGTCATCCTAAACATCCAAAATCACTTTAATTCCATTGATAATCCCATTTCCATTTACTTCCACGACTTGGCTCGTCCATACCTAGCTAAACTGCTGCACAGGTTTCAGCTTCTTCGAGCCCTCGGGTCCAGTGTGGACAGTAAATTAGCTGTTCAACTCCTCTGCTTAAAGACCGTTGGCAACAGAAGCTTTAGCTCTGCAGGTCCTAGACTGTGGAACTTGCTTACACGATTCTTATGCAACGACAACTACTCTCCTGCTGCCGACTATGGCTCATCCTTTCCAGCGGTGCTGAGCTGGTATTTCCATGCCACTCAGTACCTCAACTGCTCTCCTGACTCTTCTATGCTTCCCACTTTCTCTTTGTTGCGTGAGATGAAGTCTGTTGGCTACCGAATGTGTACAAAAGGCTGCATAGGATGTGAGTGTGCTATACAAAACTCTCCTGTGTAGCAACCACATAGTCCTTGTGGACTTACAGACTGAGATACATTATATTGAAAACTTCTGTGTTGGCCTCTTTGAAGCATCGGGAGTCAATGGGGTGTAGCAACGTCAGCGTGAGTCCGTAGGCAGAGCCAGAGTTTTCATCTAAGGGGCAGGACCTGCAAGATTTTAATGTTATGAGAGGAAAGACCAGGAAGATTTTCGTGTAGGGGCAAGACGTGAAAGTGATAAAAAAACTATAGCACACAAGCATGGTGTGTTTCCGATGCAAACTCTAGAGTCGATGTACTTTGCTCTTTCTTCGTTGTATGGGATGAAGAGTGTTAGCTACCGAGTGTGCACGTACTTCACTTAGACTGCGGCTGCACTTAAGCAAACTATCTACCAGATTCTATCAAACTATCTACCTAATTTTTTCTTCGTGGCTTTGTGGGGTAGTACAGTTTGTGATACAGACATAATAAAGCACGTGAGGTTGGCTGCTAGTAATCAACCTGTATCATTCTAAATATATTTCCCACACGTAAGTAAATCCCGTAAAGGGAAGTCACTGCTGATTCGCAAAGCAAAATTGAAGCTCCCCGTGATTTTCATGGGTATGAGCTAGTATAATAAAAATAATATTGCACAGGTTGACAGTCGGACCTAGCAACTCTGCTGGGCACCGCAGCCATCTACAGACGTTTTTCATTAATGACAGCATGTGCAAGTATACTAGTTCAACTGAGGCGGGCCTAACAAGTCAGGTTAATGTTTTACTGTGATTTATTCCTTTGGTGTTTTTCAATGATAATCAATCTTATAATCACCACGTTAATTTGACTTTCCGGTTTTATGGGGCTAATATTGGTTAATATAAACTCGTGATGAGACACCGAATATACAAATTTGGGCTACGTACTTTCAAACTTTTCTTCTTCAATACATGCATGCTCGTGCTCACACTACTTTCGTCCTTGTTTCTATCTTCATCATCGATGCTGTTAGTGTCATCAAGCCTAAGTTTAATACGGGCATACTTCCTTGACCAATCGTACCTCGGACAGAAATTAATCGGTGTCACAACGGTCAAATGCTAACCTCGGCGACTAGCTGCTGACAAGACATCTGTATTAAATATAATTTATTTGCATTGTACCCTAAGAGAACTTGGTCTCTATCCAGGCGCTGTGCGTGTGCCGAAGTGCTCGAGCTCCCGACCTCGGTCGTTAAGGCAGCACCTTAGCCCTGGGCAGCAATCAGGGCAGCAATTATCCTTGTGGGGTAGCTTCCAATTGGAGCTTGAGCTGGCCAAGAGGACGGCCTGATGCTTTTCGAGTGAGCCATTTTTGGGAGACTTGCGAGCGCCGCTACTTCTTGCCCCATTTTTAGCGCGGTACAGGATCGGTTTCTTATCTTTTGACAAGGCTTCTCGAGAGAACGAACGGGCAGTCAAAGCTTTGGCCCATATCCGAGGTAGCTCGTCCTTCGACAATCTTCTGCACTTCATCCTTGCCTTTTTCATAGGATGAAGTGGGGCCAGAAGCCGCTGTAACATGTCGGTGTCATCCAGTGTCATCAGTCCGGGTGCTAACGGTTGCAGTACATTGAATTTTTACGCCAGCTATCGCCTAAAGCTCAGTCTGGCCGTTGCAAGGAAACCAGTAACTCGCAGCAGACATGGTTCCATTGCAGGGTTTCCAGCAGTATACAAAGAAGGATGCGATGGGCTGACAGCCCTCATTAATAAGTTAATTAAGCAAATTGCATGCAAACTTGTAACTGGCTGCAGCGGTAGGGTGCCTTTATAATCCGTGCAAGACAATGTGACAGACAAGACAGCTTGGCAGTGTGACACCTGAATGCAAGGATGTCGTCTGCCTAAAATTAGCAAACAATTAAGGGCAGGGGCAGGGTCTTTCTAGTGGTGGTCAGGAAATGCATCCTCCGGTGCCCACCGCAATGCCGTGCTTTGAGTTCTTGGAATCGAATACTATAATCAAAATTTAGCTACTCACGCTCAACGTTGACCATTAGCCCACCATGGTACGGAACCTCCAGCCACGATTCTAGAGTGGCCTTTCACGGTCAGACTCACTAGCCTTCAACTTACAGGGGAACTCCGGCTAAAGGCAATCGCCGAGGTAGTTGTGAGCTGTGTAGTATACATCCGGTGTGAGAGTGCAGATGTTGACCAGCACTGATGAGACATGAAATTACAAAGTACATACCTCCTGACTATTCAGTACGATACCGTGAGTCCGGTTGTTTTCTCTGAAGTGTTCTTTGCTTTGCAGTTTCAGAACTTTACTGCTTACTCTATGTGGAATTCTAAAGCGGCATCACACCACAACCCTTCCACATAGGATGGCAGAGGCCAGACTAAACATACCCAAGATACATGGAAGCAGATGGCATTCGCAGAAGTTACATATCGTGGACGACTATGCTGCCACTGCCTGAGTTTGATTGCAGCTTGAGTACCCCCCTCAGAAATAAGAGATTGGCTGCTATACTCTCGTATGCTGTCCAAGGAGATCAATTTAGAAGTGTCTTAAATTTAATACTGATAATGACTGTTCAATAGCCCATCAAGCAACTACACTCTACCTTTACATTGGACTACATGGCTAAGGCAAGAGCTGACCCATAGCCTCATGGGTGTAGCTATAATTACTACCTGTCCTAGTGATATAGCACTGTTCTCATAAGACCAAGATGATACCTCACTGTGTGTTGTCTTATAAAGTGTAACTCTAAAAATATGATTATCTCCTTAAAACGAATATAACATTTTTACAAAATTTGTATAGTGCCATAAGAGAACTAGATCTCTTTTTCAAGGACTTTTCATATGCTGGTGATCAGGATGTTGGCCAAAGTAGCCCATGTGGAAACCGACCTTGAACACGTAGCAGCGGTTTTAGCCACAGCTAAGAATATAATTGTAATTCCATTTGGTAAAAGCTTTTTGAAGCCTCTTGAACTGTTCTATAAGTTCGTTAGCCTTACCGTGGAAGCTTGGTAACAACCCAGAAAGGTTGTCCAGGCCATTGACAGAGCTTGGGAGTATTTTTAGGGATTTGGGCATGGAAAGCTGTAACTTTAGTTTCAGAAAGCATACAAGTAGGAGGTTTAGTGATCATTAGCTCTCCTACACCCTCGCCGGGTTCTATAGCACTTCTGTTTGTAGGTGAACATTTGCTACATCATTTTCAGCCTGTTCGCACCCTCAGGTCCTGTGTGGACAATAAGTTAGCTGTTCCATTCCTCTGCTTAAAGACCATTGGTGACAGAAGCTTTAGCTCTGCAGGTCCTAGACTGTGAAACTCACTTCCACAATTCTTACGCAACGACAACTACGCTCCTGCTGCCGACTATGGCTCATTCTTTTCAGCGGTCCTGAGCTGCTACTTCCACGCTACTCACTACCTCAACTGCTCTCCTGACTCTGCTATGCTTGCCACTTTCTCTTTGTTGCGTGAGACGAAGTCTGTTGGCTACCGAATGCGTACCAAAAGCCGCTTAGGCTGTGAGTGCGCTATACAAAACTCTCCTGTGTAACACCCGCATAGTCTTTGTGAATTGGTGGAGTTACAGACGGAGATACATTACATTACATGGAGTGAAATAAAAATATACCTAAGTCTTCTATAAGATGTGCAGCTTGAACCTGCAGTCTAGCTGCCATACGTATCCTAAAGAACGAATTAAGTATATTTGAAACCAGTACAATTAAAACTGTCAGCACCTGGAAATCAGTTGCTGTGTTCTAGGTTCCTAAGCTGCGGCTGATGATATCAACAGTTGTTTCTACCAGAATTGGTTTCGGCATGGCAATTGTACTGTATACACACCTATTTAATCGTATTTTGCTTGTGCTATTGCACTGACAGCCAAAGGTAATATTCTTATGGATGACTGTTTTTTACCATAGGTGAGGTGTGTGTGTGGAATCTGAGCAAGGAAACTGATTCGCTTATTGCCAGCTCAGGCCTTGGTGAGTGTACTCATAGGGATCCCGTTTCGAAAGTTGTTTGGCTCACCGGCACGACATCAACAAGGACCAAGCATGAAAAGGTATACGGTGATCGAGTGCTCATTTGACTGCGAGTGAGTGACACATAGATGCTTGCATAATCTGTTGCAGTCCACGTGCTGCCTGTATATTTCCGAACAACGTGGCCAATTAGGGGCTAGCATAAGGATAACTTACTACTGCTGATAATATGATAGCTGATAAAAATGCTAGTCTCAGTATTGTTTGTAATTGATCTGTTCAACTTCATGTATCTGCAACTCTTATCATGTGGTGCCATATTTACGCAAATCCTGATGAGGCGCTATCATCAAGTATTTAAAATGCTTACCAGAGCTAAGAAGAAACACCAACAATAAATATGTATAAGTGAATAATAGATTAAATGAAATGTCCTGAGCAGATATTGCATTGGGAATAATGAATTGTGCAAGGCATATCTCACAGAATCCAGTGTAACTTCTGACCCTACGTTATAGAAAATTGACCCTTTATTGCTTAAACGGAACTATCGATGCCAGCGAAAAAGTAGACTAGCGAGCTTTTAGCCACCGAGTACTAGTTCTCATAGGTGGCTCCTGATCATATTTGAAAGTGGATTTAAATTCGCCACTGGTCAGGTAGCAAACCTTCCAAGTCTGTCTTAGTGTCATGCACAAACCTAGCCCAGCATTTTAAGGGAGCCGGCTGCTTGGGTAGCTGTACTCTCCTTAGCCCTTTTACGAAGCTCACTCGATGGCTAGGGGTTGGTTGAACCATTTTGTCTCGACGAAAGGCCGAGATGGCTATGGTTGGATATGTTTCTCGATAGTCAACTGTTAAGAGAATCGGCCGATATCGAACGACAAATTCAGAACTGCTGCTTGTCAGTGGATCAGCCTATCTGGGCTATCCTAGGGCATCTTTAAGGCTACCATCGATTCAGGTGACTCACTCCAGGACGATTCCGTTACAACAGTTTCATCGTTGCTGCAACAGCATGGCATCCAACTTCTTTGTCATTGCAGATAATTAAGCTGTGAGCTTTCGTCCCTGTCTTCGACCTGAATCGTTGAGCTCAGTTTTGCCTCAATTTCAAAGCTTCCGAAGACGTCCAGCCAGAAGCAGCAATAGGTGAAAGTTTAGCATTCCATTGCCACCCAGTCATACGAAGGAGTAATAGAATGGTAGATCCGCCTGTCGTGCAGGCAAATCAAGTGTTGAATGTGAATGCCGCTCAGCCACTGCCTTGTCGAGACGAGTGTGATGCAAAGTAAACAAAGCACGGTGCACTAGCACATATCAGACGGAACAAAGTCAGCTGAAGCAAGAGTTCTTGAAGCTGCACATGAAGATTCAGGATTTGTCGGGGGGGGGGGCTTCGACTTGAACTCAGTTCAGTAATGCCTTTGCGCTTCCAGTTGAGCACGATATGGCTGCAGCATCTCGGCTCAGCTGCAAGTGCTCGCGATTTATTACCCGGGTAGTGCTTCCGAGTCCGTCAGCAAGCAAACCTGTATTGTCTGCTGCAAGCAGGATGGTAGCTTCTGCTGTGGCTCTGCTGTAGCCGTGTAAATGAGGCGGTCGAAGCAGCCGATCTCTACTTCCTTACGTTATAGTGTTGCCTCTAAATTCTGCATGCGGCACTTTATAACAGACTGGAAGTCTGCATTTAAAGAGTATTTCCTCCTCCTCTCCGCCGCCCAGAAATGTATGGTATGACAGCTGGATAGGTTAGTGGCTTCGGTGCATTTCGGTTTCCCTGAGCATGTTTCTCCTTTCTGTTCGTTTTATACAGCTGATGAGCGTGTCACTTGATGGAAAAATGCTGGTGTGGACGCTTAATGAAGAGAAGCATCGCCTCGAATTGTCCGATGGGTACGTAATTGGAGCGTGTCATTTAGCAAAACATAGCTTGGGGCTTGCCAGATAGCAGTACCTGCTGCTAGTTTAGTTAGCAGAAATGACGTGCCTCTCTGTGGCTAGTCGGAGAATCCTTTCACTGCTTTTTCACACCTTCTTGCATCTCTTCCTTACATGTACATCTTGTAATATCAATCCACTGCACCTGCTACAGATTGTACCTCATTGCACTTCAACATTGCTGCATTTCTAGTCTCTTAGCTTTTTCTCAGGTTCGTCCTCACGGCCAAGAGTATGCCCAAGAGCACGAAAGTTAAGAGTGCACACAAAGATCAAGAGATGGGCATCTCTTCAATTGCATTTAGTCCTGAGGATAATAACATTTTCTACCTTGGCTCGGAAAGTGGAGGGCTATTCAAGTGTTCAATGGATGCCCGAAACGACGATGTCTCCGTTGGTTAGTAGGTGGTGCCGCAATCATAATTGATGGCGTGCACATTTTTCTAACTCTGCTTGCCTGTCTAGATAAGCCGGCTATTGGTGTATGAAGTTCAGTGCTCTGTCATTGCTTTCACGATTTGTACTACCGTATTCATTGTTTAGAAAATATGTCAGCACTATTGTCTGTATGACTCCTATAGGTTGGAGGCATTCCTCGATTTGAACCTTGCGATCCCATAATGGCATTCTCTGAGCCAAATAGTCGGACGGAGAGTGGAATGAGTGTAAGTGGTGCTCTCTATATAGTCACTATGTGTATCCACGCATATATATATATATATATATATATATATGCATATATATATCCCTTTGCAGCAAATGTAAAGCGCCTAGAAAGAGATTGAGTTCTCTGAGAGCGCTTTATCAAGTGCATTATCATTATTATTATTATTATATGCGACCCCGGCAGGGCAGGACACCGCCGGCTGGTGTATATGTACTAGTTAAAAAAATTCAATAAATTATATATATATATATATATTATGCGTGTATATATGTTTATACACGTGTGTGGGTGTGCATGCACTCGTGTGGGTGTGAGTGTATGCTCACGAACGTGTGCTCACATGCGTCGACGTTTGTGAGCTCACGAACGTGTGCTCACATGCGTCGACGTTTGTGAATCCAAAAGGCCGTGAAGTAAACGTGGGTGCTGTGCTCTGGTGATTTGTGGCACACTCAAAGCCTATGCCACTTTTAGTGCAGAAGCCAGCAGATTAATTCAAAGCTACAACGAAGATGTTAGAGGCATCTCTGTTTTAGGAGGACATTTGAGGAGGTTAGTGTGGAAGTAGAAAAGTAGCAGTGTAGAACAGCAGATATAAAGTGCCCGATAGGAAAGGTGTTGGCAGCTGGAGAGAAGATATCGTCACTGCACAAAGTTACGAAAGAGAGTTCCTCAGTCCAGGACCTGCTAAGTAAGTGACTCTTGTCACCAACAATTTCTCAGCTAGCATGCCAGTAGGTCATTTAAAACTGATGGCTGGTCATATCCTCTTCATAGGCTGTTAACCCTTCCCACATTTCGGCAAAGATTTAGCACCTCTTTTGCTAGCCAACTAACAGTCGTTTTTGCCATATCAACGTTGTTGCTTAAGTATCTCACTTGACAGCTGCGTTAGCAGTCAAGTTGGTTTCTAAGATGACCTTTCACTGGGTGATGCCGTATGCTCAGATTTTGTCTGCTCACTTTTGGCTCTATAATAATGGACTATTGCAAAAGAAAATGTGGGCTTGCTCAGACAATGATACCCCATCCGAGTTTGACCACGCATAAGTGAGACCTCGTCCTGGATTTCCATAACTCCACTTGCAGGAGCTCCTGCCTGTGAAATATGAAGCTTGCAGGTAGCACGATATTCGGCAGCTACTCTTGTCTGTCGTGAGCGTTTCAACTGCTCCGTTAGACCATTCATCTACGACCTGCTCTGGCTCCTAGTAATGCAGCATACAGACGTCGTGGTCCTGCCACTCGCTTTGCCACTTACCTTTCTAAAATGTCTGCTTTTTGGGCTGCCCCTCGAACCTTCCTAGCCTCTGGTTCGGGCTGTCTAGCTGTGCCTCCAATCAACCACAAGTCCTCCGGAGGCCGTGGCTTCAGCTCCTGCGCACCTAAAGCCTGGGACTTGCAACCGACTGGCGTCATGACATCTCGTGAAACTTGACGTGTATAGCCAAGCTAAAACCGAAGCTGCTTCTCATGGCATTTCCTTCGTCCTTGTCAAATATTTCTCACGTGCTTAGGAATGATGCACTTGTCCGCGTTCTTGTCCCTGATCACCTCATGCTTCCTGTCCAGCCTGCTTGAAGAGCCTGGAGAAGTGACTTGGTCCTATCAGGGCACCGTACAAGTGGATTATTGATTGCTATTCAAATGCAAATTGATAACGCATTCTAAGTCTCTTTTTTGAGTGTCTAGATACCGGTGGCTGTTGATCATTGCAATTTTGACCATGACACGAAACCACCACCGAGTGTTAACTTTGCTACTCAGATTTCTGACAGACGCACAGGCTGACATTCGTATCACCTTCGCCCTATCCCCTGGTGACTGATTGGCTAGTCGTGTGCCAACGTTTTACCCCACAGCGGTGTACGGACAGCCATACTATTTTGCAGATGGATGCTGTCTGGTTCTGGCCGGATGCAATGTGCTTAGTCTCAGCCCTCAGTGGCCTCTCGCGAACTACGCTTGCTCCGAGTGGAAGACTTGTCTGCACCAGCCACTGGTGTTAGTTGAGCCTCTAATGAAAGGCTTGCCAACGTGAGTTTATCGGTTCAGCACCCTCTCAGAGAAAGGCCATTACCACTTGGTCTGGTCACATTATATACCTAGCTGTCTAATCACTGGCAACAAGCCTGCAGATAGCAGGTGCACATTTTCCTTAAGGTTTCGGTAATTTCTTTTTTGGAATTGAGACACATGGAGAGCCGCAGAGACGGCGGGCCACCACCTAGGTATGAGTGGCAGTGCTCGAATCCACACGGCTGCCATCTTGGGCGACTGTATACATAGCGATTAAAAACGAGTGTCACCAACATCGGTGACTGCATTAGGACTGCTGCTGGTTTCAGCAAAAAATGCTGCCTGTTTAGTATCTAAATAATGTACACCTAGGTGTGGGCGCACTCATGCACAGGCATATGCTGCGAGCATAGGCACGATACGCACTGAGTACTACGTACAGTGTATGCTCATACTGCATTGGGCAGGTGCAGCAGTGAGCCATCCAGCGCATGCCCTTTAATCTGACCGATCTGCAATGAAATTAAGTCGTCCATTTTACAGATTTCGGTGGCGTGCGACTCAGGTCACCAGTATCGTTCAGTTTCCTGCCTCACAGCGGGCCCGCTTACTCGGTGCACTGTTCGCCATTTCACCGAAACTTGTTCCTCACGACTAGCTCCGACATGTCACTACGGCTGCACACAGCATTGCAGGTAACGCACACACACACACACACACATATATATATATATATATATATAGAGAGAGAGAGAGAGAGAGGAGAGAGTGGAGAGAGGAAAGAGAGAGAGAGAGAGAGAGAGAGAGGGGAGAGAGGAGAGAGAGAAAGAGGAGAGGGAGGAGGGAGAGAGAGCAGAGAGAGAGAAAGAGAGAGAGAGAAGAGAGAAAGGGGAGAGAGGAGAGAGAGAGCAGAGAGAGGAGGGGGAGAGAGCAGAGAGATAGAGAGAGAGGAGAGAAAGGGGGAGAGAGGAGAGAAAGGGGGAGAGAGGAGAGAGAGAGAGGGGGAGAGAGAGAGGAGAGAGAAAGTGGAGAGAGAAAGAGGAGAGAGAAAGAGGAGAGAGAAAGAGGAGAGAGAGGAGGGAGAGAAGAGAGAGAGGCTCCAGTCAAGTGAGGCAGCCCTCGCACGTGCTGGCGACAGCAGGGCAGCCTGCACCCCCGAGCGCCGCTGCTTGCAGAGCCAGCCACTCATCGTCCTGGAGCCGGGTAGTGGCATCGTCTTCTCGGCACGCTGGTCACCTTGGCGACCCCTGGTGCTCGCCGCGACGACCGAGCATGGGCGCCTGCTCTTCTACGACCTCAAGGTCAGCCAGACGACACCCGTCCTTTCGCTGAACGCAGTCACCGACAGGAAAGCCGTCTACGCCCTTGAGTTCAACAGGCAACAGTGCGTGCGCAGCGTTTGCAGCAGCGAGCATGTGGCTGCGGCGGCGGGGCTACGGCAGCCTGTAGTCGTGAGTCAGGGTCAGGAGTCAGTCAGGCTCGTGAGTCAGGGTCGTCGCAGTGTTCGCCTGTGGCGCACGGCACAAGCGACGACCGCCGCCATCACTGGTAAAATTCGTTGCAGACGGCGCCTTCTGGCTACGGGCGACGCGCTGGGAAACCTGAAGATATGGCACCTAAGCGACGACCTGACCAGTGAAGCGCCCTCAGAGCGAGAGCTGCTCGGAGCCCTCGACATGGCGGCCTCGCAGGACTGAGGGCCACTCTCGTGGTGGGCTGGCTGCTGCTGAGCGAGTCGTTTGGAACGAGGCCTCGCACTCGGACTCGATGTCGGCCCTCGAAGCGCCCGACCGTGTGCCACTGCGAGGAGCTGAAGCCCTGAAGCCGCGTGGGAGCCTCGATTATCGGCCTGTGGAGCTAAGTGAATATATGATTGAAAATAGTGTAAATATAGTTAAAATATCAGAATTGCCCACCAGCCTCGGCTGCTCTGACCGGCGGTCTAGACATAAGACATTGATTAGTCAGTCGCAGGTTCGAGTACTTGATAATGGTTTGAGTACTTGATACGGATTCGAGTACTTGACTTAATTATGGCTTCGAGTACCTCTTGTGGACTCCTCGATAAACTCTGGACTCTACATGCTGGGTTCGACGTCCGAGACAGACCTCCTCGATGCTCCACAGAATTGCTCTAAAAAGCCAGTGGGTCATACTTCATCATTAAAGTGGTGTGATGTCTGCAGTCTGTCTCTGGTGTGCACGAGGTTTGTCCATTTTTTTGCCGAGCGCCAAGTGTAAATTTCACCATGCTTCCGGCTAGTACAAGCAACCGACTAGACTACTGAAAGCTTGGAAAAACTACCTTCCTCTCTAAAACTTGGACCTAGTGAGCATGACTGAAATAATTAATTTATCGTGTGACGTCATTAGTGCTGCACAGTACTCTTTATGAATGGAGCTATGGTTATAAAGGCATGTACTTCCTGTATGCCCTTCCGATTTCCACTTGCTTCTTGCTCTTTCGTCAAACAGGCTGGAGTTTTAATATCCTGACTGGATGGCTTCATGACTCTACTAAGACGCCCGAAGCACACTAACGTAATTTTCTAAGACTAGATGCCGGAGCAAATCCTATGAGTGAGTCTAGGAGGGGCCTCTCAGCTGGAATCGACGTATGGCGAGGATGTAGCCAGGCAACACATTCGCTACAGTCCCCATACAGTTAAAAGTACAGTAACCTGGCAACCAGAAACTAGGTGCACAAATTACATGAGCATTGTGCTATTGGTGCCGTGGTGCCACTGGGTCCATCGCCAGCGGGCAACACTTTTGTCAACTTTTTTCCGTTCGCCAAACGTGAATTATGCTGCGCCAGAATCGGCATGGCTCGTGAAGTAGGCTTACCTTGGGTTTATTTCACTTATGACTCGTGTATCAGTCTTGGTCATGCGTCTGGCAACGATTAAATGCTTCTGTGTTTGTGGCAAAGAACTTTAGTCCAGGTGTCTATACGTGAGCAATGGATTGAAGCTCACAGAAAGCCACTTCACTTGAATGCAACTGAAGCTTAACCGATTTCGGGTCGCTTTCGAGGGAGGGGCGAAACCGGTCCCCTACTTACGAGCGAGCCTGGCTTTATAGTGCTTTAAGGAACAACTAATGTTTGTTCATAATAAAAAAGGCTTAGCTAATAGCCTCATTTATATAGGGGCAGAAGAGGTTTTACAGCTATCACCAATGCTTGCAGTGGTTAGTAATGGATCGCCTATTGAAGTACTCGAAACCACGGGATAGTGAAGAGCCAGCATGTTACCCCTGGGCAAAGACCCAGAGGCATCAAACAGGGGTTGCACTATCTAGTGTGTGTATGCTTGCATTATATTTTGACATATCCCACCAAAGATGAGTTAAGCAGAATGTGGACCAGTGCCGGATGTGAACGGTTGTGCTCAACTCTGATTAGGGAGTTGGCCATGAGTGAGGTGTGTTGTAAAGTTGCCAGATGTGCATGCTGCTCCATCGAAACCAATGCAATGCTCGGGGTATCCTTTGCGACACCCACTTCGAACACGTAGCTAGCACAATATGGTATGGCAAGTACGCCTAACACACCGCATAAATAGCGTCTACGACATACCGGTGGCTTGCTGGCTAGGAGAGCCAGCAAGCCGAGTGCAGACGATTGGGCGCATGCCGCACAGGCCAGCCCAGCCCAGCCCCCCAGAGGCCGAAAGCAAGGCCTGCCTCTCGAATGCACACAGATTTATTCGATAGGTCTACTCAGCGCACTATATACAGTTGAGCACTTGGCTCAAGCTAAGCTCCCGACTAGCTCAGGGCTGAAGAAGGGCAGTGGCTGCACTGGGCTCCGCTCGGCATCGACGAGCCGGCACTTGATGAGGTGGGTGCCTGCAGGTAGAGCACTGCACTCCACCCTGCTGCACCCTGGCACGTTGCGGCAAAAAATGGTCGTCCCGTCTCTGACTGGAGTGATGGCCACTTCCACTACTGCAGAGCCGAGCCACGAAGTTGCTCCACACACGCGACTATCACACGCCCGAGTCGCGCACGGAAGTGATCAACGGCGTACAATTGCTGGCACTGCACCACAAATCTCGCCCTATGGGAGCCAGAACAGATGACGGCGATTATCCTACAGTAGCCGTCGAGTGTCGGTCCTCTTGGTTGATGACGGCGCACACGTGTCCAAATGCTCGATGTCGATGCTCCCCTTGCACATGCAGTAGATGTGGTCCTATCCTATGTGGCCGAGGTGTCGAGCAGACTGCACCCGTCGGCGAGGAGCTCAGCTGGGACTTTTTAGTGCAAACTACCTTACGATGACAAGGTTAGAGCATGGCTGACAATCGCCAACCGATAACTGACTGAGAACTGGCATAGCTGTCGGGTAAAGCTGCTCACCAAATGCAGCGGGCCAACTGAACTTGATAACGTGGGGTCAGACGCACGGTGGATTGCTTGAGTGTCATGACCAGCAGGCCAGCAGCATCGGGCTACTTAGCTGATGTGCTGCCTGAACTCATCGAGAACATAGCTTGGAATATAACACTCGAGTACCTAAAAATACGTAAAGGAAAGTAGTGCAGCTAGTGCACAGCCTCTCTGCAGTGCAAGGAGCTTTCTTTCCAACCGACATCTGTGAAGTGTTGATCCACATCTGTCACTTTCCAGCAAATGAACACCTCAAGGACAAGTAATTTCTCTTACATTAGCATTACAACACTTTGGAAGCCTGACACAGATGAATAAGTAAGAGAGTTAGCAATCGTAAAACAGCACAAACAGCTACAGCAAACTTGTGTAGCACTTATAACAGTCTAGATGCACTATACCATCTGTCATGCCATCTGGATCAAACTCAGGGCAAAGCACTCTATTCATCGTTGCTCATACATCAGCATACGAGCAAGCTAGCTCACTATAACAACCATCTTTACAAGAGTGCACAAGTTATACTCATGATGAATACGTGCTGGCTTGCATATGGCAGACGATTGCAAAAAATGTAAGCCTGCAAATGCCCACTCCTTCACCCCTGGTACCGTTTGCTTACACGCGTGCAACAGTGCTGAGCTAAAGGCCCTAGGATGGACAAGCAGAAAGATCTCCTCGTTGAGGGCATCCGATGTAGTCCCAGCATGGCACTTAATAAGTCGTCTTTGCAATGAAGCTGGGTCTCCTTAGCAAGTTTACTAATGTGAGGATGTGTGACGGCTACCAGCACGAGTGGCCACTGTTGGGGCCACTGTCATCCACTGCCAACTTCTGCAGGTCAGAGGCAGCTTAGACAAAGTAAACCACAGCAGCTACACAGTGTAGTTTACTCTTCTTTCAATTTACATAGGCACGTGGTAACCTGTACCCTGTGAGTACCGGGATTAAAACGAGCAAGATGCTGGCCACGTGACCTCTAAGCATGGTCAATTCTAGGTAGCAAAACTTTAGTCAATTTAAAGCCGCACGATGATACACTAATCAATGTTCCTAATTAGAAAAACTATGCACTGCTGGTCGAGTTTACACACACTCCTTGTATGCAACGGATATTGGGGTGGCAGAACTGGGTGGCTCACCTCATTCAAACAGGCAAGAATTGCGAGCTAGCAACACAGCTCCTCAACACGATCTTCCGACTTCCAATAGAAGACACAATATCGTTCAAGATGAAAATGCTGGCACATAAAGGCAGGCAAGACAAAGCCCTTAATACTCATGTATTCTCCTAAAAAGATACATCCTACAAAAAGAGCTTAGATCTACTTGCGCCTTTAGCCCCATTGTCACACCTACCCGGCTTTGCAAAGCCAGCGATAGATCACATAGATACCAAATTTCCATTTTTCTGTCGTTATTCCAAGCCATTTCATCCCTGAATAAAATCAAGAGTACTTTTAGAATAAAATCACTTTTTAAAATTATCTACAGAGACAATTCATTTAGATACGTGACCTGCATCTACGACTATGGCTTTCTTGTCCTTATCGATACCGTTCAATGGCTACTGTCTTTATTGCTGGCTACAGCATGTGAAAAAACCAAGACTGTTGGCTATCTCAGAAGAATGTTGGGGGTAAGAAATGATCCCAAACCAATGAGGCAATATGCCTTAATGCTAGTGAAGTGCCCAGGTGACCATCTGAGTTTTGTGGTGTTATTCACAGAGCCGAAACACATTCACTCATTCACAACAGCAGTCTATTATGGGAGCTGTGAGACTGCAAGATTGGTATTTAAAAGCACAAGGGAAACAAGCAAGTAAAATGCCTACTTTGGCCAATGACCATCTGACTATGTTTTACTGCAAATGATACTATTAGAAAACAGCTATGTTTAGCAGGCTAAAACCTCATCCGATACCGGTTAAAACCCAAAAGTCAGTCAGCCAGCCAGGCCATTCGGTTAGGCTAATCGACACACACACACACACACACACACACACACACACACACACACACACACACACACACACATATATATATATATGTGTATATATATATATATATGTATATATATATATGTATATATATATATATATATATATATATATATATATATATTACATTCTGGACCAAAACTATCTAATCGGTGCCCTTGCAAAAGTCTCCGGCTTTGTCATACCCCTTTTTTAACATCAGTGGTGGAGACCGGCCAATTGCCACCATAGTCAGACTTATTGCCCGGAATAATAATAATAATAATAATAATACACTTGATAAAGCGCCCTCCGAGAACTCAATCTCTATCTAGGCACTTTACATTTGCTGCAAAGGAATAGAATCCTAGTCTCAGACGTCACCTGCCCAATGGCTCACCAGCAAAGCAATAAGCAGCATAATATAATAAGTGAAGTGCTCCATCAGCCAGGCTTGATCAGGCCATGTATGCCCCTGATTCATTCATGAATATCACACTACGATAGGAATAGACGTGCTCCCTTTCCAGTGTACATAAAATGCCTAGAAATTGATTTAGTTCTCCTGTGTGCCGTACAAATTTCTTTTTTATTACTAACATTATTATTGCTATTATCATTATATTGGCTAAGTCAGCACCTACTTCTTAGTCAATATGGTCGTCCGTGGACACATGGTTCAACCAACTTCTTTTGATTAACAGCAGGTATATGGCAGAAATCGATGTCATTCCTGCAAATCACATCTTACCTTTCTTGGGGTTTCACTATAATGACCAAAATCTTCTAAGAACAGGAGCACATTGATGACTTCTGTAGGCAGCTCACCGGCTTTGGAAGCCGGTGCCTCGTGAATTATAGACTTGATGTACTGCCCAAGTAAGCTTAGAACTGTATCGGTTACTTCCGAATGGAACTGCTTTAAGAGTGTAAGACAACCGATGATAAACGGTAGACCATCAAGCGCATCAGTGACCTTTTTGCTCATCATGGTCGCTTTAAAAGATGGATCACAGAAGGATGACACAATCAGCAGCTGCTGTAACACTATGGCCAAACAAAATGCAGCATTCTAATATTTAAACCTCAAGTTAGGCAGAGTTAGCCAGCCACTCACCGACAGTCTTCGAATATTGGAACTTCGGCAATTGTGATATGATGAAGAGGAACACAACGTGTGCAAAGAAGGGCAGAGGCTTTGTGGTGACATAGATCTGAAAATTGAATCGCATGAATACAAGCAGCAGTGCAGCCTTTGCTGCTCCCGGCTCTTCATTCCAAAGCATGGTCTTAGCATAAAACAGGGAATCTAAAGAGATACAGCACACTTCGATCGGAGCTTCGACAAGCACAAAACCAACGGTGCCGTCTATACCAAGGCAAGCTACCCGGAAAATCTAGGCACCGGGATAGGAAAGGACTAGGCTGATAAGTCGATCAAAAAGTATGATTCAACACCTTCCATCCCAAAATGTCTTTGTGACACTGGTTAGGCCATACATAGCAGCACGGTTGGTAAAGTTGAGATCGTGATGTAAGAATGCATAACCAAGCCTATGGCAGTGCCGTGCCTATATGTTGTTGTCTGCCGGTACTTGGCTGGGGGCCCCTCCCGACCTTGGCTAGCCAATTGGAGTGAAGCGTTCCTGAGCCGCAGACGACCGAAGTTCCTGCTAGAGTGAACGTCTGGACTGAGTTGATTATTATACGTTGTTGAGTACGGTTGCGTAGGAGTGCCCAAGTCGTTTGCTGTCTAGCAAGCCGCGCACACTCATTCATGCAATAGTATCCTAGTGTTATCGGAACAATCGAGCATTGACTCCAAAATATAGTATACTACACGAAGAAGAGGAAGAGGCATACCTTGACAAGTGGATTGCTAATACCAGCACTTTCCAGATATGCTGAAAGCTCATACATCAGCGGATTCTGATCTTTAGGATACGGCCTGCTAGGGTCGTGATAATGCCTCTCGATGTCGTTCAGCAAGGCACTGCAGGAAGTTGAACTCAGCCATTAGCAACAGCCATTACTCAAGAATACTCTCACATCAGAGCACAATAGTCACATGCGACTTATTAAATGTGACAGAAGCCGTTTCAAACCACCATAGACGTGGTATCATTAAGAAAAGTATCTGCCTTCCAGCATTTCAGTAGAAGACAGCCACTTACCGAGTCTAGAGGTAGGTAGGTAGGTAGATATCTTGCTACACTGCCTTCAAGCTCTCGTCAAGGGTTTGAACGAAAAACTTACAGCTCTATCATGAAGCATTCTGCGTGCTGTGCACAAAAAATTCAGCCTCAAGCTAACATAGGGAGAAACTGTGCATTTCCACATTATATTCCAGAGTGAAATGAGTATTTTTACATGCTTAATGTTTGTTCCAAAAAAAGATAGGGCTCAACTGAAGATGTTAATGAACCACCCTTAACGTGTTCCCTGAATGTACATGTGAACTCAGGCACTAAAACAGAATATATATATATATATATATATATATTTATATATATATATATATATATATATATATATATATATATATACATAATACGTGACAGGTGAATACAGCTTCACAATCTCATCCCTGAAGCGGCAGCTGCTATCCTTACGTCCTCTTCTACAAACAACTTAACTCTTGTCTGTCTGTCTGCCTGTTTGTCTGCCTGCTTGTCTGCTTGCCTGCCTGCCTGTCTGTCTGTCTGTCTGTCTGTCTGTCTGTCTGTCTCTCTCTCTCTCTCTCTCTCTCTCTCTCTCTCTCTTTCTCTCTCTCTCTCTCTCTAGGCAATAGTGATCCTGTAGCAGCTAATAGTTTGCATGTCACACCTGTAGCAGCTAAGAGCTTGCATGTCACCCCTTACTCGACATACTTACTGCTCCCCAAGCGGCTCAATAATAATAATAATAATAATAAGACATTTGATATAGCACCCTCAGAGAATTCAATCTCTTTCTGGGCACTTTACATTTACTGCAAAGGAAGCACGATCGAATGGTTCGTGTTAGCATGCTAAATAAACAACAAGAATAACATGGTTAAGGGAGACATGCAAATGGTCAGCATGCAAGTTTGAAGCAGGCTGGCATGTTGTCTTCGAATATCCTCAATTCAGCAATAAATACAAGTAGCAAACCTCTCAGGCTAACCTGAATCGGCTTACTTACAAACTTTAAGTCAGTTAAACCAGAGTGCATGCAGGTGTCAGAAAGACGGTGGAGGCTGGCAGCACAGTTCTAGTTTAGAGGCCTGTAACCTTTAACTAGCAATACTGGTAGCATACCGTGTCTGGTGTAATTATCCATTTTTTATCTTCAGCTGCTGCACCAAGTAGTACCTGAATCCTGGTGAAACATGTGTGATCTTAGCTAAGGCTGTTCGGTTCTAGATATCTTATGGATAGCTTTAAATAGGTCAGCCTTTAATTTTATTTAAAAGCGGCCTACGGTGCTAGCAGTGGTCAAGCAAGTATTGCAATTCCAGTTTTAAGGAATACTGAGAGCAAGAACTGTAAAAGCTACTCTCAAAGTATAGTATGAGTCGCGAAAAATTCGTACTTGAGTTTTCAGGCATAAACTTAAACATAGCTTTCTATACTGTACTGTACTATACTATACTAGATACTATACAGTACGTTCCTCGTCCGTGAAATCTGCACTTATGGGGCTCAAATCAGTCATCGTCTGCTAAGTCAAAAATAATTTATCGGCAAATCGCCTTGTGTCACTACTACGTAGCTGTTGAATCTCACTCTGACTATCATGAACACAAAATTTCCTTAAGCTATACAATAAAAACCGAACTCTTTCTTATAGGAAATCTCTAAAGCTGCGGCTGGAATAAGTGATGCTTCTCTCCTAATTGGTGGTGCTGAAGTACGACTATCACTGTGTGCTCGGAATTTCGGTGTCCTCTTTGACTACTGCTCGACGTATTTAAAGGTGTTATCAAGCCACTGCTAATGCTCCTGGAGAGGCATCAACCTGCATCGTGCATTATTGGCATCTCAGCTGGACAAATGAGCTAATGTAGCTACCTCTTCCTTCCCCCTCTCTGCCTCTCTCTCTCTCTCTCTCTCTCTCTCTCTCTCTCTCTCTCTCTCTCTCTCTCTCTCTCTCTCTCTCTCTCTCTCTCTCTCTCTCTCTCTCTCTCTCTCTCTCTCTCTCTCTCTCTCTCTCTCTCTCTCTCTCTCTCTCTCTCTCTCTCTCTCTCTCTCTCTCTCTCTCTCTCTCTCTCTCTCTCTCTCTCTCTCTCTCTCTCTCTCTCTCTCTCTCTCTCTCTGCCTCTCTCTCTCTCGCAGCCTCTTTCTCCCATCTCCTTTTTTCTATTTTAATTACACTGGCACTGCTTCAGCTGTGCTCTCGACTTTATCTTCACAGCGCAAGGATTACACTATTAGTCTGACACGATATACTTGTCAAAAACCACAAGGGCTTTGAGGTATTCAATGAAAAACGATGCCATAGAACTAATGCTGTGCTTATAAAACTTGCACAGCTACTAAGCAAGATGCTAAACGAGATGTGGCTGTCTAAAAAATGCATAGGATGAAACTGACACTTAACCCTGCTGCTCAACTAAGCACGTGCACGATTGTGGCGGCTTGCAGTGCTCGACCTAGTCCACTCATAGACTAGAAGCTATACAACGAACCACGATGAATTTATGGATCCGAAGTCGGCACCTGCATCGAGTCATTAGCACGGCTGTTACGTACATAGCTCTAAGACTGTCACGAGGCCACAGAGTCACCTACAGTTCCATGTGTCCTGTAAGCTGAGGCTGGGAGTATTTTTTTCTGAAGCATCAATAGTCACCCATCACTAGTCAACTACGAATAGAAAGTAGGGACCAAGCTCCAAGGTTTATGCAATGTGGAACAGCTAAGCAGGCGATAAAAGGCTGCTGCAAGCTACCCTTACAATCGCTGTCGTGAGGCCATCACAAGACCAGCGAACTGCAGCATGTCAGTCCCTTTGGACATGTAAAGGTAATCAGAGTAGCATGTGAGTCGGCATTCTTCGAGCAGCAGCTGCCCAGAGCAGCAGCTGCCCAGATTTGCGCGTCTGCACGATAGAGCAGATTGGCTGAGCCGCCTCCGCTAACGAAACTCACTCGTTGGCTGTTTGCAGAGCACCGGCAAGAAACTTGGAGTCGAACTTGCAAGTCGTGTTGAGCTCGTGAGCTATTATCCGTCGCAAAAGTTGCATTTGTCCAACCTGGACAAGAATGATCGAGAGCCGAGCGTAAGCCGAGCTTGCATTGGCCACGGCTCCACTGAGCGGCGACTGGCAACGCACGGCTCTCTTCGTAGCAACTGCAGAAGGCGAGGAGTGGCCATACCTTAAGTACAACGTCAAGACAGATCGGAAACAGTCTGGATGCCTGGCTAATGGGGCCGTTATAAACCTTCTGAGGCTGGCCTTCAATGACAAAAGCAGATAAGGCATCCGTGTACGGACACATCCACCCATACATACATACATACATACATACATACATACATACATACATACATACATACATACATACATACATACATACATACATACATACATACATACATACACACATGCATATATACATACATACATACAAACATAAACAACGTCAGCCCAGTCGACATCAAGCAGTTTCCATGGCACACGAAGCAGCAAGATCTGCATCGGTCCTCACAATGTGGTTACCCACCCCAAAGCCGTTGATCTAACGAAATCAGAAAAGTCGAACACAGACAGCCGGCACCGCAGGCCGACTATTGCATTAACAGCGAATAACAGTCTTGCATAGCTCCATTGCAGTCGCAGCAGTCAAGGCACCAAAGAGCAAGCCGTTCGCAAGCAAGAAAGAAAGAGCAACAGGCAAAGCTGTGCACTGTGCACGGCTTCGGAGAGCGTAGTCCACGCAAGCACTCGACGATGGCCACACCGTGTCATCTTCAGTGAGACGAACAAGTCACCTACTCCAGCCATACGCTTAGGATTTCTTATGACGAGGAATTTGGCAATTATTATCGTTCAACTTGACCAGAAATTTACCAACATCCTGGACCGTTTGTCTGCACTGCAGCCGTTTAGTTTACCAAGTGCAGCAGCTGATCACGGTGCAACTGAAATGTCAGAGGCACAAAAGTGGAAGCCAATGCCGTTGGTCTGAATTACCTTCTGCTGGGCCCTGTATAAACATAGAACGGCACCGGATCAAGATCACGCCATTGAGGAATTCCGCCAGTAATGGGCTTGCTAAACGAGACTTGAACACTGCACGACACCGACTGGACCTGCTAGGACAGTTGCTGTGCGAACCCCACCAGAGCCTCGTCAGCTTGACCGGTCACTGTCATTAATCGCTGAATTTTTATCTTGTAATCAATAGTATCGAAAGCAGCAGGCCAGTTGAGCTGGACCAAGGCAGTGATGTTACCATCATCCTTGCTGATTAGGATGTCATTTCTGCTAAAGCAGTTTCAGTGGAACGGTATCGCTAGAATATCGTTTGGAAGCTTTCCTGGTGAATCATCTTTGTCAGTATGCTCCACAGCCCTCACCACAGCTACTTCCATGCTGCTAGCTTGCTCGACTACCCACCTGACTCGACTAACCACCTGCTTCTCATTTTCTCTTTGCTGCATGTGATGAAGTCTGCATGCCCATAGAAAGCCGCCTGGGCTTACAGTGCACGAGCGGAAGAAGATGGGCCTCGAGTCAAACCTCCGGTCGCAGCGCAGCGCGAGCCGTCGTGGCAAGAGAGAGAGAGAGAGCCGCTCGGCTCGGCACAGCCCGCTCGCGCCCACCTACCAATGATTCCGGTGAGCGGCTGCAGCGCCGAGACGAGAGGCCGCAGCATGTCGCCCCAGGCCTTCTCCGCGATCGTGCGCTCCACGGTCTTCAGGAACATCTGCAGCTCTTGCACCATCATAAAGCTGAACAGCCGATCGAGTCCGGTCAAGCCCATTGTGCCGATGCTCAGCTGTCACGCCGGCGGCGGCAGCCGTGGGAAAAGAGCACAAAAACCACCTCCGTCACAGCGACCGTAGTAGACGCACCCACCGGGCGCGGTGGCAAGGATGCCGGCCGGCCAGCGCATGGCAAGCATTCTCGTCGCGTCAATGACTGACGGGCGGCAGCTCCACCACCACCACCACCACTCCCCCCCCTGCTCTCGCCAAGCATACCTGCAGCTGCTGAACCAGGGCGTGGCTGACCACTTCGTCCTTGGTGCGAGAGTCATACCAGGACCCGGTGAGCTCGATGTAGTTGGTCGCACGAGGGTCGGTTATGCGCAGGATCTCGCGCGCCAATCGCCCGATGAAGTTCACCGAAGAGCCGTCCGAGGGCGGAAACGATGGAATGGGGATGGCGATGCTCTGGTAGATGCTTTGAAAGTCAAGCACCTAGAGTGAACCACAGAACCTGCATTGCGCGCCTGCTCTAAGCCAGCTACACAGAGAAACGTCATTTGAAATGGACCAATCAGACTGCGACGGTGCATAGGAGGGGCAACTACTACGGGAAATCGAGCAGCAAAACGTGTCGATAGTCGGACACCAGCGGATGAGTCACCGATTTGGAGTGCAGATGTGCTTACCTCTTGCTGCTACAACCACAACAAACACGTTGCACGTGCATAGCACTGGCTCGCTCGGGACAAAGAACCGATAATGTCAAGCCAGTTTACCTTTGTGCGGAGGAAGCTGTTGCACTCTTGCTCGACATTGTAATTAACAATTCGAGACAGTTCTTCTTGCCAGATTTTAAGCCCATAAATATCCACGTAATCTTGAACATATTCGAATGACCTCCTGAGCCCATCCATCTGAAGGCCAAGCTGCTTGAGACGTGGCATCAGTTCACTTACCTACAAACACGAAAACTTGTCGAAGGAGCACACAGATAATAAAAAAAAAACTGCAGCTCCAACCCGTCTTGGTAGTGCAGTTACAGAAGGGTAGTTTTGATTTAAATGGTGAATACTGATTACAGCAGTGCAAATTAAAATTTTCTGCAGACAAGCCGATAGAAACAAAGGAGGGAAAAGATTTATAAGTTTCGAGCTCCTATGAGTGACAGTCCAAGAACAGTGCACAAGCCAGGCGAGTCTTGATAACCGAAAATTACGACAGGCTGCTACTGCTTCTGCAAAGAACCACTGCAACAAGACGACCTGGAACCTACCTTAGCCTTGGGATTAAAGACAAGACCAACGTGAAGTGCTAATGCAACCTGCCGAACCAGCTCCTTACGGATGCCATCCTCCAGTAACTGCTTTGGGTCGACCTTAATAATGCCGACCAGTGTGGTTTTCATCATCAGCATACCTTCGGTGAAGACCGATATGGCATGGGTTAGCTTAGCTACCTAAAATTAATATGTTTGCCTCTTAAGAAAATGCTTAAACAAACAATTGCTGGTCGAGGCATAGAGGCATGACTCAGAGGAAGCAAACTTCCTACACCGAGTTGAATCGCTAGTCTGCACTACGGTAGAATATCTTTCTAACGGATTCTTTTTCTGGCTGAGAATCTGCGTGAGCATCAGCCGATGCTTTGAAACATATTACAAGCACAAGGACAGCAGTACAACGTCTTGCCATGCACGTGACGACTTTGCCGAACAGCAATCGTGAGGCAAGCACGAAAGAGGCGTTGTTAAGGCAGCAGATTATGAAAAAACATTAGGTTATAACAGAGTAAGAGATGCAGCTTCGCTTGCAGACATTGCATACTAATGGGAGTACCACACACGTCTGCACATTAAGATTAATAACGAGAATGCCCAGCCTATGGTACCCGTAAATAAGAAAAGATTCGCACAGTAGATGCCAGATTTTCAGAGCACAGTTCCATAGGAGGCCTTGGAAATGAAAGCTCCGGTTCTCCCTATTTCTGGTGATGGCGAGACAAGTGAGACGGGAGTTAGGAGGGCAGAGCCTCGAGCCAGTCTGACAGCAAGTCTGAATATTGGATGCATATTGTAGCTCGAAGCCACAGTATAAAGCCCGAAAGCACAGTAAAAGCTAGCTGTGCCGCGACCGCCAATGTCTGCATTGTCTGCATTGTTGATCCAACACCAAAGAATACCTGATAGCGATCGTCCAGCTGCGCATACTCGCGCATCTTCTCTTTATCAAGACGAGTAGGCAGCTCTTTGATTTGCTCGGTCTGAAGGCGAATGATCTTTTCAAGAAGCCCAAACATTGATTCTGGGATGATCTGCAAGAAGCAAACGCTGTACACATGGCTTGAACTAGCACACCGATGGTAGGGCTCAAACGGAAGAGAGGTCGAGTATAAGCGATTGAAAGCACTTTAGAGCAGGCAGCTGACGAACAATGTGCCCAAATGAAGGCAGTCTCAGAAAAAATGCAGACGATTCTGCATAAGACTGAATGCACATTTTTAAATAGCCAAAACCTGAAAAGACGCATATCACGCTGACTAACGGTAGAAAAATTTCCCTCGCCGGAAGAGAAAGAATTTCCCTCACCAGAAGGGCACACAGCACCAGCCTTTGGCATCCCTAGCATTTCCTCGTGACTCACTGATGTGTCAAGACGGTATCCCCAAGCCAGAATCTGCCAGTGCGAATGCTTCGGTTTAATTATTGCAGGCAATCAACATTCTCACAAGAGCAAGATTATTGGAATGTCAATGCGGACCAGCACAGTAATAAATAGCAAGCAAAGCAACCTGAAATCCCAAACCCAACAACATCAAATGCACAGCTGCTGAGTAATAAAGACGAAGAGTCCGGAGGGCACTCGCAAGCCGGAGGCATAAGCCCCTCGGCTGGCTGGCTAGACTGCATTTCCGGTTTTCAGCTGTGGAGCGGCATCAGTAGGTCAATTGCTTCAGCGATTAATTTTCACGAGCTCTCCATCGTCGCACAGGCTTGCCCCATAAAAGCATGAGCGTGAGGACAGCGTGTGTGAATCGAGCCCGTCCTTCTATGCAGTTCAACAAGCTGCACGACCTGCACCACTTTACACATATCACGCAGGAGATTTTTCAAGCAAGAAACAAGGATGTGCACAGCACTCGGAAATTGAACACGTTTACTCCTGACGCCGAAAGTTCAAGTCATGGCAGCTGAGCTCATATCGGCAGAGCACTGGGCTAGCTAGCTGAGCGCTGCGAAGCCTGTGCTATGTAATGTATCTCCGTCAGTTACTCCACAAAGCCATTAGACCATGTGGGTGTTATGCAGAAGAGTTTTGTATAGCGCACTCACAGCCTAAGCGGCTTTTGATACGCATTCGGTAGCCAACAGACTTCGTCTCACGCAACAAAGAGAAAGTGGCAAGCATAGCAGAGTCAGGAGAGCAGTTGAGGTAGTGAGTAGCATGGGATTAGCAGCTCAGGACCGTTGAAAAGGCTGAGCCATAGTCGGCAGAAGGAGAGTAGTTGCCGTTGCATAAGAATTGTGGAAGTGAGTTCCACAGTTTAGGACATGCAGAGCTAAAGCTTCTGTCGCCAACGGTCTTTAAGCAGAGGGATGGAACAGCTAATTTATTCTCCACACAGGACCTGGGGGCGCAAAGAGGCTGAAACTGGCGCGGCAGTTCAGCTAGGTATGAAGGAGCCAAGCCGCGGTGGGCCTTGTGGGTCAGCGTAAGAACTTTGCTCTGTATTCGTTGCTCAACCGGCATCCATCCTAGCTCTTTTAGCAAAGGAGAAACGTGCTCAAACCTCTGGGACTTAAAGACTAGCCTTGCAGCCATATTCATAGTCAGCTGCAGTGGCCTAGTTGCTTTCTCTGGTAGCCCAGCCAAAAGGGAATTACAATAATTATGCGTGCTGACACTGTGCATGCTGACACTAACCACACTTGCATGCTAACCCTGAGCATGTCACCCCTAACCATTTCATTCATGTTGTTTATCGAGCATGATATTACTCACCATTCAATCGCGGTTCCCTTTGCAGCAAAAGTAAAGCACCTAGAAAGAGACTGAGTTCTCTGAGGGCACTTTATCAAGTGCAGTATTATTATTATTATTATTATCATCATCAAGCCGAGACAGAACTAAGGAGCTAGTTAAATTGTTTGCAAGCCACTGTGGAAGACAGCTCCTAATCTTGGATAGAGATCGGACGTGATGGCTAGCTGTAGAAGTAGTCTTCTGAATGAAGCTTTTGAAATTGAGGCAGCTGTCGAAAACGACACCTAAATTTCGAGCATGAGGTGATGGTCGCACAACAGCATCACCTAACGAGTTTCCTGCAGCTCTGAATGTGGAGGTAGTCACGTGACATTGCTAGCTGTACCGAGGTGGCACCTACAGATGCTTTGCAGAGCAAAATTGTCGCTACCCATTCCAGCAGATGGTTCGGGCAGCAGCAGTATTCCTCGGGAAACAGGTCTCTTTTTTACCGGTCCCGTGGACCGTGGGTCGCACGTTAACGTTCAGCCTCGGCACTGCAGTCGCGCCGTGCATGCCAATCCTCTCCTTTTTTCAAAAGAACGCAACACGAATGCAATGCCACCGCAGAAGCTTTCGGGTAGCCAACCGCTGTACGTCGTAGCAGCACCAAATGTGACCAGATCAAGCATCTTACAAAGCGATTTTCAATATCGCCGATGGAAGGTAAGCGAGGCGGCGGCAGCAGCAGCTCCTCCGTGTCTCGGAGGATACGCCAGAGCTCGCTGGACCTTGTCATCTCTGTACCTGCAGAACTTTGCGCACATAGGTGACAAGCTCGCCGGAGTAGTACTGCGACACGCTCATGAGATCTTGGCTCGACGCCTGGCTGATCCTGAGCAGAGGAAAGTCGAGCGCCGAGGCGAGCTGCAACGCAAGAGGCAGGGCACCAGCCGTGCACCAGCGGGTGTCGCCTCGTAGGCGAAGCTCGAGCAGCGGCCTGCGAGAATTAAGATTGCTCGACAAGTCCCCCTCCACCAGCTGCACAGCAGAAACGACAGAAGGTCTGGCTCTTCCGGCTCTGGCTCCTCACCTTTAAAAAGGTTGCGCGAAGACGAATGACCAGCGACGGGCTGCGTTTGATACCCTCTTGCATGTAGTGCGTGTAACTGTAAAACAAGGCAGCTGAGCCATCACAACAGCACACGGAACGTTCGAAGGCACTGCCAGCAAAGCTATGGCAACAAGCACACGCCTGCCAGCACACAGGCTGGTGGGTGCACGCTAGTGCGTGCTGGTGTATGCATGCATGATGCATAACCGGCTAATGCGCGCATGCTAGTGCTTGCGAGGGAGCATGCTGGTGCATGTTTGCTCGCAACATTTGTGCATCGAAAAACTGCCTTTAAGGTATAGCGGAAAACGCACAGCGCAGCCAAACTACAGCGCAAGTGACCATGTGCAGGCTGCGTGCTGATGGCACAGCCGATGTAGCTAAAAGAAAAATTATGCTCAGGCATCAGAGGGGATCCTTGCAGGACTAGCAAGACGACTGAGCCCTGAGGCCAGACGTGCTGTTTCAGCCAACGTGCCTGTCAATAATCTGCCACGCATAGCTCAAGTCTGCGACGATCTGCAAGTTAATGAGTACTTCTTCTTTAATATTAATGGTGCGTATCATCTGATGGAGGAACTTTCGGGTGTCCGCCAGGAATTGCTTGATTTGTAAATTTGTTTCCATCTGGTGAAACTCTTGGACCTAAAAAGTGATGGCACATCTTCAAAAGACACACTTCTGCTATGCACATTTTGCAATGAGACGATACTTGGTTTACAAATGTCATCGTCTCAGAAGCTTCCAGTTAAGCATAGCAAACAGTAAGTGAGCATTGCTTTGCTGCTAGATAGAGAGGCATGTAATCAGTGCTGACTTTGTTTGTAATGGCATCTTCTGCCCTTGACTAAACTTGCATAAGCCTTTGAGAATTGTTATGCCAAATGTGTACAATCACGACTCGTTCTGTGAGCACGAGCTCTACTACTGACTCTGTGTTAGCAGGGTAAATCCGCTGGTCAACAGGAATAGCAGGTTCAAATCAATCACTCAGCTGCTGATGAATATTCACAGTGTCATGGCTTCCAGTCAAGCAGCAAGTCCGCGCATATTTCGGTGCTTAAATGTTCCCCTGCCTAATGAGCTAGGCTTTAGGATTCAGGCTAGGCACGGCAGGGTAGCCGCACGGTGTGACACACTAGCCGTCCCAGCATGACGTCTCAGGCCGGTAGTTGCTTGCTGCTCTACTCTTTACCAAGTCAAGTTCGGCAAGCCAACTCATTGCTGGCACTATTTTGAGTCTGTACCTATCCAGAGCTGCCTAGAGGCCTGCAGTTTGCCTGTGTGTTTACCACAAAATTAGAAAAAACAGCAAAACAATAGCAAAACGTTTTCAAGACAGAGCAACGGGAAGTGGCATTTAATCTTTGAAATTAGGGCTGGAGCTAGTATATTCATCTTTACCGTGCTAGTATTGTTGTTTTTGTCCAAGCTAGCACCACGGTTGAACTTTCTACAGTGCATCATTTTTTGCGAACATCCTTTGTTTCATATTGAACAATGCTCTTAGCGTGCCATTCCCACTCACCCTCCAACCATCTGCTGTTGACTGACTCGAGTCAACGACTGGTGACACACTTAGCTGTTTCACGTGACTCCACCCCTTTATAGCACAAGCGCATTTCCCAGCTTTTGCTAAACCGCTGAATCGGAACAGGCTACGATGAACAACCGTAACTCGAATACGGCATGAAATTCGAAAGCAGCTCAACCTAGCTAGCACGGGGAATCAAGCAAACATGCATTGGAACTTACACCGCCGAACTTACTTCTTCCAGTGCTTGAATAAGCTGAACAATTTTCCTACCAGCAGATGTGGAATCCTCGTAGTTAAGAGATGAGATCCTGTTACCCATCTCGACAAACCACTTCTGCAGATTATCTGAAGCAGTGTTTGTCAAAAAGCTGTTAGCCCTTCAATTCTTCGAACAAATAAGTCTTTAATTGCAAGTTAGCATTGCAGGAATGAGCAGAAGAAAAATTTCGCCGTTGTACTGAGAAAGCACAGGGCACCGCTAAAGGCAGTCGAGCTCTCTTTTACGACTCCCTGCTGCTCTCTAGCATGACCGTTTCGGCTGACTTGATACATATCCACTTGGATAGCTTTGTATTCATAGCTTAGTCTGCTTTCCATCTAAGTGATACCATTTGCAGCTAGGAATTTTCTTACATCCAAACGGCACTTGGCTTTGATAAATGCTTAGTTATTGGTTAACATTCGGCACATGCAGCTTTAAAAGGAGAAGCAATGTCGGAATAACAGTAACAAAGTCAACGCGATGAAGCAAGATGCCCCTCCTGCTGGTAATGACGAACCTGATAGCGCTGATAATTGCACGTGTTCTCAAGGCCTGCAGTGGACAGAAAAACAATTGTCCGAAGCATAAAAATCTAAGAAAGAATGCCCCGTGCATACGAGACATTTCAAAAACACCATGTGATAACCGTCTATAAAAGTCCCGTATACTTGGCTAATCATTTAAGCACTGACTATTCTCAAACTTTCTCACCGCTTGCATCGTTGCACTGGTATCTATGGCTGCTGCTGGAACTGATAACAATCTAATTAGGCCACATCCCTGCAGCATTAACATTCGTTTAGAACTCGGCTTCTTGTGTGGCTGCAGACTTGCTGACCCTCCTCGGACAAGGAGGAAATAGGCAAGAGAGATGCTGCTTTGCAAATACCGCCAGGCTGGCTGGCTCGCGACCTCGGCTATTTAGCAAGCAGTGACTGGCAATACGCATGACTGGCTATAAATGAGTGACTAGCTATGAGTGACTACGAGTGACTAGCAATAAATACACACCATTTCTCTCTATGCGCGTCAGTGGCTTCGTTCCTGAAAAGACGTCGGCAAGCTCCTGCATTCTTTCGGAGCTCTCTTTCTTGTACATTTCCCACTTCTCTTGCTTCTCAGCTAGCATCTGCTTGAACAGCTGCAACATAGAGAAAGGCAGTGTAAGCATGACAGCACGTAACCGTGCACTCCCTGCTATTGCAGCTAGCCTGGATGTCGTTCCAGGGAGTGCAATTCATTTGTTAAGATCGAACGGTTAGCTCTGCCCCACATTTATGCTGCACTTCAGTAAATATTCAGCAAGCCCCAGGTCCTTGGTCGCAGAGTCCGGAGAGAGGGCACTAACGTGTGGAAGGGCACCCAAGCAACACCTGAGGCAGTCAATTACACATTGCGATAGTGAATTATAAGAATACAGAGCCGTTTTACAAGCAGGACACCACAAGCAGCAACGCGGCCAAGGAGGAGGTTGGAGGCTACAGCTCTCCGAGCGGAAGTGGAATGAGAAGACGAAGGCCAACCGGCCCTCCCCCTCATTCAGCTCTATGCATGGCCTGTCACGAGCAGGCAAAACGATGGACGATATAGAATCAGCTTTCTGTGCTAGGAAACCGTTTCGAGTAACAGTCGTGTTGACAAAACATCTATCGTTTTTTACCAAGGTCTGGGTGTTGCTAGAATGATCTTCTAAGACTGACCTTTCCAACAGCTTTAATTGCTGGGATGCATCCTTGCTTGTGTCATATGTCACACCACGCCGACCAAGTCTCATGACTCAAATTTTCCAAACCTGCATATCCATCCAATTGTCAACAGAAACAGGTTTCGTCAAATTAATCGCTATCAAATGTCCCTGAAAGTTTACAAGATGAACTAAATAGTATGCACAGCCTCTACGCTCAATGTCATCGGTGTAATACTTTGAATAGAAGGACTTGGCAGCGCCTGAAGTTAAGCCTACCAGATTTTGGAACTGGAATAAGATATATACAGTCAGGCCCACCCATCTGACGAAATAGATAGGCACCAAAAAACCTGTCGTAAGTCAAATTTTTGTAAGTCGAGAATGGCATAAGATAAATTCTACTATGGTACGTTCTGATGCTGTTAGACATCGGTTCCTCCCCACTGCTTGCAGGATTGTCAAATCTACTGACCGCATACGGATTTTGAAAGTTTTCTTCGATAGATTTAGTTTTTCAATTATTTTGCGTGACAGTGGCCGAGTTCGTACCTACAAATTTTCATAAGTCAAACCGTCATAAGTCGGGGGGGGGGGGGATTGACTGTCCTTAGTAAACACATCATCAACAACCAAACACCTTAGCTTTAATGAAATTATGAGCTACAGCACATCCAAGAACTGCAAAAGTGAACAACATACATAGCTATGACAATGTGTACATAATAAAAATATCTTAATTTAATACTTTACTCGAGCTGCTCCTTAAAACCAATTAATTCTGCCTGGCAAGTTGTGTGTACAATTCGGTGCACATCCTCGCAAACATGGGTAGATTCAAACTCACTTCCTTAAGTTGAAACTCCAGTTGTGCCGTATTGAGTAGAAGTTCAAACACTGCAAGTGGGTTGTACTTGCAGTCGGCCAGAACCTGGTCTCGAAGCTGGCGGCACTTCTTGTTGGCATCGGCAGCTATCAAAGATTAGGCTTACTTGTAAAACATTGTCAGTCGATACATACCGACGTTGAGAGCTGGGACATAAACAAGCACCAGTACTTCACTTCAACCAATACCACTATTCTATCAGAGTGGATACAAGAACATATATATATATATATATATATATATATATATATATATATATATATATAACATTTTAAGCAGAGGCGATGAATACACGATGGTCGGAATAGCAAGACTCCTTAGCAAACACGGTGGTGCTGTCACCGTCAGGAATGAAGGGTATCAAGTGTAAAACAGATGGCAGAGTCATGTCATGCTGCCAAAATGACAGCAAATGTAAACATGCCACTCTAAAAAGCAGATAATCCATCCAAATACCATTTGCACATCAGTTATTTGTGTGGTCATAGGACACAACATTGGCTTAAGGCAGATCAAATGCTAAAATACTATAGGAAGCAAGTGCAGTGATAGCCGAGTAAAGAACTCCGACAGCAGCTATAAAGAAAACATAATTTTTAACATTCAAAGATGTCTGTGGCTTATCAATCTCAAAAAATTTGTAAAAGCAAGCTAATAAAAACTGACATATCATACATCACAGTCTAGATGCTGAGCATAGAATTAATCACAATCATGAAAATCAGTAGCTTTGGAGCGCGTGAGTATACCCATCAATCGGCAAAAATCTAGATAGGTGACAAACACATATGTCAGTCACCAGGACATGGTACTAAGTACGTTTGACACTTGATTGATAGACATAAGCTAAACAGAAGAATATAGGAAAGAGAAAGCACAGTGAGAAAGTCAGAGACAGGCAAACAGGAAACAAGACAGGAAGAGAAGGAACGGCAGAGAGAGGCAGGAAGAGACTGATAGAGTGAGATTGATAGAGACAATGAGAGAGAGAGAGAGAGAGAGAGAGAGAGAGAGAAGGAGAGAGAGAAGGAGAGAGATGAAAAAGAATGGGAGAGAGAGAGGGGAACAAGAAATTGAGGCAGAGAGCTATCTAGAGAAAGAAATAGATGGATAGAATGACAGGCAGACAGACAGCCAAGACAGAAATTAATAGACAGAGAAACATAAGAGACAGAATGTCCTTGATGTGCTTATGCGTGCTGACACTGTGCATGCTGCCACTAACCACATTTGCATGCTGACCCTGTGCATGTCACCCCTAACCATATTATTCATTTTGTTTGTTTTTCAAGCATGATTTTACTTGCTATTCAATTGCATATCACTTTGCAGCAGATGTAAAGCACCTAGAAAGAGATTAAGTTCTCTGAGGGCGCTTTATCAAGTGCAATATTATTATAATTATTATTATTATTATAAATAGGAGAAATGGTAGAGATAAGGAGACACGGCATGTGATAGAGATAAATAGATAGACAGAGGGATAGATGGATAGAATGACAAGCAGACAGACAGCCAGGACAGAAAAGATGGAGGCAGATATATGAGAGATAGGGAGACACAGCATGTGATAGAGATACATAGATGGAATTATATGAATATATACATATATATGCATATGTATATACATACATATATATGTGTGCATATATATACATATAAATGCACACATATATATGTATGTGTGTATATATGCATATATAAATATATATGCATATACATATATTTATATGTATATATATATATATATAAAGAGAAGAGGGATACAAAGAGATAGAAGAGAAACACGTGTACTGAGTGAGGGAGATACACAGATAAAAGATGCATATGCAGATGGGGGTATAAAGGCAAAAGAATGGGCAGACAGAAAAACCGGCACACCGGCAGAGAGATCAGATCTACAGTCAGCAACTGTTGACCCTTCTCAGCCCCTTCCAGATTCGGCCGGGTCTTAATTATTGCATCACCAGACTGCTCACAAATATGAGCCTAACATTGACGAAAATATCGACTGGCCACAGAAACCAGAAAGAAAATAACGACTGGCTAATTGAATCAGTCACGGTTAGAGATTTGCTTACGCTTACACAGAAGAACTTCCTACACTTCAGACTGCAGCCACCAATCTGTCAGGTTAGTGCCAAACAGATTACAGTAATCATCATTATGACAGTAATAAGAATGATAACATATTTATATAGCGCCCCAAGAGAACAAAATCTCTTTCTAGGCACTTTACACGTGTGACCGGCCCGATCATAGCTAAAAGTCATCTAGATGCCCAGACGGTAAGAGCATCTGCTCATTCTAATAGCTCAACCTCAGAGGCTAAAGAGAGACAAGTTGCTAGCGAGACCATGGAGCCACCGGGGCCCTTTACATACTACCGAGAGGCCAAGGTCATAGCGTCAAGGGTCCAGAAAGCCAACAGTGCGAAGATGATTCGCAAAAAATATGAAAAGAATAGGATAGCTAATGACAACGAAGCCACAGTCGGCCTGCAATTGTGCTAAGCACGGCTTAAGTTGGCAGACTCCACTAAGCGATTATGTGAGCTCAGATGCAAAGACATTCAGAATCAAGATTATGTCAAACTGCTCAACATGAGCAAACGAACAGATAAGAAGTCTCCGAAAACAGCAGGTACAGTGAAAGAGAACGAGCAGGCACTTAAGAGAAGCGCCGGTGACCGGCGCAGGTGTGCAATGGATGCCTACCGGGCGCTAGAGCACAGGAGTGCAGCATCAGCCAGCGAAGGGTGACATTGCAGTCCCGGATGGCGGCCATCAGCTTAGGAATGTTGTCCAGAACGAATTCCTCCTGAAGGACGCCTTCTTTCAAGTATTGCTGCACCTGCGGATACACTTTCTGCAGTTTGTCGGCAAAGCGTATCGCCTGCTCACGGACGTTAGCAACGTCTAAGGAGTTGGCCAGGGCTGTCGAGGCAGCTTTGTACGGTGTCCAGGCCTCCACCAGATTGACCGTCATTCCCATGTAGATGCTTACTACCTGCAGCACACAAATCAGCCGATTGCATAATGCAGACCAGCATCGGACTGCAGGATCGAGCTCGGCGGTCTGGTTGCCAGCCACTATAAGCTCCGCAGAATTGCAGCCGTGCGAATCCTGCAGGAATCTTGTGGATCAACCGGACGTGGCGCTTGCCTTTCGACTACCTAGCAACCGAGGCATGGCTCATACCCTGAAACGACCAACGAGCACGAGCAGTAGGGAATCACCAACAGGCCGGCAACGCACTTAGAGAGGACCATCTCCCCCACCGCTGCCATAGCGAGGCAGCAGGTCCGGAAGGTCGCTCGATCTCACACCGACTGCCACTTCTGACTGTCGCATGCCGTGCAGTTCGATTCACGACTTTTCGCAACTCCTTGGTGACTCCCTAGTCCACATCGCGCGCTGGCGCTGGTTAGCATGATGGACATGACAGCACGGCTCGAGTTCCACGCGATGGACAGCCAAGGCGGACCGATGCTCATCACCATTGGCGGCAAAGGGGCGGCGAGTGAGGGATTGCGGTGCCGACCCGGCTGAGCGCTCGGTGTCGTGCCTTGGCGCACACATGGCACGCCTACGGTGCCACGCCTACCCAGTTGTCGGGAAAGTGCTTGTCCACGATCTCCCTCATCTTGGCTTGCTGAACGTGCAGGATGTCGGGAGAGAAAAAAAGGATCACGTACAGCATGGCCGCCTGCGTGGCAAGAGCCGTGCTCCGGTGCTCCGGCAGCGGGTATGCCGATATCTGGTTGTATACGTCGTCCGAGCGCAGGTGTCCAATCAGCATGCTCACAAACTGCTTGCTCACAGGGACGCGGCTGCAGTGAGAAGAAGTCCGGGGTCAGAGGTCGATGATGGTGCACATGCGTCAGCGATGGCAGGTCGGCTTCCGCGGCCGTCGGCACAGCTCTCGGACCACCACGAAGCTACTGCCGACTCGAGGAGGGCATGCGAGCAGTGGCGACAGTGCGACGCGCTCTCTGCGCTGCGGCGCGACCCACTCAAAGTAAGTCTCTGGGTAGTTTGCTGGTCTCTTGGCTCCCACAGAGTTCGAATAGCCCGTGCTTCGAAGAAGCTTGCACACATCGTCCATGTTCGAGTTAAAGGAAGCGTTTTGAGCACTGCATTTGAACGGCAAGCGAAAGGTAAGCAAAACCGTAACAGCTACCTAGACGTGCTAATCGCCACAGCACATAGCAAAGCTAAGGCAAAGCATGAGTGAAGAGCAAACTTGAGAAAAGCCTCGTCGTAGTGCACTAAGATATATATATATAAATATATTTTTTTATATATGTAATATATAATTCCTTTGTATAGTGCCCTAAGCATGTATATGCCATACTAAAGCTGGCAGATGAGCCTTCTGAGTGTTCTTTGCATTCCTACACTTATATGCACAAGCGTGCACGTTGCATAAACCCAGACCATATGCGCGAGCGTGTGTGCGCGTGCGCACGTAAGCACATGTCCAGAAGTGTGCGTGCGCATGCACTTATGTACCGGCATGTGTGGGCATGCACATGTGAGTGTGAAAAATAAAGACTATAGTTGGATTGCATTACCATATGCGCACAGCAGACATGAAGAATTAAACATGAAATGCGTTTATAGTACATGTACAGTATGTACTTGTGAGCGAAAGCATATACACACATGATGCATTTGTGCACCTGAGTAGGCAATGTAAAGCGCCAAGAGAGATTGATTTCTCTGAGGGCGCTTTATCAAGTGCATTATTACTATTATTATTATTATTATTAAATGGGTGAATGAGTGGGGGTGACATGCAGACATGGGGAAGCGATACCAATGGCTGCGCTATGACTTGCCTTTGCACTGCAGCTATTACAGGCATAGAGGCCCAAAACAGATAGCAATCACTAGCATGCAGAAACAAAACAAGTTTCCAATTACAAAAATGTGATATTAAAGGAGAGTAAGAAAATAGACAAGCAGCTTGTTTGCGTGCTGTCCACTAGTCTCATGTTCTGGTGTATCAGCACTCTATACAGCCTTGGGCTACTGTGGTGCTATGTGAATCTATTCGCCGTTATCCCAAAAGTATCTATCATGCAGCCTTTTAACCAAGACGCCGCCACCTGTTCAAGCAATGCTCCCACTAATCCAGTCACGGTGACAAGAATGGCAAACTGAGATGTGGTACAGCTGGCGCCGGCAGCTGACAACAACTGACGAACACGTCGAGACACGTGACACAAGTCCAGCAATGAGCACTGACAGCAGTGACAGCCATGCCCGGCAGGAGGCTAGCTCCACAATCTGACGTCAGCAACTGGTGCAAAAACTAGGGGAAAAGTAGAAGCAGGAGCAAACAAGGAGCAAAAACCTGCAACAGCTTCTCCCCCTCCTCTTCACCATAGAAGGCCTGCAAAATTAAGGATATGCCGTGCTGCTGAAGGGGTGGTCCAGCCCTGGCCCTGGCCCTGGCCCACTTTGAGCCCACCAGCCGAGAGTGTGTCAGGCAGCAAGCCGGTCGGGTAAAAAAGGGTTAGCTGATTCAACAGCTTCGTTTATATAGCGGCAAAAGAGCCTGAACAGCTATCGCTAACCCGTAGCCCACTGCAGAACTCGAACCAAAGGACCTGAGAAACGAAGAGCAAGCACCTTACCCCTGGGCAAAGACCCAGGGGCAACGTCCATTAAGCACTACTACGATAGGTTGCCTCGGGCGGAGGCCTCGTTTGCTTGATCGAGAGTGTGCCCGTGGATGCTGCATAGCAGCAACTTACAACTTCGAGGCATTAACAACACCGAAAATAATGAGCTGATGAGAAAATAGAAAATGAAAAACTGAAAAAGTGTAAGGACGTGTCGGTGAATGTATGAGGACATGTCGGCAGCACAAAGGCCAAGCAGCGACTAAAACAGAAGTCAGCCGTCAGACCGGCACAGGCGGACATAAGAGTAATGCAAGTTCTGCACAACCAACTCTAGCAGCTGCAGCTATGCCATTTCACAGCAACAGCAACAGTAGCAGCAGCGGTGGCAGAGGCAGCAGCGGCAGAGGCAGTGGCAGAGGCAGCAGCAGTGGCAGAGGCAGCAGCAGCGGCAAAGGCAGCAGCAGCACCCGCCTGTAGCGGCTGTACGAGACAAGCATGCGCTCACGAACGGCTCCTTCGATTCGCATGTCCACGATGAGAAGCATGACTCCGTAGAGATATAGAGCCTCGCAGAGCAGCTGCTTGCCATCGCTGTTGAGCAGCACGCTCTCGACGGTCTGCTGAATGTAGACGCCTTCTTCGAGCTCTTCGAGGTACCTGCCATTGGCACGCCCCGAGCCGGTCACGTGTGGAGGTCACGCCAAGCACTCTCGGGCACGAGCCGTCCGAATCAAGCTCGTACACGCAAGCGCTAACGGCTGCAGCTGAGCGAGTGCATTTCCAAGAGGTGCGAGAGCACCGGGCAACACACCTATTCAGATCTACAATGTATTTGTGAATGCTTTCGAAAGCCAGATAAAACCTGGTGAGTATCTCAATGTGGTTCTCTCTGAACTCCTCGTCAAGATCCTGGAGCTCCTGCAGCAAATAGAGAGTGAAGGAGAGATGCAGTTTGAAATTTAATTTTTTTTAACACACGAATTTACTAGAGCAGAAAAACTTCTCGCAAGAATTTGCAAAACAGACGTGAGTAAAACATGAGACACCTGGAATCAACGAGCTACATGTTGGCTTACATAACATCAGCATACCAACAACACGCAACTTTGACTGTGTATGATTTTTCAATTTTCAAAGGGCAGGAGACCAAGCATTGTCTGCCGTGAGAACACGGGTCGAGAAAGAGTTTCGCCTCGAGAGGGGGAAAGACATCCTGCGACCTCTGGGTTACCGACCCAGCACTCTATCGATTGATGTATCGAGAAGACTACGTTGCATCCGATGCTCAATGCGGGGCTTTAAAGCCTCGTCTTACAGTCTCCACCCTCTTAGTCTACTCGAATTCCCGTGTGCTGTGTGAATGGATATGTACGCTTATAATTGCAAATGGGTGCCAAGCAGCAACCATTACACCTGCTGTTGTCGGCAACCAAAGAGCATACCTGCTGCATAATGTACGCTAGTCCAGGCAAAGAGGGAAATATATGTACTTGCATTATAAGCAACCATAAATGTTGTTCAAGCTCCCCGGAACGTAATTTCGAGGACAAGAGTCGCTCGACAGCACCAACAAGAACATAGAATCGGCGTCTTACCGACAGCCCTCTGGATCACACCAGTGGCAGCTTGCGAGTACACTGACAAGTAAGGAAAGTTCTATCTATCGTTAGTAAGATCGGAATCCAAGGCCCCAGGATTCCATATCGGTAATGATGCTAACCAGTTGGCTACTGCACCATCTCAAAATAAGCAGGACTGTGTGTGACTGTGTGTGGTAATAATAATAACAATAAACACGTATATATGACACTCTCAGATAATTAAAGTTCTTTCTATGCACTTTCCATATGCTTAAAAAGAAACGTCAAGTGAGTAGTGTGCCATTTCAGCAACCACAACATGTACCGGCAAAGCCTCATTGCTGAAATAATATACCAAACGGTGTACTCTCAAGCATTACTTATCACTAAGCCACTTCATATATTGCTACTCTTGCCCAATGACTTGACCGCAGAGTCTCCTATTCACACTACTTGACGCTTGTAAATGACCGGAGGCTTGCTTTTCCTGCACACGGCCAGGCATGGACGATCAATAGTGGCTAGCCTAGAATCCGAGTTTCTGCCCGAACAAGCACCCTCTAACGCAAGGGCTGGAGTGGACTAGTCGCTGCCAAACTCGCGAGAATGAGAAGTGGCTTCCGATGGACGAATGTTAAACAATCCAACTATCTTCAGCTAGGGTGGGTAACAGTCGAAAAAGAGAGCAGGTCTCGTATAGACTGAGACTGGATGCGAACAGGCATGGCCGTGGCACTGCTCACCAAGCGGCAACAATGCAAAGGGAGCTCGGTGAACTACCTCTGCCGCTGCCACCATAACTCTAATACCATGGGATGCCTCATCACACGGATGACATAAATACTCTACTTGACTGCTCAACCTAATGTCTATGCCTGGCCTCCGTTCTGCAGTTTCTAATATTTGACAGCCAGTAGTGGGTAGGCACACGTGCATGCACACTTGCAAGCATGCACACACACACACACACACACACACACACACACACACACACAGATACACACATACACACACACACACACTAACACTACACCCGTAAGGGTGCGCAGGCATGCACATGCAGTTATGCAAACCTACACACACAAACGCGTGCATGTGCACGCACGCTGAAACACACACACACACACACACACACACACATACACATACACACACAAACGAGTGCACATACACAAATTCGTAAGGACTGGTAAGAACTGCACGAGTTCGAATGTGGAGTTGGCAAGAGCCAGTGACTCTCGTGTTGACCATTGCAGTCATGCAGCACAATACTTCTCAGATCATTAAACACGTACCAATGGACAAATATCGCGACTGTGGCAAAACGGGGCCATTCCTTGACGAAGTTGCCAACCAACTTATGCACACCAAGCTGAGTTTGAGAAGAGGCTGGTGACAGCCACTCTCAGCCCATCCGAACAGTACCGCATGTGCAAATGCAGCTTCACACTATCATGTCTAGGTACATCTATATATAGAAGAAAGTGTTGGCACGCTTGTTCATTTGCTCGTGCATACTCGATTCACAAAAGCCAAGCTGGTCTGCGCTATCGCCCGACTAGTGAGTATTTAATGACGATATCAAGCTTAACTACCAGCATCTATATCAGGCGTTCCGACGCCTCAGATGGAGCAAAGCCGTGCACTCTATTAGACATTACAACTTACGACGGAGGAGTTAATCTTGCTGTCGAAAGACTCGGCCGTCTTAAAGTAACTGAAGTCGCTGAGGATGTCGGCATATTTGAGTGAATCTTGCTTGTTGTCCATCTTGAACAGCGGCGGAATAAAGTCTGAGAGACGCAAAATCTCGGCAATTACCGCATTCCCTCTCGAGACGAGGCGGAGCACCGTCTGCCCGCAAGGATTGTTTTCCGCCAAAAAGTCCATTGTGGTCTTGCTATCCCTGACAGCGAATGTGGAAAATTTGTACACTCATTAAGCAGTGGTTAGTAAGCTAGCGTGCAGAACCGGACCTTTCGGACCGCTGTTTGCAAGCGCGTTAGAAGCTAGAGGTTCGCAAAACGTCCGTGATGGCAGGCTCCACGCCCCCTTCCCGTCGATCAGCGAAACTGCGGCCCTGGAGTCAGAGTGCGACGCGCAGCTGGCAGAGCGCCACGAAAAATACTTTCAACATGGAAAACTATAATCTAGCGCGCTCCAAATGTTGTACATCGACGAAATACGCTTCAACATTCACAGTCCGGGCAGCTCACAGGCACCAACCTGTTCGTGTCACGAGCCTTTCAACCGGCGAGAGGAGCACCTGTGGCTGTTCGAGGACTATGAGCGCTACCGCTAATCCGACGCGCCCGCTCTCATACCACCGCTAGAAAGCCCCGGGGCCAGGCAGATGGGCAAAGGAGAGCTCGACGGCGACGCAGGAAGCGACGGACGCCCCAATAGCGGACCGGCTCCGGAAGCCGCCTCTCATGTGATCAGTGGCAATACTTGAACGGCTGTGATAAGTGGGCGTGAACAAGCGGACCGGGCTTCGTGGATACGACTCTTTCTCGAGCCGCACCCACGCAACAGTGACCGTTTACCCCTGAAAATCGATAGAAAGGCACAAGCTCCAGCGCTAAATTGGGCCTGTGCCTCCGTTTATCGAGCGAAGCTAATAATAAGGACCGACGAGTTACGCGCCTGCCTTGCGCCCGATCGGCAGGACTAACGCTGCGATCTGTTTACCGAAACCGCAGGGTGGAAAACGGCGAACTGATCCATGCCTGCCGTTATCGTTTCTTCTTCTTTGGAATGCCTAAGGAAGAACCCGACAATTTCATTCTCTCTGCGGCTTTATCTGTTACAATCTTGCTCATACGTAAACGTTGATTTCTCACTTCTCTCGCGGCGATTCGGCGGAGCGTGACTGGTTTGGTCGTCCCCCGGTATTGAAAGGTGCGCCAGCTAAATCGGTCAGATATTACAGTACTTTAGCGTATTGGCGTTTTCGGGAATTTTAAGCATTTGGAAACTGATAGGTCATTATCCTTAGACGCTTAGGCTGCACGAACTGGGTCGCGTAGAGATGGTCAGTCAGCTGTTCTTTGGGCTTCGAAGTGAGAGAAATGTGTCATGGCTTGTGATGCTCAGTCGTGACCCTCTGCGGCCGTCGAATGGACTCATGCGTGTGATCTACATGGAATCGCTACATTAAGGCATGGGAGCTCGAGATTGCTGCCACGCTATTCTGCCGTCGGCATACCTGCATGTACCGGTGCATCTCCTGAGACTCGTTAGCTGCGCTTCGCGACGCTAGCGTAACGCTAATCGGCTGCGTTAGTCGCACGCCCGTATGGACTAGTACCCGTTGCGAGCGCTGCGTTTTGTAGCGAAAGACTTTAGTACGCAGGAGCCGCAGCGACGCGCTTTTGACAAATCACTTAGCGACATCGAATTTTCGCAACCGTTCAGTTGAAGCTTATGCGCAAGCTAACCCTGAAATGTCAGCCAAAGCGGTCGAGATTACAGGACTGTCTCTCGAGAGATCGCACAAAAAAGTAGCCACGACACAAGGACGCGCACGGGACGACTTGCCGGCGTCGCGTCTGCGGCGTCGGTGCAGGCTGGTATGCAGCCGTAGTCCACTAACCCACCTTCGATTAGCTGATGAGCAGAGGCCAGGCGAGCGGATCCAGGAGACAGAAGAGACCTAGCACCGTAGAGGGGAAATGCAACGCGGAGGTCGGAGGCCGAGCGACTGCGTGCAGGCGCGCTGCGAGCCGTACCAAGGGGAGAATGTATACCTGCTACGGCATCGCGGTGTTTGTGCGCCATCACTAGCGCGTCGGTGTTATATTCGTATCGCATGCTACTTCCGGCAGCGGATGCGGTGGCCTACCGCAATGCTGCTTGAGCACTTTAACGGCGAAGGGGACGTTTTAAGTTGGCTGATTGACTCGGAGTCGAGGCTCGACGTGGGTATGTGTTGTCAATTCGCCAGACCACAGGCACAAATATGATATTTGCCCGCCTTCCAAGAAGGAGGTGCCTTTACTCTTATATAAACGCGTTCTACCGGAGGTCAAGGAAGACTATATGCAGAAGCTTCGGATGGCCTTAGTGAGTGCATTCGCGCCGGCCTGGATTGCAGAGCACGGCTGGTTTTTGCGGACCAGATAAAACCCGGCTGCAATAAGGGGACTGGCAGATTCAACTTAAACCGACAGCAAGATTCGCCGACGTCAGAGCCAAGAAGCGTCAGAACCAGAAGCTCGCGGCGACGGAGCCGCGGGCGGCACCGGTTCAGTGAGATGACGCTAGCGTGGGCATCAACGCCCTACGAAGATGCAGCTCTCGCTGCCCGCAGCCAGTGGTGCCTTGCCGCACTTCCGCAACCCGTCGAGGTGTCGGCGCTCGAGGCCGCAGTGCAGCCGACGAAGGGGAGCGCGCGATCGACGCGTCGCGTGTCGCCGCGTCGCTTGCGTAGTGACACGCGACGCGGCGCGAGCGTGGCTGCGGCCTTCTGGCGCTCGCTTTAGGGACGGCAGCAAGGAAATCCTGACTCTCTACGAAACCGATCGACCGTAATTAGAGCGATGCGGTCGTTTCGCCATTGGTCGACCTTCGCCGATTGCGCACGCTTTCTTTAAAAATTAATGAACGTTAATTGATCTTTCCCATTAGCGCGGCAGTGATCGCGCCGCCGCCGAGAAGGTCGCGTCTAGCGTGCTGTCTCTCAGCGCATCTGATGTCGGAGGACCAGCCGGACGCCAGCACGTCGGTCGCACGGAAGCGGCCGCCAGTAGGTAGATGGCTAGCGCCGCCACCCGAGCGGGTTTAGTCGTAACGGTAGTCGTTTGCTGTCCTCTCGCTCGCTCAGCGGCTACCCATAGCAAGAGAGACAGACAGACAGACAGGTAGTGGTATATATATATATATATATATATAGAGAGAGAGAGAGAGAGAGAGAGAGAGAGAGAGAGACCCGCTGCGCCGACAGATCGTCGCGTCGCCTGCGCTTGATGGTTCAACGCATTGCCCGCTCGCAGGTGAGCTTCGCGTTTTGGCCTACTCAACGCCGCCGCTGGCACCGTTGCAGGACAGCTAACGTGCCCTACCGGCTATTCGTAGTACTGAATTAACCATCGGCATCGCTTCGCCGCTGCGGCGGCGGCCGCCGCCACTGCCACGCTCTAGCGAGCGGGCGTTTGCTGCGAGCGGCAGGCGAGTGGCGGCGACGCCCGAAGCGTGCGTCGAGATGCGCTCGGTCGCAGTACGGCGAGGGCGGCTGACGGCGTCGAAATCGGAGCCTAGCGCACACAGCCGAGGTATGAAGATGACGACGACGAAGACTGCTGCGACGGCGACGGTCCTGCCGCGTCTGAGCCCAACGCCGCCCTCTTCGCTGCTTTCATACCGAGTTAGCGCTTGCGCTTCGCCGGACGACTCCGAGTCTTTAGCGGCGGCGGCGGCAAGCGCGGCCCTGCGGGAAGCTTCTGTCACTGAGTGGCTGGCCAGCTCGCGGGCTCCGCCGAGCGTCCGATCCGACGAGCCTGCGAGCGAGGCTGCGAGAGTGCGCACCCGCCGCTGAAGCCGACGACGCAGGCGCGATACGTAGATCGCTCACACGCGACCGCCGCGGGGTCCGGCTCAGGCCGCGGCGATGTCGCCGGCGGCGGCCGCGGCCGTCGCTCGCCGCTCGCCGCCGCCAAAATGGTGGATTCGAGCAGCGAACTTTTTGCGGTGCAGCTGCCGTCCGAACGCCTGAACTCGAACTTCGGCGGCAGCAGCCTGGCGGCGGCCGTGGCCTCGCTTGACGTCGAGCTGCGGACGCAGTTGGAGCTGGCGGTGCCGCGGGCCGCGGCGGCTGGCGGCGCTGTGCGCTACTCGCTAGCGCTCAGTCGCAGCGCGGCGGCCGCGTATGCAGAGCCGCCAGAGGTGCGCCGCGCCACGCTGTCGCTGCATCCGCACCTGGAGCGCGTCGTCGCCGAGCGACTGCGCAGGTGCGAGAGCTCCATCTACATCCCCGAACTGACCGCAGCCAACGTCGAGCGCTTCTGCTGCGCCGATTGTGGCGGCGCCAAGATTGCGGGCGTCGGCGCTGGAAGCGCGATCGGCAAGGCGCTGGACCGGAACGTCGCTCGCAGATAGGCCGGAGGAGCGCTGACTCGGCGAAAGGTGACGCGAGATCTCGAGGCGAGCGACTGCTGCATCGCCGCGCGCCGCGTCTTTTCGGCCCCTTCGTTCGAGGGCGGCGCGATCCGTGCGACCTGGCCATCGGCTTCGCCGCCGCGCGACGAATGGCTCCACCGAAGACTCAGCGAGGTGCATTGCGTACATCCGGTCAGTGCGCGTATGCGTATGTGATCGTCGCTCGTCTGCTTTACGCTCGCGCGATTGAAGCAAAACGTACGGTTTCGGTGCAGCAAGTCTTTGAGCGAACGCTAATGGCAGGCCGCGCTATTGGTTTGCGGCTACGCATTCCTGTGTCTTACTCGGTTCGACTCCAGCGGCGGCGGCGATTCTCAGCAGAGTGACTGGCAGCATCTATTTCTTTATTGCCACCAGGTCCGTATCCAGCATTCCTTAAGCCGCATTTACCTGGTCCGTCCTACTTCTGTCTTGAGTCAGTCTTGCTTCAATCCTCGGTGCATGCGTCGCTTAGAACGGAGGGGGTGGTCCTAGACTGAAGACCTCTAGCATTGGCCCGACGAGCGCCAGCGATGGGCTTCGCTCGACGACGCGTTATTGAGGAAGTTTCCGGCAATGTAGCTATCAATTAGCATTAGTAATAAGTATTATAAATTTACATAGAGTAGTAAGTGAACTACAATATCTTTCTAGGAACTTTGCATATCCTGAAAAAGGAGCAACTCAGTTCGTGCATTTGCGTGGCTTGCTTGTCGCCCTGGTTTGACCCAGGGATTGAGGTGCTCGCCTCTGACGGCTGTGGTCGCAGGCTCAAGCCCTGTGGCTTATGTGAAGCGCCAGGATAAAAATTAAGTTCTCTTAGGGCACTATATAAATGAACAATGGGTATAGTGTTTCCGGCGCAACTCAGCAAAGACGTCTCTTACAGCTATTTGAGTAAGTTTGTCAGTTGCTAGTTGACAGTTAAAAAGTATACGATAAAACAGTCAAATTAAAAATATCCAGCGACAGAAGAATGATAACGGCTATCATAACGTTTGCAGTGAGCGGCAAAGGATTGCCTGCTGCAGGACTTGAATCCGCTACTTGTGAAGTGAGCGCACCTTACCTCTAAGCTGAGACTCTTCTAGGGCTGGGCAGGATCTAGCCGCGAAGCGGTAAACAGATGGTGTGCTACGTTTTTAATAGCCCAGGGATGCTATACCGAGGCTTTTAAAGTCCGCACGTGCCTGCACGTGCTTAGGGAAGTGGCCCCGCATCCAGCGAAACGACTCCACAAAAGCTGACACCGAGAACCCAGCGTCCTGCTCAGACCGAGAGCTCAGAAATTGCTGTGCCGATACTGCGGCTGCAATTACTTCGCATTCATTTTAATAATAATAATAATAATAATACATTTGATATAGCACCCTCAGAGAACTCAATCTCTTTCTAGGCACTTTACATCTGCTGCAAAGGATTAGCTGCTAAGGATCGAGGACGATTTCCTCGTCCGACGACAGAAGCCAATCGCTAGCTTTGAGCTGTGAGTGCTGCCTGCAGCTCCTCGTGATGATGACAACGCCCAATGTTCAATTCAACTCGGGCCACGCCCTACTACCATAATTGTAAGAGAATAATAATAATAACACTCTTGATAAAGCGTCCTCAGAGAACTCAATCTCTTTCTAGGCACTTTACATTTGCTGCAAAGGAAACACGAGCGAATTGTTAGCAATAGCATGCTCAATAAACAAGAATAACATGGTTAAGGGTGACATGCACAGGGTCAGCATGCAAGTATGGTTAGTGCCAGCATGCACAGTGCCAGCACGCATAAGCACATACCGGACGAATCACAGGGACCCACTAAATGCTATGCTAAATATGTGCGTTTTTAATTTCTTTTTAAATGTTGTCAACTCAGGGAACGTCATGACGGAAGTCGGGAGTGAGTTCCAGGCTGTGGGAGCATTCGAACTAAATGCACGATCTCCGAAGGATTTGAAGTTTATGCGAGGTATAGGTACACAGTTAGATTCCGAAAAGCGGGTGATACGATGCTTAGCCTGGTGGGGCATTAGATCTGATAGGTAGGCTGAAGCCAAAGAATGAAGGGACCTAAAAGTAAGTAAAAAAACCTTGAAGTCGGTGCGTTGCTTGACTGGTAGCCCGTGCAGGTCGGCGAGGAGAGTTGTGATGTGGCAACTGCGACGCTCACGATAGACCAGCCAAGCTGCACAGTTTTGCACCAGCTGTAATCGCCTGATTGCACAGGCCGGTAGACCTAAAAGCAGTGAGTTACAGAAGTCAAAACGGGATGTCAAAAATGTACGGACCAACTTAGGTGTGGTATCCCTATCTAAACAACCCGAATTTTAGCAATGTTATGTAGCTGAAAGTAGGGAGACTTGATTGTGGAGCTGACGTGGTGATCTAATGAAAGGTCACTTTGGAACATGACACCTAGATTTTGTGCAGATTAAACAGGAGATATGCTCGCAGAGCCGATTTTGAGCGTTTACCTTTTCAATTTCTGAATCACACTTGGTTTGTCCATAACTAGGAAGTTGGTTTTATCATCATTCAATTTAAAAAGATTTGCTGCCATCTATGTGCGGACGTCATCAATACATGCAGCAAGTGAGTTGAGAGAATTCGACGTGCTCGAGAGCTGGGAGGGATCAAAGCAAATGTACAACCGAGTGTCATCCGTATAGAAGTGAAAGCCTAGATTGTGTTTGGCAATCACATCGGTAAAGAGGAGAGTATAAGCGGTGAAAAGAACAGGACCAAGAAAAGAGCCAGAATTACACAGAGTACGCCCAGCCGCGCCACTGCTTTACGGCGGTCATGCCTCCAATCGCCGCCGATCACTTGACAGCGTCCACAGCCGGCGGAACCCTATAGGCGTCATTCTTCCGCACCGCACGTTTTACATACGTCGATGCAGTTACTGTCCGCCGCACCTCGCCCACGATTTTCGCGAAAGCGAGCGCGGTAGCGCGTGCCGCTCAAGCACGACTCGGTCGAAGCGGTGCGAAGCTGTCGTCAGCATATCGTCGGCAATAGCACAGCTCAATGGGCTCCACCACCAGATGGCGCGATTTAAAATAGGAACTGAGCTTTTTTTCAAGCCGTGTACTCTAAGCACGATGAATGAGTGGGTGCTCGCGAGCGTGCTTGCCTTCCGGCGCCGCCTTCGTGGGAGCTGCGACAGATGTTTAATATACACTAGGGCTGCGCAGCTCAATGCTTGGCAAGTAACCCGCAGCAGGCTTCCGGCGCTCCGAAAATCCGCGCTCACCGGAGCATTCGCGAACTTCAACTGTACGCGCTCGAAAATGGCCGCAGCTTCTTTCGCAGACTTTCGCAATTTTTTGAAGGTAGCTGTAAGTCCGGCGCGTACCCGTACGATAACGACTCCTTGGACACTAACGCCCTGTCGCTGGAGGCGCAATTTCGACATTTGCCGAGCTTCTGAGCATATATGCTACTGTATAGCCACTTTTTCTCACGGCTGGCTTGAGAAATTAATGAACCGCCATCAGCGTAAGGCGCCAAGATGCATGGGTAAAGGCAATGTAAGGCAAAAGTTAAAGGTCAGCTGAATCAACAGCCTCGTTCGTATCTCTACTAATTAAAGTGAGACAATCCGTCCTTCCCTCCGTCACGTGGCAAGATGTCGCACTTCCGTCAAGTGGCAAGACGGCGAAGCGTCGTCTTCCGCGACGGAACTACTACGACTCAGCGAAGCGAGTCCACAGCTACTCGCAGCGGCAGAAGAGCCTTAGCGGTTATCACTACGCTTGCAGTGGGCAATAAATACCATTGGTCTGCATGATATCAGTTGGAGGTATTGCAGTTTGACATTGTCTAAGCGGCAGGCACGCAATACCACACAGAACACCGAAGCGAGCTCAAATACGTTTAGTCATACGGACGCCGCAGCGGGCCAGTACGCGACTGCCAGCTCGGCGTCCTCGACCTCACTCTCCGGGCCCTTTGCCGCCCGTTAATTATATACCACTGCCATAAATCGCAACAGCCCATAATCCAACGGCGGTGTCATAATCTCAAAATAGCCACAGGTACTTGCAATTATTTTCCTAATGTACACCACAAATGACGGTCTATGGTGCATTTTGCTTTGGCACGTCAGGTTTGGTAGATTTTGTTTATCAAAGATCTGGTGCACTTTAACGTAACATTAGGCGTTAAGTGTGATGATATTGGCTTTCATTAAGTTTACTTGTTACACGTATTGACATACTTGTTATTTTTTGCAGAACAATTACCATTTTGTTTGTTGATATAGTTGCTTAAATCAAAGGATATTTCCTATTTACAATGCCCAGGTAGTGTAAGGGTTCTCCGAAAATATGCTTCTACATCTGCGGGAGACTCTTGAAAAAAGAGCAGTGGATACCGATTACCAACTTCATCAAACAGTGCTATCCCACCTACTTCTGATGCAAACTGAGAGATCAGGATAAGACATGAGCAACACATACGGTGAGCAAGCCTTGTGTAGAAAATTTTAGAAGATGGTTTAAGGTAAAAGCAAATGCCTTCCATTTGGAGTACCGATTATTTGGAGAGGACAGACTGACCCATGTTTCGGATTGTTATTTCTGCATCACTCTAACGTGCAGGGCTTCAGCAAGCAGAATAAGCATAAAGTGAATATCCAAACCTACCGTCAGCGATACGACCTGAACCGCACAGTGATGAGGTGGGAGTTAGTGTTCCACCTGTTACACTTTATGATAGATTGACTAACAGAGATTCGAGTTCAACTGAAGGTGACGCTGATGACAGCTATGGTGCTTTTGATGTTTCAACACCTAAACTAATGTCACAATCTGATCTTGATGACAGACCTCAACCTACCCAAAAAAGTCGGATGAACTTTTTCGCTATAGATTAAAGAAAAATTTTCTTTCGCCGGGTTCTGAATTTCTGTGGTTAGACATTGTGAAAAAGTGTTCATTCCGTACCTTTCGGAGGAGTCACTAGTCTATTGCAGCAACCTCTAAGGTCTAGTTGATCAAATGGAAAAATACTGTGATCCAACTGAGTGGAGACTCTTCATTGATTCATCGAACCGCAGTTTGAATGACGTTTTACTTCGCAATGGAAACACACTTACCTCTTTGTCGGTTGCATATTCTGTCTAGATGACAGAGACTTATGGAAAAACATGAAAATACTTCTCGATGAAATCGAGTATGATCAACACAAGTGCCAGATATTCGGTGATTTAAAGGTCATTGCCCTTCTGCTTTGACTCCAAGGTGGCTACGCAAAACTAGCCGTGCTTTTTATGTCTGGAATAGACGTGCTGGTGCCCTTAATTACAGAAAGAAATACTGGCCAGAGCGAAAACATTTGTGCCTGGGAGTGACACTGTCCGAGAGCTCTCTCTTGTCGAGAGCAAGAAAAGAGCTACTTCCTCCCTTTCACATAAAGCTTGAACTAATGAAAAACTGTTAACGCTCTGAACCAAGACGGTTATAGCTTTAAGTACTTAAAAGAAAGGTTTCCTCAAATTAGCGAGGTAAAGATAAAATCTGGCATTTTTGCTGGTCAACATATCAAAAGTTGTTCAAAGACACGCAGTTTACATCGGCGAGTGGGCTAGAGTTGCAGGCACGGAATGGACTTAAGTCAGTGGTAAAGAACTGTCTCAGCAATCACAAGTCTGCTGACTATTCGCGATTCGTTGAGAACATCCAACGCTACACGGCACTTTGGCAGCAGAATAAGCATTAATATACATTTTCTAAACTCACCGACTATTTTCCATCAAATTTAGGAGCATTCAGCAACAAACAGGGTGAGAGGCTCCAGTAGGACATACGTGAAATGGAACGTAGGTCGAGGCCGTGGAATATTAACATGATGGCCGACTACTGTTGGGGCCTCAAGCGCCACAATCCAGCTGCTCGGCATAGGCGAAAATCGAGGAAGAGTCAGCTTAAAGGCATTTGGCTACACGAATAAAGAATGATGTTTAAATTGTACATAACTTCGATGGTATATTTATTAAACGATTGTAAAAACTAAGTATTGCCATGTGAAAGCATTGGAAAATATAAAAGCAAATTGTTAACAATCCTCACTTGCTGGATTAAAATGAGTTACAGATTCTGAAAGAGCATCTCAAAATTTACCCGAATCACCTAATAGATTGAAAATAACTGACACAAGGTTTTCATTTTCAGCTCAGTGTAATTGCATGCTCTGGGCTTGGAAACGTGGCTCGGCAAATGCAGCCGTTCTCGCCACTGCCTTCCGGATCTTCACCGACAAATTTTGCAAGTATAACCCCAGAGATGTAAACACTATGAACGAGAGTGGCCTCTTCTACCGCCTGGCAAAAAGATTGCACAAGTGCTAGTAAGCAGCTGGAGGGAAATAAAAAAGGATGACACCGGCTTAACTGTGGCTCTGTCTTCAAATGGTATGGAGTACCAACAACTAGATCCTCTACTGATCGAACATGCTGCAAAACCAAGAGCTTTCAAGGGAAAAACGTGCGAGCAGCATAGCTTTCTATACCGCCACAGTTATCAAATACGGATGCAGAGAATGTTATTAATACAAGAGCTTGTGCACACGGTGGATCGATATATCAGCAGAACTAACCGCTAGATGTGGCTGCATTTGGACAGTGCACCGAGCCATTTAATACTTAACAGTCCAGGGATCGACAAACTTTTCGGACTACTAGGTCATTTCAGGAGGTCAAGAAGGCGCACTAGGCCAGAGTAGTGGGCATGGCCAGACGAACAAATAAACAGTCCGACACAACCGATCCGCACGGCAGTTACTGGGATAAACATTTATCCCTTGGCCAGACGCGCCTCTGCTTCATGCTTCATACAGGCGCCTGACATCAATTCTAAAAATAAACACGGGCCACAGCAACCAACCAAGGTGGAGTGGCACCTTCTTCACGTGCTGACGAGCACTGGCCGTCAGTTAAAGCAGAAATTGCGCATGCGTTAGAGTAGCACGACCGGCAGTTGGGGGGGGGGGAGGATAAGGAGAAGCAGAACTGTTGGCCACCACGAGTCGTACACTGCAGTCGGTAGCACAGCAGTCTCTTGCACAGTGCAGGTTTATTAACATATAAGAATGCTCGGCAACCAACAGCAGGCAACGCAACCGTGCACACCGTGTCTTAAATTCACGCTCCAAGCACTCTAATTTGATGACTACTTTCTAAACCACGGATCCCACGACTCCTTGTAGTTGAATAGCGTCCCCCTGTCAGGCCTGAGTAAAGGTGGGAAGAAGACGACGCCCTCCAGCTTCAGCTGCTTGATCGTGGCAGCGGTCAAACCGAAGACCAGCGACGCCATGACGGCAGCTTTAATCGTTCCAACTACAAGAAGAGCCCATCCCATCTGCTCTGGGCCGCAAACGCACGTGCCACTCAGCCAGCGGCGTCCGCGCAGCGCTGGGATGCGCATCTGCTGCCGCCGCCTCGAAGCCCGCCCGGCTCACTCAAGTTTTGGCTGAGCTTCGCCAATATGACCAAGCCGGCTCTAGGCTAGCAAGCGAGCAGCTGCTGATACGGCCTCGATAGTCCGTAGCAAGCTGCCCTCTCTTGCTTCAAGCGTCACAAGACAGCCAACGCACAGACTTCGCACACGATAATACAGAAGGCGCAATTCAAATCTAGCAATACCAAGGGCAGACCGGCAGGCCATTCCAACTCCTTCCAGTGACTCGGAAGAGGCATGCCCGGCCATTTACCACAATGGCACGCCCTTCACCTCCGGCATGACTGCTGGCTGCTCGGGATGAGACCTGTCCTCATTCATTCCCGGGCACGCCTAATTTCGTCAAGGGAGGCAAACGACACGCTTGCATGCAGTTACAACACAGTGTGAGTAAGCCTGGAACAATGAACGAGGGCTTGACAGACCCAGCAGGCCGCTGGCATTTTAAGAAAAAACCTGTATACCAAGGCTGGGTAGTCCATGAACAATTATCTAGCCCCATTCCGTCTGCCTGTCTGCAGGTGTCACCATCTTTATGTCCGTTTCTTATAATAATAATTCATTTGTATAGCGCCCTAAGAGAGCTTAATTTCCATTCAGGAGCTTCACATATGCCACGGGGCTTGAGCCTGCGACCTCGGCCAGACATTGGTCGGGGCGAGCATCTTTACCACTCGTCTGTCTAGCCATCTGTCTGTCTGTCTCTCGGGTAACGAGGACCTAAGCTGCAGGTACTACTTTTGACGTTCGCTACACAATGGAAAACGCAAATAAGACAATCTGCAACCAAATATACCCCTTCAAACACTACACATGGCTGGATCCTACGTCGTGAAAACTGCCCGTTTGGCCATACCTTCGAGCAGCAACAGTGAACAGTGTTTTTGCTTTTGCCAAGCAGCAGCTGCACCCGAGCACGGGTAGACTCCCCCATTTAATCTGCGCAGCAAGTGTGTTTCGTAGACGACACGATCGCAAAACGCTTATGCCCCCACCCATGGAATATATAAAAAATCAACAACCATACGATAAAGCCACAATACTTGCCTCTCGCTCCCAAGACACATCCCGAGGCGACGCCGGCAACGAGGTGATTGAGCGCCGAGTCTTTCTCTGTGACTGCGTATGACAGAGATGCTACAGAGCCGTAGGCAAATCCAACAGCGGCTAAAGAACAGAGAGAAAGTGTGGCTGCCATCGGTTAAGCCGCATAGACAACACAGGAATCTATGACTAGTTAGCACATATTGCTTTGGCGCTAGCAGAGCAGCAAAAGCTGCATAGAGAGTATGCCCTGCATGCAGGTCTTAGCCGTACCCACTGCAGCACAACCGAAGCATTACCATACCTAGTTATTTGGTGGCGGCGGGGCTAGGGGAGGACACATCGATGCAAGCTCAACTGTCGTGAGCAGACAGTACTGACTAGTCTTTGGAAGGTACCGACAGTAAGTTATGCTGAACAATGCATACCGATTCTGATTATGAGTCAGCAGTAAACGAGCCAGTGGGACCAAGTCCGAAAGCATAACTGATACGAAGAACAGTGAACTCGATATCTACACACATGTGCAACTGAACCATGCACTCACACAAGCTGAGCCGAAAGAAGGGCTGACTGCCTCTTGCATGCTGGTGCTTCCATGAACTGCTATGACCATCCTCAAAAATAGGTGCAGCAAGCTTGTGGTCAGCACACAAAAGCACGGGCCAAGGAGTACAAAAAAGCTAGAATGGCTTGGCCCACTGGCTGCGCAGGCACCGGACGTGCTACTGCATTGAATGCACTGCAGCAACATCAATGTTCTTAAGCATGCTGACACTGTGCATGCTGCCACTAACCATATTTGCATGCTGACCCTGTGCATGTCACCTCTTAACTATATTAAGCTTGTTGTCATTGAGCATGCTACCACTAACCATTCGATCATGCTTCCTTTGCAGCATATCTAAAGTGCCGAGAAAGAGATTAAGTTCTCTGAGGGCACTACACAAATGTATTATTATTATTATTACCAATAGGCTCAATAGGTCAACTCTTCGCCAGTTGGAAAACTAGCTACACGTCTACCAAGGTATATTGAAACAAAGCAGCAACAGCATGTGCACACATGAGCCGTGATAAAGCTTGGCAGCAAGAAGCTGCTATCTGACACAGAATGCAAAAACCAATCAGTGCAGAACTAGATCAGACTGCATGTCATTTAGAGTCAAGGATACACACTAGCAAGTTCAAGAAAGTTTAAGTTGAAAACATCAAGATCCAGATATCACAAAGACATACCAGTATTTTGCATATATGACTACCCCAATAGGGCGCTTATGAGGTGTAACTGTGGCAAGCCTGGAAGTGTGAATAGCTGTGACTTATGCTTTAGCATGCCCCAACGAGAGCCGATCTGACTCATATGCCTCGCTGGTTTCTCCCAGTGGTTAAGGTGATCGCCCTTAACGACCGAGGTCAAGGTGAATGTATTTGATGACCAAGGTCGTAGGATCGAGCACCTTGGCATATGTGAGTAGAGATTAAGTTCTCTTAGGGCTGTGAAGAGAAGGGTCACCAATCTCTAAAGAGATAATTTTGGGCTTCCCCACGAAAATTCTCAGGGCACGATGGGAAGGACTCAATGTGCCTGCCTACTTGCAGTCGATCATTCGTATTCTCATCTCCTCGAGTCTTTGCACCGATTTCCTATAAACTGCATTTGCACTCTTGACTTCCTATACAACTGCACATCGTTAAAAGAAATCTCTTTATCTCGCCTTTAAATTGCAACCTGATTTGACAGCAAGCTACTTACTTGGCCGAGCTTCTGAAGCCCAAAAGACCAGGTGACAGATCCAAGTCCACAAGTGACCAAATGCATCTTCATGCTGTCGTAACAAGAGCCTTAGCTTTAGAGGTCGCAAAACATGAAATTTCTCATGCCGGCCACGGCTGCATCTGCAGCCATAGCACGGCCAACGTCTCCTTCCTAATACTGGCTTAATGTCTATGCACTTGTCATGCTGCTGCAACTCACCCTAGCACATCACTTCTGCCCTCTGGACGACCTCCTTGGCATTACTAAACCACACATAGTTTTACTAAACCACACCTAATTTTTAAGCAAGCGTGGGGACCCATAATCACACAGCACCCTCAGCACACTAGGCGAGTGCCACTTCGTGGGAGGCCAGCGGGTGCTACCTCTGGCACTGCTGGTGAGCGTCTGCTGCTGCCGAGCAGCAGTCGTGCAGTAGGCAGTGAGTGCACATCGACCCTAAGCGCCTATTATTACTAATGTTATCATTACTGCAATGCCGCTGCAGCTGACCGACGGTAGGTCGAAATGACGGCCAATGATGCAGTAGCTAACTCTAATGAAGGGTTGCCTGGGGGGGAGGGGGGCACAACCAGTCGGCGGTTGTTGAAGAAACTAGTTAGCTATACCAAAGAGCAGCAATACAGCAGCCCCTATCCTGTGCGAATTGTCCTTTGTGTGCCTGCATGCTCTGACTACGACTTCACCACTACGACGTGCACGCTACGACTAGCCACTGGGCATGCTTCCTTTTCAGCACAGAAAAAAGTAAAAAAAAGCCTAGAAAAAAGAGATTCGGTTGTCTTGCAGCACTATACAGACATTTTATCATTACATTCGTATTCCCCTACGAAGCAAATGGTCGTGTCAAGTAACTTACATACAAATGCAAGCACCGTAACTACAGGCAGAATGAATTTGCCAAAGCAGATCGAGAACGATAGGACGGTATTGCATCCGAAAAAGCATACCTGCAGCCGGAAGCACTCGGACGAATGTCGATACCACCTCCAGCGCAGTGCCAGGTCTCGATATGCCGGCCATGTAGTAGATACTTCCAATGGCACCTGCAAGAAGGGATGACGAAATGGCCAGGCACTGAACTGCTCTGCAGCAACTGTGCACACAGCGCCGCCAGGTCGTCACAGCACAGGTAGCAACTGGCAGGGAGGGTGGTCCCAGGGAACCAGGCAAGTCAGCTAACTGGCGGAAGCACGACTAACCGAGCGTGTCTGCGTGCCCACGCTCCAGCACACGCCACTGTGGCTGCAGCCTAGTGGGCATCCTCATTCATAGCCACAGTGAAAGACGGTGGGTAATGGAGGGGCTTAAACGACAGCACTGCACACGAAACTAGAGGCCTGCGGAGAGGCTACTGACCGTCAGTAAAGCACCACATCGACTTTACGGTTTTGTCCCTCACTTTTAGATCTCTTCATCCTCTTTCTCTGGCCTTTCTATCAGAACCACTTTTCGCCAGGCTAGGCATCATACTATCCATTATTCTGACTCAAATCGTGTAGATGCACCTCGAACGAACCTCAAATCCTTTAGAGACCACACCTTGAGTTAGCATGCTCCCAAAGCCTGGAACTCGCTCCTGACAGACGTCACGACATCCTCTGACTTGATGACATTTAAACATAAGCTAAAAACGTATCTGTTTCAATCAACAGTTGTTGGGTCCGCATGAATTGCTCTCTGTATGCTTATGCATGCTGACGATGTGCACGTTATCACTAGCTATATTGACAAGCTTCCTTTGCAGTATATGTAAAAAGTCTAGAAAGAGATTTAGTTCTCTGAGGGTGATACACAAGTATCTTATAAAAATAATAATAACAACAACAACAATAACAACAACAATAATTCAATCAATATAGCACCATCACAGAAAAATCAATCTCTTTCTAGGCATTTTACAATTGCTACAATAGAAGTGCGATCGAATGATTATGATTGTCAGTGCAGCACGCTAAGCTTAACCTCCAAGCAACAGCAGACATAAGGGTGCACAAGCGATATGCAACCGAGCAAACCGGGCTTCTGGACGGGTACTGAGCCTCGGCTGTCCTACATTTTGAACGTTCCACTCAGTTAGCGCAGCACTTGAAAGAAACAGAAAGAAGTGGCTTCGGCATTGCTATACCGCACACCCAAGCCTCCATCTTTTTCTCGTCCGGGTTCAGACTATGAACAAGCTCACACACGATCCAAAAAAACCACCATGGTCGCGCAGTAACGACTAAACTCCCTGCTCATGCTCGCTTCCCGGGTTGAAGATGTGGCACAACTGTGCCTAGATGAAGAGCCCAGATCTCTCGGCTTAAAACCGTCTGGTAGCCCAGCTGTTGAACTAGGGCCGAAAACAGAGCCTGGTGCATACTTCATTCACCATACAGGTTAATAGGGCAAATTACTACTTCTGAAGTACTAGGCCACCTGGTAGTTCACATAGCTAAGAAACCAATAGTTTGCACTCACTGTATTGCCATAAGATCAGAGGTAGTGCATGAAATGAATTTTTTCCATCGACCCACTGCAGGCGAACAAACAGCAGTTGCCAGGCTACAGCAAAGTCCCAAAAGCTGCATGCCGTTTGACAGTCTCCGAGTTTATTTTTAAAGGATACACATAATCTGCAATTTTACTAAGCAATAGATAGGCAAACTTATTGCCATATTGCTGAACTGGCTCTGAGACTTGATAGGAAGGGCATCTCTGATCGCATGTATCACCGTTAGCCCGGTATGCACAAATAATGCCCACAAAAGCCAGACAATAACACTTTCAATGCCGTCTGAATCCAAATTTCAGATTTAAGTGTCATATACCGAAAGCAAATCCATGTACAGGCGATTGGAGGCACACCTTACTTTTTCATTTTAAACGAATAACTTGAACATTTTCCATGTCGTACTACAATCCCGGTTGCTGCGTCGCGAATGCCGAAATGAGAAAATACCGACCAAAATCCGGTCCCAACAGAAGAATCACTGTTGCAAAGCGGTGAAAGTGGTAGCCTGCTTGAGAGGGAGATTACGGTTATTTTCTCACTTCCACATTCGCAATAGGTGCTCTCCCCAAGGCAAAGCTAAACTGAACAACCCAAGCTACGTAAATAGTCGAGAAAATACACGTATGCGTTATATGAAGGACCAAAGGTTCCGGGCACCGCGAAAATACAGATCGCCGACGAAACCGGTGCAATTACAGCACGAGATATATAAAGGAGGCAATCGCAGCAAAAACGCTGAAGGAAAATACTGCACGCAATATTGTGACTGAACGACACTACTAACAAAGTGGGAATGAGAGGAAATCTTGCATGCAACTGTCAAAAGGACTAGCTATACTAAACATGGTGAGGAATTGCGAGGTCCCCTGCTGCGCTATCACTGCACTCTAAAAGAGTTAGCTAGTGTTGTACCGTTATATATAGAATGCAATTTCACTAAACTCGGCAGCATGCGATCAGCTTGAGCGACACGTGAATACGGCGCGCACAAAACATGACCGCCATACCCCCGACTTCGGGCTCCTCGCCAGGACAAACCCCTTACCGATTTGTGTGGTCGTTCTCGTGGTGTAAAGCGTTTTCTTTACTGCATCCTGACCATCGGGCGTATCGTAGTACGCATAAAAACCGAATTTCGTGGGCATTTCCCTACGCGCTCGGCTGCCGAGCCGGCTCAAGCTAGAGCGGCTCCGGTCCGGTCGCGGACCGAGTCAGAGTCGGAAGCAACACACAGCGAACGTGACAAATTACGACGAACACGTCAAGCCATGAAAATAAACTTATCCTCTGAAATATTCTTAATTTAAAGAGATTATTTTATTTTATGAAGGTGGCGGTAGAGGGTCGGTAGGTTATCTCGAGAACCTTGTGGCCACAGCTTATTATGGTACCGCAGAGTTACGTGCTGGTTTTAGGAGTTTTGGTACTATTCGCTATGTAGCCCACCGCTGGGCGCCGCACGTTTTGCACGATGATTGTTTTAGTTGGTGGCACACCGTGGTAGCTCGACCGCGGGCGGACAGCCTGGATGGAGAAGTTTGCCGTAGACCTTGACAAGCTTTTGGATGATCTGGAAAGCGATGACGGTAAGGGCGTTGTCTTTTAGGTTCTCCGAATATAAAGGTCGCGTAGCGCTCGACAAGCCCGCGAGCCTTGGTTAATCGTCTTTGCAAGTCGCTGGGGTGGTCTGTCTTACGGAGTACGTCGCAGCCTTGCCTACCCACCGAAAGACTTCGTCGGGTCGCTTCTGTGCCCAGTGCCCCTCTCTAGCTATGACGGCAGCTCGCACCGAGCCTGCTCGTGCTGCGACGAGGTTTTCTACGAAGGTTTGCTGTATGCTTTTCTGACCAGAAGTGAGATTGCTTGCACAGGTTTCGAGCATAGTCGGTAGTTGGAGTTTTTGTTTCGGCCTAGTCCCACGCAATTCCCACTCATTAGCTAGTCTTGCTTTTTGCCATTGCTGTTGGGTCATGGCGCGGCGGCGGCAGGCCGGTTGGTTATCGCGCTCAAGTTGCATTGCGGTGATGTAACCCTTCGGCCCAGCGCGCTCGTGACCCGGCAGATAATGACCGAACTACCCTTGCTGTGCCATATGGCAGGGCTTCCTTACTCGAGCAGCTTTTCCAGCACATGCAAAGCAGGCAGCTTGTTATCGTGAACTGTCATCTGTTCTACCGTCAGGTTCCAGCATGCTGCACAACATTGCATGCTGTGAGATCCGACGAAGGCATGCAGAACATAAGTTCTGAGGTCGCCCGATAACTTCAATTGCATGTGCGAAAGTGTGTGCAATCGTATTCAGCAAAGTACATCTTGGCAATCTCATTCGTTCAAGTTTGACGACTGCTTGCCGCCGAAGGAGCTTTGTCATGTAGCCGGGCGTCGATCGGGTAAAAGCGTAATGCATTGCTCGGCCTGCGACACGATTTGGAGATAGTCGGGCGTACTGAATGAAGGCTAGCATCGCTTTGCAGGCAAGCTAGATACAATAGGATTCACTTGGCTGATCTTGGCTATCTACTCAGCTTTTAGACGTTCTCAAATTCTGGAAATTGTACGTTCAGTTCAAACCAGGGTATATGGGCTATTAGTGTTTCCCACTACAACACCACAAAGCCGTGGTTTCTACATTTTTCAGTAGAGTAAAAAGAAAAGGGGTAAGATATGTTGATTCAACAGCCTTATTTCAATTGTGACAGAAGAGCTTTAATGGCTTTCTCCTCCTCCCCCTTGTAGTGGGCGATGCAAATCTGCTGCCGGACTCGAACCGACGATCTGGATAAAAAAAAGTACAAGCACATAACTTTGACTTACATGCACCCCAAGCACAATCAACTTTAGGGCTCTGTCAGTAAGTAGCTCACACACCTTACTCAGCGTGCCAAAAAGTGACAGGTGAGAAGCATAGTAAAAGTAAGAAGACCGTTGAGGGTAGATGTATTAATGTAGTTGTAGCTGCAGCAGCAACAGCATAGCCCAGCTGGAGCGGAAGCATTTGAATATGCTGTGGACATGCCAGTCACCAGCAGTCTTTCAGTAAGAGAAAGGGACTAGAAATATGCTGTCCTGTAAGGACCTGGCGGTGGACACGGAGGCCGGTCCTGCTGTAGCAGTTCAGACAGAGGTCGAAGGAGCTAAGCCTTGGGGTGGGATGGGGGAGTAAGGCTTGTTGGGGAGGGTGGTGATGGTGAATCAGGGAGAGAAGCTTTGGTCGCATATGCCATAGCAGAGTAGACACGTGGCATGATTTCTCGGGCTAAGATCGTTTGCTGTAGAGTCTAGATGCCATCTTTTATGGTAGACCCGATAGAAGAAGAGTTGCAGCAGCAGTCGTGTGTTTAAAGCAACGAGGAGCGAAGCAAGATCCTTGGTAGCTCAGTCTTGGGTTCGAATTATGCTGTGGGCGATCCTTTATTGCTAACTGCCAGTGGTGGTGATAACCGTTAAGGCTCTTCTGCTGCTCTTCAAATGAGGCTGCTAAATCAGCTATTAATTTTTTTTTAGATGGCCACAGCGTGTCCTTGAGCGTACTGTGCTGCCATTACCCTCGAGCTTCCCAAACTTCTATCTTCGAGCCGTACCTATCGTTTGTTTCTATTTGCCTCGTTTGTTTCTATTTACCTCATTTGTTTCTATTTGCCCCAAGTTGGTGGCAAGTTCGTCGTCTGGTAGTCGGTGACTTTTTGAGCCTGTGACTTTAGAGTTCACGCTCGATCATCGCTGGAAACACGTGTTCATGTGCGCACACGCGAGCGCGAGCGATGAACACTCACCTATGTACAGTGTTGTATTGAGCAGCAAGTGAAACTAACTTACTAGTTATGGGCAAACCCAGTTTGATTCACAAATTGGAAAGGCTGACGCTCAAAATTGGCTCTGCCAGCATATCTCCTGTTGAATCAGCTCGAAATCTAGGTGTCATGTTCCAAAGCGACCTCTCCTTAGACGACCATATTAGCTCCACAGTCAAATCTGCCTATTTTCAGCTTCATAACATTTCTAAAATTCGGGCTTGTTTAGATAAGGATACCGCATCCAAGTTGGTCCATGCATTCGTGACATCCCGTCTCGACTTCTGCAACTCACTGCTTACTGGCCTACCAGCATGTGCGATCAGGCGATTGCAGCAGCTGCAAAACTCCGCAGCTAGGCTTGTTTGTCGTGAGCGTCGCAGTTGCCACATCACACCACTTCTCGCCGACCTGCACTGGCTACCAGTCAAGCAACGGATTGACTTCAAGGTTTTGTCGCTCACTTTTAGGTCCCTTCATTCTATGGCTCCAGCCTATCTCTCAGATATACTCCCATCAGGCCAAGCATCGTACCACCCGCTTTTCGGAATCCAACAGTCTGGAAATACCTCGTACAAACCGTAAATCCTTTGGAGACCGTGCATTTAGTTCATATGCTCCCAAAGCCTGCAACTCCCTACCGACTTGTGTCAGAACATTCCCTGACTTGACCACATTTAAAAAGAACTTAAAAACCTATTTAGGACAGCATTTAGTGGGTCCCTGCGATTCGTCCTTGATATGCTTATTCGTGCTGACACTGTGCATGCTACCACTAACCACATTTGCATGCTGACCCTGTGCATGTCACCCCTAACCATATTATTCATTTTGTTTGTTTATCAAGCATGATATTACTCACCATTCAATTGCATTTCCCTTTGCAGCAAATATAAAGCGCCTAGAGAGAGATCGAGTTCTCTGAGGGCACTTTATCAAATGCATTATTATTATTATTATTAAGTGCATGCACATATTGATGTTTGAGCGAAGCCATGCAGGGATCAAAGTCGTCAAACCCGTGTCACGTCTCCCTTTTGACTGCTGTAGAGCGAGGTAGCTTCGAGTCGAGACAGCCCAGAATTTGTCTCGACTGCAAACTAGCATTGAACCAGCCATGTCTACATTGGGTACAGTTCGGAGTCGAGACTAGCGTCGTTTCGGGCTGTGGCTGGCAGATTTGCTCTCACTTGGCACCAAGAGAAATCTCGGAAGTGTGAAGGTCGTACAGTTTCCGGTTTGGCAGCAAATAGAAATTGAGTAGAGGCTATCTATGGATACGTATCTGCTGCTGCCTAAATACGCTTTTATCATCGACAATTTAGTCACAATCCATCTATAGGCAACTTTCTTTATCAATAAATCCATGTATTCCGAAAGCTTGCAGTCCAACTGGTCTCCTCGGGCAACGAGTCTATGAAGGTGGCATCCATGTTGCTTTTTGGGTCTGCTTTTGATTGGTCGGCTGCCTCGGAAGTCTACGATCTCTAATGCCAGTAATTAGACCGCCATGCAGATTTTCGAATACAGCCCGAAAGACTCGATCCTTCCCGTCAGCCACCAGCCCCCCTCGCCAGTGAAACTTGCGTGACGTTGACTTAAGTTCTCGGTTCTTTCGACTCCTAACGTTCGACAGCGTAGACCAACGCTTTACTCTTGGTGCTGGCTCGGTCGTTCGCGAAATGTTCTATGGTTATGGTGGTCTTCCGATAGGAAGCAAGTGCGTACAACGCAATATCCTCATACTGAGGGGGCAGCCTAGGTTGTCTGCTGCCTCTCCTTTTCATGGCAGAGAACACCGTTCCCGGTGTCTCACAACGCACTTGTTCTCTCACTGCTTTTTTGTTCGGCCTTTTTTGTTTTGTTCGCCTCCGAATTCAGGACCCAAGGCTAGCAAGATGTGTCCTTTCTTTGTGATAATTCATGAGGGTCTGCATTGATGCTATGGGGAGAGTCCAGCTGTTCGTTCGGTACTATTTACCGTTTGTTTATTATTACCATTCTTTCCCATCCGATCTTCTTGCCGTCCTAGTTGCCGTTCAGAAGTCAAGCAAGACTTGCTTGCTGCAGTAACAGCAGCAGCAATGGCAGCATGCTTGTGGTGCTCGGCTATGCAGTACAGCACGTGCATGCTCCCGCCTGCTCCTGCCTGCCCAGTAGGGCCTGGTAGGGTAGAGACCGGTCTAGGCTTCTGCAGTCACATCCTCAGCCGTGGCTGCCGAGGTAGTAGCCAACAGTAGTCACTGGGACACGGGCTGGTCAGCGAGACAAAGGGGCGACCCGCGCTAGCCGTGGGTCTATTACGAATCTGTGCTTTACTCTCGGCACACCTTGCTCGACGCCTTGCTTCATGTCTGTCGTGCTCCGAGCATCTGCGCAGCCATTTTGGCACCGGCACGATTTCCCGTGCCAATGGGTTTAAGGAAGGCCACTCGGCCAGGTATGTAGCAGCGTATTGTTGAGTGTTTCTGCTTCACCCAGGTCCTTTCTTCCTCACCTCTTCTAGTCTGTCTATAATAATAATAATAGTAATGATAATTATAATGCACTTGGTAAAGCGCCCTCAGAGAATCTCTTTCTAGGCGCTTTACATTTACTGCAAAGGGAAATGCAATTGAATGGTGAATATGCTTGATAAACAACATTAATAACATGGTTAGTCTATTTATTTTTATGCTTGTCACGGTTGCCAGCTGTCACTCTGTAAAAAGCAAAACGTGCTCGCAACTGCGCTTCGATCGCATCGCTAGACACGAGGAAGTGCAAGTGTCGGCCGTCGTACTTTACGTCGTACTTGAGCCATTGACTACTCTGGATGCTAGCGCCCTAGCTACTCACCTGGCTTGACCGAGCGATTTAGTTTTTTGTCGCTGCCTACATTTATTGGGCATTGGTTGGCTGTGGCTGGCTGTTGCTTGCATGCTTGCTGTGCCTGTAAGTAATGGCTGCTGTCACTAGCCTTTCTCATCACTGTTGCATTTCATGCCGGTCGGGAGTGACTCTCCTTCAATATGTCTGTCAGCAGCTCCTTGTGTGGGACGAGTGGGAAAAGCCGAGGCTGCCGGAGGTGGCGCTCAAAAACCGGATGTACGACCGCTGGCAGATGTAGACTCGTTCACCGAACTGATCGACCTCTCCGATGCCGACTTCGGTCTGGGTCGTGTGCTAAAGCCCAGCCCTGTTGTGACGCAGAAGCCCCATGTCCACCTGACAGCAGCCCCACTACTGCCGACTGGCAGCAGTAGTGGGGGTGGCAGCTTTGTTGCGTCGGCAGCAAAAACCAGTGCCGAATCCACAAAGGCTGCTTGGGAGGTCAGCCTGGACATTTTCAGCACCACCGGCTCTTTGGCTCTAGGCAGCAGCTCTAGCAGCGACAGCAACGGTGGCAGCAGCAGCGTACCATACCATAACAATGGTTGGAATGGAAGCTGGGAGCCGGGAGTCCGAGCGGCCACGGCCGTGTTGCCGCGCTGGCCATCGGCTGCCGCATCTGCCGCCAGTGGCCACCCGATGGATGGGCGCTGGAACGGCTCGGTGCAGCGCGTTCCTCCCAGCGAGTTCAATCCCTTGGACTCGGAGCCACATTTCCTCTGCTCGCCGCCGCCGTACGCTTCGTTGCCGGCAGCCGGCAGCTTTGCACCCGGCCGGCTGGCTGAGCTGCTCGGTGACGGTATGAGCCGCGTCTCAAGGCCGCCGGCTGCTGTAACGAACGATGACATCGGCGAGGTCTACCTGTGGCAGCCGGTGGCGGCAGAAGCCGGTGGCGGAGGAGGAGGAGGCGCGGGCGGCGCAAGTGTTGGCGTGCCTTTCGTCACGTGGGAAGAGACGGCCAAGGGCTCCCGCGCTGAACGCGATGGCCAGACAGGCCGATTCGATCACTGCCTGCCTGGCGATGACGATGCGGATGCGATGCCGGTTTTCAACGAAGCCAACAGCCTGCTCATCGCCAACGGCGTCGTCCACGCTGCCCGCTCTCAGCCGCTGGCGCCTTCTTCTCCCGACCTGCCTGCGTTCGCAGCTGGCATCTGTCGGCCGACTTCAGGCTCTGCTGCTGCTGCTGCTGCTGCTGCTGCTGCTGCTGAGGCAGCACCTGGTGGCGCTCCTCAGCAGGACGGCAGCGCAGCCTTGTCGGCAGCTCGGTCGTCCGCGCTGCTATCCTCCTCGTTGGCCACCGACAGCTGTCGACCGGACGTCGATGCCTGCTTCGGCGGTGGGGGCGTGCTGCTGCGCTTCGAAGACATCATCGTTGGCGAGCACGATGACGACGACGCTTCGATGGACGCCTACCTCGCCGGCGTGCCGCTCGCAGCCGCCGAAGCGATCCAGCAGCAGCAGCAGCATCAGCAGCAGCCACCGGGGCTCGGTCGCAACGCCCTGCTGGAGGCCAACTATGTGTCGAACGGCCGAATGCGCAGCATCGGAGACTTGGACTCCGATGAGGAGGAGCACGTCGCGCTGCCGACGCTGCAGGAGAACGCTCTGCTGCAGGCGAACCTGGTGGCTGGCGTGACCGTGGCTGCGACCGCCGCTCGAGATGACAGCCAGCTCGGCCGGCTGTCGGCCGTAGGCGGCGGCGGCTGCGGCAAGGAAGCAGACGGTCTGGCGAGCCCGGGGCTGGGTGACAGCTTGGGCGTCAGCCGCACGGTGCCGCTCGAGAATGGCTACGGTTGGCCGCCCGTGACAGCAGACCAGCGCCATCTCTCTGGCGGCTCGAGGGCCTCGACCGGCGTTGCCATGGCAGCGCCAGCCGGCGGCGCCGCGCAGCCGGACTCGCTGCAGCTTGCAGTGGCGCTTGCCGCTCAGCCGGCTGCCGTCGGACCCGTGAAAAGAGCCGGAGCGCCGGGCAGCGAGATGACGGGACCGGTGGAGGCTGCAAGCCACGCCACCATTGCCGTTGCCGGCAACGGCTCGACGAAGGAGACCCGACGACCAAACAGCCTGCTGGGACTGTCCAAGGTCGCTCTGGAAAGCGCCGCTGCAGCCGGCAGCGCTGCCCCGTGCAACGACTTGGCGGCTGACAGCAGACTGACGCCATCGGCAGCCGGTCGAAGCCGCGAGGGCGAAGGGCTCGCGCTAGCGGGATCAGCTGCAAGCTCGACCGGCGCCGGCGGCGGCCACGTGCCCTCTGCAGTCGTCGACCTAGCAGCCGCGAGCAGCTCGGAGCCGGCCAGCAGCGCTGGTGGAGACAGCAGCCTCGATGCGGCATCGCCCAGTGGCACCCGCGAACAAGGCGAGGGGCAGGAAGCGCTGCCCGGCGAGCCGACGGCTTTTGCAAATGGCGCTGGTAAGTGGCCACTCTTGCTGGCCTGCTCTTTCAGCTGACCGGCAGCAGCACGGCCGCTCTTGCGATCACTGCAGCGACCTGCTGCTGCCGCCGCCACTGATACACTGCCACTCGAGATCAAGAGGGGCTGCTTGCTTAACCCGATTGCTTCTATATCAGTTGCTGCCCGCTGGCGATGCTGGTCTGCTGAATGTTGCTGCACTGCTCTCCTCCTATTAGTCAGGCTTCCTAATTGAGGTCGGGTTTTAAAATGCTTCTGTGGATCAAGGATCAAGCCGAGCAGGATGAAGGGCGGGCGCACTTTGACCTCGGTCGAAGTGTGAGCCAGGGCTCAAGTGGGCCCACAATGCCTCTGCTGGTGTGCAGACCATGTGGTTCATTCATTTGCTTCATTTTTTTCGCCTAGCACCTGTGATGGGGTCTGCGTGCTCACACACCCGTGTGTGCGTGTGCGTTCGTGTGCACGCGTGTGCTTGCACATTTGTGTGTCCATGTGTTTCTGCTTATCTCTCCAGCTGGGAGAGGCCTGGCATGAAAGCGTGCCGGCATGCTCATGCACGCCTAGGCAGGCTTAGTTTGGGTCGAGACCGTTTGTTTCGTGCTCAATTTGGTCGGTATAACCTGCTGGTGGCCCTCGGTTAGTAGCTCGTCGGTGCAGCTAGCTCTGCTGACTCGGCCTGCCCTGCCTTCTTCCGGTCGGCCTCTCGGTATTCCAGCCACGAGTTAATACTGAGACAAGTCACCACTGCTCGTGTCCGTCGGTCAGCTGTGCGTTAGCCAGTTTGCGTATATAAATTTAGCCGTACAGGTTTTGCCAAAAAGGTCAGCTAATGATGTGGGCTGAACAGCCACGCAAGTATTCGTCAAAAAATACGTTACTCAAGTTTTCTGGTCAATAAATAATAAATAAAGGCTAGCTGATTTAACAGCCTCTTTTGTATAGCAACAGAAGAGCCTTGACAGCTATCACCACCGCTTGCAGTGGCAATAAAGGATTGCCCACACCCACAGGATTCGAACCCACGACCTCGGGACCAAGGTCGTGAAAAGCAACCGCCTTACCTAGTGTACCATCACGGCTCACCCAGCAAGTAGGAATTCGAAGCTCAAATGCTTTGATTGGGGGGTTGTTACATTTGGCATCAAGATAACACAATCCTATACACACTGCCAGGCCAGTAAAGCACTTTTTGACGAAACCTTGTTTGGTGCTGATGCAGTGGCCCAGCCACTTGCCTGATTTGAACCTCATAGAACGACTATGGGGGTGATGTCGATAGGCACCTGAGCCAGGTTGTTCGGCCCACATCAGCAGTCGACCGTTTCAGCAAAATCCAGGCTCCGTGGACTGTGCTATAGCAGAAGAGACACTTCAAAAGCTTATTACCTCATACCTGAACAGACAAGGAAGGTCATAAAGACTCGTAGTGGGATGACGTCACACTAAACGTATACATACTAGTAGCAAATGTGTTTTCTTTTGGGCTGTCAATAAATATTTTCGCATGCTTCATAACTTTAATATGCCTGGCAACGAAGAAAGCTCTCTTATTAGACAGACAAGTTGACACCCACAGCAGAGACAAGAGTACTGTGAGGACTTTTTGAAATATTTATGATACATATATGCATATATATGCATATATATATATATATATGCATATATATATATATGCATATAAATATAAATATATATATATATATATATAATTCGTTTGTATTGTGGCCTTAGAGAGCTTAATCTGTATCCATGTACTTTACGAATGCCGCAGGGCTTGAGTCCCATGACCTTGGTCATTAAAGGTGAGCACTTTACCCCTGAAGTCACAGCTCATCCCTCATCCGTGACCTTTTGAACCCACCTGATAATGTCTCTGCTTTTTGTGTTTTTAAATTGTTTTGAAATGTGGCCTATACTGCTGAAAGCTATTCGGAGTCCTGCTGGCTGTTGATGTGCACTTCCCTGTCCTCTCTGGCATTCGGGGATTGGGCTGTGATTGTTTACTTTGGGAGCCGGTATGCTCTCGGTTGGCTGCCTGAAACTGCGAACCTCAGGTGCTAGCTAAACTCTAACTGGGCTGGCTGGAGAGTAGTAAGTAGCATGGCAGTAGCAGCACAGGACAGCTGGAAACGGCATGCCACTGTTGACAGCTGAAGAGAAGATGATGATACTGTGGATGTCACATCTATCTATGGTATGCTTCTTAACAAGTCGATGTTACCACAAACCATTTGGGCATGCTTATTTTACTGCATCTGTAAAGTGCCAAGAAAGAGATAAGTTCTCTGCGGGTGCTATACAAATGTAATAAATATAATAATAGTAATTATTATTTTGCCTTCGAATAGTGAAAATGTGTCCCACAGTCAAGGGCCCGAATAACAAAAGCTTTGTTCACCAACAGTCTTTTAAGCTAAAAGAAGGGACAGCATATATTGCATGTATTGTCCCGACTGCTTAAGAGCACGAGGAGTCTGCAACTGGTGTGATGGTTCAACCAAATAGGAAAGAGCGTATGCCGTGTTGGGGCCTATCGTTTAAAGTTGGAATTCTGCTTTTATTTGTTGATCAACCTGGAGTCAACACAGCTCCTTTAGGGAATTAAGCACATGACAGAATTTCGTGGAATCAGAGACCAATCCTAGCTGCCATATTTATCAGAAATAATAATAATAATAATGTACTTGATAAAGTGCCCTCAGGGAACTCAATCTCTTTCTAGGTGCTTTACATTTGCTGCAAAGGGAAACACGATTGAATGGTGAGAGTAATATCATGCTTAATAAACAACATGAATAACATGGTTAGTGGTGACATGCACAGGGTCAGCATGCAAGTGTGGTTAAACTTTTGTCTTAACCTTGGTAACTTTTTCGGCAGACGGCCAATACAGATATACAGTGGTCTAGCCTTCATAGAGCCAGAGAGCTAGTAAGATCTTTGTTCGGTCGCTGTGCTATTTTCTAATCCTGGACAGATATTGAGATTCAGAGCTGTGACTAGCTGTCGAAGCGATCTTCTGAATAAAACTCTCAGGTGTCAGGTAGCCGGTTTTTTGAGGGCATGTAAATTACCTGCACTCGACGGCGGTTGCACCGTGGTCCCTTCAATTAGGAGAGTGAAAGTCACTTATTCTAGGAAGAGCGATTAAAGTCAATTGTCCTTTAGTATACATTAAATAGGTCAGCAGTCGAGACCGAATGTTTCAAAAAGGGGTGCGTTGACTTTTTATCAATCGAAGCAGCCGACTTTGGGTGGACAGTGTGGGTGCTTTGCTCTTGATCGATCTGCACTTTCGATCGAAAGCCCGTGCAGCAGTGCTGCGGTGGCATTTGATGTGCTTGATGGCTATTACCACCTCTTGCAGTGGGCAATAAAGGATTGACTGCTGCAGGACTCGAACCTACGACCTGGGTCGTGAAATGTGTAATTCTTGGAGGTAGTGATATGTAACCCTTGGGGTGGGGGTAGAGCGATCCAACTTGCCGCTCTGTCCTTAAATATTCCACTGACAAATTGGTACTCGTGAGTAGGGCATGAAACTGGCGTGCTTGTGTGTGCACTCACCAAGCTCTAGTAATATTTGACGACGTGCACCACGTTGTTGGTTTTAGTTGTCGAAGGTGCTACCGTTTGGTGCTTTCCACCAGTGCTCGCCCGACTGTTGAGTATCTATTTGTGGCTGTATCGTCCTACGTGTGCGTTCTTTGCATTTAGATTATGGTGAGCCGGCCGGAGGCAATTTGTTGGCCCTGCGCCGGGCGGCCGACGTTGATACCAGCCTGGCGGGTCTTGGTGGACGTGCAGAAGATATGGCTGGCGTTTGGGATGACCTTGGTGCAACGAAACCCATTTGGTTGCCTGACTCTGAGGCACCAGACTGCATGGCCTGCAATACCAAGTTTACGTTCACCAAGCGGCGGCACCATTGCCGTGCCTGCGGCCTTGTACGTAAGACTTCGCTTTAAACTCTGTGACCTTGTGGCGGGATTCTCTGCTGGAGGTGGGGCGGCCTAGTAGCTCCATACCCCGTGAGTTCTTAAAGTGGATGAAATATCAGTGCTGCTTATTTTTTATAATAACATTTTTGTAGCACCCTGAGAAAACACAAGTCTTAATTTAGGTTCTTTACAATTAGGTGCAAGAGAAATAATAAGCAATAGTTAATTAAAAGCATGATATCCTGCTTAGGTAAGCATGCAAAAGCTCACAATTATCATGGTGAGACAAGCATGAAAAAGCACACGGAAGACAAGCGGCTGCTTGATATTAGGACTCCGTAACTAACACTTACTCAGTCGTGCACAGACAAACATAGTACACAGGAAAAATGACAGGTCCACTGGGGCTATATACAAAGCATTTCTTTGTTGCTCTTAGTCACAGCGTTTGAAGTTTTTTAATGTGCAAGTGCACGAAAGGGCGATTCATCCTGACAGCAAAGGCTGTGTGTTGGTGTTCTGCTGGGTTTATGTAGTCGCCTCTTGTGTTGGCAATCGTCGTGGTCGTGGGCTCGAGCCCTGCCACACGTGTGAAGTGCCTGGATAGAGATTAATCTCTCTCTCTCTCTCTCTCTCTCTCTCTCTCTCTCTCTCTCTCTCTCTCTCTCTCTCTCTCTCTCTCTCTCTCTCTCTCTCTCTCTCTCTCTCTCTCTCTCTCTCTCTCTCTCTCTCTCTCTCTCTCTCAGCACTTCATGTAGGCTGGAGAGAAAGCCTCTCTGAGCCGATCGGCGACGGTAGGATGCAGCACTCACGTGCAGGTCAAGGACTATTCACACAGGTGAAGCAAATGCTGTGAGGAGCAGGTGGGGTTTAGCTTGGCTTTTTGGTGTCGTCACGTCGGAGGACGTGAGGTCAGGCAGTGGCGAGCTTTGGGCTTCTGGTGGTCGGGAGGTACGGTCAACAAAGGATCTGATGCTGGTTAGAGGCACAGCCAAACGATCTGAATACAAGCTTGTGGTGGTATTCATCGGAAGCCTGCTAAGTTAAGTTTTTCAGTTATTTAAGGCTGAAGCAAGGGCACAAAGGGACGTAAAAGTGAGTTCTACACGAGAAATGATCGAGGTACAGAAGCTGCTCTCGGGTTAGCCTCTACCTCGCACTCTGAACATGTCCCCCGCTGGCGCAGGTGACTGCCGGCCGTCGACTGCCGCTGGGATTGGTAGCCGGTGGAAAACGTTGCGGCAGCCAATAGTGCGTGGCTTTGCATTGCTGGGTAGTTCCCGTCAAAAGCATTGTGGTGTAGCACTGTAATCGGCGATTTGAGCTGTGTAGCTTGTCAAAATGTCTAAAAAATGCATGATATTGGAGCAGCAGGAGGCATTCGTGTAAAGGTGTCCATTGCAGCCTCATGGTCCGACGGAGTGCTCTTTCTTTTTCGAGGGAAGAGAGAAAAAAGAAAACCGCCCTAATGCGTGCCCACCATGGCGGGCTGGTGTTTGCATCGTCTTGGGCACCACTGGTATATGCTCGGAGTGTGCACGCACATGTGTGCGCCTGACCGATTTGTGCTCAGCGACTCGATGAGATGACACATCCAACGCATCCAGCACTTGCTCAGCAGCCGCACTCAGCAGCCACACTAGTCGCAAGTGCTCTTGCAAAGCACGAATCTGGCCCGTGACTGTCCGACTGTGCCTGTGTCCGACTGTGCCTGTGAGCATGAGCAGGTTTGTGCGTGAGCTTGCTTGCACCCTAGCTGAGCCGTGCCACAATCTAGTGCTGTCAGGCAGTGTCCACCGCCACGGTTTGGCTCAGTGGTTAAGGTGCTCCCCTGCCCGCCCCCGACCAAGGTCTGGCCGAGGTCATGTGTTCAAGCCTCGTGGCATGTGTGAAGTGCCTACATAGAGTTCAAGTTCTCTTAGGGCGCTATACAAATGAATTTTATTTATTTATTTTGACTGTCCTGGTTTTGCCCAGGGTTAACATGCTTGCCTTCAACGACCGAAGTCAATGTGAATGCCTTTGATGACTGAGGTCGTGGGCTCGAGCCCTTCGACATGCGTGAAGCGCCTGGATAGAGAATTTTTCTCAGGGCCTATGGGGCCCACCGGCTTGTCGAAGCCCACTTGACTAACGCTGGCACGTCGCAAACCGCTGCGGCTTTGCTGCTGGATGTGTCGCTGCCGGATGCCTCCATGTCGCTTTCAGATGCCTCTAGCTGGGCCGTCTAGGGTTGCTTCTGCATGCCCCTTCAGTCCGACTAGCTCTTACCATACCCGTGAGAGGCAAATGAATTATATACTGTCTAGGTGAACGTTTCTGGTTTTGATGGTGACACGTGCGATTGCTTCCGTGACAGGTGTTTTGCGCTTCCTGTTGCAACATGAAGTCACGGCTGCTCTATTTGGACTTCAAGGAAGCCCGTGTGTGCTCCAAGTGTCACGACCAGTTAGCTATCGGTGAGTCAAGCCAATTTGTTCGTTCCAGATGTGTTGTCCCAGGAGATGTTGTCTCCTCTTGGCTAGTTTGTGCTCATAAGTAGTGCACTTCCTGTCGTCCTGGTACTTTAATTTTGCTTCTCCTTTTTTTAGCTACTGAAGTATCAGCTCGACCTGCCCCCCCACCCGTTGGGTGATAGCTCTTTATCAGCAGCTTGCTTGCTTGGATAAGGCTTGTTGAGTCACAAACTGAGTAGGGTAGTAAATGCCGTGCTGGCTGACCTGTCCGACCGGTAGTCAAAACGTGGTTTTGTGTTTTCTAGAAGGTTAGAGGCTCCATAACTCCACGTAAGGCTGTTTTAATCCATCATATAAACACTCTATTGCCAACAGGGATCAGTACATTTCATATAATGTATGCTGCACGTCGTAGCAAACGCTGCTTCCCTTGTTTAGCGCAGCCATTCCCCTCTCTCAGTGCTCACGTGAAGGGAAGCCCAAACCGCTTTCGTGCAGAGCAATGCTGCTAGAGCAATTTTGCTTGAGCAATCGGTGCTGTTCGGCTTTGTTTCAAGGCGAGCTGCGACAGCGTGAACTGCTGGGTCAGCAAGTGAACGGGGGCACGGACTCGCTTGCCTCGGCGGGTCTCGAATCAGCTGCCGCCGCAGCAGAGGCAGCGTCACAGGCAGGGCAGCCATTTGCTGCTGCAGACGACACAGCAACTGCAGATGCCGCTGGAGCTGCAACACTGGCAGCAATCCCTCCGGCTGGAGTCCTGCGCCGAACCGGTGAGTGCTGCTTGGCCTGGCTGGGTGGCCTGGCTGGGTGGCCAGGCTGGGTGGCCAGGCTGGGTGGCTTGGCTGGGTGGGTGGCCGCAGCTAGCGAGTATTTGAGTAACCTTGCTGGCTCCTGTGTCTGAACTTCCTAGAACTCGATTAGTGTGGTGTTGTTGGAGTAGGGGTCCCTGCACATCTTTATGTTGTCAGTTGCTTCACAGGTTCCAGAAGCGGGCAGTCAAAGACAGTGATGTTCTCGGACGGCATTAGGCCCGGCGGTGACTTAACACATCTGGATGGCACGTCGGTGGACCCTGCAGCAGCAGCTGCAGCCGCTGCAGCTGCTGCCACAGCCTCGGTGCCTGGAGGTGCAATGCAGCCAAGTCACGGGCCTCCTGCCCGGTCAAAAAAGAAGCGTAAGTACATTTCCTTGGCTGCTTCCATGTTGGGCTCTGATCTTACCATCTTTCTGGTGAGCCGTAATGGCTCACTAGGTAAGGCGGTTGCTTTTCACGACCTCCGCCCCGAGGTCGTGGGTTCGAATCCTGTGGTGGGCGATCCTTTATCGTCACTGCAAGCGGTGGTGAAAGCCGTCAAGGCTCTTCTGTCGCTATACAAAAGAAGCTGTTTAATCAGCTAGTATTTCTTTCTTCTTTCTTCTTTCTCAGTCTCACCGTCCAGCGACCGTGTGCCGGCAACCGAGTGGTTTCTGACATGACCTCTAGATCCAGAAGTCCCAGGGTCAATTCCGGCAGGCCATACAGGAGAAACCGCAAAAAGGGAAAAGCGCCAAAGCATGCCGTGCTCAGAATTCATTTCCCAGTGCTCGGTCGAAGCCTGAGCGCCCACGAGTCGGTGGCAGTGATGTGAGGCCTGCTCCCTAAAGCAATCCACCTCCCGAACAGCTGTGCAATGGGCCCGATGACAAGGCAGTGGTTGGAGCAGCCTATGCAAATAAGCAACTAAAAACATATCCTTTGCTCGCATGAGGTTTCCTGTCGACTGATGTACAGTAAATGACCGGTCTGGGCTGCAGTACACAAGTGGCACTGCCGGGCAGAAATGGCAGCCTGATTTTGTCCCAGTGTGCTGTCATGAGAACAGAGGGGGGGAGAGGGGTTGACAAAGATCTTCCTCTCCCCTAAGTGTATTAGGTGGTTGTGCTCTACTGATTTGTCGCCTTAGTTCTTGATCACCTCGGCAGGGGTGTGGTCAGTGTCTTTGTTATATTTCACATGGTCATGTCGGCAGGGATGTGGTTACTATCCCTTTTACCGATGTAATCACCAAGCACAACCTAGGCTTCCATTTTTATGCTGATGACATGCAGCTGTACCTTTACGTTGAGGCCCAACAGCCTTCCAGCACGTCAAACTGTCAACACTCCCAGCCTTCCAGCTCGTCAAACTCTCTACACTCCCTTACTGCATGTACTGTTGACATCCACACACATAGATGGCAGCAAGCTTCCTCAAATTGAATGGCGATAAAACCAGCTTAGTAGTTATAGGCAAAAGTAGCGCTACTCAGAATTTGGAAAACCAAACCCTAAACATGGGCTTAGCAAACAGAGAGAATATGCATGCAATCTGGGTGTCCTGTTCCTAAGTGACCTTTCACGAGACAAATACATCAGCTCCATAGTCAAGTCTGCCTACCTTCAGCTATGTAACGTTGCAAAATTTCAGGCCTGCTTAGATAGGGATACCTCATTCAAGTCTATCTATGCGTTTGTGATATCCAATCTCGACTTCTTTAACTCAATACTTTCGGGGCTTCAGGCCTGAGCAATAAGGCACGAATTACGCCACTTCTCACTAACTAGCACTGACTTTACATCAAGTAGCAGATTGACCAAGGTTTTGTCCCCTCACTTTTAGGTCCCTTTATTCTCATTATCCAACGTACCTATCCGAACTACTTCCCAATTGTGCTAGGCATCACTCATCCGACTCATGTCGTTTAGCAGTCCTCGAGCCAACACTTTAAATCCTTTGGAGACCGTGCCTTTTGTTTGTGTGCTCCCAAAGCCTGGAGAAGTCACTCCTGACTGGCGGTACGGCTTCCCCTGACGTAGCAACATTTAAAAAAGTAAGTTTAAAGCCCACATTTTCCTCTCAGCAATTGCTGTGTCTGTGAGGGAGCAATTGCTGGTCCTTGTCTTTTGTGGGCTTATGCGTGCTAGCATTTTGCATGTTATCATTAAGCAATATGTAAAGTGCAGAGAGAGATGTAGTTCTCTTTAAGTGCTATTCAAATGTCCAATTCATATTATTAGTGCAGCGATTGTGGTGCCCCGGTATCCCTGGTTTGCATCCAGCTGGAGGCTTGGAGCGTTTTGCTGTGTGCAGCCTTGGCTGCTGCTGCTCCACCGGGCAGTTGGTGGCACCTGGGATGGCTAGACATGCTCAACCAAGATGTCCAGACGCGAGACTGCTGCTGTAATTTAGCACGCAGGAGCCATCACTTTGACAAGCAGGTGTGCTCCCCGTGTGTCTATCTGTGTGTGTGTGTGTAAGTGTGTATGCCTTGTGTGTGTGTGTGTGTGTGTGTGTGTGTGTGTGTGTGTGTGTGTGTGTGTGTGCCTTGCTCTCTCCTATCTGCAATCGGACCGTAGTAATTTTAGAGTTGCCATCGACTTCGGCTCGTTCTCGTGGCACCGCCTTGTGCCATGGCTTAAGTAGCTCTGCAACTAGCTGGTTGGCTGCGCAACAACCGACACGGCTTGGGGGTAGTATTGCGCGCATCGTAGGCATTGCCGAGTAACCGTGGGCGCGGGTTCTAGCTTGGCACAGATTGAGGATTGAAACGTCTAGGCTGCCAATCGGGTGGAAAAGATAGACCTATGCAAAATGCAAGCAATTGTGTAATTGGCTGCGTGGAGCACTCTGCACCGCTGCATATCGTGTGCCCCCTGTTGCATGTCTCCTCAGTGTTCCCGGTTTGATCCTTGCGACTTGATTTAGAGCCAGATGTTGCCGGTAGGTTCGATGCTGCAGTAGCACTCCCTTCTTCCCTCAGTGGCGGATGAGAGAATGCCGTCTCTTTGTGCCTGTAACACCATCTCACTGCGCTGCTCTTTAGTCTGTTTTCCACGTGACTACTGTCGCAGCTGGGCGGCTCACTAGCGCTGACGTGGTTCCTTGCAGGTAGCAGCATCGGCGATCTAATCAAGCCCCGAACTGCCTTTATCATTCCAAAGACAGGTTTGCCGCCAGTGCTCTATTTCACTGACAAACACTCGCGAGGTGAGCCAAGGAGCGTGCCACCTCTCGAGCCGGGCTGTGCACACTCTCGCGTCGGTGCCTGATGACGCCTCCTCGCCCCATCAGCTGTCGTTTGGATTGGGAGGCACAGCGCGGGAACGGGTTTAGCGGCAGCATGGTCAGCTTTGTGCTCACTCTTTTATAGAGTACATCATTGATGAAAATCCTAATAGCGATCTGCTGTATGAAACCATGAAAGGTGAGCATGCCGTGCCGTGCTGTGCTGTACATAGCGTGCTGTGCTGTACGTGCAGCTGCTCCGTTTCGAGCCACTCGATGGCAGCTCGTTCATATCCAATGCTGAGATGAAAGCGTGATAGAAATTCCTAGAACTCATCGCCAGGTGCTACTCCCTCTCCCCTTGTGGGTGTGACTTCACGGTTACAATCGTAGCCGTTGAGAGGTTTGTGACCTGCTGCTGCTGCTGCACCGTGACATTGTCTGTGGCAGGCAGACCTCCTGGACTCGTGCGATCTGTGCCGTGCCGTGTCAAACTCTTGAAGGACGCTGCCCAGCCTGTCGGTTGGAGTCTTCCGCTGTTTAGCAACACAGCAGGAAGGAATGATTACCTTTCCCAACGCCGACTCCCCCCCCCCTCCGAGAGCCGCTGTACCGATCAGTCCAGAATCGAGCTGGCTATCGTAACTTGCTTCGTCCGTGCTTGGGCAGTGTGTGCTTGTGTTGCTGCAGACACGCCTGCGCCAGGCTATTGCGCTAGGCTTTTTGGCAATGACTCGTGGAGCTTTCTTGTTTCTTTGTTAGCTCTGATCGAATCCGCTCACGAAATTAAGCAAGCTGAGGCAGAGTGATGGCCCGGAGTAGCACCGTGCTACTTTGCTACAGGAGCTCTGCCGTACTAATGAAGTTGAGGCCAATAATAAGTCGCCTTGTGGGATAGTCGAGTTTCGCACCGTGGGCTCGTAGTATATTTATATAAACAATAGTGATTTCAGCTATAACAATACGGTGCCCAAGAGAACCAAATCTCTGTCTAGGCACTTAACATTAAGTGAAAGGGAAGCATGTCAGCTGGTTAATTACAATAGGACAATTTCAGAAGCATGGGCACACTCAAAGGACAGTTCATGTGGACAGAGCAAAGGCCATGAGGAAGAGACAGGTGTTCAGCTTCTTCTTTTCTTATGTCAAATTCGGTGATAACATGATGTCGGTCAGTAGTGAGTTCCAGGCTTTGGGAGCATAAGAACTGAAGGCAAGGTCTCCAAGGGATTCGAAGTTCGTCAGAGGCACAAGTAGTTTGAGTAGCGGCTGATGCGATGGGAGACCTGATTTTTAAGTAATGCAGGCAGGTAGGCCGGATTCGCTTAGACGGCCTACTCGCTCGGCTCTTGCAAGTATGCATCGCTCGATCGGTGCTGTCGGTGACTGGTGGCCACGGTTTCTCCTAACGGTCGTGTGAGCATCAGGTCGCTGTGTCGTGTTGCTCAACTTGTCCGATTTGCTTGGCATTTTACGAATGAAAACGTCAAATCAAGTGGCAAAACTGTCGCAGACTCGGGTGCAGTGCCTTCAAATATTATGTGCGAGAGTGCATCGTCTCGTGGTTTTTGTAATGCTGTATTTTCCCTCTATTGTAGATCAGTCTGGAGAAAGCAGCTTTGCTTTTGCCATTCACAAAGATTTGCATATTTATGTAAAACTTGTTCAACGTAAGTAAACGTCTGTACCTGCAGTCCTTGTAACCGATGCGACTTGGTTAACAATGTATATGTATTGTAGTGTAAGATTATTAATTCATTGCAAGCTATCAACTCTATTCTGGTGAGCACACAGTAGACATAATGGTTTTCTGTTTATTGGCTTGCATTCAAGTGTGCTGGTTTCGTTGTTAGAAAGTGTTCCGTCAGAGAGCCGAGCACGTGATTAACTGACTCAAGCCTTTTGTGCTTGGCTACTTGGCTTGGTACAAGTGCTTCAGTGCGGTTCACTATCCAACCGAGTCTTCTGTCGTTCGAGTGAGGATGTTTGAGCTCGCTGAGGTTTTTGGGGCCCCCCCCAGGGTCTGTTTCAGCGATTCTGGTGTGCATTCCTAGTCGCTGCCGCTGCCGGCTGTCTGCAAACGCTGTCCTCTTTCACTCGGCTTGACTTGAGCGAATGACCCTCGTGGCTGTCCTCCTATGTTAGTTTACCCCTAAGGGGCATCTTGTGAGTGTCCCTTGGACTGTCACCAGGCAGCAGCCCACTTGTGGATCTCTAGCAGGCGCCGGCAAGAGAGGCCCGCCTTTGCTTTGTGGGCATGCGCCGTCGCGTGGCCGTTCGATCCCGATTCACACTATATCCCTGTCGTTGCAGTGAATTGCTGCGCGAAGAAGCTGTGCTGGTGCGTCACATCCAAAGGTCTCTGCACCGTCGGGCAAGAAGAGGTGGTTGTGGTGCTCGAGTGTGCGCCCGATGAAAGGGACTTCCCAGCCGATTTGTTTTACTTTTATCGAATGCTGTACGAGCAAACCTTCAAAGGTAAAGTTGGGGCGCGTGGGAAGCGAGCCACTAGCGTAAGCTTATGCGCTGCTGCAGGTTGCCCCTCCCCCCCCCCCGGCTGTAGCCAGGGGCAAGTGGCGCAGCGGACATGGCGGCGTGGACCTCTACAGCTGTGGCATACTCCTCAGTTAAACCGCTTTCTCTCCCTTCTCGCAGACGCGTCAGCTCGCCGCAGAATCCCAGCTTGGCGCCATTGCAGCTGCAGTGCCTCTGGACTTGCTAGGCGGCAAACTCGAAGCCACGTGTCTCTTATGCCCGTCCGGAGTACTGTCGCGTGCAATTATCGCTTGCTGGACTTGGCTGAAAGCGGCCGGCAAGCGCTAATTGCAGGTTCGAGGTTCTTTGTCCCTGTCTTCAGCCTCTGCGGTGCCTTGGAGGCCGATTGGTGGGCTGTGGTCATGGGCTCTACTCAGGCGCCCTTCTGGCAAGGAACGCGATTACTGAAGCACCTCGTCTTGCCCTTCTTTCTTTGGGGCCACTTTCGTGGCTGTGATCGGCGGCTTCCCAGAAAGGGCACAGAGAAAGGAATCTCAGACTTCTGGCTGCTGCTGCAGTCATAAGAAATTCACTGCCTTACCTGAGAGGTGTAGCATTTGCATGCTTCGAATGATTTGCAATACAAGGGGAAAGTGAATCTGGCAAATGGATTATTCTTCTTGAGGCTGGCACCATCTACAGACAACCACATCTTCCAGCTATCTCCACGAAATGTAAAGCGCCTAGAAAGAGATTAAGTTCTCTGAGGGCGCTTTATCAAGTACATTATTATTATTATTATTACTGTTATAACAATGTAGGGCCGTCCCTCACACGTCTTCGTACTTCATTGAACATTCATTCCCTACCTGCAGCTTTCGCTTGCCTCGTGTATTAGCACTCTCGTATTTAATGCTCTTCTTGTTAACCTTGAAAGAGAAGTGGTAAGACCTTACGTGAATGAATCAACCTAATAGTGCATAATTTTTAATGTAGGTCCTGTGGGTGCATGCCGAAATATAAGTCGCTCACAGTTGATTTGCTAGCCGACCCTAATCAATGGGAAAAGAGCTCTTGCGAGTTTTAACATGAAGGGCACCATGTATTTTGTAGTTGAAAATTTAAATTTCATTTTTGCAATTGAGAAAGTGCCAACTTTGATAGCAACCGATTTAAAAAAGAAAGCAAAACTCATGGAATAGATGTATAACTAAAAACAGACTCAAATAGAAAGACAAAATTAGTTTTAATTTCGCTTGGGAATGAAAATTTAAACTATTTTGAATTTTTCTCTTTTTTCTTCCTATACAGATGTTAAAAAAGAACTGCCTGAGATTGCAGTGGGGCAGGTTTACTAGTCAGGTCAGTGGATAGTGGCAGAAGAGCTCAAGACGGCTATCACCGACTCGCTTGCAGTTGGCAATTCAGAATCGCCTACTGCAGGATTCGAACCCACAACCCCTTTCGTGAAGAGCGAGCACCTTATCTCGAGGCCCAGTAAGTCTACATTCCTAAGCAAAGTTTTGAGTTGTCAGTGATTTTCCACGGGTATAGGCCAATGTGGAGAGTGTATGCACTGCTGTTTTGAGAGGACGAATTCATTCTGCTGGGTTTTTTTTATAACTGCTTTTCCTCCACATCGATCCTTGGTGGCGGTTCCCTTGCTTTACTTTGCGGTATCCTGCTCCCTTAGGCATTATTAGTGTGACAGAAAGTCCAGTTAGAGAGCCACACTGTCGTCTGCAAATGAAGAATGCAGCTATATATACACATGTGGTCATTCCTTCCGGGTGCAGCAGCAGCAGTTTCCAGGCGTCCTCGTGGGCCTCGCGATTTCATGCATGCCACGGCTCGAGGGGTTCGAGCTCCGTTGCGCATGCTGCCGATAGCAGCTCCGCAGGCTGCTCTTCGCGTCATCGGTCGCAGCAGTAGCTCTCTGAAATCGCGTTGTCCGGGCTCGAAGGGGCTGTTATTGATGGATATTAGTAAGAATCTTTTCATTTGCATAATAGCACTCTGCATGTACTGAGATTGGCAAAACCTGATTTATGTGTCCCGCTGGGCTCTCTCTCTCTCTCTCTCCCCTCTCTCGCTGAGGTGTGGGCTGGCTGCCTTGCACACGGGTACCACAGCTGCACGTGAATGCGCATCGTTTCGGCGACCCGCTCTCGGGAACTCGGTGAGCGTCGGCTGCAGCGCCGCTCGAGTTAGGAGTCGATCGCCAATGGGGCGCTGAGTGGAGCACTGCCGTTTTGCAGGCGTCGGCGCCATGGAGCTGAGCTTCGCGACGTGCACCAAGGAGACGCTGCGCAGGCCCGGCGATGGCTTCCTCGGCAGCAAGGAGCATGGCGGCTTCCTGTTCGTGCGGCCCACGTTCCAGTGTCTGCAGGGCCTGCCGCTGCCACCAGCACCTTACCTCGTCGCCGTCCTCCTCGACAAGTGGGAGCTGCCGTGGGCCAAGGCGCTCCCGCTGCGGCTCGCTCTGCGCCTCGGCGCCGAGTATCGCTGTAAGGGTGCGCTCGCTCGCGGGGAAGCGGCCAAGGGGCGCGCTGCATTTCGCCCAACGCCCCCTCGGCTGCCGGCCTGCACGGCACGCTCACCTGGCGTGCCGTTGCCCACCCGAGGGCGCGTCGGGGCGCTCAGCACGAGAGGCGGCGCATCGTGACGGTTGGCTCTCCTGCCCAACTATGCGCGTCAGTTACAAAATGGCAACTCTGCTGCGCAGCACGTGTTCATCGTGACCGTACGATCGCGTATCGCTGGCCAAAGCTTGGCAGGCTGGTGCTCTCAACCTCAATTGGTGTGCGACCTCACCTAGCTGCGCTGCTAGTGGCTGACGAGCGAAGCGCAACTGTCGTCTCAGCTGAGAAGTTAGCTCGACGTGCATGACTCCCAAAATGGCATGTGAGAGAAATGCATACTGCCTCCACCCACAGCTGCTCGCCACCATCTGTTTGCAATCACATGGTAAACTGCTATGCACGGTCCTCTGATAGGCAATTATTTGGCTGTCGTTTCGATGTTTTATTTAGCATTGATTCCAGCTGGGCTGGGCCACAGTTGCAGCAGCCCGGTATCTCTCACGCTGCAGATTACCCGTGCCCACTTGTCAGCATTCGCGGCCGCAAGCCTGTATACGGTGAGATAGGACACACGATCATGAATCTGCTAGCTGACTTCAGAAATTATCAGTACACACTGGGACGTGTTGATGGAGTCACGGTGCATCTTCAGGACAAAGTTACTGTGATCAGTTTCCCCAAGAATAAGTACAATGAGGTAAGTGTGCTGGTGCTCGTGTGGATAGCTGCATGTAATGCAGACACGTAATGTCTCTGAGCCCTTCTTCCTGGAGAGAGAGAGAGAGAGAAGAGAAGAGAAGAGAGAGAGAAGAGAGAGGAGAGAGACATACAGAGACTGAGTGTCTGTTTACTCAAGCAGCAGTGAGACAATGGTGAGCTGGTATTCGGCCTCGGCCGTGCCCCGATTGTGTCGTGATCAGCTGAGCAAGCCCCCTTTGCCATTCTATTGTAATGACAGCTGCTAACATTGATTAATTATTACAGATTTACAAGATACTGAGCAGCAGTAATGACTATGTACTTGCCTTGGGTGCAAGCTTCAGTTCTGATGCTGACTCGCACCTCGTCTGCGTGCAGACAGATGAGGGCGTGTACCAAACACAAGCTATAAACATACAGGACAAGCCACGCAAAGGTTGGCTGCATCTGCTGCCTGTCCTCTCTCCTTCACTGCCTCCTCCTAGCGTGTCACGCTGATGCTGCCCGCCGCTGTGTTACGCCTTAATAAAGAATATTGCCCAGGCCGTGCCTCGATTATGCACTTATACTAGAGCCAGTCTGAACGACAGAAAGTATTCTCTCTTTCTTGTTCCGAATGCTACTCGGGAACCTTGAATGGACCTAGGTAAACGTAGTGCATTAGTGTCAGCCGGCATCATAGTTTGGCCTTCGTACAAGTTAGGCAACTGCCGTGTCTATCTGCACATTTTTGCCTGTGCTGGTGCCGTCGAGATGGCCGAATATGGTTTATTCATCTCATGCGTGTAAGCATGTGTACTATCTGCTGTCGTTGATCAGTGAAGTGATCGCCTGGCCGTTCTATTGTCAGTGACCGGTGCCAGCTTCGTCGTGTTCAGTGGAGCGCTGAAGACAAGCGCACCTGGTGTAATTGCAAAGTCGAGCATCGTCGAGGATGGCCTCATGGTGCAGATATTGCCCGAAGCCATGCTGGACCTCAAGAACAAAATAAAGAACATGCAGGTAGCGAGTGCACACTGCTACCACTGCCGAGTCTCAGGATATTACTTAAGGCGTCGTCGTCATGCTTGTGTGCAGAAATGCATGCCCTCCCTCAGTGCGGTGTGCCTATCTTCTGCACAGGATCACTCGATCAAGTGTGGGGTTGCACAGCAGCAAGGGCCTGCAGCGGACGGCACCGAGGAGGCAGTGTACATAAAATGGGTTGACGAATACAAGAAGTACAACGTCGGGTATGCTCGTAGCAAACGTGAACTACGCAGCGGCTTCACATCCTAGATCTCTGCCCTCGGTGTAGCCGCGACATGCCACTCGCACACCCGTCATAACTCGGGTACTTTGGACAGATGGTGTGTTCGTGTGCCTAGTCCCTGCCTGCTCGTGTGTGTGTGTGTGTGTGTGTGTGTGTGTACGTGCGTGCGGTCGCTACATGTGGGAGCATCGCTTTGGGTGTCCGGACGATTTATCCGTGGCCGATTGATCCCGGATGAGTCATCCGTAGGACGTTTCATCCATGGACGAATATTACAGAATAATATTTAAACGTTAATATGAATTGCTGAAGGACTGTATTGGAAAAATGTTGAAACAAATACCTTTGATTAGGGTTTCTTATCAGCATTAACTCCGTCATAGTCAGTAGATAAATCATCCTCTGGAAGAATCGTCCGAGATGAACAGTCCGTGGATGAATCGTCCTAGAACCGTCTGTGTGCGTCTGCAAGTGTGTGTGTGTCTGTGCACGTGCGTGTAGTGGTGGAAGCTATCAGTTGCTAGGGTTCGCTAATAAATTACAATATTGCTTTAACTGGGCCTCCGCACAGCTCGATCCTGCGTATTATGTGGGCTTAACTGTCAATCAATATCTAGCAGTGTTTGGGTTTACAGTCACTCAACTGTTGACGATCGCATACTCTGTTAGATCAGCTTTTGCTGCATCGTCATTTTGTAGCTTTGGTTTTCTGCATCAGTCAAATGATGCGATTCGACAGCCCATTGAGTACCGTTAATATCAGTGATATATTGCTTTCTCTTAATAGAGTCACCAGTCCGATCGATGGATTTCCCTTGGACGGAGTTGACAGCCTGCATGTGTACGGCTACAGTGATCTGGCAGGCAGTGGCCGACGTAGCATTCGATGGACCGAGGTGTTCTTTTTGCAAAATGATGAGCCTGGTAATAGTCCAGCTGACCCTGTTGACCTCAGCCGGCTGGCAGAGACAGTGGCTGGCTCGTGCATGGCAGCCATGTCACCTCACCTGGAAACGCTCAAGGACAGCGGCATGATCAAGATTGGCTTGCGAGTAACGCTCGGCGCTGACCAGGTCAGTGCAGATCGTCATGTCGTACCCTATTCTTGCCCCAGTGTGATGGAATTCGTCAGCCAGACTCAACGGGTAGGAGATGGTGGTCGCTTACTCTGTGCAGCGGAAATCCACCATGGAAGTATGAGGCATGACTTGCATATTATCTCTGCCAGATTGAGTCGAGGGTAGAAAGTGAGATGTAGCTGGAATGTGCATACTGCTGGAATAAGCATACTTACCCAACAGCTCTGAAGACATGCGGTTCACTTTTCTTCACTGTTCTGTCAACCGTCGAGAACGTCACCGATGTGCTGTGCAGGATTCGAATGAGTCGAGATTGATTTGTCTATGCTAATTACCACGTGCTAAATAGTGCTTGAAAATGGATGTTGTCTGCAGACAATATGTTGCTCTCCCTTTCCTCTGCTCAACCCTTCATCCCACTTAGCTTCACTGTTGAAATGTTACAATGCGATGCTAGCGGTTTCTTGATGAGCTTGCTTCTCTGACTAAGCGCAATGTACACCATTGCCTAAATGGGCTGCGGTTTACCTCCGCAGTCAATCCCTAGCTGGGATTACATAATTTTCAAGCATGCAAAAGATAGTCTTACTATCCATCGACTAGAATATGCAGACTATCATAGGTCCTGAACATTTATCCTACCTATGCCAAGAGTAGCTTCTATAAAAACAGTGGAATCAGACACAAAGTAAAAAAATATGCTCATTTTGACCATCAACCTTATTCTTAACTGCTCCCAGGTTAGCACCTTACCTAGCGATCCTTGTGGCGAGCTAGCAGATTATTTTTCTTGCTTTTTTTTCAGAAATATAGACTACAGACTACATCTCCGTGATCAGACTACATCTCCTTGGTGCCATCCCTGCTGGACTCTTCTAACCTTCGTCCCTTGTTGTACCTAATGTCCACCTTTAAGTCTGCCTCTAATTACCTAATCTCGAAGTTCATATCCGAGTCTAGGCAAACTAAAATGATAATAATATAATAAGATATTTGTATAGCACCTTAAGTCTTTTCCTAGTAACTTACAATATTCTCTAAAGCAGAGGTGGGCAAACTCCTGCTGTGCTAGTACTCCAGTCCGGCCCAATGCCACCAGTTATTTATTTTTAGATCCGGCATAATTGAATTGTCTCGGTTTTGTTCCCTTTCATTATTGCTGGTTGCAGCTCAAGCTGTGACCCGTGTTTATTTTTAGAAATGATGTGATGCGTTTGTATGAAACAGAAGGGCCTGACCTGGCAGGGATGATAGAAGGATGATATGTCTAACCCTATAATTGCCGTGCAAAGGCCTGTTTGCTTGGTCGTCTGGCCACACCGCTGCTCACACGCCACTCTTTGTTTCTTCTGGCCTAGTGTGCCTTCTAGACCTCTTGAAATAACCATAGTCCGAAAAATATGCCGACCTCTGCTGTAAAGGAAGTATATCAGTTGGTTAGTAATAAAATGGTCAGTGCTAGTACCCATAAGTAAACAAAGAACTATTCACTGCTGGCAAATGCTGTAGACCCCACAGGAGAACTTAATGATAATGATAATAATAATGTATCTCCGTCTGTAACTCCACAAAGCCATGAAGACTATGTGGGTGTTACGAAGGAGAGTTTTGTATAGCACACTCACAGCCTAAGCGGCTTTCGGTACACATTCGGTAGCCAACAGACTTCGTCTCACGCAACAAAGAGAAAGTGGGAAGCATAGCAGAGTCAGGAGAGCAGTTGAGGTACTGAGTGGCATGGAAATAGCAGTTCAGAACTGCTGAAAAGAGTGAGCCATAGTCGGCAGAAGGAGAGTAGTTATCGTAGCATACGAATTGTGAAAGCGAGTTCCACTGTCTAGGACCTGCAGAGCTAAAGCTTCTGTTGCCAACGGTCTTTAAACGGAGGAATGGAACAGCTAATTTATTGTCCACACAGGACCTGAGGGCGAAAAGAGGCTGAAACTGTTGCAGCTGTTCAGCCAGGTACGAAGGAGCCAAGCCGTGGCGGGCCTTGTGAGTCAGCGTAAGAACTTTGCTCTGTATCCGTTGCTCAACGGGCATCCATCCTAGCTCTTTTAGCAAAGGAGACACGTGGTCAAACCTCTCGGACTTGAAGACTAGCCTTGCAGCCATATTCATAGTCAGCTGCAGAGGCCTAATCGCTCTTTTTGGTAGCCCAGCCAATAGGGAATTGCAATAATCCAGCCGAGACAGAACGAAGGAGCTAGTTAAATTTGTTGCAAGCCACTGTGGAAGACAGCTCCTAATCTTGGATAGGGATCAGATGTGATGGCTAGCTGCAGAAGCAGTCTTCTGAATGAAGCTTTAAAAATTGAGGCAGCTGTCGAAAACGACACCTAAATTTCGAGCACGAGGTGATGGTCGCACAACAGCATCACCTATTAGAAGAGCCTTTTAATCCAGCCACACACTTAAGGTGTCCTATGGGCAGTAGTTCGGTTTTATCGTCATTTAATTTCAGGAAGTTTTCCGACATCCAGGATCGAATATCGGCAAGGCAAGCATTCAATTTTTCAGTTGCTGCAGCATATACCGACGGTTTGAATGACGAATACAGCTGGGTATCGTCAGCATAGAAGTGATATCCTATTCCATGAGCCTTAATCACTTTTCCCAGAGGTTGTGTGTGTAAATGGAGAACAGCAGGGGACCGAGTACAGACCCTTGAGGGACTCCACAGGTGACCCTTCTCGTGTGTGAGACCTGACCCCCACACGACACGGATTGAACACGACCAGACAAGTACGATTTAAACCACGCCAGTGCTTCGTCTGCCAGACCGATCGGTGTTCCCAATCGTCCAGGTCCACTTATGCCACTTATTATCTCCCTTTTGCTGATCTAATCTCCTAGCACAACCTAGGCTTTTACTTCTACGCACATGACACACGCAGCACATGTGGTTTGATCCTGCACGTCGAGCTCTCTTGATTCCATTGCAGCATTTATTGCTACCATTCGCACTTGGATGGCATCAAACTTTCTTAAATTGAATGACGAAAAAATCCAACTTACTAGTTACAGGCAAACTTAGCAAAGCCTGACCATCTAAGTGGTGCATCTAAATGGTCAGCATATTTCCATTGTCCTCAGCACCGAATCTTGATGTCCTGTTCTAAAATTACTGCTCGCTGGATGATTACATCAGCTCCAGTCAAGTCTGCTTTCTTTCAGCTACGTTACTGCAAAAATGCGGGCCTGGTCAGAACGCTTTGAAGTTGGTCCGTGCATGAGTTGCATCCCATCTCGACTCCTGTAACTCATGTCTTCAGGACTTCCAGCCTAAGCATATGTGGTGCAAAATTCTGAAGCTAGGCTTGTCTGTCGTGAGCTGAGCAGTTGCCACATTACAATAGTTCATACCGACATGCACTGGCTCCTCACCAAGCAGCTTATTGGCTTCTAAGGTTCGGTCACTCACTTTTAGGTTCCTTCATTCTCATGCTCCAGCCAACCCATCCGAACTCTTTTCCAATCAAGTATGCATCGTACCACCCGATGTTCTGACAAGTCGTTTAGCTGTGCCTTGAAGTAACCTCAATTCCTTTGGAGACAATGCCTTTAGCTGGTATGCTTCCAAAGCCTGGAACTCACTCCCGACGTCACGACACCCTTCCACATAATGACATTTAAACAGAAGCTAAAAACGCACCTGTTCCGCACAGCTAACGCACTGTCCCTCACGAATTGTCCCTTTATGCACGCATGGGTGCATACATTATGCAGCTTTTTAATTAATCAGTCGTGCATCACTCGATGCATTCCCAGAGATGTATAGGCGTAGTTCATTTTAAGGAATCTTGCCAGCGCACACGGTAAAGGTAGCCCTTTGGTCTACACAGGCACGTTTCTGCACGACACATCTGTCAAACGTGTGGCATAATCCTGCTCGGGATTATCGCTATTGTGCCCGCCCCGATCTGCCGCCGCCGCTACATGCCGAGAGGGTGGCTGCCATCTGCTGCTCTTGCAGGTTGGCTACGAAATTGGAAGCAACGGCCACAAGTTGCCCACGCACATCCTGAACGACCTGGACAACGAGCTGGTGCCTGTCGTGCACAGCACCGCCAGCAGCTTGTCCAGCGGCAGCCTGACAGTGCTCGAGCTCGTATTCCACGTGCTCGAGTAGCAGAGCCTGCGGTCAGGTGGTGGGGGCAGGCCCCCGCCCGGGCCTCGACACACGCAAGGACCGCAGCAGCCTGGCCTCTCATCGCCTGAAACGGTCGCCAGCAAGGTGGGGGGGCAGCAGGTCGTGCTCAGCTGCTGCTGAGCACGACCTGCCTCTCGTACCCCACCGCCGTCGTGTCGGTGCAAAGGAGCGGGTGCCACGATGCAAGGCGTGCTGCGCACTGGCTAGCCCCATGCCCTACTCACAGCAGCAGCCGTTGCATGACAGAAGTAGACGAAATATTTATTTAAGCGGGTTTTTCATATATTGATCTCTTTTCATAGCTGCCTTCGTTTCATTAAATGCCAACGGTAAACACAATATTCGCTTAGCGAGATTCTCAGGCTCCCGGAGGCTAGGGGTCTCGGAGGCTAGCGTTTCTTCGACCCCTTAAGAGGGCGCCACCCGAGCTGGCATGGCATCGTTGACTGCATAGCCGATCTTCGGCTCTGTGCCGAACGCATGCTCGCTTTGCAGCAGCGATTTCAGTCGCTGCAGGCGTTTGCACCCGAGCGTTTACCTGAGCGAACGCTTACTGTGCAACAAGGTGCTACGTGTGCCGTCAGAATAAAGCTCCTTATTGCACGGCAGCAGCAAACAGCAAAGTACAACATCAAAACTGCCCACTCGCCCCGATCGCATGCATGGCGGCCAAGCGCCACTGTCAGCAGGAAAGTAGGTAAGCTGCTGCATGGTAGGCCGAAGCGCTTCAATGTGTGATGAGCATTTCCAGCTGTCTTCACGCCGAAGTCAGAGCAGCTAGCCGTGAACTGCACCTTTCGGCCGACGAACCTCAGTTTTTTGCATGGGTGTGTGGTCTCATTCGCCATCCTCCCTCGGGGCGCCGACTGTTGCCGGGCTCTCCTTGCAAAGTGTGGCGCAGCAGATCACATTTTCCGGGATATCTTGTGCCGGGCCATCCTGCGCCGACGACGGAGGCAGCAGCAGCACGACGAGCAGCGAGCCGGTGGGCAGCGCGGTGTAGATCTTCCCCACCCTCCTGTCCACTTTCTCGTGCAGCTTCTACAAAGCATGTGCGCGTGCTCGCCAGCGTTGGTCGCCTGGAGCATGCTACGAGGCACAGCTGCGGTGGCGTTTGACTGATCTAATCAACTACCGATGGATGCTCTGTAGCTAGACCTGCCGCAGTTTTAGCTAATATCCCTGCAGTTTTAGCTAACATCCCCGCAGCTGATAGAACGAGAGACACAGCTACGTACAAATATGTGCGTGACAACCAATCACTGCCAGATTTTTATCACAGCACTACCGATGGCCTCCATGCCAGGTTATCATAGTGCTGGATTAGCATGTCTCAAATTCAATGCATATCCTTGAAAACTAGCGGCTTTGCAACATCGACCACTGTGTGCACTCCCCTGCCGAAGCCCCCCACCCTTTTGCAGCACCCTCAAGTGACTTTGCAGCAAAAGTTTGTAAAGCGGCCGAATGCTCGACTCCTTGGAGCACAGGTGACATACATGCTCACTGTGCACGGCTGTAGGGCAGACAGCCAAAGGACCCCCGGATCGACCTTTTAGGGGGGCGACAATGCACCCATTTAGCCATTATAGTGGCTGCCTCAAGCAAGGTGAAGCCTCTGCTTGGCTACTTACCTTATAAGCTGAGCTGATTTAACAGCCTCATTTATATATAGGGGCAGAAGAGCCTTTGCGGCTATCACCACAGGACTCGGAACTCACGACCTGGGTCGAGAAGAGCCAGCAAGCATCTTATGGCCTACCAGCATGTGCGATCAGGCGATTGCAGCTTGTGCAAAACTCTGCAGCTAGGCTTGTCTGTCGTGAGCGTCGCAATTGCCACATTACTCCACTTCTCGCCGACCTGCACTGGCTACCAGTCAAGCAACGGATTGACTTCAAGGTTTTGTCGCTCACTTTTAGGTCACTTCATTCTTTGGCTCCAGCATATCTGTCAGATATACTCCCCCATCAGGCCAAGCATCGTACCACCCGCTTTTCGGAATCCAACAGTCTAGAAATACCTCATACAAACCTTAAATCCTTTGGAGACCGTGCATTTAGTTCGTATGCTCCCAAAGCCTGGAACTCCCTCCCGACCTGTGTCAAAACATCCCCTGACCTGACCACATTTAAAAGGAACCTAAAAACACACCTATTTAGGACAGTTAATATTTAGTGGGTCCCTGTGATTCGTCTTTGATGTGCTTATGCGTGCTGACACTGTGCATGCTGCCACTAACCACATTTGCATGCTGACCCTGTGCATGTCACCCCTAACCATATTATTCATTTCGTTTGTTTTTCAAGCATGATTTTACTTACCATTCAATTGCATTTCACTTTGCAGCAAATGTAAAGCGCCTAGATAGAGATTAAGTTCTCTGAGGGCGCTTTATCAAGTGAATTATTATTATTATTATTATTATTATTATTATTATTATTATTATTATCTCCTGGGCTAAGACCCTATCACCTTAATAACTTACTGCTGAAGGATGTCAATGATTTGTTCATAAAAAAATTAGCGCTCTCAGCGAACTAAATATCATTATAGGCACTTTGCAAGCAAATAGTTCTTCAATGGCTTGTTGTGGAGCAGCGAGTGCTGTTCAAAATGCTTGCCATCGAGAATGGTCAGGCTCCCCCCTCCCATCTATTTAGCCTAGCTCAGGACTACAAGACTAGCTGGGTCTCTCAGATCGTTCAGTTGCCTCCAGATCGGTCTTTGCCTATGAAGAGCTGTTATGCTCTGGAATGTACCGGAGCACCAGCAGAGCACGATAGGCTTACATATTTGGCTCTTCAGGCCGTGACTGACCTAGCTAAATAAATAAAATAATTCATTTGTATAGCACCCTAACAGAACTTAATCTCTGCTTCACGTATGCCACGGGTTCGAGCCCACGACCTTGACAGACCTTGATCACAAAGCCAGTACACTTAAATTCTTGTGCTGCAAGATTTCAGTAATGACTATTGCAAAGACAGGATAAAAACTCAGAAGGAAACCAGTAAATACTCGGAAAAGAACGAAGCAGATGGCAGACAGGGCTAGCTTAAATGAAAGGCGATGGATTCACGATGTGAATGCTGGCGGAGGCGATTGCAGGCTGCAAACAATCATGGTGCCTCCAATTCTCAGTGTATTTAATAAATTACATGTAATTTACACATTTGTTGTCTTGTCTGCATTATACAGACTGCCAACGAATTAGATTCGTGCTAAATTGTGTGCGTTTTGAGTGAAATAGTATGCAGGTAGCCCGTGCCGAAAAGCTTTTGGGCAGACTGAGCACCAGGCAGTGTCCTTCACGGCAGGCTGGGAGGGAAGAGGTTGCTAACACTGGTCGTCCCAGCACGTCCTTTGCAGGTAAGGTGACTGGTTCTACTAGCCTCTCAGCACAAATAGCTCAAACAGCTTGTACAAGCCGACACCAGTGCCCGATTTGCCTCAATGAGGACCAAGTTGAATTTCCTGAACGTAGCCATTAAGCCCAACAACATTAAGGTTTGGAGCCAATTTTAGGTCAATGTGTGACTGCAACATCAGCAGCTGACTTTCACCCACAAAAGAAAGTGTTCGTGTGTGCACGTGTGTTGAAGTGCCAATAGTACACTTGGTATGAACACATTCACGTGTGGGAAATATCAAATGATACTTGCCTCCCGAGCCAGAAGTCAAAGTATCTTTCCGGTTCAAGTAGACAATCTGTATCTATACGCCATACCTTCTAGCTTTAAGAGAAATCACTAGAAATATTAGACTAGTGTGCATTAGTGTCCGATAGTTCCTTCTATCCCATTTATTTACGTTTATCAAGTAAATGTTGTTTATGAAGCATGATACCACTTATCATTCGATCATGCTTCCTTTGCAGTAAATGTAAAGCGCCTAGAAAGAGATTGAGTTCTCTGAGGGTGCTATATCAAGTGTATGATTATTATTATTATAATTATTATTGATCTCTTTCCAAGGTAAGTATGCAGCAAGACCACAGAAAAAAATCCAAAGGAAAAATGGTAAGATAAAACAATTATCTTAGCAACATCAATAACTTTACAAATCAGATGCTTCAATTGCCTTCGGCGAGGACTGAGACAGCGTATTTGGCACTGCATTAGGTTATCGAAAGTGCTGTCACAGGAACATGTCAACATATGAGGCCATACAGCGTATCGGGCACTGCATTAGAGAATCGAAAGTGCTGTCACAGGAACATGTCAACATATGATATCATTTTTCAAAGACATCACAACTTGAAGACCGCCAGTCGTCATTTTTACCTTTTGAAAAGCATTGGTACTTCGCGGTATATGGAGAATGGCAAGCCTAAATTCGGTTTGCAAAACATATCTTACTTTTTAAACTATATTAATTCCAGTCTCTAAGCAGGAAAAGTCGATAGACACGTGTTGAGCACGTACTATAGTAGACAATCTAAGCAGTGCAGCACTGCTGAAGACATGCAGCTACTTAATTTACGGAACAGTGTAAACTTCATAATCGGCCGACGACAAATAAATCGGTCCTATCTAGATATCACACGTTGGACAACATTGGTACCTGAAGCTGATTCCAAGCCCTGCTGGAATATCTATTTATTTGCTTTAGATCATATGTAGTATAACTCATCTGCCCATAACGAAGAAGTAGCTTCTGATATGAGATGCTAAGCATATATACAACACAATTGTGATATAAAATAAACCAGGTCTGCAAGTCATAACGCACCAAAAAGCTATCGCGAGCCTTCAAATGAGTCGATCACTGTCTCTTACCCTGCAAACAATCAATAATGGATAAAAGTGCTAGAACAAACCGAGTCAGTGATACGTCTCTGAAACAAGCAACAGGGCAGGAGAAAACATGGATGGAGGCAAGAGACTCTGACTAACTGGTGAAAAGCATGATTTCGATCGAAGGTGTGACACGCCCACGGAAACATGAGACTCTTAGTGGCCGTTCCACTAAAGCACAGTAGTGGGGTCTGAATCTCAGCAGCAGCACTGGACAAGAGCTTAGATAAGCAGGGCAGCTCCAGCAGCTCGACATCGCAAATCACGTAGTGATGTCATAGAGTAGTTGTAAGGTGGCGTGCAAAGTGCAACCACATGCAATAGACGTTGTGGCTGCAGTAGCTGTCCATACCTCGAAGCCCCTTCCACAAATGCCCTAGTAAGTGCTATACGTAATATGACAAACCGAGGAAAAACCATATTCCATATTCACTTACCACTGGATCTCCCTTGCCAGCCCAATATCGAACATAAGTAAAATGCTTTCTGGCCAAAAGGTCAAGAGCATGTTTCGTGATTTTGTGATTCTTCTCCTCGATCACGACCTCCACGGACTTAGATGCTTTGAACGACCGGCAGGCTTGAGCACTACCCACAATACCGGCTAAAAAGAAAGAATGACATCGTTGAAACAACTCGGAGGGCACCTGGTGATAGACAGTGTGTGGGCAGGCAAACAAGTACTGCAGAAAGCAATCGCAGGTGTGTTTTACTTGAGAGTAGCTGCCAGCTTTCAAATAAAGGTTCTGGAATAAGCTGTACTGGCAACTACCAATCTCAGGCCAACGAATCACAATTTATGTACACGGCATAAACGAGATGTTATGATTAGTGCAATGCTGCAGCCGACTATCACGACCAGGAAATCACGAGAAGCACACTTAGCACGAAGCAATACAGATGCAGGATTCAGCATACATTGTATCAGCCACAGATACAAAATACCTAGGTCCCTAATACCAAACAGCTACAAAAGTCGTTCAAGTCAAGTACTTCAATGATGGCTCCGATTCCGAGCATCAACCGAAAAAATCAAGTGTTTCCAGAATGTCAAAGCTGTAATATTCATCCTGTTTGACAACAAAAATGGGTAATAGGGTCACTGCTGTGTGTGTGTGTGTGTGTGTGTGTGTGTGTGTGTGTGTGTGTGTGTGTGTGTGTGTGTGTGTGTGTGTGTGTGTGTGTGTGTGTGTGTGTGTGAGAGAGAGAGAGAGAGAGAGAGAGAGAGAGAGGTTCATGGAGATAAAGCAAAGGCAAAAATGCCTGTTTGACATCATAATGCAATGACCGAAATATCAGATTTGTGTAATCGATTCTTAAGAGTTCAAGACCTTGATCACTGAAGTCGAAACTTCCGAGCGTGTTGGTTTCAATTACTGCGATGAAACGCAAATCTTTACAACTTAATTACAATAAAACATTTGAGGAGTGCACTTATTCAACTGAATTTCTTTCCAGGCTATTGAAGTGCATACAGCACTTCTCACGCATGACACTGTTCAGACGCATGGGACAGTTCACACGTATGAGACAGAGCAAATGCGATAAGAATTAGGCAGTTTTATCGTTTTAAATAGCGCCAGATCACGGTGAGTCGTTATAATAGTCGGTAGCGACCTCCAGGCTTTGTGAGGTTAAGAGCTGAAGGCACGGTCTTCAAAGCGTCGGATGTCATGTACTATAGAAACAATTGTGGGAGAACTAAAAAAAAATCTAGTAGAGGGTTAAGGATTATCCACAATGTGCATGCTTACTGTACATGTTATCACTAAGCAAGTGACATGCTGCCTTTACAGCACATGTAAGGTGACTAGAAAAAGATTAGCTCTAGCTACACAAATGTCTCGCTTACATTAATATTATAACATAAAAAGCAAACACCGGCAACGCCACCATAATACCTTCTTTTCCGCACCGACCAAGCAGTTCAAAAAAGTCGTCGTAAATCTCCAGTCTACGATACAGGAACCGATCCTTTCTTTTCTGGTTGAACTCAGCAGATAGCTTCCCTAGCTGGCTGTCCTCACCAGCACTCTTATCACGCGAAGGTGTAGGCTTTGGTTCAATCTCAGGTCCGGTGCTTTCCCTGACATCCATAGAGAGCTCTGCAGCAAGCTTGCCATCTGCCACACCTGCCTGTGAGCTACCTGAAGTCACAGCCTGACGGATAAATGATAGTGGTTCCAGTGATCCTCCTACTGCTGCATCGCCATAATCAATCCCTAAAATCGCACAGAGGTACGAACATGAAAAGAAGCGACGCCTGATTCCATGCTTCCTTTTTGCCAAGCAGTGAAGAGCACTTCGCAAGATAGCGGGGCACAAAGGAAACAGACGAGCCAAAGGTGGGTGGGTGCAGGTGTATGCAAGTGCACGACTTTTGCAGCCGAATCGACTATATGTCTACATCCACTTTGGATCGAGAGATTGTGCTAAGGATGAAAAAATGAAGAGGTCGGGAAGAGAAACTTACCACATCGCAACTTAAGCAGCACCAGCTCCATAGCGGATCGGGCATCTTCGATTGAATTATGGCCTAGTGGGCCAGCGGCTTGGATCGTTTTTCTGCAGTACCATAGAAGCATTCAGTATGCATGTTCCACAAAGGAAACTTTTCAATGACGAGCACAGCAAGCGATACTACTCCAGATATCTGACATCAACACTTAAAAAAATAAAAACTACCAAAACCCGAATGAGTGAAAGTTGTAGCGAGCAAGGCCTTAGCTCAGCCAGAAAACTAGATGTAGGACAAAAATAGGAAACAGAAATGAAAAGCTCAGGACATGAACATAGGCCGAAACAAATATTTAACACGAGATCTTATTTAGGTATGCCTAAAGCAAATCTAAACACCTTAAGCAGCTGTGACCTTATGTGCTGGTGCAGCTAAAATGAATTTGAGAATAAGAAATTTAAAAAAGTGCTACTGGACTATATTTCAGCTTACTTGGATCGTAATTTATCTGACTAGTTTTGTGCTGACTACGATTGATCCAGAGTTCGGGTTTTGTGTAAGATACTTTGCATACTATATCTCAACATGATAAAAACTATGGTTGCTTGCTGACTCAGTGCCAAGCAACATGCCTAACAGATGCTGACAATAAATTTCCTTTCAAATAAAAGTGAACTCACCAAATAAGAGTACACTCACCAATTCATAACTGCAAGCAGACTAGAGGTTACTAAACCCACATACAACTACACATTAGGAAACTCAAAACAACATCAAATGTGAGGTACTTAAAAGCAGCATACACTTTACACTACAGTCAAACTGGTCACAATAAACACATCAATCTTACCCAAGAAAATGAGCCATTAGTTGCTTCAGACCAGTCTTCATGTGTCGCAAGCCCCGCAGATTAAACACCACACTAGTATCAATGCAGTATGGATGAAAAACCTACAGCCAAGTTTGTTTCACAAAGACTGGATATGCTGCAATAACTGATATGCTTCTATAGCATAGCCCAAATAATGCTTTAAGCTTGATACCCTTCTCCAACAGTTCTAATTTGCATAATGAAGAAAAACACAAATATTGCATTGGCAAGGCCTGACTGGAGGCAAATATAATACGACAGCCGTGATTGATGCAAAAAATATTGCCTAGCCGTTACAGAAGTACACCTTTGGGGCTCAGCAAAAAACATTCTTGAGATTTCACTGTAGGCATTAGCCAAATCGATTATGCTGTAACCATTTTATGTCACACTGTAAAGCATGGCAGACAAGCAGGAACAGACATAATCGTGAAAGAGAACCTATCATTGACGAACTAGCTAAGTAAGGTTCAGATATCTAAGATAATTAAAAACCAATTGAGTCCCAAATACATATGAACCGCTGGCCTCAACGTAATGTGACTAAAGTACCGCTACCCTGCTTCAGAAATAGTCGTTTTGCAAAATTTTCCATTAACTAAGCAGCAAAGTGCTTTTTGTGTGTGCACCTTGTCTTAGCTATTTCCCCACGAAGTCAAACACTCATAATGCTATAAAGCTCTATTAATTTTCAGCAATTCTACAACAGCTCGCCCTTTTTACTACAGGTGCATGATATACACAACTCATGAACTGTATGCATATACCTCCTTCGTGAAACAGAAGCATTTTCTGAAACAAAGGGGCAGGTATATTCATACTTGGCGAGCAGAAATTGACACAGGCACACGCACACACACACAAGGACTGAAACGTCCAGTGCCTAGCAGAAGGCGGTGCATCTAAATTAATACCTTCCCATTTCTATTCCTGGAAAAAGGCTTCATGCGAGTCATCATTTCTGCTGCTACATCCCTGCTTTACCGGCCTCAGTTGAACGAAGGCCACTTAGAGAAGTAGTGCGCAAGCCTTCACAAACTCTGCCAGCTCTGTGATGACCGTAATGACATGTCAAGTGTGAACTCAAATGCACATGTTATTCAGTACACCGACTACAGCAGCACCTCTACAGCAGAAAACCATAGCCTAAGCAAATCCACATCAGCCATCCCACCACACAGCCAAATGTGGACATACGAGTGCTTTGCTGATCCAGTATATTGATACTACCATATGGCATGAAATAAGTTTGAAAGTCGATTCTGCTATGTCTCAAACGTTCACATGCAAAATTGTTATCAACCCCATGAAGTAGGTTATGTTGCTTCAGTGGCTAATGTTACATGCTGGGGTGTACACGAGCTATGCATTGATGTGCCCTCATTACTGTTCTTCATCAGATGTGCCCTCATTACTCTGTTCTTCGTCAATTTAGAAGACTGCTAATTTTAAAGAAGAATGGTCAAGGTATATCTTATATCATAGTGACATCCTCACAAGCTACACCACAATGATATTGCAGTAAACCAAGTATCTCCATGCAATTGTCAACAAAAAAGTTAGCAACCCATCGAGCATTTCAATGACACCAACGTGCCTTTAAGGCGACCAGATCATTGTTCAGTGACTGCCCGATTAATATAGCATCCTTTGGCAGTATACGTTGGAGTTCCTTCTGCACATCCTCTATGCGTGTGGTTACGTCCCGCAGGATCTCCTCTGTAATACCACTGTACCTGGAAACACGAACAACTACGGGTCAATGAAGCCCTACAAGGAAGACAATCGAGGAGTAGTACTAGCAAACAATATTGATATGCCCATACTACCAGCATCAGACACACGACCCATTTGGTGGAAAGGTTTGCGCTTTTTCCCGTACACAGCACATGCAAAGTGGCACACACACCTGTATGAATACATGCCGAGCTGGTTTGGTCTAGCGGTTAAGGTGCTCGCCCCGACCACGATCTGACTGAGGTCGTGGGCTCGAGCCCCGAGGCATATGTGAAGCGTCTGAATAGAGATTAGGTTCTCTTGGGATGCTATATAAATGAATTACATACTCACGAACTACAAATATCTGTATGTGATCGCCCCTTCATCGGGCCTTGCACTTGCCAGCAGTCATACGAATCAGACTGCTTCCAGCAACACAGTCAGGAGCACTGTGCTAAGGAATCAATGCGGTCCACACTGACACCATTCAAACATTCAAAAAAATCTAAGAAATCTGCATCAACGTAGATTTATTCCATTAAAGCTTTTATAATTGTCACAAAGCACATTGCGTCCACATAAAGTTGACCAACTATTCATTCCTTACAGCACGAGCAGGCTGTAGGAACTTGGTTGTAACGAAGCTAACAGATCTGTTTAGTCGTGCCGTGTGAAGGTTACTATTGCTATTTTTGTATACCAATTCTGATGGTTTCTGTCATCAAGCTGATGTCAGTAAGTCAGAAAGAGCACAGGAAAGAGCTTCGAGCGCCATACGAGTTTTTTATGCTGATTGGCTGAGTGTGAGAGCCTGAAGCCCTCCGGCACTGCCGAATAGACTTCTCTATGCTATGAATACACACGTGATATCAAAATGTATGGGGCTCTCCATAGCTACCATGTTCCAATACTGTCGGCATATGTGCGTGCATTGGTGCTATACCTACAAGTCGCAAAGCACTGATTCTAAGGCTCTCGACTTTACAGGAAATCGTCACGTCGGCAAGGACAAGCACCGCTAAGAGCCGTTTGCGGCCTAGTTCTGTACAACTGTGGGCGTCACTAGCAATCGCTGGCTGCCCAATCGCTGGCCAGCTGTTAGGCCAATCCCTCGAGGTCAGACATGCCCAAAGTCACATCCGTCTTGTTGTAGCAGACAAAGGACGCTTCTCTCTCGATGCTTGGGCTAAGTGTATGCAACTGTCTCTGCCTGCTGTTCGGCCTGATTGGACCTCTTCCCGCTGTCTATCTCGCGACTACGATGGCTGAATAAATAGCCATAACCCGACTATGTGTCAACCTTCCATGAACACACACGCCAACAATTACACCCCAATTGTAACTTGAGATTAGTATCTCTAATGGTTCTCCCGGTTCAATATATTACTTGGCCGACGATGAGCCCTACATAGTCACAACCTTTCCCTAGACGGGTGAACCAACTTGTGCATCAAAATTGAATGTAAGCAAGGCACGAGTGCAAAACCAGGCAATTTCTATTTCGTTTCTTTCTTTCCCATCCACCCTTCTTTGAAATACAAACATGCTTCTTCTAGCAAATCCAAGACTCGAGGTTAATCCATAAAATTTGCTTTACACACGTCACGTACGGCCGATCTCATTGGGTCGTAACACAAGTGAAAGTGGGATGTGGAATAAATTACAAATAAAAAAGGTAATATCGCGAAGTACTTGAGGCAAGTACCCGTCTAATTGCTAACATTTGCTTAGCAACATAAGAAAAACATGCAAAGCCTATAGCTTTCGAGGAATACAGAACAATGATTGAACGTGAGCACATACTATTTTAAGACTGATATGGGTAGCTCGACGATGACTTGCTGCACATTAATGAATGCCATGCCGGATTGTTTCACACTGTGTAGCAGCATTCGGCTCGGGCCAGTGTTGAAAGAGGAAGGAAGGTAGGAAGAGTAGTCTCGATAGCTCAATCGGTTAGAGCAGCACTAGACCGGCATCCCAGAAAAGCATCCGAGTTAACAACATTCACATGACTTCACACTAGTCGCCAAGCATCGGCAGATGCCCGATTACCACAGACTAATGCATACAACGACCACACACATTTTGCTGCCAGTGATAAAGTGCAGGGGCCAGGGTTCGATCAGTCTGTGCATAAGACAATACCTGCACGAATCGAGTGAAAGTAAAACAAGCAAGTGAAAGTAAAAAAAGCATGGCATTGTCTCTATGTCACATACCGGGTGAGGTAGTCGGTAATTGCATTGCGAGGCTTGACGAAGGTGTCGTAAATGCAGTGCAGGTGCTCGTCGACGACAGACACGCGTGTCAACTCTTGCTGAAACCGTACGGTCCTGCACATCTCACAGTCAATGGCATACAGAGGGCTGGCATCGGCAACTTGGCTGTAGCGACTTTTCGTGTAAACAAAGCCGGCATATTCTGCAATCAATGAACAAGGCCTCAACGTGGTTAATAGGAAATACTCGACAGCTTGGACGAGACAGAGAAATTTTGAAATACACAAGGTATTTGGTACCAACCGGGTCTTCGTTGCAGACCAAGTGGGTAGCCTTCCCTGATCATCTGGGTCCAGTTCAAGAGCAGCTCAGTGCGAGGCACAATCTCGGGCATTCGCAAATACGTCGGCATGTCAGACGGAGCCCCTGTGACACGGGCTACATCAGCGGTGTTCGACATGGCCTGAGGCTGCTGCGTCTCAGACTCCTCTGGCGCATAGTACTTCCGGAGCCTCTTCTCGCCAGATTTTGCTCGGATTAGACGTGTACCAGTGACTGGAACTTTAAACAGCTCGTCGTCACTAGTGGCTCCATAAGCATGTGGTGAGACCAGCTCCAGTTTCTAAAAGAAAAGCATAACCTTGTCTGCATTTTTGCCGCATGGGCAATCAGACACTAAGCGATCGGTCATCAAGCAGCCAGGCACAGGACACTTCCATGAAGCAGTGCAGCTAAACCGAATAGCACGAAACTGCCGAAGAACAAGACAGGTATCAGTGCAACTATCTGAAATGTAGACATAACACAGCTATGACCTAGTGACAGCCGGAAGAAGAGGTTAACGAAGGTCAGTGCTACTATATTCTAGTAGTACTTTCACTAACCCGAGAAAGACTTGAGAAAATAGAAAACAAAATGTGGGGTTGAACCAGGTCGCACAGGCAACAGGGGAGGGGCAATGCAGTGTATTGTTTCTAGCAGCTACATTATTTGACAGGTTTTTGTCATAACTTTCGTGAAATGCACGTGCTTGCACACATACACTCACACACAAACACAAACAGAGGCACCTATGCACGTGCACATGAACTCCAACGCAAAAGTAGTTGGTCGGCCGGGGTAGCCGACAAAACGAGTGCCTGTTCACCTGCATTTTGAGTAAATATCAAACGTTGCTATCCCCAAACGTAAGCCCAATGGTTGCAATTAGAAAAAGCAACATGTTCCTGAAATTATCAAGTATCCTGCTTAATTTACCAAAGTCAATGTGACGTTGCACCTCCCTTATTTACAATGACCTGTCGACCAGCCCAGGCATGAAGCTGATCAAATGCTGGCAAACAACAGTCATGTCGGTGCAAGTGTTCAACAAGTGCATCAGTGGATGTGATCAGGACGGCAAGTTGCCACAACCGTCGCTCGACCGTATCCCACAAATGCTCCTCGGGCTAAGATACTGACATTGACTCGGTCAGTCACAGGAGGCTAACAAAATTCGGTTCCCTGTTAATAAATACTTAACTTTGGGTGCTAGGTGTTTTGGGACGTTGTCGTTTTAGAAAATATAATCCGGTCCACGAAATGCTATCGCAAGTGGGTGTCCGACGTTATAAAGGTCTAAATAAACGTCTGGAGTCATGCTGACTGGTTTGCGACACAGGACTCGGATGCCTTTTCTGCTGAGGCACCCTCATACCATGACACGTTCACCCCTCGACTTTGACTGCTGGCTGCAGGTATTTGGGTGAGTAGGCTTCGTTGGGTTGCCGACGAATGTAAAGCCTTCTCTCGCACTAAGACCAAAAAGACCGTGAATTGCTTTCCTCACTCTATACATCTACCCTTATCTTCAGCAGTCCAGTAGACCCAAGTCTGGGCCTACTTAAAAAAGGGCTGAACATATCCTTTGCAGAAAGAATATTTCTGCCTCACCTAATCGCCTTCTGACAACTGATAACAGCCAACTCGCTTCCCAGACTTTGAGCAAGAGCGCGTGCCGCAGAAAAACAATCTTTTAATGCCTCCAACTTTAGGATGGTGTTTTCCTGCCTCAAGCTAGCTCGGGCCTGCCCGACCGAGAAGCATTTTAAGAGTTCCCACTACCTCCCTCATGCTGTACGCAACTCTTCGTACTCCGTAATCTGTGTACTCTTCGGTATTAATTGAGTACTAGTATGCAGCCTCGTGTAGTGCCATACTTTACCATTCACCAAGCTGCTTGACAATTCGGTGACCTTCTATATGACTGGTAGGATTTTACCTGAAAAATAAATTATGCTCAATGGGTTGCCTTTACACTTTCGGCTCGTGCCCAGCCTTAGGGTTGCGGCTTAAACTGCTGAAGAGTTGTTTATATATTATCTATTTTGGGCCAAATCTGCCATTATTAAAGGAGCCTGAGAGCTCTTGGCTAATTTTAGGCGCTTTGTACACAAACTTGCATGATTATCGTTGCAATTCAAATTAGGATATACAATAATTAGAAGGCAGAACTTACATCTCGGGTCTGGTCCAGTCGGGTGCATAGCAAAAGCTGCCAAGCGAGCAAATCTAGACTGTCCAAATACTTTTGAGTTTTTTTTGGTGTACACACGGAGGCGCACAAACGTACCCACGGAGGTGTACACAAGTATGACGGGCACATACGCACACTTTAAGCAGAAGAAACAACCCAAAACTGAATTCAAGCCTACCAGTATGCCGATATTGCGATAGCAGCAACAGCCAGTCCCACCTAATATCTAATAAATCCATAACTAGTTACCAGTTATCAGTCAGAGAAGATTGTCTATCCACCAGACCAACAATGGCACAGAGCCTGCAGTCAGGCCTCGAATCAAAACCCGTGACTCTTTGCCTCTGAAGGATTATGGGCATAAACAAAATTGCAGTTCGAGATGTCGTTCAGAGTTGGCGTTTGGATAGTTTCAGTATGCACTCTCTGGTGAGAACAACGTTCTTACTGCTTTTGCCCAACTCTTGCCTTTTTCCGAGATTTCGATCAAAGTCGTTCCTTCTGCCACATATACGCCCCACATCGACAGCTGACTTAGTGAAAATCAAACAGGGTCCAACATAATTGCAGACTGGGCTAGCCATCTCATACCAAAAGAGGGACGGCTCATTACAATAATATGTTCGACGAATGCACTCCTTGCCGGCCTGTCAACTCAGCATTAAAGAATGCTTATGGAATTCAGGTTTAGCCGTTGGCAGCAATGACCGTTTGCCAAATGTGAAAATAAAAACAGATGTAACAGTAACGAAACTGTGCCTTATTTTCAGCAGCACACGTCTACACTGTTCAGTGCTACTAAGAAAATATCAGCTGATTCAACAGCCTCATTTGAACTGCAGCAGAAGAGCCTTGACGGCTACCACAACCGCTTGCAATAGGCAAAAAATGATAGCCCACAGCAAGACACGAACCCAGGACCTGGGTCGTGAAGAGTGAGCACCTTAACCCTGAGCGCTAAGACACAGGGGCAATACTAATGCCCACATCTCCAGCTCTTAACAAGTTGCAGAGAACTGGGATGGCAGGTCCTCACACTTCCAAGGAGGGGTGTCAATGGCAAACACACACGGAGCACCTAGCATGAAGCCCCTCCAGAAAGGTGTGAAGTGAGTGTAGAGCCGATTTGCGCGTGTCTTTCTCTGCGGCCCAATTCGTTGGAGAGGCTTCCTGACACACAATAAACTCTGCTGCAGCATGCTCGTACCCCGAAAGCATAATCAGCTAACGAGAGCATGAAAAAGTGAATCCCCACCCACAGAGGTGCCGAGGCAGGTGCACTGCTTTGCTAAACCCAACCAGCAAACCAGTGCCCAAGCAAAAGTGCACGAAACAGCACACCCCCAGAGAGTCTGACAAGCAAGGGAGAAAGCTGGGCTATACAAACAGATGGCGAGCACCGATTCAGCTAAGGATGCATTGCAACGCAGTATGGAGTAGCATACTGTATGGCAGGCCGGCAGCTATCTAACAGCCCGGCCATCTGTAAGTAGCTAAGCGATTTCCTTTGATTTGCATACTGGTCTATAGGGAAGCATGCCGTCTGTAGGCCAGCTTATCCCTCTCTCGGGTGTTAGTACATGGTGCTGCATACGAGCAAAGGTACAAAAGGGCTGCCAAAACCTGACACAAGCATCAACACCTACTAAAGACTTGAAGTGCCATTTCGGTCAGACTAGACGAATCATCAATTGCAAAGTGCAAGCCCAGCAACAGCAATCTGGCATGCAAGCCAACCACACTGTAGTGACACTTACGATGTCGAACTTGTCTCCAACAAACGACCCTTGTTCAGTGCAACGAACCATGCTATCACTGCCGAGGCCGTCGACCACGACCAGCACCACCTTTGGAACTTTGGTTACACGCAACAGCTGGCACCACCTACAAGTCAGAAGTTCCACAGCTGATTGCACATCTGAGCTCATGCTTAGCATCACATACAGGTTGCTCTATTATGGTCGGCTATCAATGCCAAGTGAAATCCATGTGCTGTCACACTGGTATAACGGATAAGTGTGGCATTGCCTGCAACATCACAGGGGAATATCAGGTTGACGTTACCTTGGCCTATAACTGGAGAGATTGCCCATGAGGGCAAACAAAAGCAGGTGCTGCACATCCATGAGAAACAGTGGAGGCATCGAGGCATCACTAGGTCTGGGCCCATCGTTCAGTTGGCTCTTATAATATTCGTCGGCTAGTGGTTCCATGTCTAGAAAGAGCTTGGGAACCATCTAGAAAAAAAAATGTGCAGCAGCACATCAAAGCTAAGAGCACGAAGACCTTGAAGCTGGCATTTGCACAGTTCTCTAAATGTCCAGGTCTCTAAATGTACCAGAGGTCTTATCCATTTGCCAAGTATGCAACACTGACACGAGTTGGAGCCCCTTATATCAAGCAATAAAAAATAAATAATTATCAAGTTGCTATGCACAAGACAAAAAACTACGATGAACACCTCATTAAACTCTAATAATAATAATAATAATGCTAAATTTACACTCAGCATAAGCAATTCCTGCATCCTCTTAATGTAATATTTTGGGCTTGCCATTGTACAAATCATGGCTGTGGTATCTTCAGGAAGTGTGGCATACTATTAGTTGCCTAGGCGCACTGCATTGAGCAGCTATAGTGCTGCCAATAACAGTCATGACAAAAATCACCAAAACCTAATCTGTTTAGCCGGCTGATTCACCATATTTAAATGTTTACCTGCATGGTTTTTCAGCAACTATCTGTTTACTTTCCATAGTCACTGTTCGTAGTTGTATGTCAGGTAAACCTTACGGCCACCCAGTGCTACTACTTCTAGATGTGCCACAAGCAACAGTCAAGTGCCAAGCTCTAAACACTGTAGCAATGTTGTTAAGGGGATGCTGATAGCCCAGCACGAGCAAGGCTATAGCAACTGGGAAATTAAACAAAAATTTGAATTAGTGACTTAACCGTGCACAATAATCTGAAGTAATACTTTTGAGAATCGGTTGAGCAGTTAATGTGGCACAATCTGGTCGGGCTTGCAAAATGGGCACGCAAGAGGTTACCGGCTGATCAAGATGGTGGCATTCCAGAAGAGGACTTCTGGTCATGATTTTGCATGGTCACTTAAAGAAGCCACAAAAAGAGATATTAGCAACAAAACGGTCACTAGAAGGCTAGCTAATAGTGGCATCTACCGACTTAAGGCATAACGAAAGCTTCTACTAAACAGCTGGCAGCAGTCACACCTTTTGCAACGAGCTTATGACCATGCCCACTTGACCATTTCAGTACGGTACCAGTGAAGCCCAGGGGGATGAGTAGTGCTCGAGGACTTGATGGCCAATAGCATCAATCGCAACTACAGATCAAGCGAAACAAGCAGAGAGAATTCCTTAAGTTTGCATTCCTGATAAAGTTGTCATACACAGGAAGTAATGCTGATTATATGAAGTTATCAGCTCTAAAACCATATTTAATTGCTAGGGTTGAAGTTCAACAGTCTTTATAAAAAGTGCAGGGACAAAACCTGAGGCTAAAGACATATTGATTATGTCAGTTAGGCATGGCAGAAACAGATCAATGCTTAGCATATGTAAGACAGTGGGAATAGGGTTTAGAGGGCTATTAGTATTCTTAGACTGGGAGATGAACCAAGATGAGGTCATTAGTGGCAGGCTTGAATGCCGACATTAAGGTGCTGCAAAAATGATATAATTCAATATATAAATAATTCAATTGTATTGCACCCTAAGAGAACAATCTATTCAGGCGCTTCACATATGCCACTGGGCTCGAGCCCACGACCTCTGTCATCTCAAACACTGTGTCTGCTGTTACTACTATATCTACATGCTGACCCTGTGAATGTCCAATCTAACAATGCAATGCTTGATGGCATTGCGGATGTTACCGTTAATCATTTGGTCATGCTTTCTTTACAGCATCTGTAAAATGTCTAGAAAGAGATTCGATTGTCTAAGGGTGCTATACAAATGTATTATTAATATTATCATTATTATACTCTCGGCCCGACTTCGGTCGTTACAGGCAAGCACCTAACCACTGTGCCAAACCATCATGACATACTGAGGGAGAGGAGTCCCGAAGGGGTGTTACTGAGGGACTTGAGTCAAATGGAGAGATTGTTACCTTAGGGATGGTCTTCCTGATCATGTCTATCTTACCAACAAAGAAGCTAGATAAGCGACATGCTAGATCATCACAAGTATCACAGGGTGAGGAGTTAACCTGGTAGTGACTAGGGAGATGATTGAAGGTAGACATCTGCATTTTTGGATTGTGCATCTGGGATTCAACTATGCTCTTATAGAAGCTAGGGTTGCTAGGATAAATTGGTATGATCTACATTAGTCCTTGTGTGCCTGTACATGAACAGGCAGCCTTGATCTTCTGCATGCTTTCTCAAGCTTGCGATTAGTAGACTTTGCCAATTTTATGTCTGCAGTAAACCATAAACCATCTGGGCAAGGTCGCACAGTGCGCTTAGTCATAGGTACAAGCTCGTCAAGAACGTCGGCTAGTGTCACGTTGTAGCATGCTACCAGTATTCTACCAGTAAGCACAGGTCGGAAGGATTGAACAGCAGGGGCAAAGAAGATATTTTCGTGTGGACAGATTAATGCTAAAGGTCTTTAAGGTTTTACAATTCACCAAATATTCTGGATACCAAAAAGGACACAAACTGCAGACTGAATGAGATCCACATGGTTAGATGTGAAGGCTATAGAAATTACACAAACAACAGTGCAAAAACCATAATGGTAAAAGATGACATTTTATGATCAAGATCGGGGGAGCATATAGTGTAAGTATATAGTGTAATAGTCTAAGGGACCGCAGGGATAACATAACGTCAAAAACAAAAAGCCGTACACCCACTTAAAACCAAAAGAAATCTTAATAAATCCGCAGAGTGTGCTGGAGGAACCAGCCGAGTCTCATACAACGTAATGGATCTCCAGGGGCACATATGACTCAGCAGCTCTAGAATACCATAACAGTTGTTTACCCATCAATCCCCCAATCAAACCACTGGGAATTTTGCAAAACACGCCTTTTTCATTCCAGGCCTGCACTGCCGGTCACAATTCCTGGAACCATAATAGTGCATACTTCAGGCACGAGACATTTTTGAGCTAGTTTGCCAAAAACAATAACTTATGAGGTCTCGTCAATGTCTTCCTATATCAAAGTATATTAGTGATGTGTTTACAATCTACGGGAGCAGAGGCTTAAATTTTCTAAGCTATAGGAAGTAGAACGAATAATAGCCTGTTCATCGGCAGTTAGCTCAGACCACCAGCTGCACACTCCAAGGTGCTACCTAGCGTTTCTGTAGCTCGAGTTCCGGGCTCACCAACAACGCGAGCATTATAATTGGCAACTATGTGTGCTTGTTATGGTGCTGAACTCCTCAATACATAAGACGAGCGAATGTGCACAAAGCAAAGTCGGAAGTCGATGCAATTAAGCCCCTAGACAGTAGTGGTCAGTCATCTCCTTATCTCAACATAATGTCTGCAAGGAAATAAAGGTTCATGGCAGAATACACTATATTGTAGAACCAGAGCGCTAGATTACATTGGTGAACCAGAGGCTTCAACGAACAGACAAATGCTACTACTACTCATGTTATTACCAGTACTTACTCTACTTCTGCTCCTACTACTCTTACTCCAACAACTAGTCTAGCTACTACTACTCCAACAGTAACTAAACCTAAAACAACTAAATTCATGACATTGACTAACAATAATAACAAAAATAATAATAAATTTGTGTAGCACCTCCCATAACGGAATTTCTTTCTGGGCACTTTGTATGCTACTACCACTACTGCTGCTACTACTACTAGAATTACGAGCAACACGATAATGACACAGCTACAGTCAAATATAACAATGTACCATCGATGGTAGAAGTTTCCTAGTGCACTTTAAAAGCACTTTTTTAAAGATGACTGCAACAAATGACACTGAATCTATATTCGGCTTCAGCCACAAAAGAAACGTTTAGCTACTAGTTTGCATTCAACGGGTAATAAAGGCTAAGAATGAAAGAAAGATATCAGCCATCAGAGGTACACCCAACACAATAGAAGAAACGACTAACGAACAAACAGATGGAGGCAACTGACACGGCACAGCATAGCATAGCACATCGGGCCAGCAGGCTGGCCTCAGTCAAGTTTCTACCATGGCTGCCTTTTGGCGGGCACGTAGCTCTGCCCTGAGCTGTCTGAGCTCTTCGTCGGTCATGGTATGCTGATCACCAAAGGATGAACCATGGTCGAAGCTGCCGCAGGCAGCCACTGTTTGCCCACACGGAACTCTACCTTCGTTGCTCGCTGGCTCGGCCAGCATGACTCCATCGGTTTCCCTGCTCTACAAAAAATATAGTGAATGAAATGTTTCACATAGTTCAACCAAATAATTGTCAGTTACCCTCACGATCAAGGTGCCGTGCTTAGACTGGCAGCATCGGCAAGCCACCAGCACTGGTTAACCACCACCATCATCAACACTACTAATGAAGACCTGCAGGACCGGTGTTCATAGAAAGCCCAGGGTACACTCCCAGTGCCAGGTCAGGGACACTGGTGATCCGTAACTCCACAAATACTAAGTGGGTGTTACCAAGGAGCGTTTTCTATAGCTCACTAAAAGCCTAAGCAACTTTTGGAACGCATGCAGTAGCCAACAGACTTCAACTCACCCAACAAAGAGACCGTGAGGAACTTTGCTGAGTTATGAGAGCAGTTGAAGTAGCGAGTCGCACGGAAGTAGCAGCTTCAGACGGCTGGAAAGGATGGCCATAGTCGGCAGCAGGTGAGTTGTGTAAGAACTGTGGAAGTGAGCTCCACAAATTAGTAGCTGCAGAGCAAAAGCTTCTGTAGCCAACGGTTTTTAAGGGGAGGAACGGAACAACTTATCATTTTCCATAGAGGACCTGAGGGCACGATGAGGCTGAACCTAGTGCAGCAGTTCAGCTAGATATAAAGGTGCTAATTTGTGGCAGGCCTTGTGGGTCAGCTCAGCGTAAGAACTTTAATCCGTATCCGTCGATCAACCGGCAGCCACTCAAGCTCTTTCAGCAAAAGAGACACATAGCCAAACCTCTGGGACTTGTAAACTAGCCTTTTGCCACCACATTCACCGACAGCTGCAGTGGCCTAATGGCTTTATTCGGTAGCCCAGCCAAAATGGAATTGCAATAATTTAGCTAAAACAGGACGAGGGAGCTAATAAATTGTTTGCAAGACATCAAGTAGACAGTCCATAATCTTAAACAGAGATCTGACGTGATGGCAAGGTGTGGAGACAGTGTTCTCAATGAAGCTTTAAAAATCTAGGCCGTTGCCGAAGATGACAAGTAAATTCAGAGTACACTATGATGGTGGCACAACAGCATCGCCTATTAGAAGAGCCAAGTCTTCTAGTCCAGCCACACATTTGTGTTGTCCTATGAGTACCGGTTTCTGTGTTATCGTCGTTTAAAGGAATGTTGCCAAAATCCAGGATCGAATGTCTGCAAGGCAAGCATTCAGTTTATCAGTTGCTGAATGAGATTCCGACGGCTTAAATGACAAATACAGCTGACTATCGTCAGCATAAAAGTGACAGCCTATATTGAATAACACTAATAACCTTAATGAGATATTGTATTGCTAGAAAGAATATGCCATGTCATATTCTGGAGTTGAACCCACGAGTTCTCAAATCAGAGGTGGGAACCACATAAACTCACCCGTTTCGGCAGAAAAGACAACAATACACATTCAGAATACGAAACCTTGACGTATGGACTGGAAACTTATTTCTGAATGATTCATTGGCAACACATAGTAACCGTCTCCCTGATCCCACAGGTTTAAAGCATAGCTGCTACCAGGGACTGAGTGGTTTTTTCATTTAGAGCCCGGTTTACTGACAAACTACTTTCAATGCGCGTAACAGCTTTTCCTTTCACGGCCACTTGCCTAACAAGTGGTAAAAGATTTTTATCTGCGCAGACTTTTCAATGAAAGCAGAAGCAAATTTGAATCAAGCACAGGTATAGAAAGGTGTTCAGCAGTTTCCAAGTCAACTAGCTACTCCAGCTCAGGATGCTTCCTGCGTTTGATAAAAGTCAAAAGGGTCATTGTTCCTATCAGCTAGTAACATAGACTCAAAGGCAAAGGTATTGAGAGGGTAAACGGATATCCCAAATCAAACTACTATCCCGTCAGCCAATTCCCCTAGTCTTCGTCTAACAGCACTTAAAACATACGCATGTGTTTCAATATTTTCTATTATAATGTACTTCACTTGTATTTCTACAGAACCCTACGAGGACTTAATCTCTATCAAGGTGCTTTACATATGCCGCCGGGCTAGAGCCCACGGCCCTGGTCGTTAAAGGCTAACACTTTAAACTTGGGCGAAACCAAGGCAATAAGAGAACCAAGGTTATACATGTACAAGTGGATAATTGCACCAATAGGAGGTCGGACCACCCATATTCTTTACAACTTCCAATACTTGCCAGAGCATTGACCCCAGTCAGTTTTCGGTAAGCATCTGGGGTTATGCAGCCCCACAGCTGCTTAAGCCGACCAAAAATCTGCTCGGGAGAGAGACAATACGACACAGTTCTGGCATATAAATGAGCGCTCCCCTCTGTTCGACAGATGAGTTGAGATCAGGACATTGGCATGACCAAGGACACCAGAGTCTGCCAACAACAGCTTTGTTGCCCTCAAAGTATGCTTGGAGCATTATCCATTTGCTATACGAAGTCTTCCAACATAAGAGCTCGGGCACACGGCAACCCAACAATTGATGTCTTTTACCACATTCCATTCCAATATCCTCTTCAGTGAAAAATTCCGATGCAGGAAGCCAAAAGCACTACCAAACAAGCACTTTGCCCCCAGTGTACTTGAGCATAGGCTGTGAGCAGTCCGGCTGGAATTTTTTTTTAACCTTTTCTATGGCTGACGAAAGTCCTCTGTTAGCTACCTCAGTGGATCATAAATTGGCTTTCGGTGGTCTATATAATATGGCTCCCATCATCAGCTGCAAAGTGGACACGTCCCAGTCATATCTAATACAGACGGCTTTTTGGCTGTCGGTCGTTATGTAACAGCTTGCATTTGTTGACACTTCTATACATGACATGCTCCAAAAGCCTCCTACGAACCGCATCGACACTTACAGCTTTGCATGTGGCTCCTTCAAAGGACTTGTTGAGACAGCTGGAAGTGGGAATTTCCCTTGATCCAGTGCAGTAGTAGACGTCAGTAGACAGCAATCCCTTTTTTGTCGTCATGTGGCCGGCCAGAACTTTATATGGCGTACATACTACCACCATGAAAATAATTCTTCAGGTTGTAGCTGAGACTCCCCACGCTAATATCAAGCTTTCCTGCAAGCAGTTGTGCCCACCTGGTGATAGCTGCCGCTTTGAGCTTCTATTTGGCTGTTTAGTTCCTTCGTCTTTCCTAAGGCAGGAAAGCACCGGAGGAGCATTTGTGCAGGAAGTGCAAAAATAACTGCCACGGGCAGGGGTGTGCAATTGAGCCATGAGGATTAAAAGTAAGATAATCAGATTGCAAGTAGAAACACACAGCCTGACATTTTTAGGGGTAAAAAAGCTGTGGGGCTGTTTTTGTTCCTTACCATCCTCAGCCCGGCCATTAACAGTGGGTCAATTTTACCATTAAATAATCAGTTTATATAAAAGTCAGCTCCTGCCGCTGCGTAACTTGCAGAGTCTAATAGTAGGTAAGTAAACTATGTCTAGTGCAACTAGTAAATACTTTTGCACGTGCAAGTATAAATAAAACTACTGAATTAGCCAAGCCTACCTTTAATTTTTTACCCTTCAATGACTGAAAAGACTGACTAGCCGTGCTGAAACCAGAGTAGCTCCATTTCACAACCATGTACAACATCAACAATTAAACGGGCAATTAACCCGTGAACTGTACCATCCTTATCGTAGACATTAACACCAACTACCCTGTCGCCTAGCGATCCAACAGCAGCAGATGAGAGCAACAAAAAGTAGAGCAGAGCTTCCTCCCAATGTATCACCCATTATCAGGCAACAAAGACGGTCAAGAATTATAAATTTTGAAGGGATGTACCCACGTATACAGGAATTTGGAAATGGTACTGAATATTCATCATTTTAGACAAAGACGGTCAAGAATTATAAATTTTGAAGGGATGTACCTACGTATATAGGAATTTGGAAATGGTACTGAATATTCATCATTTTAGATGGCTCTGAGCACTGGCAGACCATACCACGTGCCAAGATGTCTGGCAATAACAGAACCTCATCGGTATGCACATAAGTCCATAGGGTGCTATTTTAGAATCTCTTATATAGACTCAGAACTCGCAAAATTATGACAGTCATTTTCGGAATAAGATAAGAAATAGCTCCACTTCACATCATTTAAGGTGGAATTTCAAGAAAATACTTTTGAATCTTGCTAAATCGTACATGCGTGAAGCTTGTTGAGGTGCATGTTTGTGACCTGTATAAAGCTGCATTTACAGTGTAGATTTGGGCCTGTTAATTCCATATTTCGGTCAATAGTTCACGGATCAGAGTGAAATTTGAAATGCAAGTTTAGCTGTCCTCGTACCACATTATCCTAGTGTATTTCGGCAGGATAAGTTTTGCTATACACATCAATGAGAGCAGAAAATAAAACACCTGGACGTTTGATGATATGTTTAGGCAAACTTTCTTTCCGACAAAAAAGTACTTCACTGGCTTGGGAGTTTGCACAGGATCTTGCTGCCAAGTGTAACAAACCCCTACCGACTATGGCACATCCTTTTCAGCGGTCATAAGCTGCTACTTCTATGCTACTCACTACCTCAACTGCTCTCCTGACTCTGCTATGCTTCCCACTTTCTCTTTGTTGCGTGAGACGAAGTCTGTTGGCTACCGAATGCGTACCGAAAGCAGCTCAGGCTGTGAGTGCGCTATACAAAACTCTCCTGTGTAACACCCACATGGTCTTCATGACTTTGTGGAGTTACAGACGGAGATACAAGCAGAGTATTTTAGCTTCGAACTCTAGCTTGCTTGATCAACAATAACTTAAAATAAAGCTTTTTGAAGAATCCTTGTTTGGTGCTGGTGCAGTGGCTCGGCCAGTAGCCTGGTTTGAACCCCAAGAAACGACTATGAATCAATACTGACAGGCGGCTGAGGCTGGGCGTTCGGCCTACACCAGTAGCCGACTCATCTGTAAAACTCGGGCTCAGTGAAAACTGCTGCAGCAGAACAGAAGATGCATAAGCTCGTAGCCTTTAAGTCTGGCCAGAAAAGGGAGGTCATACAAAAATCGTGGTGAAACGACGTCAAACTAAACGCACACATACCAGCAGCATATGCGTTTGTTTTTGGGCTGTCAGCTGACAGGCAAAAGCCAGCATGCGGCTTAATTCACATGTTCTTACCGCAAGAGAGATCCAGTAAGCTCCGATAGACCCTGGCCGATAGGGCTAGCCCTGTCGCGGTACTCGGCAGCCGCAAATCAAAATATCCTAAGGGCAACCGATGCAGGTGCCGCCCGTCAAGCCGAGCTCTCTACGGAAGGCGAGGCAGTAAGCAGCAAGAGATTTCACCTGACTAGTGAAGTCGAAATTCTAGTGATTCTTCACAACAAAATGCTGCTGGCGCTAGCTCGTTATAGAACAGTAAAAAGAGGAACTCACGTCGTCAACCGAGAAAAAATACGGCCACTACGGACGGTGCGGCATTTCTGGGAGCCACAGATAAAGACTCCTCCGTTGACATCGGGGTCACATCATTCTCTAACAAATTAGACGGTTAGAACCAGAGGAGTCGCATTAATAACCAGTCAAACGCTACTAACCACGCCAAGAGCACAGAGCACATAAGAGCACGCACAACGGAGACAGCCACTCCATAGGCATGTCGTACCTTTTCAACGGCTCGTAACCTCTTTCCCATTACTGGAGCGTCTGAACTTGTTTGATTAATGAGCTCAAAAAGAGCACAGAGCTTTCTCTTCTTCGACTCGATTCTTCCTCTCTGCCTTCCGGTCATAGAAAGAAAATGAAGCTACGACTGGACGGACGAATTGCACCCTCTCAACCCTCGCTGGAACTCTGGAGGCTGCCATGACAGACACGTGACATCCGGGGCGGGCAAATCAGCCAGCGCCTGCGTAGGCGCTAGCATTTTGGAAAAGTGCGTATTGCTGCGTAATGTGAGTCATTACGGGTGCAAAGTGCGATAGTTCCAAATGCGCCTTAAAGGTATTTTTGGTGTATTCCATAAATAGAAGCACGGCGTTTTCTCTTTTGAAAGGGTTAAGCCGTGGCTACAACGCATAAATATGATATGTTCTGGGACTTGCTCTCATTCGACCTCGCTAAGGCTCGTTCTCACTCGCAACTATCTTATATGAGTGTGAGTCAGTCATGAAGCAAAATCACATACTATTCTATGTGAGCCATTAAAGGTAGTTGAAGTTTTTGCTTATATTATAGTAAATTTTTTAAGAGAAGTCATTTACTATATTACTTAAAAAATTAATTTAAAAGAAAATATTTCCATGTATAATCATTCCTATTTCTGATCTTGCAAGAAGGTTGCGTAGAGAGAAAGGAGAGAAACTAGGTGATTGGCTTAGTAAGGTTTGAAAAGCACTTTCTTGAAACATTGCGGAAAAGATATAGTTGTACCTACATGGGTTGATTTTTTACTGCTTTCGTTAAAGGCTATATTACTGAGAGAAGAGGTACTTGTTTATTTGTTGAGCTTCGTGAAAAAGAAGATAAGGAGGAGTTTCAATTACAATGACAAGAGAAAGCTGAGGAAAGAAAACGTTATTCTGCTAAAAAAAACATATAGACAAATGCAAAGAGAAGAGAAGATTAGATGCTCAGAAAATGCCTTGGCCTCAAAAGTATTCTGATATTGCTAGGATAAACTCTTTCTTACCTAAGATTATGGAGGAAGAGAGTAGACTATCTAGTTTGTATAGTGAAGCATGTGACCACGGGGATAGTTTTTGTAAGTGCGAAGATAGTGAATATAGTTAGAAAAGGTGCTTTGACAACGAGACAGACCTTGGCTGGCTTGGTGTACCAAGGATAGAAATAAGTGATTATGACAAAGATATACACGAGCAAGCAGGATTCTGCCATTGTGACAATACTGATAGAGGATTTCCTAGCTGCCGTGCTGGTTGCAGATGTGGTCGTTGAGCTAAATAAAATTAACCTTATATAGAGAATGAACAAATCGCAAAAAATCAGGATGATTCTTCTTTGCCCAGAAACAAATGTAACACTTATCAATGTATTAATGAAGTTCACTTACTCAGATATCCCTACTGATATCATAGATGCGAAGCTTAACACTGCAGTTTGTTATTCTAACTATATGAATGCACGAGATGAAGAAGCATTCAGATATTTTATTTTGGATGAAAACCTCCGATCACTGAATTAAAATCATATTGAACAGTACAATTCTGTAGTATAAAAAAGAAATGAAAGTTAATTGGGCAACTTTATGAAAAATTATTGTTCGTACCCCGGCTCATAGTTACTATATACAACAACATCCTAGCACAGATTATAAAGATCTTCCTATTCATTTCCAGCAAGCTTTACTTAAGACTGTTACTCTTCAGGAAGAATATCACAAAGCTCTATCTAATTTAGGAGTTCAAATAATATTAGCAAAGCGTTGTATACCTACAAGTACAGAATCTCAAAAACAGCCTGAAGGTATCAAAGAAAAATATGAAAAAAGAAAGATATGAAGATGAAACAGACATTCGAAGAATTTAAAGAGAAGCTATACGGTCATTAGAATCTTATAGGTATTAACTTTGTTTTCTGATTGTTTTGTATTGCTTCGTATTTTTTTATTGTACTGTACAAAAAATTGCATAGTATAGAAAGAAATGGATTGTGGCTTGCTTGAAAAAGTTGTTAGCAGTCATCGAATTCTAGAATTCCCAGCAACTAAGAAACTATACGATGATTACATTAAAGATTTAGGAGATAAAAATGCCCTTCCTGAAATCTATTCATCTGTGGTTCATACAGCAACACTTCATAAAGCAGATTGCGATTATTTCACTGAGCTTGTTAAATTTTTATCTTATCAAGAAATACCAGAAGTAAAAAGAAAAATTAAAGTTGTATAGAATGTCAGACCTTATAAAAATGTATGCCAACCAAAGGTTTGGAGAAGTTGTGCACTACAATACTAAAGTCGGATCTTGTCCAAAAAATTTAGCAAAGATAAGATAAGCTCTAAAGTTTATAAATATAACCATAGCTTTAGGAGTAAAAATTGCTAGTACATACATACCTATCGTTCCTGATCTATCTCATGTTGTTCCAATATTCGCAGAAGTATCTACAATGTTATCAACAGCTGACGGTGTCTTGCTGAAATTGATAAACGTAAAAGATTAACTCTATATTCAAATTCAAAGTTAATCCCAAAGATAACATGCATTTTCGGATGAAATAGTAACAAAAGAAGAATTTGATGATCTCATGGTTGAAACAGAAGCTTCATCTAAAGCAATTACTCCTGTTTGATAACTTGTAACTCTTGTCTAACGAAACCTCTCTTTATAGCGTTTAGAAAATATCTAACTGGTTTGTCTTTCATTACTAAAATTCTAATATTCGTATGCTTAGTTAAACTCCATATCGGATCTGTAGCTCTTCTCCTTTTTTCGTCTTCGCCTTCACCTAGTTCTAGTAAGTATCTAACAGTTGTTTCGAGTTCTATTATTTCTTCTTATTTTCCCACTTTCCTACGGTATAATGGGTTCTGTAGCTTAACTCTTTCTTTTTTATCTTGTAGTATTATTATTATTCAGGTAATCTAAAATATTAGGTAGCTTCTTAATTCATTCTCTGTTTCTCTTATGATCTCCAGCAATCAGACTTTCTAATTCTTTTTCATACTGAGCAATGAAAGTTCTTTCTACTATTGCTCGATTAATTCTTTCAACTAAGGCAACTCTTTCCTGCTAGTCGTTTCTATCGCACGTGTTCCGTGTCTATTCCTTTCTTTCTTGAAATCTCCTTTGAACTGAGATCCTGGATCTACTGTTATCTTCTTTCGGCCGTTCTAAAGGACCCTTTAAGTAAGTATCAATGATCGCTTAGATCGATTAGTTACTTCTTTTGATGATTTGGTTTTAAGTGCTCATGAGTCTTCATATCTAATAGCAACATCAATAAAGCATCAATAACACTTAATGAGTATTTACACCGAGTCAGTTGGCATATACTGTATATCTGCTTGATGACTTTCATTAGGGACTACTCTATCAAAGAATCCACTGGGAATCTCTTTTGGCCTCTGTTTGAATACCTGGCTTATACCAGTTTCCCTTCTTCCTTTCTTGTCAAAGATTCTTGAAAAAATTGTTGCCAAACAGCTGGTTGAACATACTGAAAAGAATAAAATGTCAAAAGCATTTCAATCAAGGTTCAAGAGGCAGCACTCTACTGAAATTGCTCTCCTCCGTGTTAACAAAGACATTATACGTGGCAACGATGGCGGGAATGTCGCTGCCCTAGCTCTGCTAGATCTGTCTGCTGCCTTCGACAGCGTCGATCACGAGGTTCTGCTTGAACGATTGAGAACAAAGATCGGTCTGGCAGACGAAGCACTGGCGTGGTTTAAATCGTACTTGTCTGGTCGTGTTCAATCCGTGTCGTGTGGGGGTCAGGTCTCACACACGAGCCGGGTCACCTGTGGAGTCCCTCAAGGGTCTGTACTCGGTCCCCTGCTGTTCTCCATTTATACTCAACCATCGGGAAAAGTGATTAAGGCTCATGGAATAGGATATCACTTTTATGCTGACGATGCTCAGCTGTATTTGTCATTCAAACCATCGGAATCTGCTGCAGCAACTGAAAAACTGAATGCTTGCCTTGCCGACATTCGATCCTGGATGTCGGAAAACTTCTTGAAACTAAATGACAATCAAACCAAACTGCTGCTCATAGGTCACCCTAAGCGTGTGGCTGGATTAAAAGGCTGTGCTCTTCTAATAGGTGATGCTGTTGTGCGACCATCACCTCGTGCCCGAAATTTAGGTGTCCTTTTTGACAGCTGCCTCAATTTTAAAAGCTTCATCCAGAAGACTGCTTCTACAGCTAGCCATCACGTCCGATCCCTATCCAAGATTAGGAGCTGTCTTCCACGGTGGCTCGCAAAGAATTTAGCTAGCTCCTTAGTTCTGTCTCGACTTGATTATTGCAGTTCCCTTTTAGCTGGGCTACCAAAGAATGTCATTAGGCCACTGCAGCTGACTATGAATATGGCTGCAAGGCTAGTCTTCAAGTCCCAGAGGTTTGACCACGTGTCTCCTTTGCTAAAAGAGCTAGGATGAATGCCCGTTGAGCAACGGATACAGAGCAAAGTTCTTACGCTGTCTCACAAGGCCCGCCACGGCTTGGCTCCTTCGTACCTGGCTGAACAGCTGCAACAGTTTCAGCCTCTTTTCGCCCTCAGGTCCTGTGTGGACAATAAATTAGCTGTTCCATTCCTCCGTTTAAAGACCGTTGGCAACAGAAGCTTTAGCTCTGCATGTCCTAGACTGTGGAACTCGCTTTCACAATTCGTATGCTACGACAACTATTCTACTGCTGCCGACTATGGCACATCTTTTTCAGCGGTCCTGAGCTGTTCTTCCATGCTACTCACTACCTCAACTGCTCTCCTGACTGCTATGCTACCCACTTTCTCTTGTTGTGTGGGACGAAGTCTGTTGGGTACCGAATACGTACCGAAAGTAGCTCAGGCTGTGAGTGTGCTATATAAAACTCTCCTTCGTAACACGCACATAGTCTTTATGATTTTGTGGAGTTACAGGCGGAGATACATATTTGAATCCGGATCATACTTACCTTCTATTTTCTCTCTTTTAAAGTTAAAAACGACATTCTATAAAAATGGAATTATTTTGTAGAACTTGTGTTGTGTGACAGTGGCTCCGGCGGCGGCTGTTCTAGTGGGAGTCTCACGGAGACACAGCGGGCGCACGTGCACATTAAACGAGACTACTTTACTCCAATCAACGGACACATATATGAGAGCTCGATCAATCGCAGCAGACGACACGAAATATAACCTGTATTAGTGGCCCGACGCTGCGTCACTTCAATGGCTTAACTATTGGCCACAGCCGAGGCATATGCATTAGTGTCAGGCGCTTCACTAATTACAGCAGAAGCTGCAGGCGAACACCACACTTGTGCTAAGAATTGATCTAAAACAGATTATCTAGAGACAGATCACCAAATGCTTAAAAAAAATATTCGAAGACCGTCATTAAAATAAGAACTACGATGTGATATCTGAGATCTTGATAGTACTGAGACTGAATTCGATTCAGGTATTCTACGTAACAACTGAATAATAATATGTGCTGATTGCCATTATTCTACTAACAGGTTTTCAAAAGAGAAACCAACTAAACTATATTGTCTTGCTCAAAAGCAGTATTTAAAAAATGTTCAGACGTATATCATCATCAATCATGTAGTTCTCATGAAGCTGTTTGCACTATTGCAAAACTATTCCCATTTATCAAAGGTAAACTCAAAGCTACAGAGTTAAAAGAACTAACTGCATTAATAATACATTTGTATTTGTCACGTGATTACATAGCTAACCAAGAGATTGACTCTTAAATTGCCTAGATTATCAATGAAAAATTAATCAGTAGGCATCCCATTGAAAATGTATAATATTTAAACTCTGTTCCGGTAGTTACAGTATTTATTGCATGTACTTCTCCAGAAATAAAAGAAGTATCAGTGCTCGGTCTTAGGAATACGCAATTAGATGAACCAACGACCATCACACCTAACATTATCAAAGATGGCGCATTCTTATTACTGAATGAATAATTAGCCAAAGTTTTTAGAATAAAATTCATCGACCTAGGATTAAAGGGTACTTGTATTACTTTTATTACTTTTTTATCGTTCTATCAAGATAGTCTTTGGTAGCTGCATTATTTTGATTAACAGGATCTGCAACATTAACTATTGAATTACCATTCTTATTCAAAGAAGTAGTAGTAGGGCTTCCATTAAGTATCACATCACGTTTTACTCCTCCGTATGTAACACAAATGTCATCAAGAAGAATCGTTGGTGTACTCTTACTAGAGTTCCAATAACTTGGAAGTAATAGAAAATTCATTCATGTTTAGATCTCTAGTTATTGTATCGCCTCATTTTTTAACATAACTACTTAACTGGCTTACATTTACAGCATCACCAGGGTTAACTCCTGATCCAAGATTAACTACTGACATTCCTTTGAAGTCAACTGTACCACTTCCTAAAACTAAGAGATTGGAATCAGCAAATGATATCGTAGCAGCATCACTTGGATTTACTGGATCACCTACATTTACAATACGATTTCCATTTGCGTCGAGATCTGAAAATAAATAACCATCTACTTTTTTAATATAACCACTAAGATCTACTTTGCGATTCATCTATATAATAAGCTATTAAAACTTTAGGCCTCTTTAGCACTTCTTTTACAACAGGAACTATTCTTGAGAATCTACTAGGATCAGGCTCATGTATTACTTGAATTAAAGATCGTCTATTTTAATACTTTATATCATTACCTTGAATTGATTTTTTATTAAATCTACTATACTTACTTATAAGATCAAATTTAAAATCAAAGTATTTCTTTTTTTCTAATAAGAACATAAACAACGGACTTCCAATCGGCATATCAAATTCGTTGTCAGTTGAAATCCCAACATTTCCAGCAGCTGTAAAATCAAGTGGAATTTTTTCACAATTTAATCAAGAAACATTAATTTTGAATTCGGAGTAATATCACTCACCTAATTCTAAAACATTTAAAGCTAGTAAACATTGACCACGATACTGCTTAGAAATAACTCCATCGATGATACTTCTACTCCAAAGACATTATTATCTGAAACCAAAGTATTTTCATCAATGATATCATCAGGAGAATACCTACAAACACATAACGAGCAAAGCAATCATTTGCACATTATAGGGGTTACACCGAGTTTCATTTCTGAAAATTTTCCAACAAGAGGTTCAATAGTTTTCCAAATAGCATTAGTGGAAACTTTAAACCGGAAATATTAGCGATATATTTTTTTAGTTTTCGGATTGCTGTTACCTCAATATTCGTTTCATTTGCCCAAATTTCATATCATTGCCAAGCACTGAATACACTTCCGAGCCACAAATATTCAAGGCCATCAGTTTTTCCATTTTTCAGAGCCTTGTACAAAATCAAAACTTTCCATTTATATATTCTTAGAAAGATTTTATTCAGTATCAAGATTGCCATATACCCATGATCCTTTCATGCAAGTAAATTGCGATCCATTACCATTAGAAGTCAATTCAGCAGTATTCTCACAGATCGTCAAGTAATGCACAATGATAGTTGTACCGGCTGCAAGTTGAGTATTGAATTCAATGTTAACATCAAGCCTAGTAGTATTTCTTAAAGGCTGATCATTGCATCGCAAGTCATTTATATGAATTGGATACAAACAAAGCCATTCAGGATATGTAACACCTACAGATTCAGTTACTTCATTAAAACCAAGGAATTGTTTCCTGAATTGAGTCTTCATACCCTGCTGAGCATTTAGATTTCGTTTGGCGTATTAAATCCAGTAAATGGAACGGATATAGCTACTAAAGCATGCCTTGATGACAAAGTCGGAAAAAGCAAGAGCTGATTAAAAGTAACCTGAAAGTTAATCGATTGATTAATAATTCTTAATTTTCAGGAGGCTTGTATGAATCCAAACTTGCTTTTGCTTTCTTTCTAAGGAAAAATTACTCAACCCCTTGGAGACAAAATAACCAAGCAATATGGCAATCTGAGCGTTCCAAGAATAATTTATCTATGACAGAATGAAGACCATTTTTATCTAGGTTGATGGATATACAAATAGAAAAGCCAATTTACTCAAAGTTAACACTGAAAATTACAGACATATCTAAAGCTATGGCTGGTTAATCTGATAATGTTAACGATAAAATTAGTTTCATGGTTGAAAATAAAAAGTGTCACATTACTTTGAAAGAACGGATAGAAATAAAACTAAAGTGTATTTCCAAAGAATAACTTTATCAGTTAGAATTTATATATCAGATAATAATGAAGTAGTAGTTAGAAACTACTGTCATAAATCACTTTTTCCAGGATTTTCTCATTCAAATTTACTCTGTATTTACTATTCTGGGATAGATAATAACATGGTAATATTAAATAATTCTATAGCTGACTTTATTGTCTGAATTTTTGAAACTCCATAAATAAAAAAATTATTACATTCAATGTCACTTACCCTTCTTTGATGTATACGCCAAATTGTGTAACTCCAAGTCCTAATGACTGCATTGAAATCGGAGTGATGACAGAAGTTGTATTCTCTAAGTCAAATTCAGTTGTGTTTCAATGGAAAGGACTTATAATTTCAGGCATTTGAACTTTCCAGTCTAATGATTCCTCTAGGAATTCTTTTGGCTCTGTAAATCCAGTAATAGGCCTGAGTCTAATGCCTTTTTAAGTCGTTTAGTTGTTTCAATTTTTTAAATGTATGCTTCTGACTTTAGATTGTATAGAGACTCTATTTTTAAGTCTTTGAGAAACTCAGAGACGACAGAACCATCACGAACTTGTGTAAATATACAAGAAATTTTAGGATCTGAATGATGAGTTCTTAGGGGTTTGTATTTTAGTAAAAGTCTTACAGATTCTAATAAAGAAGCTCTAATGTCTTCAATGCGCCCCATAGGAAACATGCAGATGTTAGAATTGGAATTTTGTTTCCTTTTAGCTTCTGTAAAGCCATTTGTACACCTAGTTTCTATTGAAATCATTTTTATTATAAAGTTTTAATTATCTATTGGACTACAGGATCAGTTGGAATAGCAGCAGGTGTAGCAGAAGAAGCAGGTTTAGTAGCCGCAATAGCAGCTAGTGTAGCTTTTTTGTCTAGCACTAGTTCCGTCATAGATATCAGGTAGAACAGTGTAACATTCATCGCTAACAAGACCTGAGATACACTTCAAACAGTAGCTCGAGATCGTCAGTAACTTTTGTTACACCAGCTGAGATTACTTTCTGTGCTTCGGCGTCGCATTCATCCAGACATAATTTCTTTACTGAATTGTCTGTCATAATTAAGATATAAACTTCAAGTGTTTGTGCATCGTGAGCAGCCATTCTAGATTTAACAACGTAATCTACATAAGACTTTAACAGAGTTGCTGACCGTGCTAAATTGTGACAAGTGATATCTTGTGTTTGGGTAGATGATGCTGCAGTTACCGACATTTTTCTTCACTTAAAAAAAATTTAAAACAACAAAGAATATAAACTAAACTACAGATAATAAAATAACTTACAATAAAGTATTACTCCAAGCTTGTTTTTGGTGATTTTGATTTCTTTTCTGTTTCGATTATCATTGAAATTATCTTTCCACTACTTTCCATTAGTTTGTCACAAGTTTCACAGATTTCGTTAAGGATAGCAATGTCAGAGCTATCTAGATCAGGAATAAGTTTATCAAGTGAATGTTGAAAAATTCTTGGATCTACTCCTTTAAATTTATGTTGGCAAATTTTCAGAGCCGTTTCTCTAGGTTGATCACAGCTTAGAATTCTTGAGACATCTATTTCTATAAAATAATAATTTTTTGTTCAGGTTTTGCGTATTCAAATTCAGGCACTGGTTCATCCTCAATTTCTTGTCACTGTTCGATTTTTGATTCTAAGCTTAAAAACTGATTCTGAGTAGTATTCGATTGCTGAGTCAATTTCTGATTCGAGATCAAGCTAGGATCGAAGTCAGGGTCAAGTTCATTGTCAGAATCTGATTTGATTTCGGATTCGAGGAAGTCTCTAAGAATTTCAGACATCTTTTATCCTATGGAATTTTATTTCGTCAAACAAATTAATTTAAATCTCACAAGTCTCATGATAACCTGGATCTTTACCTTGTTTCTTTGCTTGTTCCATTCTGTACGGACTGTAAGCGTAATTATATCGCCCAGAGTTTAACCAACAGCGTTTACTTTCAAAAGCAGAAAATGCAACTTTTCTTTGCTTAATAGCATATATTTTGTGTTTTTCACTTTGTAGTAATGCTTGTTCACCATGTTTTGTTAATCGTGTTTCCAAGCATTCTTTAAAGTCTCTTCTGTTTTAACGTTTTCTCAACAACATATTCTTTAGCACCTTTAGCTTTCTTGGATTTACCAACTGGCTTACCTTCTTTATTTAGTATATCACTCATGTCAGAGATAGTATCTTGGTTACAAATAGTGTAAGAATATAACTTTGGTCTTAAGAAGACACACACATTTAGTATCGCAGATTGAATTTTATCTGTTATTTCATCTTTACATTTGCCAACTACTTTCTTATTACTTTTTGTAATACTGGATGCGGTTTCATGACTCCAGAAAGGATAATCTTCGGGAACTGTTTTAAGATTAACATATGAGAGTTCAATAAAATCTTTATAAAAATCCATAGTAAACACTTCAATGACTAAATAATCAATATCTGTATACAATAAACTTATCTGAGAATCATATCTTGAATAACCTGAATAACACTTTTCAATAGGTGGTAACTTGTTTCTTCAAACCTTGCAAAGGAATTCATGCATTCATAAGGGCATATTCCTTTCTTAGTTAACAAAGCAATTTGAGCATCAGTAGCATCCGGAAAGTGATCTTATTGTTTTAAACCGTCGTTTGCTTTGCTTAAATTTTTAACACGATCTCAATTGTTCTGCAGAAGCTGAGCAGAATCCCTAAAACAACTTGTGAAGCTCAATAGTTACAAACTTCTCTTTGTTATTAGAAATTACTTTCTTTTCATTCAAATCACAATAAAAAATTAACAATCAAAATGAGAACTATAGCCTCTTGAATGTAAGCAGATAATTTAAATGTATCCGGACAAATCCTTAATTAAAGATTGCATTCATTATGAGCTGCACCTCTGCATTTTCTGTTAAGTGGCAATGATTTCAAACGTTAGCTTCTTTTGACAAACACTTTCCATAAATCAAACACGAGTTTCTTCTTCAAAATATTTTGCTTGTTCACTTGTCATACTTGATCGGTCAAAGACTTCGCGTTGTTTAAGCTTTTCTTTTAAGTATCGCTACCTGTTTTTCTTGCTCTTGCTTCAAAGAAAGAATTAGATCTTTAACAGCAGTTTCTCCAAAGGTTTGTTTATAGTTTGCAACAACTTTGCTTTCATGATCTAATATTACATAACCACCAGAGCAAGGTTTGTGTTGATTAAATGAGCCTTTAACTACTTCTTTGGGTTTTTCAATTTTTCGTAATAAAAATTTAAGATTAGCAAATGCAACCAAAGGAGACTTTGTCATTTTTGTGATCCCATCTTTTTGACTTTCAACTCTTGGCATTTTATCCTTGCTTTTACATAATGCTCTGATTTACAATCTGAAGATATTTTCATCTAATTTGTTTTGCTTATAAAATTTTGATGAGCATCTTTTAAAAAACAGTATAGTACCAATACCATTTTCTGTTCTACAGAAAGAATTACAGTGACTTATTACAACATCATGCGTTCTTATATAAAAGTAAGTATATGTTTTTCACTCTCTTCATTTCACACTCCCAATGGAGTGATTCCAGAAAAAAAAAATTCAGAATTATTGAAACATAAAATAATCTTGAATGTTTTAAATATCTTCAACTCTTGCGTGAACACTACCTTTAACCATAAATGGAATTCTTCTTATCATTCTCACCTCTAGGAAAGAACAATGGTTTTAAGAAAGGTAAAAGATTCGAATGTTGTTCATTCATTATTTGTCAAAAATCATGTATCATTTCAGGATGATTTTCTATAGGATATAATGCTCTCAATACACACCATAATGCGAAACAGTTATCACCATCGTTCTTAATATTTATATAAATATTATTATATTATTTATTATACAATTTTATATAATATTTATTATATAATATTATATATTATTATTATTATTGTACAATATTTATATAACACATTTTTTGTTTCGTAATTTTTCTGGCAACTTACAATAAGAACCTCCAACTTGAGGAACAAACCTAGTAAACTTTGCAAAGGCATTAATGACAGCTACTATCTTGCGATTAGATCCTCAATCGTTCCATTCTTCAACAATAGTATCAAAGACTGCAAAGTGTTTCTTAGCAATTCTGTGAAAGTGAAATATTCTCTTTAGAAGCACTGGAGCACTTCCATTGATTGTTGCATATACAGACTCATTTCTTTCATTCTTTAATTTTACTTAAATTACAAGACTCATTTTTACATTAGCAAAAGAAGAGGAAACATCTTGCATAACAGAACTCATCAACCCTGAAGCACACTCATTCCTAAACACACTTAAATTAGCACCTGTAAGGATCAAAACCTTCATACTCATAATCAATCTCGTTTCCAGTGATTGTTTTTCTACCACGAAATAACCCAGTATTATCTCTCTTAGAAAGCTGCATAGTCTTCTTGAAGAAAGGATCATATCTAAAAACTTTTGGTTTAGATCTTGAATTGAAAGAAAGCTCTTTAATCATTTGTCCTATATCCACGCTTGAAACAGGATAGTGAACTATTCTGGAAGCTTTACCATATTTCCTATTAAAAGATGGTTTACTCAAAACTTAATTTCATAGAAGGAACCAATTTCTTAGCATGCTCATTAAATGTTTCGCCTTCACGCCTTGAAAATGATTAGTTGCCAACATCTCTATATTTAAAAATGCTTTTTTTCTAAATTAATTTTACAAATATATATAATATAAGTAATGACCTTTGCAGCAAATGTAAAGCCCCTAGAAAGAGATTGAGTTCCCCGAGGGCGCTTTATAAAGTGCATTATTATTATTATTATTATGGCTTCTTAATTTTTTTACTTCAATATAAACAAAAACTTTTAACTACCTTCAATAGCTTACATAGAGTAGCATGTGATTTTGCTTCATGACTGACTCACACTCATACAAGATAGTTTCGAATGAGACCGAGCCTTAGCGAGGCCGAATGAGAAATATCTTATATGAGAGTGAGGCTGCCGAGAAGCAAAATCACAAACTACTTCGCATTAGCTCCTCGAAGCGTAGCTAACGGTTCGTTGGAGCCGTACCGCTGCATGCATTTATGGCTGGTTAGCAGAGGACGTCGGCAATCAATAACTCCTCTACCTCAAAGTATCCACGTGCTTAACCCATAGCTTTATAATTAGGTGTCATGAGATAGAACGGACCTATCATCACCCCCGAATCCCTTTTTATTAGGTCTGTCTAAAGTTATGAAATATTTCTTTCGTAACGATTCTCAGGACTTGATAACAATCCCTAGAAACCTCCAGTCCCAACCGGTCTTCTTGAGAGATAGAGACTTGTTGCTGCCCACCATGACAAACGTGAGAAATATGTCCCTGGTTATCGGCAAACTCCCAGCCCCTTTGAAAACAGCTGTAATTAGGCGGCACATTTTAAAGTCACACCTAGATCGCGTCTCCCTCTGCCATTTTTTATTAACGACGCTTGAACGAATATTGGCGTAGCGGCTAAACGACCACACCATTTCGTCAGATCTTTCAAGCAAGTTTCCCTCGGGATTTAACTCTCGGAAGCAAGGTCGACTGATCTGAGAAATGCCAGCCTGTCGAATGCAGCTTGGGTAGTCGAACTTTAAATTATCGTGAGTGGCCATACTGCCTCGAGAATAATGTCAACCACACGAGAATACATAACACTGGTGGAATATTGCTCCGAGGAAAAAACTAAAGTTAAAAGTCTTAGTCTTACGAGAGAACTGGTAGGAAAAGTTTTCGAAAAATACCAGCCCAGTAAACCACCCGGCATCAACACGGCTTGCATGTAGGCATATTTCCCAAAAATACAAGCTATGGCTCATTTTACCATTCATTCCCATGGCAAGTTCTTGTCTCTACTACTATCGACGATCAAGAGTGATCAGCCGCACCGTGATCGGCTCCCAAATCTGGCGTTTGCTAAAGTTAGCTAGGCGAAATTTGCTGTGCTAAACTCTGGGAGCAGGCTGATAATGGAAGCCCTAAAAGTCACACGATCTGGCTGGGTCCAACGAATAACTGTGATCCACTTTCGGCTTTAACAACGCACTCCTCGTACAGCTGTGGCGAGAATTGTGTATTAATATCTGCCTGCGAATTCTCCAGAAAATAAACTGGAAAAGTCCTGCTAATCACTGGATAGCCACATCCGCTTGCTTTACATCCCTCAGAAAATGGTCAGCCAAGTACTTCATAGCTCAACAAATGGGTGGAGCTAGCCAGCGACTGGACAGAACTCTGCAGTCAATTTTCAAATATATGATTCATTTGTGTAGCACCCTGAGAGAAGTTAATCTCTATTCAGGTGCTTCATACATGCCACTGCACTTGAGCCCCCCAACTTTGGCCGTAAAATATATTCACCTTCACCTTGGTCGGGGCACACATCTAAACTACTGGGCCTAACCAGCAAAGCAAGCAAGCTGAATGCCACAGAAGTTGGAAAATATACTTTAAAAACAACACCATGTAATTTGAAATTACTACCAAATCATCTCGAAGCTATTTTTTAGCAATGCATGCAGATCTTAGGGATTCGTAAGACCCATCGGGCTAACGACTCAGGCATTGGTCAAGACTCTGGTTGCAGGTGCATCCACGGTAAACTCATATTTTGCTGACAGTATGGCTGAACCTGCGGCAGCATCATGCGACACCCATGTCCAACAACTTGATATAGGCAACGGCACGAATTTAGGGCATCCCACTAATACAACTCAAAGGAACAGCAAAAACAGTAATACTAGCCACAGTAACCCGTATTAGACACGAAAGGAAGGTTATAAGTAAACATCTTCTAAACCATATGCAATTTACACCGAATTCTAATTCACACACGGTTAATACTGTTCACCTTCATCTCGATACAGCCCACCCTTCTTAAAAGTATTCCCATTATGTATCTGCAACAAATTTCGACCGGGCCCATATTGGTTAGAATCCTTGGAGAATTCTCTAACCGAGTCTACCGAACAGGATGCCTTTTCCATGCACTGCCTATTGCTTCACCGGCATGATAAGCACATACATTTGTAGCTTTCTCAACACACCATAGAACCGTTTGCCCACAGGGCGCGGCACACGAGTGAGCATGCAGAAATTCTCTACAATCAGCAGGTCTGGCTGCTCGATGACCAGTGTGGCTCCATAAAGTTCGCCAACTGCAGCCATAGTCTATAGCAGCAGCCTTTCAGGACCTTCAGTGGTCCTAGCACAATGTTCAGTCGCGACCAAAACGGGCCGTAGTCAAGGCATCAAAGTTTGTCGCTTAGCAACATGCTACGCAACGTTGGGGTACGATTAAAAAATGGCTGTCGGTTGCTCGACTTGATCGTGCTCCTCAGCTCGGCTTGGCTTGCGGAAAGCCTTCCGTCTGCACAGACTGTCCCGCAGCGGGAGTGGGAGTGTCTTGGTGGCATTTGCTGATGGTAGGAGATACGTTCATCCTACGAATCAGGGAAGTTGAGCACGTCCCCGGTGTCTGTGATGGCTGCCCCGTCCAGAACGTAGCTGATCTTGAACTTGAGCTTCACTTTCTCCTGTCAATGTATAAGAACCAATACTGGAGGTGAGCAGTAAAAAAAAAAAACCGGCCATTGGTGAGGCTCACAATGACTCAGCAAAATTAGCAGACAAAGGGCAATGACAGCATTAGTAGCAGCATGAGTAAATGCTTGCACAAGATGCAGCAAAAATGATTGTACTCTGCACAACTCGATGAGAATCATAAGCCAAATTATTAAACATGGTATTCTAGACATAGCAGAAGAGAAGAAATGAATGTATGGTCGTTATGCACGGCCTGTGAGTCGCGCTGTCTTCCCCCATATCACCAGGAAACTACAGTCAGCCCCCCCCCGACGTACGACGGTTCGACTTCTTACACAAATTCGGAGAGACGGACTCGGCCACGGCCACGCGAAAAATTGAAATCAAAATGTATCCAAGAAAACTTTCAAAATCTACACATGATCAGTAGATTTGACAACGCTACAAACAGTAAGGAGAAAACGATGTCTGCCAGCTGTGCATTATAGGTATTGACGGCTATCATATACCATTATCGACTTATGAAAATTCGACTTACGACAGGCTTTCCGGTCCCTATCTATTTTGTAAGTAGGGGACTTACTGTACACGCATGGTGCCTGCACCGCATGCGACAAGCGAGCACAATCGGCAGAACGGTAGAAGAAGAGTAAGAAAATGGCTGGGGCACGAAAGCGATTGCCTAACCGCTTCGTAGCAAGGAAAACAAACTCGGGCGCAAGCAGGCAGCTTATACTGCTCTCCGAGCCTTACCTTACTAGGATTCGCCAGTAACATGACTTGTGTTACAGCCGTGGGAGGAAGTATAGGATTGTAAGCAGGCAACTCGGTGGCAGACGCTGGTTGCAGTTTAATCTTCATGGACTACAACAGCAGCACGGCCACGATCTTACCGACTAACATCGCCCACACACACACACACACACACACACACACGCACGCACGCACGCACGCACGCACGCACGCACACACACACGCACACACACAGGCACACACGCGCACACACACACACACATACACAAAGCACACACACAAAGACACACACACACACACAAGACAAACGCACAAACCGAAATCTGAGCGACAGAATAGCAATCACTGGCAAAATAAAGCCCGAAAGGACAGCTCCTTCGACCTCTAGCTCTTAATGGGGGGGGGGGGGCTTGCCGAATGGTGGCAGCGTGGAAAGAGAGGCAGCGCTGCACTTGGCAAATGATGCACAGGGCTCGACAATCAGCACAGGCCTATCGCAGTGGGGCGCGTTCTTCACCGGGTCGGGTGGCCGGCGGCTGCTACCTTGGGCACGGCTGCCTGAAAGGTGAGATTCTTGACGGACGATGCATTGAAGCTCATTATTGAAAGCACCATAACTAGGATATCCGGACGTGGTGTGTCTTTACCGAAGTGCAAGACCATTTTCATCTTATTCTTTTCGTAGATCGTCAGTGACGGCAGCGGACCTGCGAGGTTAGCAAAAGACGCATCGATTACCCCAGGCGCAGACGAGTTTGTACGGCACAACGGCGACCGCTGCGCCGTCGAGGTGCCAGTACAGCCAGCATAACACATGTGGTGTGCATGAAGACATGCACCGCTATTGTAGATAAATAGCAAAACAGTGCGAGCACAGAGTAAGGACAAGGAGGCGATGAGTGGGAAGACGAGCGCAGATGCTCGACGAAAAGCCCACTCTTTTGAGCATAGCTCCCCGCCAAGCAATGGCGCTTGGCCAACTGTTTCATGCAGGCTGACAAGTGGTCCCACGGCGAAGTTGAGTCGATCGTGGCTGTCTATCTATGATACAGATACCCAACAACCTCAATGTCCGTGTTGTGTGTTTTGGAGTCACACAGGGAAAGTCGGTAGGAGATTGCCCCTCCAAGAGCAGCTCAGGTGTTAAGTACGACTGTTGCCTTGGTCGCTGCTAAATAAATATTTTGGTAGCACGGTCTCGGGGACGGGTCAGGGACGTCTGCTGTGCATTCGGTTGACTTCGCTGACTATTCATGGCTTAGCATGTACAGTACCTAGAAAGAGATTCGGTCTTCGAAGTGCTATACAAATGTTTTATAATTATAAAGTACTGTGTCGCATCGCTTGGAAACGGAATGTACGGCGTTAGCAGCAGCACCCAGCGATCTAGTGCACCGGCATAGGACAGCTGCTGCGATGATGCTCACCACCAGTGCTGGAGGGGGGCATCTAACGGCCATCAAGTCACAAGTTTCCTTTGACGAGGGAAAGTGAGGCCGCTGCTTGCTATGGAAACTTGGCTGTTGGCTCGACCATACCATTATTATTATTATTATTCTTTTTGTTGGCCGACTCAGGTACGGCTTTGGCCAGACATACATTCAAGCTTTCGCATAACTACCTCGTGTGTCAAAAGAGGCCAGCTCCCGACGAGCATAGAATAGTGAGTATCGAATTCGTAGTGGCGAAAAGAGCTTACAAGCTGTCTAGGCATAGCAGCATTGACCCAAAAAAAAAAACAAGCCTAGCATGCAAGCTTGACAGCCATGGTGGAACAATTCAGCTTAATAATAATAATAATGCACTTGATAAAGCGCCCTCAGAGAACTTAATCTCTTTCTAGGCGCTTTACATTTGCTGCAAAGTGAAATGCAATTGAATGGTAAGTAAAATCATGCTTGAAAAACAAACAAAATGAATAATATGATTAGGGGTGACATGCACATGGTCAACATGCAAATAAAGTGGCTTGCCTATTGTAACGGCTGCGCTTTTTATTTAACCCCAGGTTTGGTAAGCAAGTAAATGCCAGATTCCATAAACACCCCAAGCTAGTCGTACAGAAGGTACTCAAACAAAAATGGTACTCTGGTAATAATTGCCACTGCACCACAGCTATGCAGGCAAATGACCTTACCCGTCTGAAGGCAGCTGGCTAGCAAATGAATAATAAGCAACATAACATCTACTCACTTGCAGGCTTAAAATGCAACTATAAAGGTTCGTGGCATCCAAAACAACATTTCAAAGCCAGAGTTATGCCGACATAACCTTGCCCAGAATTATTTTGGCAACCGCAGCTGGCAGAACAAACGAACGGTGCGAAGATGGTGGACAATGCTGATTGAGCACCGCCGCGGCCACGTTGGTTAGGAAAAAAACATTGCATTTACCTGGCTGTATCGACTCTAGGTTGACGAAAATGTTGGTAAGCGCAGCAACTTCCTGCGAAGCACCGGGGACCGCCAATGCCGTTGCAGCACCAACGGTGCCATTTGCGGGTGTGGTAGTGGCCTTGAGCTGATTTAGCGTTAGCTTGACAGGAGCTGGCTGTGGCCTGCAGCAGAGCGATGGAGAAAAGCTTTGGGCAGGTGAGGCACATACAGCGCAAAAGCGAAGTAAGTGGCAGGACAGGAAACGACACACTTGAGAACTTGAACACACTTGAACACTAGCCACGGCGCAGTCGTCACTTTCCAGCAGTCGCTGCGCCACTTCGAACCATCACCCAACTGACTGCGCTTCTACCATGATACTCACGGAGCGATAACCTGCGCGGTCGGCTTAGATTTCTCTAGCAGGTTTTTGCCGAACGAATCCAATTCTTGAAGAGCGTAAGTCTTCCTCTCCAGCGCTTCAAAATCTGGATTTCTCTTGGTAGCATCAGACCTTCCAGCTGCAAGCCAGAGCATTCTGTCGACTGCACGCCTCACATGCGCTTTTTAATAACTACTAGATATTTTCAGTAGGCACTAGCTGTGTCCGGAAGATGGTCCGAGTATTAGCTCGAGACATGGTATGCACTTCGTTGCGAACACTCAGGTCTTGAATGGAAATCGTTCGGCATGACATACTGACATAGAGACATCGCACACCGTAGGTGAGCAAAAGGACTCGCACTTACTGAGACTTCAACTGCAGGTCGAGATCCGCAAGCATGATTAGAATAAGCAATCACAAACGAAAGGCTAAAGTTCAATCCGTGTCGTGTGGGGATCAGGTCTCACACGCGAGCCGGGTCACCTGTGGAGTCCCTCAAGGGTCTGTACTCGGTCCCTTGCTGTTCTCCATTTATACTCGACCTCTGGGAAAAGTGATTTAGGCCCATGGAATAGGATATCACTTTTATGCTGACGATACTCAGTTGTATTTGTCATTCAAACCGTCGGAATCTGCTGCAGCAACTGAGAAACTGAACGCTTGCTTTGCCGATATTCGATCCTGGATGCCGGAAAACTTACTGAAATTAAATGATGATAAAACCGAACTGCTGCTCATAGGACACCCTAAGCATGTGGCTGGATTAAAAGGCTTTGCTCTTCTAATAGGTGATGCTATTGTGCGACCATCACCTCGTGCTCAAAATTTAGTTGTCCTTTTCGACAGCTGCCTCAATTTTAAAAGCTTCATCCAGAAGACTGCTTCTACAGCTAGCCATCACGTCCGATTCCTATCCAAGACAGGAGCTGTCTCCCAGTTGCTTTTAAAAAAGCAACTGTGGGAGCTTTTTTAAAAGCAGCTTTTTCAGCACAAAAATTGTATTAAACATACCGGCTAAGCATTCTAAACAAATTTAATGAAGTCATTGCACCCGTGTAGCTAGCTAGCTACTAAGAAGGCTCGATTCTCCTTTTTTCATTCCATTTCTGATATAAGCAGCCCCTCCTGATTTACAGAAAACATGCTTTTGCCACCCATTCAGGGGTGGACTCATATCTGTAGTCGACAGTATACTTTTGGCACACTGAGGCTGAGACCATCTGCTATGTCCTAAGCCACTGCCGGCTGATGCTGCATGCAATAATGGCTCGTCAAAACGTGTTCCGGGTCACCTAATCGGGCTCTTCCGGCCACCGTGCTATCCTGTCTTTCGGCAGGTCGAGCCTTCCTGCTCACCGGGGGTCCGGCTTGAAAGCCGGACCTGGTCACCGACAACGGCACCGACACGATCATAGTCAACATAACGGTGCTGTTTGACGGCAGCAAGGATGCCCTGGTGGTAAACCGAAAAAAGGTTGGTAAGTACGAGGCCATAGCCCGGCCTTTCCTGACCACTGGCTCCGGTTGGCAGTGGTGAGGCTCTTTTTGGTCGGTGCCCTGGGTGGCTGGTGGCCGGATAATGAAGCCTCCCTAACGGAGCTCGGCTTGTCACGCAATGAACCGACGGCATTGCAGCTGCGGTGGCAGCTGTGGGTCTCGGACGCCATTTCCAGGTAGGAAGCCGTGTGGTCCCTGCTCCTAAACCGGGAGGCAGGGGTAGCCCTCGTGGTCCCCGGCAGGGCAGGGCTCCTCCGGCTGAGGTACAATAATTTGTTAAACTATTCAAAATATAAGTATATATACAACTGCATGCCTTCCACAAAATGTTCCTGAAAAAATGGTTGCACACATGTACTGTCAAAGATTACTTTTACTATGAACATCGGCAGAGAGAGGACGGAATAGGTTGCACAGATATGTAACACGGGGATGAGAAGTAAAAGCAGCAGCCGGCTGATTCAACAGCCTCGTTTATATAGCAACACAAGAGCCTTAGCTGGCTGTAACCCTGTTTGCAGAGGGGAACAAAGATTCGCCCACTGCAGGGTCGTGAAGTGCGAACACCTTACCCTTATGGCTGACTAGCCAAGCAAGAACAATCGGTGGTCACACTGGCAGCGCGCATGGCCCTTTCTAGCTAGGCATCACGTCAGCCGAGCAGAAAACAAGGACAGCATGTTGCTTGCAGTGTGTCTAGCTCATCTAAGAGCACTCGGAGTCACCGTCACCACTTGCTGTCCTTACCTGCGGCTGAACTGCTCAGCGGCTGCAGCGGCGGAGCCAGGAATGGATCACTTGAGAGCAGCGGGCCACTGATGGACGATAATAATGCACTGTCGTCTGCTGTGGTCCTCATTTCACTCTCGAATGAAAACAACCCTGCACTGGCTCCAGTGAACGCTGCCGAACCAGCACTGCTCACGTTTTGCTGAAATCCGCCATACAAGCAAGATAAGCACCCGTCTAAGGCAGGCAAGAGCAGGACCAAACATCGATTTGCTCTAGCACAGCACGCACGAGTGCACGGCAGTGGCCTCTAAATAAGGTCGACTCATGAACAAGAAGCCCCAGGCACAGGCAGCACATCTGAGCAGCAGAGCTGGCAGAGAGATCTGAAAGACAAAGAGAGAGGAGAGAGAGAGAGAGAGAGAGAGAGAGAGAGAGAGAGAGAGAGAGAAAGAGCTGCTTTGGCGTAACATGGGTGCTCGTAGCACCAGCAGAGCTCAAAGTAGCAGCAAAAACTGTGGTTTAAGCTCCAGACCAGTGTGCACATAAGCCCAGAAACTCAAATACAGCAGCCACCAGTTATCAGAAGCACCTCTGGCAGAAGCTGAGCGATTCACTTACGGGACGCTGCAACGGTACTGCAGTGGTGGGGACAGTGGGACCAGTGAGGCCAAATGGTGAGGCGTGGAGCAGCGGCGACACGGTCACGGGAGCTGAAGCGAAGAGTCCACCACCGAGTAATGACAGTGCACTGGACGCCTGCGCCGCCGACAGGTCTGTACGTACAGCAGCTGGCGTCCCCAGCGGCAGCTGTGGCTGAGCTGGGCTGCTGTCGGTGCTAGCCGATGCAAAATCGGCAAAGATGTCGTTAGCGGCTGAGACAGCTGGCAGCCCTAGAGCCCCAGCTGAGCTGTTCCCCGAAGCGGCAGCAGCCCCACCGCCAAGGTCTGAAACCAAACAAACACGGCGAATCGCTGTGCACATTTGTAGAGGCATGAAAACCAGCTCATCGACGACGAAGTGCACACCCGAAGTGAGTTGACTGGCATTTCCGAGCAAAAAAAAGCCATGACACAAAAACCAAAATGGCTCGTGTTGGACGAGATAGTAGTGCAAGTAGGGAGATAAAGCCTACAGATTGTAACTCCAATTCATGGGATGTAGTCTGTGTCTGGCATAACAACGGCCAGAAAATATCTTCCGGGTCTTACCGAACCGACAACAGCAGGTCCTGTTGAAAAATGTTCGATGGGTCCTTAATAACACTGAACAATTGTGGGATTGAAAGAACATGGATGTGCATGTGGGCATACATGCGCATACGTTTTCGAGCACACACATAAGCACAAACACACAAACACACACACCCACACATACAAACCCGTATTGTTGCACGATGCACATATGCATGTGTAGGAATGTGTGTGTGGGTGCATGCATGTAAACACACGTATGCATGAGTGGTGAGTGAGGAGGTAGTGGGTTAGTGGATGTGCCAAATGCAAGGGCAAGATGGGAAATGCATAGGACTTTGTATGACGAACACTGTTTCTACACTTTCTAGAAATGTCTAATCTTAGCTGACTGCACTAGGAAGGAATGAGACTTGCTCACTGGATCCGAGTACATATCATGGCGGACAGGCAAAATCCAGGACTGCCCAACTCATTGCAGCCTTGACAGAATCCTGGTGTAACTGCTAACCATGTGAGATTTCTTACCAAGGCCAGCCAGATCATCGGCCAGGTTCGCATCAAGATCTTTCCTGCTCGAAGACGATACGTTGAGATCCAACAAGACGTCACCTAAAAGCAGTTTTAAGGAAAGTCTAAGCCACGGAGCAACTGTTTGCAAAGCAGTACAGGCAAAAGGAAGTGAATGTGTGACTTGCTGATGAATCCCCAACACCCGCCCTTGGCCTGTGCAGGCAGCCGGTGGTCGCACAGCATTAACTGTAGCAGCTTCAGCAGGATCGGCTACAGGCACGGCTTATCCTTGCTACAAAACTATATAATCGACGGTTCCCTTACAATAAAAACACGGTAGAGCAAGATGTGTGTGCCTCCATCTGCAATTCCACAAAGCTACAGAGACTGAGTGAGTGCTATGCTGGGGAGTTCTCTGTTGAGAATTCGAAAGCCTAAACGACTTTCGGTGGCAGAGCAGCAATAAAATATCTGTTCAACCGAGCACATACTTCTAGGGCACACAGCCAAAGCAAAAGGTTTGCGATACAAGACACCTTTTGGTAACTTCTGTGCTGACAAGTCACCTAGTAAGCTCTTATAAGCTGTCATTACTTGCACGACTTCATCATTGGTTGCAAGGATTTTCCCTAAAAAAAGAGCAAGTGTCACAAGCAAGCAATCATGAGCAACTCTTGCAGCGCGTATATACGCATGCATACAATAGTGCCCACTCACACAACAGTGTCTACTCACAATAGTGTCCACTCACACAAGTGAGTGCGACCACAAATGTTTGCACACACACATACACACACGCGCACACACACACACACACACACACACACACAACACACACACACACAGAAATGCACACACACACAAACATGTACACATCGCACTCGTGAAGACCTGAGAGTATGAATTCACATACCCATAGTTTCCATGTCTTTTTCATCAGTTTCGCTGGCCAACTTGAAAATCTTTGGTCGTTCTCGCTCGAGATTTTGATACAGCTCCTGCAAAGCCAGCAAAAGCACGTGATGACATTTGTACAATGATGTTATGGGCCCAGCAATCTTGAAAGCCTCATGCAATAACCTTGATAACATCCTGATCTGGCGTTGAAGTGGATGCTGGATTGTAGCAGTCTAGCATCTCTCTCAAAAGGCGTACATTATTTTTTACTGTCTCGAGTATTACGAAACGCTGTGACACCTTTTCTTGCTTTTCTTCATCTTGTTTAACCATGTTCTTGATGAGTCGGTTAGCAGCCTGAAGATCTTCTGCATGCTTGCTCCTCAGCAGCTTTGCAAGCAGCTGAGGAGCACATACAACAAAGTAGGAGAAACAAAGCAGTTACATGCATGCACGTTAAAAGGTGGAGTACATAGGGGAGAGCAGTCTTATTAGTTATCTCAGTGAAGGAAATGAAATTAACAAGTACACCCACCTGGACTTCACAGGCCAGGAACAAGAAATCTTCTTTACATTAAGTGGCCACTAGCTACCTATCGAGGCACTACATCGGTACACTTACAAAGGGCACCATGCTATGTCTAAGTAGTCAGTGGAATTCAGTATCATGCTATATTATAATTCATTTAGTATAGTTTCGTATAGCACCCTAAGAGAACTTAATCCCTATGCAGGTGCTTCACATGCTGCCACGGGGCTCCAGCCCAAGAACTCGTTCATCAAATACATTCACCTAGACCTCGGTCGTTAAAGGCGAGCACCTCGACCAGGGCACGTTGGTTTAAGAAGACATACATGAGATGAAATTTGAGAATTGAGGTGAGCATCACAAGTATAAACGAAATGTACAGGATTTCACGGGCAAAAATTGTAGGTGGCCACACTTTGGAACTCAAGATGCTGATGATGCGGCTTTATTGTGGTTGAACCCTGTGTTTGAACCTTGCCATCAGCCTGAGATTATGTCTGTGTATCCTTAATGCACAGGAATATCAAAGAGCTACTAATTCTCGTGGTTGCTGGTGGGAATCACGCGTCCAGCTCAGGACTGGAGTTACCACACAAAGAGGCCACAGTTGCCTAGCAACTGATCCACCGTTTGGTAGACACGGGACATAGGCAGTTACTAATTGGAAGAACACCACAATGAGTAGCCAGACAGTGACAGATCCAAAATTGGCTGGGAAAATGGAAACGAGAAGAAACTTTCGATCAAAACTGGTGATAAGACGCTTTTGCCATGGGTGTTAGCGCACGGATAAGGTACTTGCTCCTTACGACCCAGGTCGTGGGTTCGAGTCCTACAGTGGACGATTCTTTATTACCAACTACAAGCAGTGGTGATAACTTTTAAGGCTTTTCTGCTGCTATATAAATGAGGCTGTTGACTCAGCTAACCCTTTTTTATGACCATAGGCTAAAACAAAAAGCCTATCTGAAATATAGCCCTATTCGGATGCAAAAACACCCAAGCTGAAACATAAGTGCTTTGATTATAACTGAAGTTCTGGCTCACGAGCAATTCAGTGAAAGGAGTGTGCCAGAAGTTCACAACAAAAGACCACAGGACAGCTTCAAATACATCGTGTAAGACTTCTGTAGCTGCGATTTCTGGGAAGCAAGCGATATCTACAGCAAAAAGATGGCATAAATAACAGCAAATATAAACAATATCTGATTGTCATACGGCCAGTACTGAAGATCCTACCACGGCAGTTTATCTGATTTGTTGAAGCAGTTACGATGTTACCTAAACAGGGCATGGCTTTGTGGAATCACACATTCAGGTTTACAATTCTCGTTGTGCACGCACCCATTTGACTAAGCAGATCAGCAGTCACAATATACTGATGCAGCAAAACCGATTTCATTGTTTCATGGAACAGCTTAAACTAGGAAAGTATCAAAAAGACAAGTATTGATGTGTATGCTGTGAACACTAGCAGTGACTTAATGATCAAGTGGAGCAGGCCACAGTGAATGCTTTATGGAGATGCTATAAATAATGACTACGAAACCTCACAGTAGGTTGTTTCAAAGGTTTCATGCATAAATCGATGGCAATTGCTTTATGATGATGACTAGTTGTCTGTCGGAATTGACGAGTTGCTAGGTCGTCAGCCTCTGGCAACAAAGACGGTGGGCTCAACTGAAAAGGTCGATAAGACACATTCATCTCTCTTTACTAACAATGCTGCAGCATCCCTTTCATGGTGACGATAGCATACTGTTTACACTCGGCTACCAATATAGCAACTTCTATATTTTGCATTTGCATAGACCACGACTAGCATAGGAACTCTTCCATGCAAACCTACCTTCGCTTTGTCATCATCAAAAAGTGATGGCTGCTCCTTGCGGGGCGGTGGATGGTAGGGCTCGTCTTCAAGCATCGGGTCGTCGTCGATAATGCCCTGCTTTTTAAGCATCTCATAGGCTTCCAGGATCTTCGTTTCCTGCCGCATGCTCTGAGACCATTTGTACATAAGCTTGATGATCTTGTCCTTCACTTTCGGTGAAGTGCGACTGCCATAGTACTAAAATGGATGAATGCAAGTTAGAGCCAATGACGTCTGCTATCGTGCAGTCTGCATCCACTAAACACATTAAACGGTAAGGCACCTCCTCCTCCTTTTTGCCCAAGGCTTTTGCTGGCAGCACGAGCTTCACGTGCACAAGTGCTACATTGTTAATGCAATTACTTTAACTCGGATTTGAGCACAGGCCTTCACACTGAGGCCTCCGTGCAACCTACCGCTTTATAACCCAGTTCTACGCTGTTCGACTTCAGCTCTGCAGTAGAGCACTGCTCTAGTTGGTTGGTGCATGACAAGCAGCTAAAGCCTCAGTTCTAGCAAGGATTGGCATGCCAGATAGTAACAGCAACTATGGCAGAATTATGCCACACGGCCACAGTCACCCATAACAGCCAAACCCAAAGATGCCTGCATATTTCCGCATGAAAAGACATAAGAAACCGACATAAGAAGGTATCGATATTCAAGGAACATAAGATGGTATCGAAACAACAGCTCAGTAGAAGCAAAGAGTGAGGAACACAGCCATCGTTATCCTATTGGTAAGAACATGAAACATTTGAGCAGCTCACATTTTAGAAACCTAGCGCTAACGGCCATTGCTGAACAATCGAAGATACATTTGAGAAAGTTGCCGATTCTCTGCATGCCACTAAAATTATCGAAGTAAGACTATTATTCAGTCTGTATGGCTTATCATAATAGCAGTAATAGGACATTTGTATAATACTCTAAGAGAGCTAAATCCCACACTCCAGGCACTGACATATGCTCGAAATGAAATTGTTGGCTGTGCTCCGTAAGTTCCACAATGAACAAGCATTGTAAGATAGGTGGTGAACTGGACATTTAATTGCACCAATGGCAGCAAGCAAAAGAGACATGTGCTCTAAATGCCATCACAACTGTATAGGTCCAACACATTTGCAGTGGTTCGGATAACTACTGCTGGGTCTTAGCCCAGGGATAAGTTACTTGGTTTTCATGGCCCTGGTCGTGTGTTCGAGTCCTTCAGTGGTCGATCCTGTATTGACCCTTGCAAGAGGTGGTGATAGCGGTGAAGGCTATTCACTGCTTGCTGGTCTACCGGCCTGCGCACTCAGGCGCTTACAGGAGGTGCAAAACACTACAGCTAGGCTTGTCTGTCGTGAGCATCGCAGTTGCCACATCACACCACTTCTCGCCGACCTGAACTTGCTACCAGTCAAGCAATGCATCGACTTCAAGGTTTTGTCACTCACTTTCAGGTCCCTTCATTCTTTAGAACTAGCCTACCTTTAGCTCTGCAGGTCCTAGACTGTGGAATTCGCTTCCACAATTCTTACACAGCTACAACTACTCTCCTGCTGCCGACTATGGCTCATCCTTTTCAGCGGTCCTGAGCTGCTACTTCCATGCTACTCACTACCTCAACTGCTCTCCTGACTCTACTATGCTTCCCACTTTCTCTTTGTTGTGTGAGACGAAGTCTGTTGGCTACCGAATTCGTACCGAAAGCTGCTTCGGCTGAGTGCGCTATACAAAACTCTCCTGTGTAACACCCACATAATCTTTATAGCTTTGTGGAACTAATGTAATGTATCTCCATCTGTAACTCCACAAAGCTATAAAGACCATGCGGATGTTACGAAGGAGAGTTTTGCATAGCGCACTCACAGCCTAAGCGGCTTTCGGTACGCATTCGGTAGCCAACAGACTTCGTCTCACGCAACAAAGAGAAAGTGGAAAGCATAGCAGAGTTAGGAGAGCACTTGAGGTAGTGAGTAGCAAAGAAGTAGCAGTTCAGGACCGCTGAAAAAGATGTGCCATAGTCGGCAGTTAGAGAGTAGATGTCGTTGCGTAAGAATTGTGGAAGCGAGTTCCACAATCTAGGACCTGCAGAGTTACATATGGGGGACACATTACGTTATATTACCTATCAGATCTACTGCTCCATCAGGCTAAGCATCGTGCCACCTGCTTTTCGGAATCTAACTGTGTACCTATACCTCGTACAAACTTAAAATCCTTCGGAGACCGTGTATTTAGCTCGTATGCTCCCAAAGCTTGGAATTCACTCCTGACTTGTGTCACGACATTCCCTGACTTGACCACATGTACAAAGAAATTAAAAACGCATCTATTTATCACAGCATTTAGTGGGTCCCGGTGATTTGTCCTTCATGTGCTTATGCATGCTGACACTATGCATGCTGCCACTAACCATACTTGCATGCGGACCCTGTGCATGTCACCTCTAACCACATTGTTCATGTTGTCTATCAAGCAGGAAAGGGCAGGGCAAGAATGAACATGACACGACAGGAATGGAAAGGACAGAGTACGACAGAAGAGAGCAAGGACAGCATCGGTATATATTTAGGAGATAGAAAAGACAAAGGTAAGTTAATGGCAAAATGCACATCACACATAATCGCTAGCCTACATATTTACCTTTGGCGATACCATTTTAATCATTTCGTTCAGGAAGCGGAATTTTCCTATCTCAGCTTGAAACCTTTTGCCACATCGATTGGCACATTCTTCAGTTATCTGAACAAAAAAGACCAATCTCAAAACAAAATGCTGCTGCTTAACACCTGAGTACAGTGGAATTTCTGCCACAGCTGATGCACAAGCCTACCGGCCGACAGAAAAAATCTTAGTTGCAGGCAGAACATGAAAACTATTTTATAGCTAAAGATATATCCATATTATCTTAGCAGCTTACTTAAATGAGCATTGGCAAATGGCCTGTGCTCTCGTTTAGCTCCACGGCAGGCAACCTACACTCGGTTCTGTATTTTTGCATTATAATCTTATTATAACCTCAATGTACAGTAAAATTATATATTAGTAGTATCATTAATATATACTATCGTTATATAGATTAATTAGATTATTATTGATATGCCATAATATTATCAAATAATACTAAGATTATAATCAGATTATAATAATTATATTATTTATTATATTAATATAATTAAAATTAATTATAATTATAATATATAATTATAATTATAATTATATTATTTACTTCACTTGCAACTGCCATTACGAATCAATTGAGCCACTCTGAGGTGGCCATGCTGCAATGGACACGAGATGGCTGTGTCGAGTTCTGACAGTGGGTGTAAGTCGAGCAGTGGGTATTGTCTCTGGCTGCCGAACAAAGCAGACAAGAGATTTAATTCTCGTAGGCTGGTATACAATGTTAATAATTATCATATTATTATTAACGGAGCTTAGAAGCTTGGATATTGAGAGCTTAGCTATGGAAATGATGAATCTTTACTTGTGGCAAACTGAAGGCACGTCTCTGGTGGAGCAAACACATGGAATGTACATAACAGACCAACTGCAAGGCATTTAAAAAAAAATCCCGACAACTTCTAAGAGCCGTGCTTACAAGAAACTTGACAAGAGTTTTTTCTATGTAAGTGTTTGGATGTGATGCACACCACGATCCTCGAGTTGTTCACTTTGTTTTCCTTCTTTCTGTGGGGGGTCTACCACCTCGGCAGCATGTCGAAGACTAAGAAGTACAGTTGCTAAAAAAAAAACTACTGAATTTTCACAAGCAGGTAATCAGAACATTCACTTATAAATCTTGGCATGGGTGAGCGTTGCATCAGATTTAACTTGGCGAGGCAAGCAATAACCGTGATGTTGATCGGCTACTGTGACCAAAGTTTGTGCTTTTTCAGTGTTGGTACTGGAGTACAGCATCACATTACATACATTATGGATCAAAGTGTTTATCTCAACCTGGCATGGAATGACTATTATAAGAAACTTGACAAATCATCCGGACAATGAATCAAATGATATGGCAAAGGGATAAACAAATCTTTACAGGGCACTGATTGATAGGCCCAGACAGTCCGGAATTAAATTCAAAGAGGGTCTGTGGGATGACACAGACCACCGACATGAGCAGTCCTAATCTGCCAATCCGTGCTGACAATCTTTCTGAATGTCTTGGCATGTTGTGAGTGGCTCCATGGTTTTAACTAAATAAAGTGCAGGGCTAACTAGGCCACATTGGCAGCCAGCCTACATACCCGGCAGATTGTTATTGCTGCGAGCAATGCTCAGCAGCAGTCACGATTTGAAACACCCACTGCTTGCACACACAGCCACAGGTCCAGACACAATCTGAATTGCACACAGGCTTGTTGTTAGCAGGGTTGCTGGCCTTCAGGGCTGGAGGAAGTAAAGAGGACGGCCTGCCCACGAAGGGGTGGGGAGTGGTGGCCGGCTGGCTGCAAGGGGTGGAAAGAGCCACTAATCTTCAGAACTACAACTGGCCAGGTAAAATAAATATCTGGTCCCCCCCAAGGGATATTCGGGGGGGGGTGTCAGGATGAGGGGTACTGACTTCAGAGGCAGCAGAGGGGGGGGGGTGGGGCGAGGAGAACTACTGGTTGGTGCTAGGGGCACTATGTGAGAGGGAATGAGGCTCCGGGCTCACCATTAGGGCAAACAATGATTCTCTCTCTTGCGGGGACTGTATCTTGTGACCCAGCAGCCGGGCGGCGATCAAGTGACCTTCAAGCTCGCTGTCAACTTTGTCGACAAATTTGTTGACGACATCCACATCCAGATTGCTGTTTAATGTTCCTGTGGCCTGACCTACAAAAAGCAGCAGTTAACAGTCGGTTTTGTAGCACTTAACTTCGATAACTGCTGCTATGCAAAATCTCTCTAAGAGGCTAGCTTGTGGTACAGCAGGAATGTCTGGCAGAGCTGTCAGCAGCCCGACCAAGCAGCTAGAGGTGGCAGCCTGAACGTTAGACGACACACGATACAACAACGGTAGGATAACAGGCCCAAGGTATATTTGCCCAATGGTACACCGAAAGTGCTCACAAACCGAGGTAGCGAAACCGATGACGTCATTAGCTCACCAGATATGGACATCCAATGACCCCATCAAGATGATAAGCCCATCGGCTTATTAGCTTAATTGGATATTTAAAAACAGTTGCTTGAGGTGCCGTGCTCAAGTGCTGCAAAGATGGCCAAGGTAGGCCAGCAGATCGCTCTGGTCGAGCCAGGAGATGTTGGAATAAGTGCAGCCCAAGACCACACAGGAAAGTACAGACCACAGGTACAGACAATGTTGCTAAAGTGCCAGTTAAAGGAACACTTTAATCGTGGCAGTCAAAATGGAAGGAGAAAAAGACAGAATAGATTTTTAGTCTAATAAATAGAAAGCTCTGTTGGGATATGTTTACCAGCAAGCAGCCTTTGAACCCCGGGTGATTGGGGCTACATTGGTGGAGTACAATTGCACCTGCAACGAGTAGCCTGGCGTCAGGGGGTGCAGGGGGCTAAGAAGCTTGGAATTCCCTGCATCGAGTGCCTACAGTGATTGCATCAAGCCTGTCTCTGCTCCGCTCCAATATGCGACCTGAAAAATGCCACCTCCCCTCCACCCCTAACGAATTTGTCACCGGCGAGCTGCAAAGACTAGCAAATGCTACGAGTCGCATGGCAACAGAACCACACACACTAGGCAATAATATACCTGCCAGAACTTCACGGCAGAACTGAGGCCACACTTCGGCACACGATAGACCGGGTTTTAAGGTTTAAACAGCTCCACTAGATCACCTGGCAGGGCACGAACTAGAGGAAAACCTTGGGGAGATAACAGAAGTGAGTCAGTTTTGTGAAGATTGTGCACTAGAATGACCTGACCAGTTTTGACAACTTCCTGTGGAAACTGTCACTATTAATGGAGATCGGTTGATTGGAGAGAAGTAAGCTCCTGTGAGCAGTGCTCCCTCACTGATGCTGCTCCCCACTTGATTATAAGCCGGTAAGCCACTATTGCAGTCATGCCTCCTTTGCACCATATGCAAAGTGCCTATAAAGAGATTAAGTTCTTTGATGAATCTATATAAATGTATTTTAATTATTGTCATTATGCCACGACCAGACAAGCACAGGGAGGCTCCATTAATAGACCTAGAGGGAAAGTGTGTGTAGGTATGTACTCTGTGTAGCCAGCATGCCCAGGCAAAGTGTCTGCACGTGTACGCCTCCTGCTGTGCGCCACTCATTTTAACCCAATGCTGAGGGTGTGGGGGGCCTAAGCAGGCCAAACTAAGGCTAACCAGCTGGCCACAGACAGATCACACAGTGTGAGCCAGCTGCGTGATCGCACTCGCAGAGCGGGCAGGCAGGATCTCACTAGCAGTCAGTGCACAGATCTCTGCAAAACAGTAAGGCCACCACTTGAACGAATTGAACAAACAGACGGCATTTGGTGGGTCCTTGTGATTCGTCCTCTGCGATGTTATAAGTGCTGACACTGTGCATGCTGCCACTAACCGTATTTACACGTTGACACTGTCCATGCCATCTCTATGTTATTCTCGTTGACGTGTGTGATTCCAACAACCGTTTGATCGTGCTTCATTTATTGTAAATGTAAAGTGCCTAGAATGAGCTTCTCTGATGGCACTATACAAATATATTATTATTACTACTTGATAGAAACTTGACCGTGTCACTCGAAATTACAGTGCCACAGAAGCACTCGACACTATAACTCGCCTGGGCATCACTGGCACTGCTCTGCAATGGTTAGGTCCTATCTCAGTGGGAGACTCCAGAGTGTTGACATGAATGGACAAAGATCATCTGAGGTACCTCTGAAATATGGGGTACCTCAGGGCTCTGTGCTAGGTCTGGTTCTTTTCACGGTTTATACTCTCCCTCTTGCTGATGTGATTGCCAAGCACAATCTAGGCTTTCACTTCTATGCGAATGACACTCAGTTGTACCTTTGTTTGATCCCTCCCAGCCTTCGAGCACCTCAAATTCTCTCAACTCACTTGCTGCATGTACTGATTACATCTGCACATGGATAGCAGCAAATTTTCTAAAACTAAACGATGATAAAACTAACTTACTAGTTATGGGAAAACCCAGTGTGATTCAGAAATTGGAAAGGCTGACGCTCAAAATTGGCTCTGCCTGCATATCTCCTGTCGAATCAGCTCGAAATCTAGGTGTCATGTTCTAAAGTGACCTCTCGTTAGACGACCACGTCAGCTCCACAATCAAGTCGGCCTACTTTCAGCTACATAACATTGCTAAAATTCGGGCTTGTTTAGATAAGGATACCACGTCTAAGTTGGTCCATGCATTCGTGACATCCCGTCTCGACTTCTGCAACTCCCTGCTTACTAGCCTACCGGTATGTGCGATCAGGCGATGCAGCTGGTGCAAAACTCTGCAGCTAGGCTTGTCTGTCGTGAGTGTCGCAGTTGCCACATCACACCACTTCTTGCTGACCTGCACTGGCTACCAGTCAAGCAACGGATTGACTTCAAGGTTTTGTCGCTCACTTTTAGGTCACTTCATTCTTTGACTCCAGCCTATCTCTCAGATATACTCCCCCACCAGGCCAAGCATCGTACCACCCGCTTTTCGGAATCCAACAGTCTACCAATACCTCGTACAAACCTCAAATCCTTTGGAGATCGTGGATATAGTTCGTATGCTCCCGAATCCTGGAACTCCCTCCCGACTTGCGTCAGAACATCCCCTGACTTGACCACATTAAAAAAGAACTTAAAAAATACCTATTTAGGACAGAATTTAGTGGGTCCCTGTGATTCGTCCTTCATGTGCTGACACTGTATGCTGCCACTAACCACATTTGCATGCTAACCCTGTGCATGTCACCCCTAACCATGTTATTCATGTTGCTTGTTTATCAAGCATGAAGCATCAAGCACTCACCATTCAATTGCATTTCCTTTTTGCAGCAAATGTAAAGCGCCTAGAAAGAGATTGAGTTCTCTGAGGGTGCTTTATCAAATGCATTATTATTATTATTATTATTATTATTATAACTGAATAAGCCAAACGACACAGATCGATCAGCCATATTCAACATTTTGTTACCTTTCTTGCCATTAGACTGTCGGCAGCCCCCTCACAGTCTAGATGGGGGAGAAGTCACCAGGGGGAGACACAGCCAAGAATATGCCAAGGAGGTGGCTAGACCTCGAACTTGCAAAAAGCAAACCTAGAACAGGAAGGCCAGAAGAGCTTACCCTCACATGACAAGCCACCAGACACCACGCCCCTTTGGGTTGGTTTTGTGGGACCAGCGATACTTGGCCCCCTCATCAACCTCCACCGGATGCCTATGACCGGTCACCAAAGCAGTGCACGACCGTCGGTGAGTAGATGGCGAAGGGGACCTGCAAGTCTAACGAATTGAATGGCCGTCTTATAATCTTCACTGGTTGCCGAATGCTCAAAATCTATGAGTCCTGGGCAAGATCTAGAGGTCGCCAACCCTGCGCTTCGGTGAGCTGTACAGGGTGGGCGGTTCCATTGCTCGCGGGACATCGTCATTGGAGAGTGGGGTCAGATTGCTGGCAAAGTAGCTCTGCAGGAGGCACTGGCAACCATTGCATCATGCTATGCGGAGCGCACATGCACGCCTGCACTCACACACATATACACACATGCACACTACATGCACACTCACACATGCATGCACACACACAAATGCACACACACACACACACAAATGGGAGCAAGCAACATGTGGTCACGTTGATGCCAAAAGCCGCTCATGCTACTAGTGCCCCACAGAAGAGTTCAGCATAGCGACCCCCTCCCTGTCTTCATAGGTTTGCAGCAGAGTTACAGATAGAGACATTTTGCTTTACAAAAGAAGCTTGATGGGCTGCACCAAACCTAGAAGATATATTCCCTTGCTGGAATCTCTTACATAGCTGCTTGTAACTCTACACAGCCCCGGTCACTAAGTGGCTGCTACGCTAGAAAACCACTTCTTTGCAAAATTGGCAGTCTAACTGTCTATCAGTGTGCTATGGTAAATCGGTAGCTAACAGCTTTTATCTTAAGCAGCTAAGACAATGTGATGCATAACTTAGTCAGGGGAACAGTAGTGAAAGTACGACGGACATAGTTATAGAGGGCAACCGAAAGCCAAGACAGATACTTTAGAACAGGCAGCACTGCAGCACGAGAATACCGTAAGTGACATGTACAGTCTAGGACTCATGAGCAAGAGCATCTGTTGCCAAGAGTCTGTAAGTAAAAGGATGGGACAGACTTTTGTCTTAAGAGGACTCGGTACCACATAGAAGCTGATACTCTTACACCAGTTCCTGGTAGTTAATTATTTTTCAGTTCCGTGAGAATGTTGCAATGAAAGTAGGCCGAGTGACAGCAAACTCGAACCATACTATTTAATTCAGAGCCTCCTGCTGTCAAAGGAGCTACACGTGTACAGCAGCAGAAAGAGTATTATAGTTCTTTCTACACAAACCATGGAGAGAACTAGGCAATCCAGCTCTGCTGAAAGAAGCTTCTATAGAGCTGAATTGCCTGTTTCGGCTACAGACATCGCCAACCCATAAGCAGACTGCATGTCACTTGTTGGAAGACTGATAGCAGATGTTGGAAGATACGACCATCAGCATCCTTCAAACTTTAATCCAGTTAATCAGCTGAACCAAGGTGAGAGAAAGACAGAACCACTACAGAACTTAAACGCACCTGTTTATTACAGCATTTGGTGGCTCTTTGTGATTCGTTCTTCGTGTGCATGTACCTGCTCACACCACGCCTGCTGCTTGCGAATGTGACCAACAAACATTTGGTAATGCTTTCTATACAGCATCTGTAAAGTGCCTAGAAAGAGATTAAGTTCTCTGAGGGCGCTATACGAATGTATTATTATTATTAGAACACAGATGGACCTTAGCACAAAGGGAAGGTGCTTGAACTTCACGTTAGAGGGTCACGGGTTCGAGTCTTGCGGCAGGCACCTCTTTATTGCCCAATTGCAAGCTGGAGGTGATGGCCGCTAACTCTCTTCTGCCGCTACATAGATGAGGCTGTCGATCAGCTGATATTTCTTTTACTTTCATTTTTAATAGATGATGATATGTGAGAAATGCGAGGAGAATCAAAGGAATACATGAGAAGCACGGGGATATTCAGAGCAAAAAATAAAGAGAGAACGAATGAGTGAGAAACACCAAACGCAGTCAAAGCAATAGAAAAAGAGCGAGATCTAGATAGCGAGCGAGAGAAAGAGGGGTGTAGATTCAGAGAAAGAGCGAGAGAGAGAGATAGTGAGAGAGCGTACGAGAGGGGGAGAGAGAGAGAGTGAGAGAGCGTGCCACAGAGGGAGATGGAGAGAGAGAGAGAGAGAGAGAGAGAGAGAGGGAGAGAGAGAGAGAGAGAGCGCGCATACGAGAGTGAGTGCGAGAGAAAGACGGGCAGGAAAAGGGGTAGAGAGAAGTAAGGCAATAGATGCTTGGATGCACCAATGCTAAATCTGTTACTTTTTCCATTCGTAATCAGTGGAGCTACAGCAGGTACTTGGCGATATGGCAGTCAATATTGCGAAAAAACGAGAAGCCGGAAATCAGGCCACACTCACACTTCCATGCCACTCAAACCATCGAAGCTCGCTGCGTGGTATCCGCCCCTACGGTATGTCGTTCACGGCTTCCTAATTAGCATTCAAACTACTCTTGAGATAAGTGATGAGCAAAGAGAGTCGACTCGTGGGAAATTAGTAGCCAAAGGCCGAAGCGAGCGTGGCGACCGCTCCCCAGAGCGGTGCCAAGGTCAAAGCCAATGCAGCTCAGACATTAAATTACAGATATATTACCAAATCTATTAGTTAAAAACTCCAAATAGCCCAAAAACAGGTTGCTTACTTAGCAGCTTATCCAGTTCGCTCTCCCCGGCCGCTGCCATGATGACAGTACATCCGGTTGGGTTCCAGAGTAGGGGGCGGGGTGGGGCATAGATAGCAACTCGGCGTGGTATGAGGATTTCCTTAAGCCTGCGGAAACACTCGAGAGAAAACTAATAAAAATAGATAATTTATGCTAAAGATTCAATTTATTATTCAGTTTTCTCAGGACTGAATTTACAGTCGCTCATTTGTCCGCCTTGCTACTAGCTGCGCTTAGGGGCACACTCCTGGATGTTTGGAGGTACGGATGTTATCGGCCGGCTACAAATGCTACGGCTTTCCTCGCGGAATTGCTGTATCATGCTTTAGGCCATGTGACCTATGTGGAAAGAAGCGAGAAGATTGCCTAAAGTTACCTGTTCGAAGTGGTTAATACTTATGTTTTTCTATTCTTTTTAAGAGCTGAGTGCAACTTTAATGTTCACCTGCGACTCCGCTCTAGCCAGGGAGTTTTCGAATGTATTTGCTTACAATTAACGTCAGCAGTACCTCCACATCATCGACGAAGAGACAGCAGAATTCACTTGTTTGAGTTATGTAACGTGCTGCTTCTGACGTCACCACTCGTGCTGAGCTAGCCGCTCAGTGAAGTGGAGGCTGCCGCATTCCAACTGTTTACTTTGCACGATCGGGCGAGATCTGGTGCTCGTTAAGGCTCGCATTTGACAATTGAGGTAGTGCTCCATGGATCCATTTAATTTACCTACAAATGAAATTAAGCGATCTGCTCATGATCATAGGGAATACAGGGCGATGGTGCTAGAAAATGGTGCCAGAATTATGCTCATCAGCGATCCGGAGACTGACAAATCAGCAGCCGCGCTTGATGTTCACATCGGTAAGGGAAAATAAATGTGTCAGAATCTGAGCTTTAGTAAGGTTTTAGATTCTTTGCATGTGCACCGCTACATTTTCTTTCGCGTACAAGCAATGCCGTGTGCGATCCAAGTCCGATCTTAGGACCGGTTTGGAGCCAAAGATCTAATTGACTAATTTTGGAGCCTACGGTCTTATAAACTTTATGGAAGTCAACTCCACTGTAAATCTCAGATACACTTTAATTTCTGTTTCCGAGATCCCATGTAGCGCGATTGGTCGCTGCTGTGTGAAAACCGCATATCACGGTTGGAATATTTCTTCATATGCAGCTTACCTGTGAAACTTGCCTTATTTAGATGGTCAGAGATCGTGGCCGCGTACCTAATTTTAATTAGTTTTCTTACCGGTACTTATCTAGCAATCGTTGCTTTCTCTATCTTTTCGGGAGCCTAAAAGCTGGCTTCTCTAGTTGCTCATGTTCAGGGATGTTGATGCCATGCCGAGAGCATTTTCGGTAGTGTACAATGCCCCGTTTCATCGCTAGACTGTCGCGTTTTACCACAGTGGACTGCTTATTGAGCTGCCTGCAAGATTTTTTAGCTAGGCTAATGGCACCGAGGCCTGGTCTGCATGGCCTAGGTGGCCATCTCAGGGGCTGTCAAGCACAGTACTGCAGCAAGTGATTTTGTTCAGTCACCCCTGCACTTCGTCCGAGTCCTGCTTTTGGCACCAATCACTTTGGCCATGCAGTTCACACTCACAAACCATGATCGGCGCCGGGTCCAAGGTCACCAGGTGATGCACGGGTGCAAGGCAGCAGACCTTCACTGGCTCCTGTTCAAGTAGTGCATCGACTTAAAGGTTCTGTCACTTCTAGGTCCCTTCACTCTTTGGCTCCAGCCAACCTATCAGAGCTACTCCCCCACCAGGCTAGGCATCGTACCATCCACTTTTCTGGATCAAATCATATAGCTATAGCTCACACAAACCTAAAATCCTCTGGAGACTATGCCTTTAGTTTGTATGCTCCCAAAGCCTGAACTCACTTCCAGCCGGCATCACGACATCGCTTGACTTGGTGACATTTAAAAAGAATTAAAATGCATTTATTTATCACTGCATTTAGTGGGTCCAGGCGATTCGTTCGTTGTGTTCTTATGCGTACTGACTCTGTGCATGCTGCCACTAACCATATTTGCATGCTGACCCAGTGCATGTCACCTCAAACCATGTTGTGCTTGTTGTCATTGAGCATGCTACTAATAACCATTAGATCATACTTCTTTTGCAGCATATGTAAACCGACTAGAGAATTTCTCTGGTGGTTCGATATACAAATGTATCGTTATTATTGTTATCATTAGAGCAGTTCGAAAGGCAGGGCAATGGCATGGGCGCTTGCTGCTTTATTGGGCGCACCTGTTCAGCATAACAGATGAATGCTGCTGTTCGGCTGACGACGAGCCGTGTGAAGACACAAGTTTTGGCTGGCTGCTCGCGAATCGGCCGAACCTAGCGCTAGGTTGCAGCTGCTTGGTTGCAGCCGCTGCAGCTCATTTTAATGGGCATTTTCTCGGTCATTCTCACGTTGCAGGGGCCATGAGCGACCCTGCTGGCCTACCTGGCCTGGCTCATTTTTGCGAGCACATGCTTTTCCTTGGTACTGCCAAGGCGAGTGGCTTTTGCTTCTTAACCGCCCGCTCCTCCGGCTACTTTGCAAATGCACTCAGTAGTTGCCACCGAGCTGTGCACGTCTAAAGCACGCCACGTTCATTGACTGATCTCGTGCTTTTTTTTTCGTTTCGACAGTATCCTCAGGAGAACGCACTTAAAAAGGTAGAGTGTTCTCGAGAGTCGCACGAGAGAGCTGCAGTCGTCGTCATTTCGCTTTCTCACATTTCTCTTACCGTAGTTACGCTGTGGCCTGCTGGCCGCATGCTGAGTCTGCAGCGTGCTCCGGAAGTGTGCACCGTGCACTCTGCAGGCTCAGCGCAAGCTCAAAATCTTTCCCACAGTTTCTCGCCAGCCACTCGGGATCGTGCAATGCGTTCACGACGAATGACCACACAAACTACTATTTCGATGTTGCACCCGAGCACTTGCTAGGAGCGCTGGACATGTGAGTGCCTCGTGCGGATCGGCTGCAGACGAATTCTGAGATTGCCGGGTCGTGCTCGATTCCCTTAGACCTGCTTGCTTGCTCGCTCGCATGCATGCGAGGTCGACGGTCGGCACTCAGTGGCTCGGCAGCTTCGGCTCAACGTCTGCTGTGAGAGGTAGCTGTGCGGCAGCTAGTCGGGTGGTCAGGGGCACGGCCGGTCCAAGCTGCACTCGGCAGGCCGAAAAGCTGCTCTGGTTTGGCCTCGGGTTAAGGTGCTCGCCTTTTTAATGACCGAGGTCAAGGTGCTCACCTTTGCGACCGAGGTCTCGGGCTCGAGCCCCGTGGCGTATGTGAAGCGCATCGATAGAGATTCAGTTCTCTCTCCCTGCTGTGTCTACACCTGTGAACATCTGGACTCGAGACTCTCGAGAACTTGTCTCGAGTCCAGGCGCACTAGCGGCGAACCATCCGTGTCTATAATGGATACAGTTCGGAGTAGAGACAAAAGATTTCGGAAGTGTGATGGTCATAAAGTTTGTAATTTCATGGCAAATTGACAGTGAGCAGAGGCTATCTACAGACACCTATCGGCTGCTGCCTATATATACTCATATAGAAGTCATCGTAAATTTAACTACCAACCTTCTATGGGTAGCTGTTTTCTTTGTCAATGCATTCATGTACTGCGAACTCTTGCAATCCAACAGACTGGTCTCTCACACGCAACATGCCATACGAAGGCAGCATCCATGTTGCATTTTGGGGGCTGCTCCTGATTGGTTGGCTACCTCGGAAGTCTCTGATCAACCGCCAAGAAGTAAACCCCCCCCCCCAGCTAATTCCTCGAATCCGGCCGGCCCTTGAGCTCGAATCCTTCCTGTCAGCAAACTTGTCCCACTTACCAGTGGAAATTGATGACATGACCTCAAGATCTAGGGTGTTTTGAATCCGAACGTTTGACAGTGTTGACACAGCTTTAAGGCACTATACAAATGAATTATACTAGAGCTCACTGCCTGTAGACTCGCTTAGCTGATTCATAGTAGAATTACACTAGAATAGTCACTCCGGGAAGTACTGGTCGTCATCTTGCCGCTTGCCGGACAAACTATATCGCTTTAATTAGTAGAGATAATGCTGGCCAGTGCGTGCAGTTGGTTGCAGCTGGTGTGTCAGCAACATAGTCGGCACATGCTAGCGCACTGTACACCGATCGGGAGGTGCTGCATTTGAGCTTGCGTTGCCTGCAAATTTGGTGGCGGCTGTTTATTATTATTATAATTAAAATGCTTTTGAACGGGAGTTGGTAATTGAGCAGCAGCTGACAAACGACCTCACCAGCAGGGAAGTAAGAAAGTGAGACTGTAGCCAGTGGGCAACCATAGCTTTCAGGCTAGCACACTGATATTGCCATGCTTCCAGGAGCCTGCCAGCAGCCTGGATGGGCCCGTGAGGTTTAGCCGCGATATGAGTGGCCGGCCTGGCTTTGCTTTTCATTGGAAACTGATCAATTCAGAGTGACTCGCATGGTGAGTCGTTATATGGCTAAACTGTTTTTTGTTTTCCTACCACTCCAAGTATTCTGAACTTCGAAGGTGAGATCATAAGCCGACTTGAGCTCCGTGCTTAGCTGCAGGCCCCTCCCTGCTTTTGGACCGACCTGCTATACTGCAAGCCATTCATCACAGACATTCACATAAATCTGCCACGTGCTCGATTATCACTGGTGCTGCGACCACCACCCCAGTTACTACTGAGCAGAGCAATGCCATCCTTAATGACATCTAGTTTTACCCGCAATCATGTGATTGTTAAACAGCAGCACGTTTTGGTGCTAACAGCCCAGTTGTATGGCCTAATATGGCCCATAATTCGCATGTTCATTTTGTGCTTGCTGTAGTAACAGTTAGATTTCCTTGACCAGTGCTATCCGTGGTTGGGCAACAGTGACGCTTGTGTTCTTTTTGCAGGTAGCAAATCGACACTGAGCGACATGCCAAAAACCCTGGGCGTAAATGTGCGTGATGAACTGTTATCATTCCATGCCAAGTACTACTCGTCCAATATTATGTGCATCTGCATACTAGGAAAAGGTATTGCCTAATTCAGTGTGCCTATTTGCCTGTGGTTCTACTTGGTTAAAGTAGGCGCGGCTCACGATGATGAAAATCTGTGTGCAATTATTGGCCTGCTTGTTGTGTCCTCATACGGTACAAAAGCTCTGCTGCTCATATGGTATTCAGCAAAATTAGAAAGTTATGCTGATTTAGCAGCCTCGTTTATATAGCAGCAGAAGTGCTTTCACGGCTATCACCACTGCTTGCAGTGGTCAATAAAGGATCGACCACTCCAGCACTCGAACCCACGACCCGGGTAGTGAAGAGCAAGCACCGAACCCACGACCCGGGTCGTGGGGCAAAGTAGCCATCATCTCATACGAAAACTTGTACATGCGTGCACACACACAAACACAAAGTAGCCCAATGCAACCTGGATCCAGCTGGCTGCTTGGAGCTGGCATCATAAAAGGATGACCAGCGGACAGCAATTCTCGGCTTTCTGGGTGAAATCTGCAAGGGTTCATCAGTGAAACCAGCCTGACTTATAAAGATGGTTGCAGTTCACACCAGACCTACTCTTTTGCATCATGTATGCTCCTCCTTCTCACACTGTTTCTCTGTCCCTCTCTGTTTTTCTTTCCTCCCTTCCTCCTTCTTGCTCTCTTTCCCTCTCACTCTTTCTACCCGCATGCTTGAGCAGAGGCCCCCCATTTCTCCTCTCAGTCGACTTCCTTATTTCTTGCTGCAGGAAAGAGTGCTAGCACCTAGATCTGGCCTACCATCTCTTGGCACGGGCAAAGCTGCTCTGGGACTATTGCAGCATCTGTTAAAAGCTGGTTGCATGTTTTGGTTGAACACCTCTTGGATTCTGTTGGATTGTCCAATAGATAGTGGATTGCTGGCTGAGCTATTGCGCTAGATTAGATGGAATGGCCCGACTTGCTTACTCGAAATATCTTAATTCTATTATATTCTGTCTGTGGTAATATGAAGCAAATATTTTCAATAAGTTAATCAATAAAGATGGTAGAAAGAGAGGACCTAAACAGGATCCAAGTGTCGTATTGCTCTGCAACATGCATGCTTGTTGAGCCCAAGCATGCATGTTGTGCACGGAAAAGCAAGACGATCCTAGTTGTTTAGGAAGACCGATAAATGCTATTGGCTGTGCTTTTATTATGCATCTTGGCAGTGCTACTGTGACATGCTAGAGGCTGCAGAGTGCTCTCATGTTCTGAAGCAGTTTCTCAAAGCAGCCTAGCATTTGCCATGTTAAGCTAGCACTGAGCAAAACATATGTTAACGACAGAACCTCTGGACACTCTGGCTGAATGGTCTCTTCAGCTTTTTACAGCCATCGAGAATAAGAGCGTCAGTGCTCCTGCCTGGTCGGAGCATCCCTTCGGACCCCGGGAGACTGGAGTAAGTGGACGAGCCATTGAGTTCTCTTGCGTGTCCAGCCGCTCAGACATGACTTGTAACCATCGTAAATATGGCTGCTAGCACTTTGCATCTTGATGGGCTTACCGTGTAATGGGCAGAAAGTTTGCTTGTGCATCTGCCTAGTGCAGGTGCACAAGTGCAGCCATTTAAGCCAAGTCTATAAGGCCTGTGTTGAAACCAGATCGACACAATCAATTAAATATAGATTGCTATCAACTCTCACCCCAAAAGTTTCAGCTCAGCAGTGATTCAAATCTGCAATTCTTGTTGATGATCGAGCAAAGAGTATGCTATCGATATGATAAGAGTATTAGGTCTCCACCTTCCTGTTTCAGAGCAGCAGCATTCACGGAGTTCAGGGCAACTAGATTTGAATTGTGTGAGCTTGAGACGACTGTGGTTTGATTTGTGATGACAAGCACTCACTTCGTGCTCGACTATCTCTGCTGGATGAATAGGTTCGGGCTTTCGCCTGGAAAGGGAGCCAATGGGCGGGGTACGGACATTTCCCTCTGGGCGTCCCCCCCAGACATCCTCCGACATCCCCCGGACATTTCCCCCTGGGGTAAGACATTTCCAGTATGTGGTTTAGGGTTTAGATTTTAGGGTTTAATGTTTAGAGTTTTAAGGTTTAGGGTTTTTAGGGTTTAGAGTTTAGGGTCAAGTGCTTAGGGTTAATCGTTTAGGGTTTAAGGGTTTCGAATTTCAGTTTTAGGGCTTAGGGTTTATGATTTAGGGTTTAGAATTTAGGGTTTAGGGTTTAGAGTTTAGGTTGTTTAGGGTTTAGGGCAGGCTGTACCACCGCTGCCTAAATCCACCCTTGCTAGCATTCCGTGCTTTAATTAGTTCGTATAATGGCATAACTAGATCTCTTGAGGTCGAGTTTAGGTCGAGTTTACTCAGGTCGAGTTTACTCAGTAGACCTCTGAGGCTTAGCGCTCATTTGCAGGAACGTGCGGCACACTGTAGCTTGCGCCAGCGTTGACGGGCACGAACACGTGCCTGGTGCTGTCGAGCGGAACCTAACTTCCACAGGACCAAACTGTAAAGCTTGCAGCTGCCACAAACGCCGCAGCTGCTCCCTCCATTAGAAACCATCCTTCCAATCTACCCATTCCTCTAATTATACTGAGTTGATTTTATTTTAATAGAGCATGAACTTCATTTAATCATGTATGTGTGTGTGTGTGTGTGTGTGTGTGTGTGTGTGTGTGTGTGTGTGTGTGTGTGTGTGTGTGTGTGTGTGTGTGTGTGTGTGTGTGTGTGTGTGTGTGTGTATTCTTAGCCATACATTCGTTAACATATGGGAAATGTCCTACCCCTGGAGGGAATGTCCTAGCGTCCACTGGGGGGGACGTCCAGGGGGGATGTCCTACAACCCAACGGGTGCCGACCCCAAGTTGGCCGTGCCCCTCAGTTTGTCTACGATTGGCTGCCTCTGGAAAGGTCAAAGCCTGACCATCTCATTGGCTTAATCCTGGCTTAATGCTGTGTCAGTAGCACTGCTATGACCTAGTTACCGATCTGACAAGCCTATTCTGCCGAGGTGCCTCTGTTTTGCACAGCTGTCGCTTTGAGAGAGAGAGAGAGAGAGAGAGAGAGAGAGAGAGAGAGAGAGAGAGAGAGAGAGAGAGAGAGAGAGAGAGAGAGAGAGAGAGAGAGAGAGAGAGAGAGAGAGAGAGAGAGAGAGGAGGGATATATATATATATATATATATATATATTTGCTGGTGAATTACCATCCTTGATTTATTTGCATAGGTTCGTGTTACTGCCATTCCAATAGCAGACACCTACCAGATGATGTTGAAGTGGCCCATACCTGATATGGCAGAGCACTGGAAATCAAAAGTATGTCTCTTGTGTTTAGCATGAACTGTGTAGACTGTATTCTTGCTTTTACATAGTTTTCTATGGTAAATCTGCGCAATCCTTTTTGCTTATCATTTTAACCCTATCGTGCTTGATTGGATAGTGAATACTAAGTTATGTACATTTAAACCGACAACACTTTATTAAATATTGAGTGAACAATGAGTGCATTGAGGTTATCCGGTGATGCATTTAAACTAATAATAATAATTATTATAATAATAGTACACTTGATAAAGCACCCTCAGAGAACTCAATCTCTTTCTAAGTGCTTTGCATTTGCTGCAAAGGAAACACGATCGAATGGCGAGTGGTATCAGTCTTGATAAACTACATTAATGACATGGTTAGGGGTGACATGCACAGGGTCAGCATGCAAGTGTGGTTAGTGGCAGCATGCACAGTGTCAGCACGCATAAGCACATGAAGGGCAAATTATAGGGACCCACTAAATGCTGTCCTAAATAGGTATGTTTTTAAGTCCTTTTTAAATGTGGTCAAGTCAGGGGATGTTGTGACGCAAGTCGGGAGTGAGTTCCAGGCTTTAGGAGCATACGAACTAAATGCAGGGTCTCAAAAGATTTGAGGTTTGTACGAGGTATTGGTAAACTGTTGGATTCCGAAAAGTGGGTGATACGATGCTTGGCCTGGTGGGGGAGTAGATCTGACAGATAGGCTGGAGCCAAAGAATGAAGTGACCTAAAAGTGAGTGACAAAGCCTTGAAGTCGATCCGTTGCTTGACTGGTAGCCAGACGCTAGCGCGACACTTTCGGTGCACTGTATTGCTATGTATACCTGCTTTCTGTTTTGCATGTAGCGTTATTCTTTCTGCCTTTTCTTGCCAGCCCGGCCAGTTCATTGCCTGCCAGTTCAAGTACGGAGGAGAGGGTAGCCTGCTGTCAGCTGTCAAGGATTTGGGCTGGGCGAACAGTATCTCAGCCAGCGAGACTGGGGATGCTAAAGGCTTCCAGTTCTTCTCCGTCGAGTTGGATTTGACAACAGTTGGCATCGGTAACGTACTCGCTGTGGTGCAGGCTGGCTTTGATGCCAGCATATCAGCGCTGGGTGCCACGAGAGAAAAGGAACAATGCCGGCTGCTTTCTCTTATCGCTCGCTTGCTGCCTGAGAGCTGCTATATGTCCATGCATTGCAGATCATGCTGACGATATAGTGATGCTCGTTTATCAGTACCTGCTTCTTCTAAAGCAAAGCAGCTTGCAGGAGTGGATATTTGAAGAGGAGAAAGTGAGCGAGTCACCTTGCCTGCTGCCGGGCGCTGCTTGCTGCTGCTGTCGCGACATGGTGCCTGGTTTGCTTGGTGAAGGTGCCGTGCACAGCGCTCCACTGATAGCAGCAGCATACATAGACTACTCTGGCAAAATTCTGCACTCGAGTCCTAGCCAATGTGCTGCTCTCGTGTGGCACATGCCTGCAATCTGGCAGCAAGAGATTTGGCTCTCATAGGTGCTACGCAAAAGACATTAATGCAATAATAATTATAATTATTGTTATAAACAGCCAGAAGATGAACCGGTTTCCTGGCTATAGTAAGATCAGTCGTGTTCCAGGACCTGCTCGACGTGCACTTCACCTTCAAGGACAAGGAGCTGCCTCTGAAATATGTCAGCGGAATTGCAAGAGACATGCATGTGAGTAGTGTGGGCACGGTCTGTTTCACACGTCTCTGACGACCAAACGGCTAGGCACCGTTGCCGACGGCTGGCTTGCCGTGCTGCTCGCAGCCTGAGCTCTCCAGCTTTGCTTCTTCGTGCATAGGATTACCCCGCAGAGCACGTCTTGCGTGGTCCGTCAACCTGGCACGACTTCAGGCCTGATCTGATTGCCTCTATAATGGAACTACTTCGACCAGATAACATGACGTATGTACGTGTGTGCACTTGTGTCGCCGGTCGCCAGTTTGGAGCCGTTCCTACCGTCTGCGGCGCTGGGGAAGCGTTTCAGCACTGCAGCCAAAGATCAGTGCTGTGTGCTCCATCTGTAGTCCTGCGGCATGCGCCTCGAATACCTGCCGAGTCACTGTACTCCTCGCTGTCTGTTGTGTGACCTCCAGGATTATTTTGGCAAGCAAGAAGTTCGAAGGTTCGACCAATCAGCTTGAGCAGTGGTACGGCACTGCCTACTCGGTGGCTTGCATCGAAGAACAGCTGATGAACGTAGGTGCATGTGTCCCCAGCGCTGA